>CM065597.1:109598005-110198005 GCA_033119425.1 Bufotes viridis | reverse complement strand
CTCGCCCATGTGAATGCAGCCTAAAGGTAGCAAAGCTAAGCTTAGTTTTGGCACCTTTTGGGGCTAACCCATCCACAGTGTAAGCAGCATCGCCAATACCCGAAGCAGACATGACCCTGGCTGTTCTTTGGGAGGCACATGGCCTCTGCTTCTTATTGCTTCCTCAACCACCCTCCTCCACTTATGTTGCCTCCCCATCACCACCCCAAATTGTCTCCCAGGTCCTGTCCAGGACACAATCGTCATTTAAATTCTCACCCTCCCTGCCGCTTTTATCAGACTGTGAGATATCATAGGGGTTCCTGGGATTCTCCTCTGCTCTGTATTTTCCCTGACTACCACTGTCACTGCCCCCACTGCCAAAGCCGTGGCTACAGGTGCCACTATTACCACCACCATCAACACAGCTATGCATTGGAGTCCCCAGACTCTTCCTGAACATCCTCTTCAGGATAGCCAAAACGGTGCTGGCTCTCACACAAGTCATCAACAGTGAGACACTCATGATTGCCTGCCATTGGGGGTGGTGGAATCAATCTCACAGGCAATGTTTATTAGTAAACATAAAACAGGCGCAACATAGGGTGATAACATACAGATTGCAGTAATATCTAGTTCCAAAATGTGAGTAAATAAATAAATAAATAGCAGGCACACTCCTATTTGGGATCTAAAGAGGTTTATTAATGAGATATTTGATAGTTAAAAACGTATATAAAATAGAAATGAATGACGAAGAATAGTGTGGGGTGAAGATGCTGGGTAATGTGGATAGATCGGCAGTGGGGATAAAGGTGTTTGTTGTGAAAAAAGATAAAAACGTAAAAATTACTCTAAAAATTGCAAGTAGTACCGTATTTTTCGCCCTATAAGACGCACCTGCATATAAGACGCACCTAGGTTTTTGGTGGGTTTTTTACTAATGGTGTTCTGTGCATGACACTATTATAATGCACTTTTATGGGGGATCTGTGGATGACGCACTGTTATGGGGGATCTGTGGATGACGCACTGTTATGGGGGCATCTGTGGAGGACACACTGTTATGGGGGCATCTGTGGATGACGCACTGTTATGTGGGGATCTCTGGTTAACCGCTGTTATGTGGGGGAGCTGGGGATGGCACTGGTATGGGGGCATCTGGGGATGGCACTGTATGGGGGAATCTGTGGATGGCACTGTATGGGGGCATCTGGGAATGACACTGCTATGGGGCGAATCTGTGGATGACTCATAGCATCTTATGCTATGTGTCATTCACAGATTGGGCCCCCCCCCCCCCCCCAAACAATGGCTGCGATGACCCCCAATACAGGGGCTGTGGGCGGCATCTTGTTTGCTAATGACAGCGGGCCCGTGCAGTAACTGTATTCTACTACACCGGGCCCGCTATAGTAATGTTATAGGTGATGTTTAAAACTATCATCTTGATTAAACTTAATGCTGGCAGTAGTACCCTACCTCCTATAATCTACGATCGCAGGCAGGACTGGAGTCAGGAGGCCGGACTGGCAGCAGGCGGCAGCATGACGTCATGCGCCTGTGCCGTCTGCTTCATTCATAAAGTGGGCGTCCTGATTCCAGTCCTGCCAGCGATCGTAGATTATAGGTGGTAGGGTACTACTGCCAGCATTAAGTTTAATGAAGATAATAGTTTTAAACATCGCCTATAACATTACTACAGCGGGCCGGTGTAGTAGAATACAGTTACTGCACGGGCCCGCTGTCATTAGCAAACAAAATGCCGCCCACAGCCCCTTCTCATTGATACACACGCCGGCTGCGCTCTTCAGCAGCTCGGCGGTGTATCAGTGTTTGCCGCATTCGCCCCATAAGACGCAGCACTATTTTCCCCCCACTTTTGCGTCTTATAGGGCGAAAAATACGATAATTCAAAAAAATCCATAAATAATGTGTAATTCAAAACAAGTCCATAATTAATATCAATAGTCCATATAAAATGAGGTAGAATTCCTTCAATTAAAATATGTATGGTACATTTAATAGGTAGAGCTCCTTGAATAGGATACAATTACCACCTTGAATGGGGTTCTTTGTATTGAACTCGATACAGTTACCAACTTGAATAGGATGTCTTGTATTATATAATGTAGCCTTGAGTTTCACTGTATTGTGGAACTGTCATTGAGATCTAGACATCCATAAAAAATGGTAAATGAGTTCCTTTTTCTGGAATAAAGGTATTATCCAGAGACAATGAGTCTATTGGTTTTTTTAGTGGTAATATCGTGTGCCAATTATCAGAGCTTTCTATTGATTTTCTTATGCTGTACAGTGTTGTGGAGGAAAAATTGCGGTGCTCTTGAGCCTGAGGTGCAGTGTCTCTGGCTCAGAAATCACTTTCCCCCGACTTGAATTGTTGTGTGAGCTGGCCTCTGGTGGAGGATCCTTGTGGTCTGGGTAAGAGGAGGACGGCGTCCCTCGTGGGTGTTTCTGCACGCATCGCGCACTGGCTGTGTGCTCCGGGTGAATTGTTGTGTGAGCAGGCCTCCGGTAGATGATCCTTGTGGTCCGCATAAGAGGAGGACGGCGTCCCTCGTGGCTTTTTCTGCGCGCACTTCGTGCACTGGCTGTTTGCTGTTACACACGTCAGAGGGTCATGTGATCGCACTTTCGTTGGTCCTGTTCAACGGGGTATATTTTTCAAGAAGCGCTCCTAATGACATTTAATTTCTCTGGCTTGGTCTGGTATAGTTAAGTTTGGTACTTACAATCCTCCACAGGCTTAAACACGTTTCAGGAATGCTCTCCCTACATCAGTAAGCGGGGGATTGCTATTCTCAATATTTCCTTTATAGTGTGACAATAATTAACCAATTGATTATCCAACTAATTAATTAAATAGGGTAAAACAAGGGTGTTAATTATTAGATTCATGGGTAACGTTTATATGTGAGTGAAACCATGATTGAAGGAACCATATATAGAAGGATATATATGGATCTATATAAAATCTCAAGCACATGATTAAAAGTGTCTGGGACGTGCAATAAAATGGTGATTTAGGGTGTGAAAGTGAATGTGCATATATTTAAACTAATGTGTGTGAAAGTAGGTTGGTGTTTGTATTTATTAATAAAATAATACAATTTGTGGCTAATTATGTAATTAGGTGGATAACTTTACTTGAGTATAAATGTATAACTTTACTTGAGATACCTATATTTGAGTATAGATGTATAAATACACACATATATTAGGTTATATATAGTAATCCATATTCCTCCGCTGGTCTATGAGATGGAAGACTCAGAGAGAGGGGGTACTTTCTGATGATTTATGTATGATTAACTATGAGGTTTACATGGTAACATATTGGGACATTGTGCATCACTGGTCCATGAAACAAAAGACCCAGTGAGTGCAACATTGTCCGGTATTTTCGTTTTCAAGATTTGGTTTATATTTATATAGATGCATAATAACTGTGGATGTTATTTATTGGCCCACTGGTCCGTTTTACCTTCTTATCTTTTTTCACAACAAACACCTTTATCCCCACTGCCAATCTATCGACATTACCCAGAATCTTCACCCCACACTATTCTTCATCATCCATTTTTATTTTATGTAAGTTTTTAACTATCAAATATCTCATTAATAAACCTCTTTAGATCCCAAATAGGAGTGTGCCTGCTATTTATTTATTTACTCACATTTTGTTACCTGACTGGGTGAGTCAGATTTAGCAGTTCTCCAGCACCTCATACATTTCAACTGAGCGGTAGAGCAGTCTATACTGTACTACAATATCTAGTTCCAGTTGAAGGCTCACCTTAAGGAGTTGTGCTAATAATAGGCACTACTCTAGTGTAAACACATCACAGGGTAAACTCGAACCCCAGGAGTGGTTGGTATACAGCCACGGATTAATATTCTTCTTATCAGGGGTGTCTGAACTCCCCAAGAAGACAGGAACTCGTCCAGAAAAAGATATCCCCCAGTACAAGAAACCAGCCAACTGTTTGGTGTGTATTAGTAATCTTCTGGATTTATTTGCAGGTGTTACAACGCGTTTCGGGTAGAAACTCCCCTTCAGGTAAAAACTGCTTATACACACATTAAAGCAATATATATATATACACACTAAAAAAAACACCAAAAGCAGAGTTCAGAGGGTAGGCGAGTGGTCCCAGAATGCCCAGGTGTCACCCTGGTGAAGAATAATACATATTTATTTCAAATTGATTGCAAATGTTCATATTAAAGTTAAAATTACTATCACATTGGTGGTTTGAGTGGTAAGATAAAGAAATGAATTAAAACACAAAAGATGCTGCCCCAGAGCAATGCCTGGCTGGTGCTGGAGTGATCTCTGTACTTGTTGGGGTCAGGTGAACATTCTGCACGTGATGCCCGAATGCCATGGGAACAGGACGCTCAAGATGTTAGAATGTACGGCCCGGTCTGAGTTTCCAATGACCAGGCCGGTGTTCTGTCAGAAAACCTTGCATCGTCAGATTCCCTTACCCCACATGACTTCTGGGGGTGTGCGCTTTCGCGCTAGCACAGTACCATGGTACGGCACCTCTGTGCAAGCGCAGTACCAGGGCATGGGTAAGATAACATTTCAGTGAGCGTTGACTCATGGACACGCGTTCTCAGGGATAAGGAGATCTAACGGTCTTTTGTCTTGTCAAATCTCCTTACCCTCACACTGCACACGAGCGGATTGTAAAATCTCCTTACCCTCACTACACAGCGTGCTTTAGATTCATTGCTGGCTTGCTTCAATCAGGATCAGGTAGAGTTGGGCGCATGTGCGGCGTCCGTGCGCACGTCCATGATTCAACGCTCACTGTACTTTTATCTTACCCATGCCCTGGTACTACGCTTGCACGGAGGTGCTGTGCTGTGGTACTGCACTTGCGCGGAGG
Source organism: Bufotes viridis (assembly GCA_033119425.1). Classification (NCBI taxonomy): domain Eukaryota; kingdom Metazoa; phylum Chordata; class Amphibia; order Anura; family Bufonidae; genus Bufotes; species Bufotes viridis. Next base: position 110,193,107 of record CM065597.1, on the reverse strand, counting down.
TGCACACCCTTGGCACACCCCTGGAAGTCACGTGGGGTAAGGGAATCTGACGAGGTAAGGTTTTCTGACAGAACATCGGCGTGCACTGGGTGTGGCGGCCACGTGACCTCTGTTGCTATCACGTGACCGAGCGACTCCATAGAAACAGGACGCTGAGACCAGGCCAGGAGATAGAGTGTATTGCCTGGCCTGAGGTCCTGTATTTAGCAAGCTTGCAGCAAGGGGGGCACTAGAATGAATCAGAAAGTGACAAACTAGTCAAAGAGGCAAATGAAACAGATCTGCTGATATCAAAAGAAAGATAAACATAATACAATAAATAAATAGATGAGATGCCATGATGATAAATGAATGTATACATAAATACATACATACAGTGACATATTGGGATGGGATAATTGATAAATTAATAAATAAATGTCTGAATATATAAATTGATAAAATAATGATCAATAAATAAATAAATAAATTGATGTCATGTTAAAAATATGGTGGAGCCAAATTGACAATGATAAAAAGTTGACTAAATATAAATACAAAATTACAAAATATAAGTAAAAATAAAAAAAATTAAAAATAATATATAAAAATCTGACAAAAAAATTTAAAAAATTACATCAAAAACAATGGTCAAAGGCCAATTGATCCCAAAGGAGTAAAAAATAATAATATATTGAAAGGGCGGGATCATATCTACCGTTTCAGAGGTTAATATCAAATGCCTCATTGAGGCCATGCGGATTAAGGCAACTTAATTTATAGATCCTGAACATTTCGCACCTTCTCAGAGTCTGAATAGTATGACAATCCTGATTTATCTGTTCTATGGGCGTATTTATAAAACCAGAGAATGAGCCCTGATGGTGGTGTCACGGACGTACTGAGACATATGGAGGTTCCCGCAACAGGTGGCAGGAGATCTGTGAGATGGGAACACGTGGTTTGATCTGACATGGCTTCCTTTTGGATCAAATGACGTCTGTGTGGTTTCTGGTGCTTGCCACACCTTCTTTCCCCAGGCGTGGCTATTGTGGTCATTTAACCTTCTCTATTTATTGTTGTTTCTCCCACTATGCTTAGTGGTTTATAGCTCGGCTGAGTTTCATGTGCTACCAAAGCTTCATTGAAGATAAGTGTTTCCTTTCCCGTTTATATTTTGTGTGTGTATATGTATATATATATATATATATATATATATGTTTGTGTTGCCTTTCACTGTTGTTTGTCATTAGGCCTGAGGGAGACTCCTGTCCATCCTTCCCTTTGGAGGAGCAGGTAGACTCAGTCCTAACATTACTTCCAGGGTCCTATAGGGTGAGATAGGATTCTAAGAATATGGTGTATGAACTTGCATACCTTTGGGGCCTGTTCATACTAGTAGTCTGTCAAGACTGGAGTTAGGGTTTTCTCAAGGAGGTGTCCATCTTCCTTCCTTAGTTTCCCGACCTTATTCCGGTATCCCCTTTCCCTCCTATGCTCACTGTGGTGTTTTCCTCCCACGCGAGCATGACATTATAAACCGCCCAAAACCATAATTTCTGCTTGTTTCAGTACAGCCATGGATCCTATTGATGCACTTCCAGACAGCTGCAGGGGCTGTTTTTGGAGGCAGCTGACCTCCACATGACTGTCTCGCAGATCCAGAGACCACAGGCTGCTGGTCCTAGTGGTAGTGGTGGTTACCAGGCCTGTCTCGAGCCTAATGTTGCTATGTGGTTTAAAGCTTCTGTTGGACTTGTGGTTAGCTTGTGTTTGGTTCTTGGCTGAGTTCCTGGTGCTACCAAAGCTTCATTGAAGATAAGTGTTTTCTTTCCCTTTTGTATTTTGTTTATATATATGTATGTGTGTGTGTTCCCTTTCCCTGTTGTTTGTTATTAGGCCTGAGGGAGACTCCTGTTCGTCCTTCCCTTTGGAGTTGCAGGTAGACTCAGTCCTGACATTAGTTCCAGGGTCCTATAGGGTGAGGTAGGATTCTAGGTATACAGTGTATGAACTTGCCTACCTTTGGGGCTGGAGTTAGGGTTTTCTCTAGGAGGTGTCCATTTTCCTTCACTAGTTTCCAGGCCTTATTCCGGTATCTCCTTTCCCTCCTATGCTCGCTGTGGTGTTTTCCTCCTACACATAAGTGTGACAGGTGGTCCACGGCATGTCTAGAGACACTATGTTGTAAATATTTCTTTTTAATATTGGACCTATGCTTATTCAGTCTATTACAAAAGGTTTGAACAGTGCGTCCAATGTACCAAAAGCGGCACGGACACTCTAGCAGATAAATAATATTGGTTGATCCACAATTCAGATGCCTCTTAATTGGGAACAATTCCCCATTAAACTTATTGCGAAAAGAAGTAGAAACACGTATGGATTTGAAGCGAAGAAACTTAGGTTGGTTACACTTAAAGCTGCCTGCTGGTTCGGAGGTAACCATTCTGCTCAAAGGTCTAACAGTCTTCTCTGATTGTGGTTTCAATTTGCTTGGTGCAAGAATATACTTTATAGTATTGGCTCTCCTAAATGTAAAGGGAGGTCTAGTAGGATTTTATTAAGAAAGGGATCTCTTTTAAGAATATACCAATGTTTAGAGAGGATGTCCCTAATGGCATTATAATTGCTATTATATGTAGTTATAAAAGTTGTATTGTATAGTTTTTTTGTTGTATTCTTCTCAGTTACAGGCTTGTGCTCATTTCTAGATAAACAGTCCTCTTGTGTTAGAGCCCTAGCTCTACTATATGCTGCCCCTATGATTCCTAGAGGATAGTCTGTCTGTAAGAACCTAGTGCGGGTTACTTCACTCTGAGAAATTAAGTCACTATCTAGAGAGCAGTTGAGTCTCACTCTCTTGAATAGACTAAAAGGGATGTTAGTTTTCCATTTTTTATAATGCTCACTAGAAAACACAAGTAACAATTGAAATCCACCTTTTTAAAGAAGGTTCGGGTGAGTATTCTTGCGCTGTCGGTATTCAGTTCCAAGTCAAGATATTCTATTCTAGAGCGGTTGTGGGTGCCTGAGAAAGTAATACCCCAGTTGGTAGAAATGAGATGTTTAATAAACATGTTGATAAGAGACATCACAATTGCATATAAATAACAAATCGTCTATATACCAACGGTAAAATATGATATTCTGTACCCAGTACCCCGATCTGTAAATAAAGGTGTCCTCGAAGACCCCCATGAATACATTTAGTAACATAGTAACATAGTATATAATACCGAAAAAAGACATTTGTCCATCCAGTTCGGCCTGTTTCCTACAAGTTGATCCAGAGGAAGGCAAAAAACCCCTGTGAGGCAGAAGCCAATTTTCCCCACTTAAGGGGAAAAAAATTCCTTCCTGACTCCAATCAGGCAATTAGAATAACTCCCTGGATCAACGACCCCTCTCTAGTAGCTGTAGCGTGTAATATTATTACACTCCAGAAATAAATCCAGTCCCCTCTTGAATTCCTTTATTGTACTCACCATCACCACCTCCTCAGGCAGAGAGTTCCATAGTCTCACTGCTCTTATAGTGAAGAATCCTTTTCTATATTTGCAAAGCTGGACGCGAATCTGGGCCCATTCCGGTCCCTTTGGTCTGTAAGTAGAAGGTATACTCAAATTTAAACACATTGTGTGTCAAAATAAATCGAATACACTTCAGAATGAACATTTTCTGTTCCTCTCTCATCTGAGGGTCCTTGTTTAGAAACCATTTTGTACATTCAATACCCAGATCTTGTTGAATATTAGAGTTTAAAGCGGTCACGTCTAGGGTCAACCAATGATAACTGTCCTTCCATCCGACATCTTTTAGTGACTGTATTATGGAGGTGGAGTCTTTGAGATAGGAAGGTAGTTTAACAACATATTTCTGCAAAAAAAATTCAACATAATGGAACAAATTAAATGTGAGGGAAGATATTCTTGAAATAATGGGTAGGCCCGGTGGGTTTGTGATATCCTTATGAATTTTTGGTAGGTGATAGAATATAGGTATTACTGGATTTAGAATCTGAATATATTCTTTCTTATTCAATATGTGTGATGCAGAGTCTAGAAGGTTTTTAAAAGCTAGTTTGTGCTCCGGCATTGGGTCCTCTGTCAACGGTAGGTAATAGTCAGTGTCAGAAAGTATGAGGAGTGCTTCTTTAATGTAATCTTTTCTATTTTGGATCATTATCCCGCCTCCTTTATCTGCATTACTGATTACTATTTCATTGTTTTCCTGTAGGTGCTTGACTGCTGACTTTTCTTAGATACTGAGGTTATGGTTTAAGATGTCCTTCTGGTGGATAGTTTGAAAATCTCCCATAACTTAGTCATAAAAGGTATCTATAAAGCTACCCTTATGATGGAGGGGATAAAAATTAGAGCGGGGTTTCAACTCGGTCGAAATGAAGTGTGGTGATTCTGGGCTGGGAGGGTTCCAAGATGGGGTGTGTCCGTCCCTCTAGTAGAATTTTCCAATGTGCTATAGTGTCTCTTGAGGGTCAATTTTCTAATAAAATTATGAAGGTCAAGAAATAGATCAAACCCTTTAATGTTGGACGAGAGACAATTTCTTCAAGATTGAGATTGTGTGTGGAATTATAGAAAATTTTAATATCCTGCTTCTGGGAACTTTGGGATATTATATTTTTCATTTTGCCTTGGCCTCCTCTGCACCCTCTTCTGCATTTTTTCTTTTGACAGGTCTCGTTCCCAGAGGGTGAAAATAATTGGTTATTGTTACTGTATTGGGGCTTTTGAGTATGGGGTAAGCTGAAATTGGAGTAAGGATGGGAGGTAGGGATAAAAAAGAAGTTGAACCTATATTGGAATGAAGTGTGATGTTTGTATGAGCCAGTGGATCCGGATCCAAGTCTTCATTATGAAATTAATCAACTGGAGCAGGTGTAGCTGGAGATTGGGTTGGTGAAGCAGCATGGAGAGTGATCAATTAATCTAATTCCAAATCAGCAGGGGTAGAGGGTGACAGAGAAATGGATCTATTAGACAACTGAGAGGTTGGGGCCTGAGATGTGAACTGTGAAAACGAAGTGGGTGGAAGGTACAGAGGGGCACAATTGGACAATATATCTTGGCCGAAAAAGTCCACAGTGGAGGCCCCAGATGGAATCTTGCCAGTAGTTTCCAGAAAATGAAAAAGTGGTGTTTTCTTGCCACTTCTTAGGAAAAAGGAAGGCACCCCTTTAGAAATTGGCAGTGAAGGACTCCACTAAAAGCCTTCTCTAGGGCTGCAAAGAGGAGGAGCAGAGGGAACGCTGTGTTGGAGAAAAGTCACCTCCACGTCATTCTGCTGCAACTGAGGGGAGGAGTGAGCTATTGAATCCACAATCTCATCCTCTTTCTCCTTAACAATAATGTTGCACCTTTCGGAAGCAAGCAGGGCCACCTTTGCCTACTACTACTAGCCGGATAGCTGGTACTGATACTATTCACATTCTGGCTCAGGGTTTTTCATTTGGAACCCGTCCATGGACCTGACATTTTTGGGCCTCTCAGTTGTGCACTACTCTGTTTATTGGCATAGTAATCATGTATATATGCTGGTTTGAATATAATTAACAACACCCCCAAAAAATGTATTTGAAACGTGTGGAGACAGAAATAAAGGGAAACAGATTTAGGTCTAAATTCATTATCACTCAGAGATACTTTTGTGTGCTACTCTGTGTATTGGTGTAGTAATCATGTATATATACTAGTTTGCATATAATCAACAGCAACCCCCCAAAAAATTTGATTGGGAACGTGTGGAGGCAGAAATTGTGTGCGCTACCCTATGTATTGTTGTAGTAATCACGTATATATGCTGGTTTCATTACATTAAACGATCTCCCAAAAAATAAAATTACAACCTCGTGGAAATAGAATAAACGGAAACAGACGATTGAGGTCTGACCCTTAATATCATATTAACTCTTACCCTAGCCTGAGTATTTCTGTACTAATCACCTATATGCTGGATTAATTAAATTGAAAGCCCCCCCCCCCCAAAAAAAAAAAAATATTTTTTTTAAATTACATTCCAACCATGTGGATATAAAATAAACAAACACAGATAACTAAGGGCCTGGCCTGATGCTCAATTTTATGTTAACATTCACGGGTAAATTGCTGCCCTCGTCTGTCTATTGGTGTACTGATCACTTATATGCTGGTGTCATTAAATGAAAAAATAAAATAAACAAAAACAGATGATTGATGTCCAGGCCTGACGCTCAATTTCATGTTAACACTTACAGGTAAATTGCTGTCCTAGCCTTTTGTATTGCTATACTGATCATGTATATGCTGGATTACATACATTCACATTAAATGACCCATCCAAAAAAATAAAAATTGGAACTGTGTGTGTGTGTAGAGATAACTTATTTAATTGATAATTAATTTAGCCCTAATTTCATTCTCAATCACTGATATATGTGGTTTTTCAAACTAAAAGAAAAACATTTGTTTTAATTAGTTATGCTAGATTGATGGTGTTGTACAGTTTTTACTTATTTCTCCTCCCACCCCCAACCCCAAAAAGGATTTCTGTGAAAATTAGAAACAATAAAAGGAGGTCCTTGTAGGTAGCTGCTTTTGAGGTTTGCAGCAGCTGTAGTTATGCTAAGAGGCACAGCCAGCCACATCTCTTCTCTTCTCATTCCCTGGCCAACCGCTTTTCTGCTTGTCCCTATTCTACACAGACAATTCTTCTTCTTCTTTGTAATTCTAGCCTTTCACTTCACTCTCCTTGACAGTAGAATGCAAGCTTGATTGATTTTTCACAGTACCTTACTCCCTAAGATCGTTTTTCTGGCAGACACTGTAAGATCCAACCACCCTCATTCACAGCCCAGCACAGAATGACGTTCTGCTTGTTCTGCTAGGGCACCTCCCTGCCTTCTGCAGCACTGATTGGCTCATCCAGGCTGTCTGTCAGCCTGGGAGCCAATCAGTGCAAGCCACCCCCCCCCCTTCCACCTTCCTCTCAGGGTCATGTGAGCACCCTTCTTCTTCCTCCCTATTCCTTTTACCCAACGACAAATGCACTTATTTGGTGCTATACGTGGTTTTAGTGGATGTTTCCAGAACTAACCTTCAGGTTTGGCTTCCGTCTGAAAGATAGAAAAGTTCAGACTGAACCCAGTTAGGTCCAAACTGGTTCACTTATCCTTACTTTCAGACATATTATGCTGGGATCCAACCATGCAGGATATCTGGAAAGAAATGAGTGTATAGTAAACATTCACCTAGTGAATATATAGAAAGAAACATTTATAGTTTTAGTTTGAAACTAGCCAAGAGTTAGCAAAAGCAAAAAGCATTTACTATCACTCTGATATTGGAACCTGTAGGGTGGTAAGACAATATCTCTTTGCAAATATCAAAGTATGAAACTATATATAGTAATGCTATAAAATGTGAAACCTCACTAAATATATCTAGTCAGAATACATCAGCATATTGCAAAAATGTTTACAAGCTAGTTGCCACAATAGTGAATAGAACACGTTAGGGGAAAAATTTATCAAAATTGGGGTAAAGGAAAACCGGCTTAGTTGCCCACAGCAACCAATCAAATTCCACTACGCATTTTTCAGAGCACCTTTGGAAAATGAAAGGTAGAATTTGATTGGTTGCTATGGGAAACTAAGCCAGTCTTCCTTTACACCAGCTTTGATAAATCTCCCCCATTCACACCCTCACTTCTTTGAGGCTGTTTAACAGGAAATAAACACTATTGCTACATATCTTTTAGCAGCTGGTACATGCAGAAATCTGCAAAAGGAGTGCAATAATAGTGAGGATTATAGAAGGTAGATTATCCTGAGCTATCCTTGTAATCTAGAGTCCAGATAAAGTCAGGAAATGTCAGAAACAAGTAAAAACCAATGTGGACAGATAGAAATGTAAAGGGGGAAAAATGCCAAAAATAAAGCATTTAAATTACTAAAACAGGAATGTAGTGAAAAACCACTAAAATCTATAATGAATAAAAAAATACAAAGGCATCCAAGCTGGAGACAGAGGGGCTCATTGACAAAGAGTAAAAATATTCCTAAAATGTTATTTAATTATAAAAGTGATGAAACGTTTAAACCTGAAAGTGTTGGCCCTTTAAAGAGTGATGAGGGAAGAGTTGTAGAGAACTATAAGGAGAAAGCTAACTTATAAAAAAAAAAATTCCCCCACTGTATTCACTGAGGAAAATGAAATGCAGAGTGTCAAAATAAACTCCACATTAAATGTGGCCTATCTGACCCAGGACAAAATGCTGCAACATCTTAAAAAGGTTGGTCCAAATAGCATACACCTCCGGATTATAGGAGAATTAAAGGGGTTAAACAGTATCCTATATTGATGAACAGATGGAGTGTAACTGCTCCTTCCCATTGAAGGAGGAGCTGCAATTACAACTGCTTCCCCTGTGACATCAAACAGCTGATCGACAGGGGGCGAGAGTTGGACCCCCATCGATCTAACAAAGATGACCTATTCTGAGTATAGGTCATGAATATAGGAATCTGGCCAACCCCTTTAACTAATGTAATAGACAGACTTTTATTTCTGATTTTTAAAGACTCTATAGGACTCTATAATGACAAAGTCGGCACCATAGGATTGTGGTGCCAATATTCAAAAGGGGGTAAAAAACAAAGCCTAGAAACTATATGGTAATAAGTCTATCGCCTATTGTGGGTAAACTTTTTGAAGGTTACCTAATTGATGCTATCCTGGAGTATCTCAATGAAAATAAGCTTATAGCACTATATCAGCACAAGTTTTTGACAGTTCTGTCAAACTAATCTAATGAGTTTCTGCGAGGAGGTAAGTTCTATTTTGTAATTGTCAGTGGATGTCATATATCATGAATTCTCCAAAGCATTTGACACTGTGCCACATAAAAGGTTAGTACAGAAAAAGAGAATGCTTGGACTAGGGGAAAATATATGTATGTGGGTTAAAGAGTTGAGCGGACACCTGGAAGTACGGGTTCGGCCGTATTTTTAAAAATGTAGGCCCCTGGCACCCAGGCAGGAGGGGTTAATTTACGGCAAAACGGGGTTGATGTCACCCACCAATGGAACAGACGATTTTTAAAAATGTAGGCCCCTGCCACCCATGCAGAGGAGGGGTTTATTCACGGCAAAACGGGGTTAATGTCACCCACCAATGGAACAGGCGATTTTTAGAAATTTAGGTCTTTGTCACCTATGCAGAGCAGGGGTTTATTCACGGCAAAACGGGGTTCAGGTCACCCACTAATGGAACAGATGATTTTTAAAAATGTAGGCTGACACCCAGGCAGAGGAGAGGTTTATTCACGACAAAAATGGTAATATTGCACGCAACAATTTAAAAGAAGATATTCCGCATTTTCAGTTACTGTAACCTATGCCGAGCAGGGGTTTGTACCCGGCAAAAATGGTAATATTTCACCCAACAATTTAAAAGAAGATTTTCCGCATTTTCGGTCATTGTCACCTATGCAGAGCAGGGGTTTGTACCCGGCAAAAATGGTAATATTTCACCCAACAATTTAAAAGAAGATTTTCTGCATTTTCAGTCACTGTCACCTATGCAGAGCAGAGGTTTGTACACTGCAAAAATGTTAATATTTCACCCAACAATTTAAAAGAAGATTTTTTCAATTTTCGGTCCCTATGCAGGGCAGGGTTACTTGACAGCAAAAAATTGGAATATGTCAACCCCTGAACTCCCAGAGGAATTAACTATATTATTGTCCCTGGCACATATGAAGCGCAGGACGCAAAGGTAATTCCTGGCCTTAAAAAATATTATTTTTCCACCACCCATGAATAACATGGATTTAAGTGGTATATTTTGGGGTGTAGGACCTCATCGTTCTCAACATCATCTTCCACCCAGTCTTCACCCCTGCCTTCTTTGTCGGTCTGCACACCGCAGAAAGCCGCAGCAGTTTGCACCTGAGTTTCCTCATCATCAGAGACGTGCTGCGGTGGTCTTCTCATGTTCTCATCCTCAAACCTAAATGGTTGGGCATCCGTGCACTCAATCTCTTCCACTTCTGGGGCAGGGCTATGGTTATGGCCCTGGGAAACCCTGCCAGCAGAGTCATCAAAAAGCATAAGAGATTGCTGCATGACTTGGGGCTCAGATTGCTTGGCTGATTTGCAAGGGGATTGGGTGAAAGACTTGTGGGCATGGGCTGCAAGTGCCAACTCTGAGCTTTCAGCAGTGGAAAACAATGTTAAGGTACTGGAGGCACTGTCAGCCACCCAATCTACTATCGCCTGTACTTGTTCTGGCCTCACCATTCGTAGAGCCTACCAAATAACGATGTAGGTTCTGTTGCCTACTCGCACCTGAGGAAGGTGTTTCACTTGGACCTGTAGTTGGCGCTGAACGGCCACGTCCTCTCCCAGCAACAGGAGCTCCACCAACACCACCACAACCATGCCCACATCCCTTATTTGATGTTCTCCTCATTATTTGCGTTCACCCACCAAACTAACAGATGGTTTATCTCTGGTGTTAATTTAACTGCCAATAGTCCACAATTAAGTTCACTAACAGTAAGGCAGTGCCCGTGTCATAAAGAGAATACATTTCTTTAGGTCACACAACAGTGTAACGGAGCAATTTAATACAATTACTTCACTACCACCAAAAATTAGATTTTTCAAACCAACAATGTAAAAGCAGAAGCTAACAGTTTAATTTGACTGTCAGAAATGCAGCGTACACCACTAATTTGCTATCTACCACAAAACCTGTGTGTTTGCAACCAACTATCTAAATGCGGAGTTCAAAAGGTTACTTAAAATGAATGAAATACAGGGTAAGCCTCAGATCTACTATGTAGTACAAATCCAGTGTTTATTGCAACAAACTACAGAAATGCAGTATGTCAGTGCTAAATTTAAAAATGGGCTTTTGTGCATTGTATGCCAAACTGCTCTGTGGAACAACAATACGGGTTTATTTCCCCCAAATACAGGAATGCAGTATGTCACTGCTAAATTTTAAAATAGGTTTTTCAGCGTTCTATGCAAAAGTGCTCTGTGGAACAACAATACGGGTTTATTTCCCCCAAATACACAAATGATGTATGTCACTGCTAAATTTTAAAATATGATTTTTGGGCGTTGTATGCCAAACTGTTCTGTGGAACAACAATACGGGTTTATTTCCCCCAAATACAGAAATGCAGTATTTCACTGCTAAATTTTAAAATAGGTTTTTCAGCATTCCATGCAAAAGTGCTCTGTGGAACAACAATACGGGTTTATTTCCCCCAAATACACAAATGATGTAGGTCACTGCTAAATTTTAAAATAGGTTTTTCAGCGTTGAATGTAAACGTGCTCTGTGGCACAACAGTACAGGTTTATTAACCCAACAACAGAAATGCAGTATGTCACCCCAAAATTATAAAATAGGTAATGTACGCAGACTTGACCTGCCAGAATAAAGGAATTTTTCCTCCACTGAGCTACCAAAAAATATTTAGACTGATGTCCCTGGCAGGCTGGCACACATGCAGATCATATGCAGTTCCAAGGACACTGCAGTTTCTAAAATGGCCGCCGACGACCACATCAGTAACAGATGGGTTAAAAATTATTTTGCAGTATCACTGGGCTCAGGGCTGGGTGAAAATATGTAGCATAGCACCCTCAATAACTGCTGTAGTTTGAAGAGTTAACAACACCAAGTTCAACAGATTTCTTCCCTAATCTCTCCCTGAGAGCACCAGCAGCAGCCTGTCCCTACAGTAAGAGCAGCAGAGTGACGTGCGGCGCTACATGACTCCAGCTTAAATAGAGGCTTGGTCACATGCTGCACTTAGCCAATCACAGCCATGCCAATAGTAGGCATGGCTGTGATGGCTTCTTAGGGAAAAGTAGTGAAACGCTTGTTGATTGGCTACCCTGCAGCCTTTCAAAAAGCGGGAAGAAATCTCCGAACCTGAACTTTTACATAAATGTTCGGGTTCGGGTGCGAAAAACCGTAATGTTCGGTACGAACCCGAACTTTACAGTTCGGGTTCGCTCAATCCTAGTGGGTAAGTAATTGGTTCAATGATGGAAAACACAGGGTGGTATTAACTATACATACTTAGATTGGGTCACAATCATTAGTGGGATACCACAGGGGTTAGAATTGGGCCCTATTGTCTTCAGTATATTAGTGTTCTTATAGAGGGTTTGCACAGTAAAATATTGATTTTTACAGTTGATACTAAATTGTGTAAAGTAATTAACACAAAAGTGGACAGTATATTGCTACAGATGGATCGGATGGATTGGAGGCTTGGGCAGAGGAGTGGTAAATGAGATTTAACACTAAAAAATGTAAGGTTATGCACATGGGAAGGAAGTCACCCAGGGGCATAGCTAAAGGCTCATGGGCCCTGGTGCAAGATTTTAGCTTGGGCCCTCCTTTCTTTGGTGCTTTGGGGCCTGGGGCAGGGAAGCACATAGCCTTAGTGCTGCTTGAGGCAAAAATTGAAATAGCACTGTCCCCCGTGACAAATTCTTTATCTACCCCTTCCCTCCAGCCAGAGGTGTAACTTGACCAGCATGCACTTTCTATAATACCGGTGTTTTCTTATGCGGTACAATGGTCTTTGGGCCCCCTCAGGCTCCTGGGCCCAGTAGCGAATGCTACCTCTGCACCCCCATAGCTACGCCCCTGAAGTCACCATTACATACTAAATAGTAAAACACTGGGTAACACTGACATGGAAAAGGAAATAGGAATTTTAGTTGACTGTAAACCTAACTGTAGTAACTAGGGTTGAGCGAAGTACACTTTGGAACATAGATCCAAAGTCACCTCATTTGAATGCTGTACAGAGACCTGTCTCCATACAGCATTCAAATGTATTGGCTGTGAGGAGCTGAAATTCATTAAATCTGAAGTCTTGCGAGACTTTGATGAAGAACTTCGGATTTTGATTGTACAACATAAAAAACATTTTAAAACGGCAAAGCTGACTTCGGATGGCAGTGCCCTCCACATGTCGACACAGCTGATCCCATAAGTTTTCAATGGGATTCTGGTCTGGAGAAAGTGCAGGGCACTTCGTTTAAGGTATCCCAGCCTCCAGCAGCCATTCCCTAACAATGCAACCACAATGAGCTGGTGCATTATCATCCATGAAGATGAAATTAGGCCTGTGTTGTTCATGCAGATTCATGCTGTATTGACAAGACACACCTGGCCACCACCAAAGCCTAACAGAAACTGATGCATAGTGCTCTCCTTTACGTCAACATTGTTGTTGGCCATCATTTCTGCTCAGCATGAATCGACTTTCATCAGTGAACAGCACTAAACCCACTGGTCCCTCATCCAGCATAGATGCTCCCTAGCCCATGCAAGACGATGATGCCTGTAGTCAGGTACTCAATCTCGTGCCTGAATGGAACGCTTTTAAAATAAAATAATAAATCTTTTATCATGTTAACTTGTTAAAATATAGGAGCAAAGAGCTCACTCACATTATCATAGGCAAGAGGGTATAACCCCATGAAGGGAAGAAGTGAAAGCACTACGGATGTCTGTTTCCAGCCTTCTGTCTCTAGATAATATCTAATAAAGACTAAAAAATGCCCCCCTCTCCGTAAAGGCCCTCTAAATAAATAATGTCACTGTTATGAAAAGTGGTAACAACAATGTCACCGTTATCACAAATCACAAACACCTGTCGTTTGTAAAGCAGGTGTATTGTTGTACACCTGAGGGATGCTTCCCTAAGAAAAAATGGGCTTAGTGTTGCGGCCTAATTTAATATGATCGCTTACATGGAAAGTACTATTGCTTTCCACCACTTGCCTGGCCCAATGAAATTGATGCTACCCCCGATTACAACTCCCCCACTCAACGCGTTTCCATGTAGCTGTAGGCCCGCATTTCATCAGGAGCAGGTTCACAAACTAGCAGGTAAGTTAAGAAGGTGTGTAGCATTTAAACACCACACATAGTGTTGTGCAGTGTAACAGCATACCAGCGCTATGACGGCCATGACTGGCTGCTCACATGCTGGCATTAAGTAGCTCAATCTAAACACCCCAGCAGGCTCGGCCTCTAGCTGGCAGCCAAACGTGTACTGTAGCGGTGCTAAGGAGGTGCTTGCAATAGAACTCTTGTCAAGGGGGAACTTGCTGGTGGCTTCTTTAAGAACACAAACAGCTGAGAAACCATTACTGAGCATTTTCACAAGAATGGGGGGTCTATCATTTATCAGGCAATCATTTTACTATTGATTCATGTTGAAACTGAAGAATAATAATTATCATGGCAAATGTCTCAAAGGACTAATTTTCATAGCATTAAATACATATTTACAGTGGGCAAATCGCATAGTCACACTGGACATAAGTTCTTCTAGACACCAACCCAAGAAGAGTTCCTATGGAAGATATGGTTCATACATAATGTTATGAACATGGTTATAATGAAAAATAATATCATTCAGAGTTGACATATCCTCTTTACGCCAACAAATTCTTAAAATATTACACCAAAAATCTCTATGCATCAGGGACAAAATCAAACATGGCTTCTATGAATATGGTGACAAAAGCGGCAAGTGGTTGGCGAGAGCACTACATCCCCGAATTCCACTTACGCATGTGTCGTCCATAAACACCACCTCAAAAGGCTTAGTGCATACCCCCTCGGAGATCACACACAAGTTTCAGTTTTACTACACAGCTCTATACCCAAGTAAAAGAGAAATCATCATCCCTAAACCAACGGTGGACGACATACAAAACTATTTATCTCAGCATGGCCCCACACGGATCCCAAGCATCGCCTCCAACAGTATGGAAGCTGACTTTACTGTGCCAGAACTCTTATCCATCATTAAGGAGCTTAAGAATAGGAAGAGTCCTGGGCCAGAAGTCATCTATATCTTGTAGGATACAAGAACTCCACTACAAAATATGGACTAGATGGAATGGAACACCGGTAAAACTACACAAATTCTATCCCTCAGTACCCAATACCTGTTGGCGATGCCTAGCAGCATAGGGTACGGTGTTGCACATATAGTGGTATTGCCCTGGTGTGGCCTCCCTATAGCGTGACATATTCACATTTTATAACCACCTTTGCCGGTCTAATATACCTCCTTCATCCTCAATAGCATTATTTTCCGTTTTCCAGGGACGGATACAGCAGTCTAAGAAAGGCATTCTCTGATTTTTCATATTGGCAATGAGACAAATAAAACCAATCAAATGGAGGACAACTGAGAGCCTTCAGAGAATTACCTGGGTGACTGCCCTAGACAAATTGGCCAGCATGGAGGAACTGGGAGCCGAGGAGGGAGGCAAAGGATCAGTTTACCCTTAGTCATGGGAGCCATGGCTCTAGTTTCGCATTTCTACACGTTTCTCGGGTTGGTTGGCCAATGATGTGGCTATGTAACTGTTCTCTCACTTTTGTCATCTTCCTCGGTTCAATGATGGGCTCTACCTTCCCCCCCACACACACTCTACCCAATCAATCTATTGTTCCTGTCTTGTCTCCCATCTATGCCCACTAATTTAAATCTATCCAGCGTGTCAGACCAACCTCCCTACATATATATATATATATATATATATATATATATATATATATACATATTTAATCATTTATATACTCCAATGATTAGTTTAGTCCAAATGGTGTCAAGGTAAGCTGGCATGTCCATAACATTTCCTTTCTACAAAGGGTCTGGTAAGATTGGGGATCTATTCTAAGGGGGTTACTTTGAGCAAAGTGGGTTCGCCTTCGTGATATGTTGCAAAATGGTGGGATACACTATGGGTGCCAATCTTTCGTTTGATATTAGATCTATGTTCATTCATGCGTTCACGAAGGGTTTGGGTTGTGTGACCGGCGTAATATAAGTTACAAGGGCATTGAAGTAGATAAATAACATTTGAAGTGCTGCAATTTATATCATGTCGCAATAAAATCGGATCTTTCAATGTCAGTAGTATCACTTCTTTTGCGCCGTTAGTGGTAATGTCACAGCATTTACACCTCCTTACACCACACTTAAAGGAACCCATTGTATTCTGACTCTTTATCTTGAAGAGGGACATCTGACTGTTGAAACCTTTTTTTAATTTAGGGCAACTAACGCTAACTGGCGCTAACATGTTTTTGTGTGTTTGAACTTTTCGGAAGGTTAGAAAAGGGAATTTTGGAATGTTTTGTCCTATAATGGGGTCTTTCTGTAGGACTAGAGATGAACGAATCAAAGTTGATGAAGTGGAATTCGATCTAAATTTAAGGAAAATTTCGATTTGCACCAAAGCCGAATTTCCTCACCATTTGTGGTAATGAATCACATTTTTCCCTAGAATGGCTGCTGCACGTATGAGGACATGGAGAAAAGAACTCTGGGAAGGTGGGATCACCCATACTTACATGCATGCAGCCAATCAGCAGCCAGCCAGCCCTGTGATGTCACAGCCCTATAAATAGCGGCAGCCATCTTTGATTTACCAGCGTACTTAGAGCAGGAAGAGACGTGTCTGTAGGCGCTAGGGACAGCGATAGGAAAAACTAAATTAGGGTGAAAAAACTATTTATAAGTGCAGGGAAAGGATAGGGAGGATTCGTTCCACAGCATTTATGTAGAACAGGGTTCAGTAGTGGAGGTTAAAAACTGGGTAATAGGAACAATCCTATTACACCTTGGTGCACTGACTGTGGATCCAAATTGTCATTATACAGCTCTGTCATTCTAGCAAACTTTTTATTGGGGTGCAAGTGCTGTTTGATACAGCCATTAACAGGATTTATTACAAGGAAATATTTCAACAGTACGTCTTATTTGCCCTTGTGTGGTGCAGTTATCTGTTGAAAAGCCCTTTTTGCTGTGCAATAGTGGTAAAAGAAAAATATATTTGCTGTTCTGCGGTGCAGTGATATATTCGAAAGCCCACTTTGCCGTGTATTAGTGGCGAAATAAAAATATATTCGCTGTTCTACGTTGCACTTATCTGTTGAAAAGCCTTTTGTGTTGTGTAAAAGTGGAAAAACATTTGGGCCGAGTTGCTGTTCTGCGGTGCAGTGATATATTCAAAAGGCCAGTTTGCCGTGTATTAGTGGCGAAATAAAAATATATTTACGGCCCTGCGTTGCACTTATCTGTTGAAAAGCCTTTTGTGTTGTGTAAAAGTGGGAAAAAATTAGGGCTTAATTGCTGTTCTGTGGTGCAGTGATATATTCTAAAGCCCTCTTTGCCATGTATTAGTGGTGAAATAAAAATATATTCACCGTTCAGCGTTGCACTTATCTGTTGAAAAGCCTTTTGTATTGTGTAAAAGTAGAAAAAGATGAGGGCCTAATTTTCGTCCAGTGATGCACTGATATATTCTAAAGCCCTGTCTGCTGTGTATTAGTGGCAAAAGAAAAATATATTCGCCGTTCAGCGTTGTACTTATATGTTGAAAAGCCCTCTGTAGTGTGAAAGTGGAAAAAAATAAGGGCCTGTTTGCCGTTCAGAGGTGCAGTTATATGTGGTAAAGTCCTTTTTGCTGTATGGACCGAATTACGTAGTAGTGACGTTTTTTATGTGAAACTGTCTTTTTTGGGGAAAATTGATTGATTGTAGACTTTCTTCTGTATGAACCAAATTCCATTATCCTTTTATTGGCAAAAAAAAGTTTCATTTGAAACAGGCTTTTTTGGGAAAATTGATGGGTGATTGTAGACTTTCTTCAGTATGAACCGAATTCCATTATCCTTTCATTAGTGAAATTTTATATTTCAAAGACAATTTTTTGGGGAAAATTGACGGGTGATTATTTACCTCCTTTTGCTGTATGGACCGAATTATGTAGTGGTGACATTTTTTATGTTAAACAGGCTTTTTGGGGGAGAATTGATGGGTGATTGTAGATTCTCATCACTATCACGCTGTTCTGCACCTGGTTTGCCTGTGCAAACGGAGTCACACAGAGGAGGAACAGCTCCGTGTCCTTCATCAAGAAATCGAATCCTGGCTTTCTCGACTACTCAAAATCGAAACCATGGTGACCGACAACAGGAAGAACATGGTGTCGGCGCTGCGTCAAGGAGGGGTGAGCAATGTGCCCTGCATGGCACACTTGTTCAATCTGGTTGTCAAGTGGTTCCTGAAGTCTTCTACCCATCTGCAAAACATCCTAAAAATGGCCAGGAAACTTTGCATGCACTTCAGCCACTCGTACGCCGCAAAATACAACCTCCTTGAGCTGTAGAGACAGAACGGCATCCCCCAACATAGGCTGATATGCGACGTTTCCACCCATTGGAATTCCACCCTCTATATGTTGGACCAACTATATGAACAGAGAAAGGCCATAAAAGATTTCTTGATGATACAAGCGGACAGGAGTAGTCCCCTGTTTAACCTTGATTGAGCAGCCAGAGGTGCTACAGGGCGATGAGGAAGACAAGGCAGAGAACCCAGACACACCGTGGCAGTATGCAGTCGAGATGGAGACATGGAGTCCCTTTGAGTCACTTGCACAAATAACCCGATGCTTGCTCACTTGCTTGCGTAGTGACAGCCAAATTGTCACAATTGGGATGACTTCTGGCTCTCCACCTTGTTGGACCCTTTCTACCAGTATGAATTGGGGGCTTTTTTTACACCCGCTGAGAGGGAGGACAATCTGAACTACTATAGAGACATCCTATGTAATCAGTTGGCCACTGCAGTACCAGGTTTATCAGCAGCAGCCTGAGTCTAGAGTCGCTGATGAGCAGCTTTCTTCACCCACCTAGTGAAGAAACTACTCATTAGCAGCAGAAGCAGCTAGATCTGGAGCAGGACCTGAACCAGCAGGTGGTGGTATACTTGGACAGTACCCTGCCACCCTACATTGAAGATCTGGATTTATGGCTGAAACTGGCCATCCAGTAGTGTGGAAAAGCTGTCCTGCCCATCCAGTAGTGTGGCATCAAAGCGGATGTTTATTGCGGCGGGGGCCATAGTTGCCCCAAGAAGAACTCCCCTATCCACCCAAACTGTGGAGAGACTGACCTTTGTCAAGATGATTCAGGCATGGATGACCCAGGATTTCCACCCACCAATGCCTGATGCATCAGACTAGTTCAGGCATGCTCAACTTGGGAGCCCTCCAAAAACTACAACTCCCACAATGCCCTGCTTTAGGCTGATAGCTGTAGGCTGTTCAGGCTTGCTGGGAGTTGTAGTTTCGCAACAGCTGGAGCGTGGTTGATCATGCCTGGACTAGATCATCCATGGTGCCACAACAACACTTTGAAAAAATAGACCGGTTTCTTCTGGCTACCTGCCTCAGCTACTATTCTGATGCTGCCACCCCGCCTGATGCCACACATCTGATGCCAAGTGCTCCTTCTTTCACCTACGATCTTCAGTGGGTACTGATATTGCCACTCACCTCCACACTATGTCACCTTGCCACTCTGTGGCCTCCTGATTCTGCCACCACCTCCACACTCTGTCATTGTGCTGCTTCATGCTGCTTCCACCTCCACACTATGTCACCTTGCCCCTCTCTGGTTTCCTCATGCTGCTGCCACCTCCACACTATGTCACCTTTCCACTCTGTGGCCTCCTGATGCTGCTGCCTCCTCCACACTATGTCACCTTGCCACTCTCTGGTTTCCTCATGCTGCTGCCACCTCCACACTATGTCACCTTTCCACTCTGTGGTCTCCTCATGCTGCTGCCACCTCCACACTATGTCACTTTACCACTCTGTGGCCTCCTGATGCTGCCGCCCCCCCCATACTGTTATTATTCCACTCTGTGGCCTTCTCCTGATGCTGCTGCCACCACCTCCACACTCTCATGCTGTACCGACCCTCCCCACTTTATGACTGGGACACTATTTTTCCTTTTGGCCTGGCTAACATCATCATTTATTTGACCCTTCTTCTCACCTGTAAGAAGCAAGGAAAAATGAGTCGCACAATGGATCCTGTCTTTGTAGCAGCTGTAAGGCCTATATGTTACCATCACAATTGGCTTGTGATTTGGTAGCCAAAAGCAGGAGTGGGTACAAAAAACAGAAGACATGCAAATATTCCATTCATGTGTCATCTCTGTTTTGGATCCACTTCTGTTTTTTTTGGCATTAGCAATACTGATGGATTACTGACCACATGCTGACCAATTGAAGGAAGATGCTGAACGGACACGATCCGTTTTTTGGGGGTTATTATTCTGACGGACTAGAAGAAGGCAAAATAATCAGTGATGTCAACACAAACTTACTGCTGACATCCTCTCCACTCTGTCAGGGGGCTTTACAGGTATAAGGGTTTAATAGAACAGGTTCTGTAGACATCTATGTCCCTGTATCTATGAATCAGCTGATGACGGTGTAAAAGGAGTGTGCTTCTTCTTGATGCTAACATTGACCTGTAAGGCTGAGTTCACACTTGAGTTATTTGGTCAGTTTTGGCCCCATGACTGCCCAAATAAGTGAAGTGTGCAGAGATTCTAAGAGTAATGCCTGTCATCTGCATGTCATATGGACTTACAGTATTATTTCACTACCAGAACAGACTCCCTTTGCGTGTTACTGCAAGGTACAGTGTTCTACTAAACTATAAAGGTCCTGTGAAGCCAGGAAATAGCAGTTTATTAACGAGATACGCCACAAATAAATACGGACCGAAACAAAATTCTTCCCAAAAATTCAGCGAACCGGCGAATCGAATTTTGGAAAAATTCGCTCATCTCTATGTTTCATTAGATTTTTTTTTATTTCCATGTGTTTTATGTCATAACGTGTAATAAGGCTAAATTGTGAATTTTTGGAGTTAGCAATGTTAGCAACTCGTCAACCTCTCCATCCCAAAGTAATATAATATCGTCAATGTATCTCTTGTAGAATTTGATGTTTGGGTGTGTTAAAAAACCTAATTTTCCTCGAAAGCCCCCATAAATAAATTAGCATATGTGGGGCAAATTTGGTACCCCATCGCTGTCCCTTTCTCTTGTTGATAAATTTTATCCTGAAATGAAAAAAAATTATGATTCAGAATAAAATCAATCGATTTTAAAGTAAAGATCCTTTGTGTTTGAGGCATCTTAGGGTCTGTGAGTAGGACTTCTTCTATCGCTGTTAAATCTAAGGTATGCTATATTACTATATAATGAAGAGACGTCCACTGTTGCCCATCGGTAGCCTTCTTTCCATTGGAACACCTCTAGGGTATGTATTAGGGGGATATGTCTCTAAGATAAGAAGGTAGTTTCAGGACATATTTTTGTAGAATATTATCCACTAATTCTGAGAGATTCGAAGTGAGGGATCCAATGCCAGATATAATTGGCCTCCCAGGGGGGTTGGTTAGTGACTTGTGAATCTTGGGTAAAAAATAGAATCTTGCTGTAGATGGGTGGGTGGAGCACTTTAAAAAAAGTTCACTATTCTTTATAGATCACACCCCTGCTGAAACCTTCATCAGGTTTTAGTGTCTGCGCTCCAGAGTGGAACACATGCAACCAGACAGGAAGATGCGTTCCACATGGGTCATCAGACGCAATTTCCTGTGACGTCACTTCCGGTATTGGATCTTGTATGCGCCCTTTTTTTAAATGTTTCCACTAGATCCACTATGAACATGTATGTCCTACATGTTTATTTTATACCCTCTGTAAGTACACATTGATCCTGAGGAAGGGGGTAATATCCAAAACCCCCAAAATGCGTTGAGCCACATATTGTTCTGAATAAAAAGATTGACCAGAAGCCTGCGAGAAGTGTGCTGCCATCAATCTTCGTCATACTACGTGCGATAATGGCCAGGGGGGTTTAAGGTCTCAGGTCTATTGAGTTTATCCTGTGGATAACCCCCCAGCGAAGTCAGTGTATACTTATTATTTTGTTATCGGATTTATATTGGATTTTCATTTTATTGACCTGGAACTAGTAGCCAATAACCCTGCCCACTCCTTCCCTTCAGCTTCACTAACAGGCACCAAGCCGGCTCTTGCACTCTTCCTGTTTAACTGAGCACATGCCCAGTGAAACACTTGAGGCTGATGCACATGGGAAGGAATAATGCAAGTCACCCGTACATACTAAATGATAAAACACTGGGTAACACTGACACGGTTTTATTAAACCGCAACCTAAGCTGCAAAATTCAGTGTCAGGCAGCTACTGCCAAGGCCAATAAGATAATGGGTTCCATCAAAAGGGGCATATAAGAGGATTCTTTATGGTAAGGGCAGTGAGACTATGGAACTCTCTGTCTAAAGAGGTGGTGATGGTGAGTACAATAAAGGAATTCAAGAGGGGCCTGGATGTATTTCTGGAGTATAATAATATTACAGATTATAGCTACTAGAGATGGGTAGTTGATCCAGGGAGTTATTCTGATAGCCTGATTGTAGTCGGGAAGGAATTTTTTTTTCCCCTTAAGTGGGAAAAATTGACTTTTACCTCACAGGGTTTTTTTTTGCCTTCCTCTGGATCAACTAGCAGGATGACAGGCCGAACTGGATAGATGTCTTTTTTCGGCCTCATGTACTATGTTACTATAATTATCCAGGTGACAGATTCCCTTTAAGGTCTCAGGTGTATTGAGTTTATCCTGTGGACAACCCCCCAGCGAAGTAAGTGCATGCTTATTATTTTTTTATCGGATTTATATTGGATTTTCATTTTATTCACCTGGAATATGCTCATCAAACGAAAATCAATTATATCTATTCTCTTTTAAAATTACAGGGAGTGACGCTCTTTTCTTGCACTCTTTTGCCTGTTTTAGATAGACTAATATTATACGTCTGGTATAGTGTCTAATTACTACACCGCCGATATTTGTCTATATCCATTATCCTTTATGATCAGGTGTTTGGTTTCACCAACACTCTACTAAAGCTGCCTTCCCTCTATATTGTGCACAGGGCATACAATTCTACTTTTTTCTCTTCTTACCATAACTATCTGACAGTTTAGATCCCACCACTGTTGGTGCCCATGGTTCTTCATTTTTCAAGAGATTTACTATCCTCAGGAGACTTAAATAACCTCCTCTTTTTTTCTTTTTATTCCTCAACTGCTCCCACATTATAGATCGGCAAAAGGGAAAGCTCACCCCCTCCCCCCCCCATGCCGGATGGAGGACAAGATGCTGACTCAGGGTGGAACTACCTATTAACTGATGTAATACAACTGACAAATAGAGTCAAGCATGTAGTTACAAGTCTCCTACCAACTCCAGATGCAGAAAAACTCAAAACAACACCTTAGGGTACTTGGTCTGATATACAAATAGAACATAAGTATGAAAAGATAACGAAAACTGATATTAATGTTTTGTGACTCATCAAGGATTTCGTTCACAATGAAATTGATGGCTATTTTCTTTCAATATACCTATCTTTAGATATAATACCAAGGGGCCTTAGATCGTCCCTCAAACCATCATTCCCTGATGATTTTATTTTTTCTGAAAAATGGTTAGAAATAAATGACGGGTGCTCTAAAAATCTTATGAAAATTCTTATTATTAAATGCAAATTACTGTGCTCAGATTCAGTAAGAAAATCAAAGAGTCTTTTACATCTGAAATGAACCAATATAAACTTATCCCTCTCACTATCAGATAAAAGGAAGCACTCTATAATCTTTGAATACAAAGAGGTTAGAAATAAATGTAATAAACTCCAAAGAGACCTTATAGACTATAGAGATGCAAAAATTAGAGTGTGAGAACGAAAAAGACAAAATCTGAAACATTCTGTTCAACCCATCCTATTTCCAAATACTAGAAATGATAGAACTGATGAACTAAATAAAACTATTCCACCCAGACCATATACCTATTCAGAAATAGTTAGCAAACCACAAAGAGGGAGGACAATTTATAACTTCATTAATATTGGCATCTCGAATAACGACATTCAAGAAAATTTAAAAGTACATGAAATGGACAATAATCCACAATGCCATAAGCTTCCAACTAATAACAATAAACACTTAACTCATTCAACATAAAGAAGACACAACACACCCACTGAGTTCAATAATAACAAAAACATCATCCCAATTACCATCCCTTTACAACACTTGCCTACCTTATCCAATAAAACCAACCCAGCAGATGATCTTGTAATCCCACCACGTACTATATCTTCATCTATTACATCTTTCTGCACCATAGTGCAACATGAAAACGGTGAAACTACAAGACCCTGTCTACCACACTTTTATGTACTACAGCGTAATTCGAAGATAAATATTCTGAGAGAGGTCCTTGAAATTCATTATACTCAAACTGAAGGTTTCACTCCAACTATCGATTCACCCTCTACACCCGAAAACTTATTCTGTATCCTCTGCTAATTCTGAACATTTTTTTAGCCCTTCCATCAAATCTAACAGAGAACTCATGTTTAGACCAGGTTTCCCCATCACCACACACAGTGAATCCCACCCCACCGCCCAGGAAAATTCTAACCAGCATCCTGCCCTTGAGTCCTATGATTCAATCACTAGATTCCCCACATCTGAGTACCCCATAGACTGCCTGGTCATTGAAAATCACAAATTTCTACACACCAGTCTCAAGCTTCAAAAAGGAAAGAAGACAAAACACAGATTTAGAGGATGCAGGGGAGGTAGAAGCAAACCACCCTTAAACAAAAAATCAAGACCAAACAACTAATGAACGATCAGATCTTATAAGTAAGGACAAAGTAAAAGAGAATGGAATCTTTAACCTATCTAAACATCTACTCACACAAAACGAAATAGAACTCTTAAAAAAGGGACTTTATTTTTGCCAGTTGAACCAAACAAATCTGTTTGAATTGTTCATTGATCTTAACCCATTCAGATGAAAACTCACACCCCACCGACAATTTACAATCAAAGATCTCCAACATATGGATCTATATAAGGACCAAAGAGGAATTACTCCTCCTCCTCCCATAGAAAACATAAATACCCCGATTAACCCTCCTGACCCTTCCGTCATTACAGATTTCCCCAATCCATTGTCTAATATCACCCCCATTCCATCTAATGTTAAAATGAAATCAACTTTTTACACTTTGGTTATGGCCGACTTAAAAGAAACCTTTTCCTCATCTTCCATCACAGAGAGTGAGAACAACCTAAATCCCGACTTATCTAAAGCCTTAAAGACTCTAGCTAAGAATAGAGACACTGCAATAAAGAGCGCAGATAATGGGGGTGGCATCGAAATCATGGATTCTAGTTATTATATATCCGAATCTCTCTGTATCCTCTCTGATTATGAATATTATAAACCACTAAAACAAGATCCAACTAATGAATATAAAAAACAGCTTGTTGAACTCAGAGGTGAAGGTTTCAGCAGGTGTGTGATCGATAAAAGAGAGAACTTTTTAAAAAGTGCTCCACCCATCTACAGCAAGATTCTATTTTTTTACCCAAGATTCACAAGTCACTAACCAAACCCCCTGGGGGGCCCATTATATCTGGCATTGGATCCCTCACTTCGAATCTCTCAGAATTAGTGGATAATATTCTACAAAAATATGTCCTGAAACTACCTTCTTATCTTAGAGACATATCCCCCTAATACATACCCTAGAGGTGTTCCAATGGGAAGAAGTCTACCAATGGGCAACAGTGGACATCTCTTCATTATATAGTAATATAGCATACCTTAGGTTTAACAGTAATAGAAGAAGTCCTACTCACACACCCTAAGATGCCCCAAACACAAAGGACCTTAATTTTAAAATCTATCCATTTTATTCTGAATCATAATTATTTTTCATTTCAGGATACCATTTATCAACAAGAGAAAGGGACAGCGATGGGGACCAAATTTGCCCCCTCGTGTGTTAATTTATTTATGGGGGCTTTCGAGGACAAATTAGGCTTTTTAACCCACCCAAATATCAAATTCTACAAGAGATACATTGACAATATTATATTAGTTTGGGATGGAGAGGTTGATAAGTTGCTAACATTTGGGAAAGGAATTAACGAGAACGATTGGAACTTAACACTTAGGGTCCATTCACACGTCCGTAATTTGGGTCCGCATCCATTCCGCAATTTCAGGACCCATTCACTTTCAGTGGGGCTGGAACGGATGCAGATCCGCATTTTCGGGATCCTCATACGTTTTTTCGGGATCCTCATCCGTTTTTTCGGGATCCGTTTTTTCAGAATCCGCAATTCTGTTCCTGAAAATTATAAAACATGTCCTATTCTTGTCCGCAATTGCGGACAAGAAAAGGCATTTTCTATTATAGTGCTGGCAATGTGCAGTCCGCAAATTGCGGATCGCACATTGCCGATGTCCGTTTTTTGCGGATCAGCAAAACACTTACGGACGTGTGAATGGACCCTTACTCTGGCACTCTGGAACATCACCCCAAAGAACCCATTTTTCTAGATCTACATTTGAGCATCATAAACAATAAAATTTCCACCAAAACACATTTCTAAAATGTTGATACTAACAATTACCTCGATTTTGGAAGTTGCCAACACCATAGGTGGAAAAACAACAACCCTATAGTCAGATTAGGAGGATTAGAAGAAATTGTTCAGAAGTATGAAAGAACAGATTGATTCACTCAGGAAAAGATTTAAGGACAAAGGTTACCCCACTGAATTGATCAATGAGTCTCAGAAAAGAATCCTCACAGAAAACCAGAAAGATAGTCTGAAAAGCAAAAGAAGCAAACAGGACAATTCCAAACATTCACAATTTACCCTTATTACACGTTATAATATTAAACACATGGAAATAAGAAAAATTCTAATGAAACATTGGATAGTCCTACAGAAAGACCCCATTGTAGGACAAAACATTCCAAAATTCCCTATTTTAACCTTCCGGAAAGCTCAAACACTCAAAAACATGTTAGCGCTCTCTTGCCCTAAATTAAAAAAATGTAATTTTAACAGTCAGATGTCCCTCATCAAGATAAAGAATAGAATGGGTACCTTTAGGTGTGGTATAAGGAGGTGTAAATGTTGTGACAATATCACTAACGGCGCAAAAGAAGTGATACTACCGACATTCAAAGATCCGATTTTATTGCGCCCTGATATAAATTGCAGCACTTCAAATGTTATTTATCTACATCTAATTGTATACTATTTAGGGTACTTTCACACTAGCGTTTTGGATTCCATTTGTGAGATCAGTTTCAGGGCTCTCACCAACGGTCCAAAATGAATCAGTTAAGCCCCAATGCATTCTGAATGCATAAGGATCCATTCAGACTGCATCAGTTAGGCTCCGTTCCGCCTCTATTCCGTTTTGGAGGCGGACACCAAAATGCAGCATGCTGCATTTTGGTGTCCATCTGAAGAGGCAGAGCCTAACGGATCTGTTTTGAATTACAATGTAAGTCAATGGGGACGGATCCGTTTTCAATGACACAATATGGTGCATTTGAAAACGGATCCGTTCCCCATTGACTTTCAATGCAATTCAAAACGGATCCGTTTTGGACTTTGTCATTTTTCTTTTAACTAATGCAAACGGATCCGTTCTGAACGGATACAAACGTTTGCATTATAGGTGCGGATCCGTCTGTGTAAACAAACAGGCAGATCCGCACCAATGCAAGTGTGAAAGTACTCTTACTGATATGCTAATATTTCGATACTTTCCTTTATATAGTTATAGATTTTTAGGAAACTATACAATTTTAATTCTTCTGTCTTTTAATGACTAGCACTAGAAAAGAGTAGATTTCAGACATCAAATATGGAAGACTCGGTTGTGTTTTAAATTTAATCTGCCATTAAAAGTCAGACTAGAAATACATCTCTAAAAAGGCATGGATGTATCTTACATAGAGACACTTTAACCTCTTCTACCCCAGGCTAGTTTTCGCCCTTCTGCCCAGGTCATTTTTTACATACAAACACAGAAATGCAACAGCATTCTGCAACCAGCACTCTGCCCTGCCTCTATGCTAGAAGCTATCAGAGGTCGTTAGTGTACATTTTGATCAAACAGTAATAAGCCACTCGCCACATCAAGGCCGCCTCTATGAGTGGTCCTAACGCTAAATCCTACCTGTTATGGGCCATGACAGCCATATAAAATCCAGGAAGTGAGGGCCCAGCATGCATGCTAGGATCCTTTCTAGTCACTCATGTGTGCCAGGCTGTCCAGAGGCAACGACAAGCTGTCCTCTGTGGGAGGTGCATCATCTGTGCCCTCTGTATCCCCCAGCCACGCTCCAGTGATGCCCATGAGCTGCTTTGGGTGCCACCCTGCTGTAAACACGGTTCCTCCTCCTCATCCTCCATAACTGTGCCTTGCTGGATAATTGTGTACCTGGCCTATGTTGGTGCAGGAACCCACCCTCCGAGCCACTTGTATATGACTGGCCTTAGAAGTTAAGGGTAAGTCATGTATATAGTTTTGTTTGTTTATTTAGTTTATCTGCCTTATAGTTATGTAAATATGTTTATAAGTAAATTTGTAAATAGTGTGTGAATGGGCATGAATGAGTGGTATGGTTTTTGTTACGATTTACAATAAAAATTCCTGAACCGTGGAAATCTTACCCAACAATTTAACCGACAAATTTAAGAAAATTATTTGACCGTCACATCTGCAGCTCAGGCTGCAGGGGTCCTTGACCGCCAATAAAATTGAATTTGTCCCCCCCAGAATCTAAGAGCTGGATTTACTGAATTGATTTTCCATGCCCGTCCACTGCTCCTGCGCAGTGTGGGGTTTTCCCCCCAAAACAGATGTGTTTCAAAAAAGCCTGCTGTCATTTCCCCCTGGCTGTGCTGAAGATGGTGGTGAAGGTGTTACGCTGAGCGGATGAGGAAGTAGTAGCAAAGGATGAAGTGGATTAGGAGGAGGAGGCAACAGGAGGCAAAGAGAAATTCCCTGCAATCCTCAGGGGCGGAAGGACATGCGCCAAACTGCTGTCCACCTCAGGCCCAGCCGCCACTACATTTACCCTGTGCCCTGTTAGAGAGATATAGCGTCCCTGCCTGTACTTACTGGTCCACATATTGGTGGTTATGTGGACCTTGCCACAGAGGGTGTAGCGCAGTGCACACCTGATTTTGTCCACCACTTGGTTGTGTAGGAGAGGGATGGCTCGCCTGGAAAAGTAGTGGTGACTGGGAACCACATACTGTGGGACAGCCACCGCCATAAGTTTTTTTAAAAGTCTCCACCTCCACCAGACAGAATGACAGCATTTCAAAGGCCTGGAATTTTAAAATCCTGGCATTCAGGGCCCAGGATCAGGGGTGGGTAGAGGGAGTACTTTCTCTTTCTCTCCAGTGTTTGGGAGATGGACAGCTGAACTCTTCCATGGGACAGTGTGGAGATGCTTAGTGATGGTGAATGACGTGGTGGCGTTGCTGCAACATCCTCTGTTTGCGGGGTGGCAGGTGCGATTGTCACTCACTCTGCTCAGGTTTAGAACGTTTATTTTTAATTTTTATGTATTTTATTTTAAGTTATTTCCTATCCACATTTGTTTGCAGGGCACGTGTCCTACTCTTACCCCCAATTTGCTTCCTTTTGCAGCTCTCTAGCCCTTTCCAGGACTTTTTTAGAGCCATTTTAGTGCCCAAAACCCGAACTCGAACTTTTTTGCGAAGTTCAGACGAACCTGGCAAACCCAAACATCCAGGTGTCAGCTCAACTCTACCCTTTAGAATTAAAGGAAAATTAACACAATAATAGCATATTTGAAAGGAAAAAAATTATTCGGGTTAAGCGAACCCGAACTGTAAAGTTCGGGTTCGTACCGAACACTACGGTTTTTCGCACCCTGACCCAAACCCGAACATTTCCGTAAAAATTCGAGTTCGTTGTTCGGCAATTTCTTCCCGCGTTTTGAAAGGCTGCAGGGCAGCCAATCAACAAGTGTTTCTCTACTTTGCCCTAAGAAGCCATCACAGCCATGACTGCTATTGGCATGACTGTGATTGGCTAAGTACAGCATGTGACCCAGACTCTATTTTAGCTGGAGTCATGTAAGGATAGGATGCTGCCGATTCTGTGAGGGAGAAATTAGGGAAGAAATCGGTTGAACTTGGTGGTGTTAACTCTTCAAACTACAGCAATTATTGAGGGTGCTATGCTACATATTTGTACCCAGCCCTGAGCCCAGTGATACTGCAAAATAATTTTTAATCCATCTGTTACTGAGGTGGGGGTCGGCAGCCATTTTAGCAACTGCAATGTCCTTGGAACTGCATGTGACCTGCACATGTGCCAACCAGCAAGGGACATCAGTCTAAAACAGTTGTGTTCAAAATTATTCAACCCCCACTGAAATTGAGTGTTTTGGCCAGTTTGACATTGATTTTGATCATTTCAGTCATCTTGTTTACAATTAAATCAAAGAGGCACTTGTAAGTCAGACAAATATAACATAACATTTATAATGAAATAACCACAAATGTCTTTTCTGTGCTCACATCATTATCAGTTTTATTCAACCCCCAAGTGACATTCAATCTTAGTACTTAGTACAACATCCTTTTCCAGTTATAACAGCTTTTAAACGTGAAGCATTGCTTGACACAAGTGTCTTGCAGCAATCCACGGGTATCTTCGCCCATTCTTCATGGGCAAAAGCCTCCAGTTTAGTCACATTCTTAGGCTTGCACGCTGCAACTGCTTTCTTTAAGTCCCACCAGAGGTTCCCAATCAGATTTAAGTCTGGTGATTGCGATGGCCACTTCAAAATGTTCCAGCCTTTAATCTGCAACCATGCTCTAGTGGACTTGGAGGTATGCTTGGGATCATTGTCCTGTTGAAAGGTCCAACGTCTCCCAAGCCTCAGGTTTGTGACAGACTGCATCACATTTTCATCAGAGAATTCATGGTACCTTGCACACGCTGAAGCTTCGCTGTATCTGTAGAAGCAAAACAGCCCCAAAGCATGATTGACCCCCCGCCATGCTTCACAGTAGGCAAGGTGTTCTTTTCTTCATAGGCCTTGTTCTTCCTCCTCCAAACATAGCGTTGATCCATGGGCCCAAACAGTTCTAATTTTGTTTCATCAGTCCACAGAACACTATCCCAAAACTTTTGTGGTTTGTCCACATGACTTTTGGCATACTGCAGTCGACTCTTCTTATTCTTTGGAGACAGCAAGGGGGTGCGCCTGGGAGTTCTGGCATGGAGGCCATCATTACGCAGTGTGCGCCTTATTGTCTGAACTGAAACTTCAGTACCCGCATCTGACAAATCTTTTTTCAGTTCCTCAGCAGTCACACGGGGACTTTTTTCCACTTTGCGCTTCAGGTAACGCACAGCAGTCGAAGTCAGCATCTTCTTTCTGCCATGACCAGGTAGCGTTTCAACAGTGCCCTTTGCCTTGAATTTGCGAATGATGCTTCCTATGGTGTCTCCTGGTATGTTTAAAGTATAACTGTCAAATTTTTTTTTTTTTTACTATTGTATTTTGGTGATTAATATCACCTTGTTGGCCCTGTTTTAATTTCTGATTGTTTAATAAATAACCCCTAAAAGCCACCTAAAAGTCCCCAGTATTGGCTATTGTTACCTGAGCTTTAAATCAGGTTGCTATGCTCCTTCCGTCTACCAGATGAGGATGGAGCACACTGCATGCACTAGGAACTGATAGTGAGTCAACATTGTAAGGGAATGTATAAAAAGCCAGGTTCTTCCTGACAGGAGATAACAGTGCTGGGCTGTGTGTGTGAACTTCTCCACATGCCTGTGCTTGGCAGACACTCCCTTAGCAGTGCTGGACAATGTACAGCCCAGGGAGATATGGCTGCTCAGTGTATAAATGAAAGCCTTATCTGATAAGAGGAGAGCTTGTAGGAAGACTATAGGCTTCAGCCAGACCTGGAAATTTAACTGCAAGACCCTACTATACAGAGCTGGTCTTCACTAACTTCACTGCAGGCGTCCCATGGATTAGCCTCAGGGCGGCCATCTTAACAGAATAGTGAAATTGCAGTTTTATGCAGACTGGTTGCTAAGGGCTGAATCTTATTAAATAAGGGGTAAGTAAGTCTAATAGTTATTGATTCAGGAATATTATCATATTAGTATCTACATATATGAAAACTGAAATTAGGGTCTAAATGTGACAGTTTGCAATCTTCTTATAGCCATTGCCCGTTTGCATACAATACTGAAAAAAACGGTTTTATAATTTTCGGGGTTACATACAGAATTTCTGTAGTTTGTTGCAATAAACACTAGTTTTGTGGTACATAGCAGTTCTGAGGCCTACCCTGTATCTCAGTCATTTTAAGTAACCTGTGGAACTCCGTGTTTACATAGTTGGTTGCAAAAACACCAGTTTTGTGGTAGATAGCACATTTGCGGTGTAAGCTGCATTCCTGACTTTAAACCTCTGCTGTTACATTGTTGGTTTGAAAAATAAAATTTT
This sequence comes from Bufotes viridis, assembly GCA_033119425.1. Classification (NCBI taxonomy): domain Eukaryota; kingdom Metazoa; phylum Chordata; class Amphibia; order Anura; family Bufonidae; genus Bufotes; species Bufotes viridis. The sequence continues at coordinate 110,160,752 of CM065597.1, read as the reverse complement.
TGATGATAGTGAAGTAATTGTATTGAATTGCTCCGTTACACCGTTGTGTGACCTAAATAAATTTATTCTGTTTATGACACGGACACTGCCTTACTGTTAGTGAATTGTGGACTTTTCGCAGTTAAATTGACACCTGAGATAAACCATCTGTTAGTTTTGTGGGTGAACGCTAGTGATGAGCAGGAGGTGCCATATTCGATTTCTCGATATTTCGCGAATATTCGATTGAATATTCATCATATTTTCGTCGAAATCGAATATTCATAATTATTCTATATATTGCGAATGTTATGCGAATTTATATTACCATCGCGATTTAAATTTAGAGGTGAGTTCCTAATGGTTGTAACTTGTATTGCTAGAATTGACGAAGATAATGAATATCCCGAATATAGCACTATATTCTCAATCTTCGTTATATTCTAGCAATACAACCATTAGGAACTCAGCTCTAAGCTTAATTCGCAATGCGAACATATACTCGCATTGCGAATTCAACTTAAAGCTGGGTTCCTAATGGTTGTATTGCTAGAATATAACGAATATCGTGAATATAGCACTATATTCTCAATCTTCGTTATATTCTAGCAACGACCATTAGGAACTCAGCTCTAAGTTTCATTTGCGAAGCGAACATATAATCGCATTGCAAATTGAGCTTAGAGTCAGTTCCTAATGGTTGTATTGCTAGAATATAACGAAGATGACGAATATCACGAATTCACCAATATAGCACTATATTCTCAATCTTCGTTATATTCTAGCAATACAACCATTAGCAACTCAGCTCTAAGTTTCATTCGCGAAGCGAACATATAATCGCATTGCGAATTGATCTTAGAGCTAAGTTCCTAATGGTTGTATTGCTAGAATATAACGAATATCGCAATGCAAATAATTCAGGTTAAAGTAATCGCATTGCCATTATAACTTAATCAAATTTGTAAGATCGTGATTCTCACATCCGACAGTACATTTTAGCATGGAGGCATTCCCATTGGGATGGGGACAATCCACGCACACGGGAAGTTGGCAGAAGCGGCAACGTGCATTAACTGGAGCGGGCAGGAAGCCAGGAATCCTCCGGACAGGTAAGAACAGCTTTTGGGAAGTGGGAAGACAACCAGAGAACAACAAGGATTAACAGCTAAAAAATAAAAAAATAAAATGAATATTCGAAATAGCGAATATATACCGCTATATTCGCAAAATATCGAAGTTGCGATATTCACAATAAAAATTCGCTATTCGAATATTCGTGCTCAACACTAGTGAACGCAAATAATGAGCAGAACATCAAATAAGGGACATGGTTGTGGTGGTGTTGGTGGAGCTCCTGTTGCTGGGAGAGGAAGTGGCCGTTCTGCGCCAGCTACAGGTCCAAGTGAAACACCTTCCTCAGGTGTGAGTAGGCGACAGAACCTGCAGCATTATTTGGTAGGCCCAAATGCCGCTTTACGGATGGTGAGGCCAGAACAAGTACAGGCGATAATAGATTGGGTGGCTGACAGTGGCGCCAGTTCCTTCACAGTATCTCCCACCCAGTCCTCTGCAGAAAGCTCAGAGTTGGCACCTGCAGCCCATGCCCATCAGTCTTTCACCTCACCCCCTTGCAAAGCAGCCAAGCAGCCTGAGCTCTAAGTCATGCAGCAGACTCTTATGCTTTTTGATGACTCTGCTGGCAGGGTTTCCCCGGGCCATCCACATAGCCCTGCCCTAGAAGTGGAAGACATTGAATCCACTGATGCCCAACCACTTATGTTGCAGGAAAAGAAGATGGGAATACCACCGCACGTCTCTGAGGATGATAAAACACAGCTGCAAACTGCTGCTCCTTTCTGCAGTGTGCAGACTGATGAGGAGGGCAGGGGTCAAGAATGGGTGGAAGATGATGTGGAGGACGATGAGATCCTAGACCCCGACTGACTCAAGTTCTTGCTAGTGATGTGTGCAGTTCTGAGGAAGAGGCGGTGCTTGTATAGAGGCAACAGCACAGCAAAAGAGGGAGCAGGCTGCAAAAGCAGAGCTGTCGTCCCCGAGACAGCATACCTGCTACTGCCCAATGCACCCAGGGACCTAGCGCATCAAAGCCAGCTCCAAGGAGTTCATTGGCGCGGCAGTTCTTTAGACAATGTCCTAACGACAAGACACGAGTGATTTGCACGTTGTGCCATCAGAGCCTGAAGCGAGGCATAAACGTTCTAAACCTGAGCACAACCTGCATGACCAGGCATCTACAGGCAAAGCACGAACTGCAGTGGAGTAAACACCTTATAAACCAAGAAAGGTCTCAGGCTCCTTCTGCTTCCTCTTCTGCATCTGTCTTTGCCTCTTCCTCCACCTCTGGAGACAAAGTGCCACCTGCCGCCCAGCAAACAGAGGATGTGCCACCAACACCACCACCTCTGTCACCGAAACACAAGGGGGGGGGTATCAGTCAGCACGTCCCTTGGCGTCAGTCAGCACGTCCCTATTTTGTATGGCAAAATATACATACAAACACAGAAATGCAACAACACACTGCAACCAGCATTCTGCCCTGCCTCTATACTAGAAGGTATCAGAGGCGTTAGTGTACATTTTGATCAAAAAGTAATAAGCCACCCGCCACACTAAGGCCGCCTCTATGAGTGGTCCACCACCACCTCCGTCACCATCACCAAGCATCTCCACCATGTCTCAAGCAAGAGTTCAGCTCTCCATCTTCCAAACACTGGAGAGAAAGAGAAAATACCCACCTACCCACCCTCGATCCCTGGTCCTGAAAGCATTTCAAAATTTCTGGCCTTTAAAATGCTGTCATTCCGTCTGGTGGAGACAGACTGTTTTAAACAGCTGATGGCGGTGGCTGTCCCACAGTATATCGTTCCCAGCTGCCACTACTTTTCCAGGCAAGCCGTCCCTTCCCTGCACAACCAAGTGGAGGATAAAATCAAGTGTGCACTGCGCAACGCCATCTGTGGCAAGGTCCACATAACCACAGATACATGGCTAGTAAGCACAGGCAGGGACGCTATATCTCCCTAACTGCACACTGGGTAAATGTAGTGGCGGCTGGGCCCGAGGTGGGTAGCAGTTTGGCGCATGTCCTTCCACCACCGAAGATCGCAGGGCATTATTCTTTGCATCCTGTTGCCTCCTCCTTCTACCCCTGCTTCCTCCTCTTCATCCTCCTCCTCTTCTACCACCTCCTCATCCGGTCAGCGAAAGACCTTCACCACCAACTTCAGCACAGCCAGAGGTAAACGTTAGCAGGCGGTTTTAAAACTGATGTGTTTGGGGGACAAACCCCACACCGCACAGCAGCTGTGGAGGGGCATAGAAGAACAGACCGATGAGTGATTGCTGCCAGTGAGCCTCAAGCCCGGCCTGATGGTGTGCGATAATGGGCGAAATCTCGTAGCAGCTCTGGGACTAGTCAGTTTGACACACATCCCTTGCATAGCGCATGTGCTGAATTTGGTGGTGCAGACATTTCTTAAAAACTACCCAGACATGTCAGAGCTGCTGCAGAAAGTGTGGTCCGTCTGTACGCACTTTCGGCTTTCTCACCCTGCTGCTGCTCACCTGTCTGCGCTGCAGCGTAACTTCGGCCTTCCCGCTCACCGCCTAATATGCGACGTGCCCACCAGGTGGAACTCCACCTTGCATATTCTTGAGAGACTGTGCGAGCAGCAGCAGGCGATAGTGGAGTTTCAGCTGCAGCACGCATGGTTCTGCGGAACAGCACCACTTCACCACCAATGAGTGGGCCTCTATGCGAGACATGTGTGCCTTGTTGCGGTGTTTCGAGTACTCAACCAACATGGCCAGTGCTGATGACGCCGTTCTTAGAGTTACAATACCACCTCTGTCTCCTTGAAAAAACACTTAGGGCGATGATGAAAGAGGATGTGGCACAGGAGGAAGAGGAGGAGGAAGAGGGGGCATTTCACAGGGTTTCAGGCCAGTCATTCAGAAGTGGCTCAGAGGGTGGGTTCCTGCTTCAGCAGAGGCCAGGTACACATGTGGCCAACCAGGGCACAGTTCTGAAAGATGAGGAGTATGAGGTGACATAGTAACATAGTAACATAGTATATAAGGCCGAAAAAAGACATTTGTCCATCCAGTTCGACCTGTTTCCTGCAAGTTGATCCAGAGGAAGGCAAAAAACCCCTGTGAGGTAGAGCCAATTTTCCCCACTTAAGGGGAAAAAATTCCTTCCCGACTCCAATCAGGCAGTCAGAATAACTCCCTGGATCAACGACCCATCTTTAGTAGTTATAGCCTGAAATATTATTACGCTCCAGAAATACATCCAGGCCCCTCTTGAATTCCTTTATTGTACTCACCATCACCACCTCCTCAGGCAGAGAGTTCCATAGTCTTACTGCTCTTACCGTGAAGAACCCTTTTCTATGTTTGTGTACAAACCTTCTTTCCTCCAGACGCAGAGGATGTCCCCTCGTCACAGTGGCCTGGGGATAAATAGATGATGGGAGAGATCTTTGTACTGACCCCTGATATATTTATACATAGTTATTAGATCTCCCCTCAGTCGTCTTTTTTCTAGAGTGAATAACCCTAATTTTGATACCCTTTCGGGGTACTGTAGTTGCCCCATTCCAGTTATTACTTTAGTTGCCCTCCTCTGAACCCTCTCTAGCTCTGCTATGTCTGCCTTGTTCACGGGAGCCCAGAACTGTACACAGTACTCCATGTGTGGTCTGACTAGTGATTTATAAAGTGGTAAGACTATATTTTCATCACGGGCATCTATGCCCCTTTTGATGCAACCCATTATCTTATTGGCCTTAGCAGCAGCTGCCTGACACTGGTTTTTACAGCTTAGTTTGTTATTTATTAAAATTCCTAGATCCTTTTCCATGTCAGTGTTACTGAGTGTTTTACCATTTAGTATGTACGGGTGACTTGCATTATTCCTTCCCATGTGCATAACTTTACATTTGTCAGTGTTAAACCTCATCTGCCATTTCTCTGCCCAAGCCCCCAATCTATCCAGATCCCTCTGTAGCAGAAAACAGTCCTCTTTAGTGTTAATTACTTTACACAGTTTAGTGTCATCTGCAAAAATTGATATATTACTGTGCAAGCCTTCTACAAGATCATTAATAAATAGAGGAGGATGAACCGGGTTCACAGAAGGGTGGCACCCTACGCAGCTCACGGAGGACACAGATACACCACCTACAGAGGACAGCTTATCCTTACCTCTGGGCAGCCTGGCACACATTAGCGACTACATGCTACAGTGCGCAACGACCGCAGAGTTGCCCACATTTTAACTTGTGCTGACTACTGGGTTGCCACCTTGCTGGATCCCCGTTACAAAGACAATGTGCCATCCTTAGTTCCCTCATTGGAGCGTGATAGGAAGTTGTCCGACTACAAGCGCACGCTGGTAGACGTGCTCCTGAGGGCATTCCCAACTGACACCGGGAGACAAGTGGAAGCACAGGCGAAGGTAGAGGCGGAGGAGGAAGAGGTCGCCATTGCAGCTAGGTCATGGCCAGCACCTCACAAGGCAGGGTTAGCATGGCCGACATGTGGAAAAGCAACCGGCACCACCAGCTGATATGGATCATCTTAGCAGGAGGCAGCATTTGAACAACATGGTTGAACAATATGTGTGCACACGCCTACATGTACTGACTGATGGTTCTGCCCCATTCAACTACTGGGTCTCCAAATTGTCCACATGGCCTGAGCTTGCCCTTTATGCCTTGGAGGCGCTGGCCTATCCTGCAGCCAGTGTATTGTCTGAACGTGTATTTAGCACAGCAGGGGGCGTCATTACAGACAAACGCAGCCGCCTGTCCACAGCCAACGTGGACAAGCTCACGTTCATTAAAGTGAGCCAGGCTTGGATCCTACAAGACTTGTCTGTACCTTGTGCAGAATTGACAATTATACCCTCCTCAACCATACATTCTTGTACTCAAGTGCACTTATTCTTTGATTTCTTTTTTTTATTTGTCCCATTATTTTGGGGGCTACCCCAATAAAAAAGAAAAACATTGTTAGCTGGCTACCTCCTCCTCCTCCATCACCGCTTCCACCTACAACACCACATTCACCGCCTCCTCAACCCCCGACCACATCCACCTCCTCCTCTGAGTTGCAGGTTAATAATTTTGAATTTTTATTTGTTTTATTTTATTTTAAGTTATTTCCCTATCCACATTTGTTTGCAGAACACTTGCTATGCTCTTAAGCACATTTTGCTGCCTTCTGCAGCCCTCTAGCCCTTTCCATGACATTTTTAGAGCCATTTTAGTGCCAAAAAGTTCGGGTCTCCATTGACTTCAAGTCAGGGTTAAGTTTGGATCCCGAACCCAGACTTTTTTGTGAAGTTCGGCCGAACCCATCGAAACCTGAACTTCCAGGTGTATGCTCAACTCTGGATGGTAGTCATTTCTTTAGACGGAGGAAGGTCCACAATAAAATCCATGGAAATTGATCCCCAAGACCTGGATAGAACTGGAAGTGGTTGAAAAAGATCTAAAGGAGGATCGCAGTGTCTTGTTTCATGCTCATGTTAAACAGGAGGAAACATGTTTTCTAACATTGTTCTTACATGTGGGCAACCAAAATGAATGGAGCAATAGGTCGAAGGTTTTCATGACTCCAAGATACCCTGCAAGTTTAGAATCATGGACCAGTTTGAGGACTTTAAGTCGAGCAGATTCAGGGACATATATTCTGTGTTTCTGCTTCCAAAACCCCTCTTTAACCCCTTAGGACCAGAGTTTTTTTTATTTTTTGCGTTTTCGTTTTGAGCTCCCTGCCTTGCCAGAGCCATAACTTTTTTACTTTTTGGTTCACATACCCAAATAAGGGCTTGTCTTTTGCGGGACAAGTTGTACTTTCTAACTCCACCATTTAATATTGCATATGATGTAGTGAGAAGCGGGAAATACATTCCAAAAGGGGTAAAATTGCAAAAAAAAGCAATTCCACCACAGTTTTGCGGGTTTTTAAATTCCGACGTTTGATGTGCGATAAAACTGACTGGTTAATTTTATTCTACAGGCCAGTATGAATCCGGCGATACCCTATATGTATAGGTTTTCTTTCGTTTTGATAGTGAAAAAAATATTCAAATGTGGGAAAAAATCTGTTTTAGTTTTTTGTCGCCATGTTTTGACCCTTGAATCTTTTTAGTAATTATATGTACGGAGCCGTATGGGGGCTCATTTTTTGTGTCTTATTTTATCTTTTTATTAATACCAATTATGGGGTATGTATGACTTTTTTATCACCTTTTAAAAAAAAAATTTGAAAAATGAAGCGACCAAAAATGGCGAATCGGACGTTTGACGTAAGGGGAATATTTTTTTTATATTTTTATAGTATGGGTGTTTTTGCACATTGCGACACACATGATGTGTATTTATTAAACCTTTTTTTTTACACTTTTATATAGTTCCCACAGGGAACTATAACATACAATCATCTGATTGCGAATTACATACATTTTAATGCAAAAGCATTCGAATATATGAAAAAATCGCATATTACAGGCAAGGCTTTATAGGAAATACTACAGAGCTGCCTGGGTTTTATACATAGAAACCCAGGCTACTACAGGAGTGATCCGGCTCCTCCGATCGCCACACAGGGGAGCCGAAGCACAACCAAAAGTTTTACTTTCGGTTTGGATTGCACGCAGATGCCGTGGTCAGGATTGACCACAGCATCTGAGGGGTTAAATGTCCACGATCAGCATTGCTACCGGTCGCGGACATTAGCCGCGGGTGTCTGCTACAAGAACCATGCAGACACCCGCGGCTAAGGCGCCCACATGAAGCGGGAGTGGGCACCATCTTTAGGGACAGGACGTACGGGTACATTCTGTGTCCTTAAGAGGTTAAAAGAAAGGTCCACATGTTTAGAAGGATGGTTGAGAAAAGAGTCATTCTGGTATCCCTCTCTGAACATGGTTAAAAGTTATTTGGAGTCCAGTATTCCTACAAAATTTTTGGAAGATAAAATATTATACTCTGTTTTAGATCCCTTCAGTGATTCTGCAAGATTCCTGGACAAATCATCAGCCCTGCCATTTCTTGAACCTGGCCGATAAGAAATAATGAAATTAAATCTAGAGAAAAACAAGGCACATCTTGCTTGTCTTGCAGACAGTCTCTTAGCTGTATGGATTAGCTCCTTCCAGAAAATGTCTCCATTCAGAAAAAGCAACTTTAATGGCCAACAGTTCTTTGTATCCTATGTCGTAATTTCTTTCTGCAGATGACATGGTATAAGAAAGAAAAACCTATGGATAGAGTTGCATCTTGTCTCCAACTCGTTGAGACAGAACCGCTCCCACAGAGTCAGAGGCATCTACTTCAACAACAAAAGGCAATTTAGGATTTGGATTAACCAGTATGGGCACAGAAGTAAAGAGAGTCTTTAGCTGTTCAAAAGCAAATTGTGCCTTTGGAGACCTTGAAAATACTTGTTTTTTCTTTGTAAGTAAAGTGATTGGTAAGATGATTTTAGAAAAGTCTTTTATGAATCTCCTGTAAAAATTTGCAAACCCTATAAATCGCTGATCATCTTTAAGATTTATTGGAGTGGACCAAACTATTACAGCTTTGATTTTACTAGGATCCATACTCAGACCCTCTGGGGAGATGATATATCTAAGAAATTGGATTTTTGTTTGTTCGAATTCACATTTTTCCAGTTTGATATAAAGATTATTCTCCAGTAAACATTCCAAGACTAACGGAACATGTCTGCGATGTTCCTCCAAGGTGTCTGAAAATATAAGAATGTCATCAAGGTACACAACAACAAATTGGTCTAAGAAGTCTCGAAACACATTATTAACAAAATGTTGAAATGTTGCAGGAGCGTCAGCGAGGCCGAATTGCATAACCAGATATTCAAAATGTCTGTATATAGTTCTATAGGCAGTCTTCCACTCATCCCCTGGATGAATGCATATGAGATTATAGGCCCCTCTTAAATCTAGTTTGGTAAAATTATTAGCAGAGCGGAGTCTTTCCAGCAACTCAGGAATTAGGGGAGCGTAACGATTTTTAATAGTTATCTTATTTAGTTCTCTGTAGTCAATGCATGGTCTCAAGGTTGAGTCTTTCTTTTTTACAAAGAACAAAGGTGCCCCAGCTGGGAATGAGGAAGGTCGAATGAAGCCTTCCTTTAAATTTTTATCCAAGTATTCTCTGAGCACTTTTAAGTCTGGATCAGAGAGATTGTAAATTCTGCCAAAAGGAATAGTAGCTCCAGGAAGCAACTCGATGGGACAATCGAAAGGACGATGAGGAGGTAGTTGATAAGCTTTTTTCTTGCAGCAGACATCACTAAACTGTTGATATTGAGGCGGCAATTTAACATAACTCTGAGGAATTTCAGAAACTTTTCTTTGTTTTTGGATGGTATTCAGTATTCAGAAGGAAATGTAACAGACCTTGATTCTCAGTTGATAGAAGGATTATGGATAGCAAACCACGGAATTCCTAAAAAAACTGAAACTTGGGAGAAGAAATCAAATTAAAACTAATGGTTTCATGATGATCAGGTTCAATACAGATTACAAGTTCAATTGTCTCGTGAGTTACAGGTCCAAATGATAACATGCAATGTTATTATAAAGAGCAAATTGTATGTCCATGAAAATTTCCCCCTGCCCCAGAATCTAACATGGCAGAGCATTGCATTTTATGCTTCCCAACTATGACCTGTAATGGAATGACAAAATTAGAAGATGATACATTTTGTTTTTGTTTTGGGTTATAGATGAGATGCATAACTGAATCCGGTAGTTTTGAAATATTAAAATTGCTATCTGCCATAGCACTAATGCAAGCTATAGACCTTTGAAACTTGTTAGGACAGTTAATGGCATAATGTCCTGAGCCCCCACAATACAGGCACAGATTTTCTGTACGGCGCCTCTCTTTCTCCACTGCAAGGTTTTAGGGTGACATAAATCTACATAGGTTCAGGTAAGGATTCAGTCTTTTGCTGTGTGTTTAACGCTGAGTGACTGAAGGATTAGGTGGGTCTGTTTCCAAATATCTGCAGTCTCTCTTTTCTACGTTCAGTAAGTCTCTGATCAATTCGGATGCACAGTTGAATAAAATCCTCCAAATTATCAGGACCCTCAACTCTGGAAAACTCATCCTTTACTAGCTCTGATAGCCCTTGTCGAAATTGACTCCTTTGGGGTGCTAGATTCCATGTGATGTCAGCTACCCAACGACAAAATTCAGATGTGTATTCAGCCACTGAGTGACATCCTTGTCGAAGGTTATGCAATTTGGTCTCAGCTGTGGCACAACGATTAGGGTCATCAAAACTTGATCCATAGCAGTTATAAAGCTATCTAAATCATTGAGGAGGCCACAGTTCTTTTCCACATAAGGGGAGGCCCATGCAAGAGCTTCATCTGTCAGAAGCTTGACTAGTAAAAGGAGCTGGTTGCATTTGACAATCCCCACTGAACTTTGATGGCAGAGGCATATGGGTATTTAAATCTGAGCCTGAGTTACGCATATCCAGAAGTTGTTTTTGCAGTTCAATTATTTCTTGTTGTTGATCCAGCACCAGGGTTTGTAACTTAGAACATTGTTTTGGTAAGTAGAACCAAACTCTTGAAGATCAGCCACTTGTTGCATCAAGATGGTCACAACAGACTCCATTTTGGGGCAAAATTATTCTGTAATGGTCCGGGTCTGGTTTGGAGTCTTTTATTGCGACTATTTGGGGTAATTGCAAGGCCGGTAATGTAGTCAGGAGGAAGCCAGTGGTCGATGCACAGGATGAGCATCAGTATTAGAGGAGTAGGCAAATACCATAGTCAGGAGGAAGCCAGTGGTCGATGCACAGGATGAGTGTCAGGATTCACAGCAGCGCAGGAGTATCTTGGCTGGGTTTAAATAGGTTGTCCAATCAGGGAACAAGGTGGAGCAAACAAGGAAGCAGGAACAGAGCAAGAGGCACAGGGAACTAGGTTTCAGTTCAGCAAAGGAGCTGTCCAGGAAGCTGAATAGCTCATTTGGAAGAGCTGCCGCCTGGAACACAAGAGTCCCTGGGTTCAAGTGCTGACAGTGGTCCTCCAGCGTACCACCTATGCAGGAGCATGGTGGTGTCATGCAGTTCTGCCCCCTGTCATCAACCAAGACCCAACTCCAGGATGTCATGGAATCTGAAACAGCATGGGGACCATGTCTGGGTGCATCATGGACTCCAATGTCGCAGTTGGGAACCATATTGTCCCATTTGTCCGCCACTTTTACATAGTGACAAAAATCTCGAACAAAAAAAGGCATTTTTAGAGGTAAAATTGTTAGGAAACGTTATTTCCTGGATATTCAATTGTATTATACAGTGCAAATGCTGCAAAAATTACAAGTAAGAAGCACTCTGATACAGCCTGTATATCACATAAAGGAGGGCCTCATTCATATGGTGCTACAATTGTTCAGGTACACTGCTGCAGTCATAAAGCCTATGCACTAAGTGAAAGGGCTGCCAAATATTACAAGGAACTGGCACTCCAATATACCCTTTATTACACATAAAGGGGGGCATCATACACACCCTAGAAAAATTATCATTGATGACCTACTGGTGACCCGCAAAAACATTTGGAGCAAGGTTGTGCTGGTTACTATCTAAAAAATCATAGTTGATAGCCTGAAGGTGAGCGGACCCAAAAAAAATTGTAGTGAGGGCCTGAAGCCTAGCGAATTCCATAAAACATTGCAGTGATGGCCTACAGGTGAGCAGGCGGTATAAAGCATTGAAGGTGAGGGCTTGAAGCTTAGTGAACCCGAAGAAATATTGCAGTGATGGGCTACAGGTGAGCAGACATAAAGCATTGAAGGTGAGGACCTGAAGCCTAGAGAACCCCATAACACATTGCAGTGATGTGCTACAAGTGAGCAGACGGTATATAGCATTGGAAGTGAGGGCTTGAAGCCAAGAGAACCCCATAAATCATTGCAGTGATGGCCTAAAGGTGAGCAGAAGGAAAGAAGCATTGGAGGTGAGGGCCTGAAGCCTAATGAAACCCGATAAAATATTGCAGTGATGGGCTACAGGTGAGCAGACCATAGAAAGCTTTGGAGGTGAGGGCCTGAAGCCTAGAGAACCCCATGCAACATTACAGTGATGGGCTACAGGTGAGCAGACCGTATAAAGCATTGGAGGTGAGAGCCTGAATCCTAGCGAACCCCATGAATCATTGCAGTGACGGCCAACAGGTGAGCAGACGGTATAAAGCATTGAAGGTGAGGGCCTGAAGCCTAGAGAACCCCAATAAACATTGCAGTAATGGCCTTCAGGTAAGCAAACGGTATAAAGCTTTGGAGGTAAGGGCCTGAAGAGCACAGAACCCCAGAAAACATTGCAGTGATGGGCTACAGCTAAGCAGGTGATATAAAGCATTGGAGGTGAGGGCATCAAGCCTAGTGAACCCCATAAAATATTGCAGTGATAGGCTACAGGTGAGCATACCTTATAAAGCATTGGAGGTAAAGACCTGAAGCCTAGTGAACCCCATAAAACATTGCAGTGATAGGCTACAAGTGAGCAGATGGTATAAAGCATTGAAGTGAGGGCCTGAAGCTAAGAGAACCCCATAAAACATTGCAGTGATGGGCTACAGGTGAGCAGACCATATAAAGCATTGGAGGTAAAGACCTGAAGCCTAGTGAACCCCATAAAACATTGCAGTGATAGGCTACAGGTGAGCAGATGGTATAAAGCATTGAAGTGAGGGCCTGAAGCTAAGAGATCCCCATAAATCATTGCAGTGATGGCATAAAGGTGAGAAGACAGTATAAAGCATTAGAGGTGAGGGCCTAAAGCCTAGAGAACCCCATGCAACATTACAGTGATGGGCTACAGGTGAGCAGACCTTATAAAGCATTGGAGGTGAGGGCCTGAAGCCTGGCGAACCCCATAAGTCATTGCAGTGACGGCCAACAGGTGAGCAGACGGTATAAAGCATTGAAAGTGAGGGCCTGAAGCCTAGAGAACCCCAATAAACATTGCAGTAATGGCCTTGAGGTGAGCAAACGGTATAAAGCTTTGGAGGTAAGGGCCTGAAGAGTAGAGAACTCCAGAAAACATTGCAGTGATGGGCTACAGCTGAGCAGACGATATAAAACATTGGAGGTGAGGGCATAAAGCCTAGTGAACCCCATAAAATATTGCAGTGATAGGGTACAGGTGAGCATACCTTATAAAGCATTGGAGGTGAGGGCCTGAAGCCTACAGAACCCCATAATACATTGCAGTAATGGCCTAAAGGTGAGCAGACGTTATAAAGCATTGGAGGTGAGGGCCTGAAGCCTAGAGAACCCCATAAAACATTGCAGTGATGGGCTACAGGTAAGCAGACGATATAAAGCATTGGAGGAAAAGGCCTGAAGCCTAGTGAACCCCATAAAGTATTGCAGTGATGGGCTACAGGTGAGCAGACGGTATAAATTATTGGGGGTGAGGGCCTGAAGCCCAGCGAACCCCATAAATCATTGCAGTGATGGCCAATAGGTGAGCAGACGGTATAAAACATTGGAGGTAAGGACCTGAAGCCTAGTTAACCCCATAAAATATTGCAGTGATGGGCTACAGCTGAGCAGACAGTATAACGCTTTGGAGGTGAGGGCATGAAGCCTAGAGAACCCCATAAAACAATGCAGTGATGGGCTACAGGTGAGCAGACGGTATAAAGAATTGGAGGTGATGGCCTGAAGCCTAGAGAACCCTAGAAAATATTGCAGTAATAGGCTACTGGTGAGAAGACCTTATAAAGCACTGGAGGTGAGGGCCTGAAGCCTAGAGAACCCCATAAAACATTGCAGTAATGGCCTACAGGTGAGCAGATGGTATAAAGCATTGGAGGTGAGGGCCTGAAGCCTAGCGAACCCCATAAATCATTGCAGTGATGACCTTGAGGTGAGCAAATGGTATAAAGCTTTGGAGGTAAGGGTTTGAAGAGTAGAGAACCCCAGAAAACATTGCAGTGATGAGCTACAGCTGAGCAGACGATATAAAACATTGGAGGTGAGGGCATCAAGCCTAGTGAACCCGATAAAACATTGCAGTGATAGGCTACAGGTGAGCATACCTTATAAAGCATTGGAGGTGAGGGCCTGAAGCCTAGAGAACCCCATAAAACATTGCAGTGATAGGCTACAGGTGAGCATACCTTATAAAGCATTGGAGGTGAGGGCCTGAAGCCTAGAGAACCCCATAAAACATTGCAGTGATGGCCTACAGGTGAGCAGACGGTATAAAGCATTGGAAGTGAGGGCCTAAAGCCAAGAGAACCCCATAAATCATTGCAGTGATGGCCTAAAGGTGAGCAGACAGTATAAAGCAATGGAGGTGAGGGCCTGAAGCCTAGTGAACCCGATTAAATATTGCAGTAATGGGCTATAGGTGAGCAGACGGTATAAATCATTGGAAGTGAGGGCCTGAAACCAAGAGAACCCCATAAATCATTGCAGTGATGGCCTAAAGGTGAGCAGACAGTATAAAGCAATGGAGGTGAGGGCCTGAAGCCTAGTGAACCCGATGAAATATTGCAGTGATGGCCTACAGGTGAGCAGACGGTATAAAGCATTGAAGATGAGGGCCTGAAGTCAAGTTAACCCAATAAAATATTGCAGTGATGGGCTACAGCTGAGCAGACAGTATAACGCTTTGGAGGTGAGGGCATGAATTCTAGAGAACCCCATAAAACAATGCAGTGATGGGCTACAGGTGAGCAGACGGTATAAAGAATTGGAGGTGATGGCCTGAAGCCTAGAGAACCCTAGAAAATATTGCAGTAATAGGCTACTGGTGAGAAGACCTTATAAAGCACTGGAGGTGAGGGCCTGAAGCCTAGAGAACCCCTTAAAACATTGCAGTAATGGCCTACAGGTGAGCAGATGGTATAAAGCATTTGAGGTGAGGGCCTGAAGCCTAGCGAACCCCATAAATCATTGCAGTGATGGCCTTGAGGTGAGCAAATGGTATAAAGCTTTGGAGGTAAGGGTTTGAAGAGTAGAGAACCCCAGAAAACATTGCAGTGATGGACTACAGCTGAGCAGACGATATAAAACATTGGAGGTGAGGGCATCAAGCCTAGTGAACCCGATAAAACATTGCAGTGATAGGCTACAGGTGAGCATACCTTATAAAGCATTGGAGGTGAGGGCCTGAAGCCTAGAGAACCCCATAAAACATTGCAGTGATAGGCTACAGGTGAGCATACCTTATAAAGCATTGGAGGTGAGGGCCTGAAGCCTAGAGAACCCCATAAAACATTGCAGTGATGGCCTACAGGTGAGCAGACGGTATAAAGCATTGGAAGTGAGGGCCTAAAGCCAAGAGAACCCCATAAATCATTGCAGTGATAGCCTAAAGGTGAGCAGACAGTATAAAGCAATGGAGGTGAGGGCCTGAAGCCTAGTGAACCCGATTAAATATTGCAGTAATGGGCTATAGGTGAGCAGACGGTATAAATCATTGGAAGTGAGGGCCTGAAGCCAAGAGAACCCCATAAATCATTGCAGTGATGGCCTACAGGTGAGCAGACGGTATAAAGCATTGGAAGTGAGGGCCTGAAGCCTAGTGAACCCGATTAAATATTGCAGTGATGGCCTACAGGTGAGCAGACGGTATAAAGCATTGAAGATGAGGGCCTGAAGTCTAGTTAACCCGATAAAATATTGCAGTAATGGGCTACAGGTGAGCAGACCTTAGAAAGCATTGGAGGTGAGGGCCTGAAGCCTAGAGAACCCCATACAACATTACAGTGATGGGCTACAGGTGAGCAGACCTTATAAAGCATTGGAGGTGAAGGCCTGAAGCCTAGAGAACCCCATACAACATTACAGTGATGGCCTACAGGTGAGCAGACGGTATAAAGCTTTGGAGGTGAGGGCCTGAAGAGTAGAAAACCCCATAAAACATTGCAGTGATAGGCTACAGGTGAGCATACCTTATAAAGCAATGGAGGTGAGGGCCTGAAGCCTAGAGAACCCCATAAAACATTGCAGTGATGGCCTAAAGGTGAGCAGACGGTATTCATTTTTTGAGGTGAGGGCCTGAAGCCTAGAGAACCCATAAAATATTGCAGTGATGGGCTACAGGTGAGCAGACCTTATAAAGCATTTGAGGTGAGGGCCTGAAGCCTAGTGAACCCCATAAGATATTGCAGTGATGGGCTACAGTTGAGCAGCCCTTATAAAGCATTGGAGGTGAGGGCCTGAAGCCTAGTGAACCCCATAAGATATTGCAGTGATGGGCTATAGGTGAGCAGACGGTATAAAGCATTGGAAGTGAGGGCCTAAAGCCAAGAGAACCCCATAGATCATTGCAGTGATGGCCTAAAGGTGAGCAGACAGTATAAAGCAATGGAGATGAGGGCCTGAAGCCTAGTGAACCCGATTAAATATTGCAGTAATGGGCTATAGGTGAGCAGACGGTATAAAGCATTGAAATGAGTGCCTGAAGCCAAGAGAACCCCATAAATCATTGCAGTGATGGCCTAAAGGTGAGCAGACAGTACAAAGCAATGGAGGTGAGGGCCTGAAGCCTAGTGAACCCGATAAAATATTGCAGTAATGGGCTACAGGTGAGCAGACCTTAGAAAGCATTGGAGGTGAGAGCCTGAAGCCTAGAGAACCCCATACATCATTACAGTGATGGCCTACAGGTGAGCAGACGGTATAAAGCTTTGGAGGTGAGGGCCTGAAGAGTAGAAAACCCCATAAAACATTGCAGTGATGGGCTACAGGTGAGCAGACGATATACATCATTGGAAGTGAGGGCATGAAGCCTAGTGAACCCCATAAAATATTGCAGTGATAGGCTACAGGTGAGCATACCTTATAAAGCAATGGAGGTGAGGGCCTGAAGCCTAGAGAACCCCATAAAACATTGCAGTGATGGCCTACAGGTGAGCAGACAGTATTCATTTTTTGAGGTGAGGGCCTGAAGCCTAGAGAACCCCATAAAATATTGCAGTGATGGGCTACAGGTGAGCAGACCTTATAAAGCATTGGAGGTAAGGGCCTGAAGCTATTGAACCCCATAAGATATTGCAGTGATGGGCTACAGGTGAGCAGGCCTTATAAAGCATTGGAGGTGAGGGCCTGAAGCCTAGTGAACCCCATAAGATATTGCAGTGATGGGCTATAGGTGAGCAGACGGTATAAAGCATTGGAGTTGAGGGCCTGAAGCCAAGAGAACCCCATAAATCATTGCAGTGATGGCCGAAAGGTGAGCAGACAGTATAAAGCAATGGAGTTGAGGGCCTGAAGCCTAGCGAACCCCATAAAACATTGCAGTGATGGCCTACAGGTGAGCAGACGGTATAAAGCATTGGAGATGAGGGCGTGAAGCTTGGAGAACCCCATAAAACTTTGCAGTGATGGCCTACAGGTGAGCAGACAGTATCAAGTATTGGAGGTGAGCGCCTGAAGCCAAGAGAACCCCATAAATCATTGCAGTGATGGCCTAAAGGTGAGCAGACAGTACAAAGCAATGGAGGTGAGGGCCTGAAGCCTAGAGAACCCCAATAAACATTGCAGTAATGGCCAACAGGTGAGCAGACGATATAAAGCATTGGAGGTAAGGACCTGAAGCCTAGTGAACCCCCATAAAATATTTCAGTGATGGGCTACAGCTGAGCAGATGGAATAACGCTTTGGAGGTGAGGGCATGAAGCCTAGAGAACTCCATAAAACAATGCAGTGATGGGCTACAGGTGAGCAGTCCTTATAAAGCATTGGGGTTGAGGGCCTGAAGCCTTGCGAACCCCATAAAACATTGCAGTGATTGCCTACAGGTGAGCAGATGGTATAAAGCATTGGAGATGAGGGCCTGAAGCCTAGAGAACCCCATAAAACATTGCAGTGATGGCCTACAGGTGAGCAGACGGTATAAAGCATTGGAAGTGAGGGCCTGAAGCCTAGAGAACCCCATAAAATATTGCAGTAATAGGCTACAGGTGAGCAGACCTTATAAAGCATTGAAGATGAGGGCCTGAAGTCTAGTTAACCCGATAAAACATTGCAGTGATGGCCTACAGGTGAGCAGACGGTATAAAGCATTGGAGATGAGGGCCTGAAGTCTAGTTAACCCGATAAAATATTGCAGTAATGGGCTACAGGTGAGCAGATCTTAGAAAGCATTGGAGGCGAGAGCCTGAAGCCTAGAGAACCCCATACATAATTACAGTGATGGGCTACAGGTGAGCAGACGGTATAAAGCTTTGGAGGTGAGGGCCTGAAGAGTAGAAAACCCCATAAAACATTGCAGTGATGGGCTACAGGTGAGCAGACGATATAAATCATTGGAGGTGAAGGCATCAAGCCTAGTGAACCCCATAAAATATTGCAGTGATAGGCTACAGGTGAGCATACCTTATAAAGCATTGGAGGTGAGGGCCTGAAGCCTAGTGAACCCCATAAGATATTGCAGTGATGGGCTACAGGTGAGCAGACCCTATAAAGCATTGGAGGTGAGGGCCTGAAGCCTAGTGAACCCCATAAGATATTGCAGTGATGGGCTACAGGTGAGCAGGCCTTATAAAGCATTGGAGGTGAGGGCCTGAAGCCTAGTGAACCCCATAAGATATTGCAGTGATGGGCTACAGGTGAGCAGACGGTATAAAGCATTGGAGGTGAGGGCCTGAAGCCTAGAGAACCCCATAAGATCATTGCAGTGATGGGCCGATAGGTGAGCAGACAGTATAAAGCATTGGAGGTGAGGGCCTGAAGCCTAGTGAACCCGATTAAATCATTGCAGTGATGGGCTATAGGTGAGCAGACGGTATAAAGCATTGGAGGTGAGGGCCTGAAGCCTAGAGAACCCCATAAATCATTGCAGTGATGGCCTACAGGTGAGCAGACAGTATAAAGCAATGGAGGTGAGGGCCTGAAGCCTAGAGAACCCCAATAAATCATTGCAGTGATGGGCCAACAGGTGAGCAGACGGTATAAAGCATTGGAGGTGAGGACCTGAAGCCTAGTGAACCCCATAAAATATTGCAGTGATGGGCTACAGCTGAGCAGATGGAATAAAGCATTGGAGGTGAGCGCATGAAGCCTAGAGAACTCCATAAAACATTGCAGTGATGGGCTACAGGTGAGCAGACCGTATAAAGCATTGGAGGTTGAGGGCCTGAAGCCTAGCGAACCCCATAAAACATTGCAGTGATGGCCTACAGGTGAGCAGACGGTATAAAGCATTGGAGATGAGGGCCTGAAGCCTAGAGAACCCCATAAAACATTGCAGTGATGGCCTACAGGTGAGCAGACGGTATAAAGCATTGGAGGTGAGGGCCTGAAGCCTAGAGAACCCCATAAAATATTGCAGTAATGGCTACAGGTGAGCAGACGGTATAAAGCATTGAAGATGAGGGCCTGAAGCCTAGTGAACCCGATAAAATATTGCAGTGATGGGCTACAGGTGAGCAGACGTAGTAAAGCATTGGAGGTGAGGGCCTGAAGCCTAGAGAACCCCATAAAACATTGCAGTGATGGGCTACAGGTGAGCAGACCTTATAATGCATTGGAGGTGAGGGACTGAAGCCTAGCGAACCCCATACAACATTGCAGTGATGGCCTATAGGTGAGAAGACCGTATAAAGCATTGGAGGTGAGGGCCTGAAGCCTAGAAAACCCCATAAAACATTGCAGTGATGGCCTACAGATAAGCAGACAGTATACAGCATTGGAGGTGAGGGCCTTAAGCCTAGTGAACCCCATAAAACATTGCAAAGATGACCTACAGGTGAGCAGACCTTATAAAGCATTGGAGGTGAGGGCCTGAAGCCTAGCGAACATCATAAAACATTGCAGTGATGGCTTTCAGGTGAGCAGACCATATAAAGCATTGGAGGTGAGGGACTGAAGCCTAGTAGAACCCCATAAGATATTGCAGTGATGGGCTACAGGTGAGCAGACCTTATAAAGCATTGGAGGTGAGGGCCTGAAGCCTAGAGAACCCCATAAAACATTGCAGTGATGGGCTGCAGGTGAGCAGACGGTATAAAGCATTGGAGGTGAGGGCCTGAAGCCTAGAGAACCCCATAAAACATTGCAGTGATGGGCTACAGGTGAGCAGACGGTATAAAGCATTGGAGGTGAGGGCCTGAAGCCTTAGTGAACCCCATAAATCATTGCAGTGATGGCTACAGGTGAGCAGACGGTATAAAGCATTGGAGGTGAGGGCCTGACGCCTAGTGAACCCCATAAGATATTGCAGTGATGGGCTACAGGTGAGCAGGCCTTATAAAGCATTGGAGGTGAGGGCCTGAAGCCTAGTGAACCCCATAAGATATTGCAGTGATGGGCTACAGGTGAGCAGACCTTATAAAGCATTGGAGGTGAGGGCCTGAGCCTAGAGAACCCCATAAAACATTGCAGTGATGGGCTACAGGTGAGCAGACGGTATAAAGCATTGGAGGTGAGGGCCTGAATCCTAGAGAACCCCATAAAACATTGCAGTGATGGGCTACAGGTGAGCAGACGGTATAAAGCATTAGAGGTGAGGGCCGTGAAGCCTTCTTGAACCCCATAAATCATTGCAGTGATGGCCAACAGGTGAACAGATGGTATAAAGCATTGGAGGTGAGGGCCTGAAGCCTAGTGAACCCCACAAAATATTGCAGTGATGGGCTACAGGTGAGCAGACGGTATAAAGAATTGGAGGTGAGGGCCTGAAGCATAGAGAACCCTATAAAATATTGCAGTAATAGGCTACAGGTGAGAAGACCTTATAAAGCATTGGAGGTGAGGGCCTGAAGCCTAGAGAACCCCATAAAACATTGCAGTAATGGCCTACAGGTGAGCAAATGGTATAAAGAATTGGAGGTAAGGGCCTGAAGCCTAGTGAACGCCATAAAATATTGCAGTGATAGGCTACAGGTGAGCAGACCTTATAAAGCATTGGGGTTGAGGGCCTAAAGCCTAGCAAACCCCATAAAACATTGCAGTGATGGCCTACAGGTGAGCAGACGGTATAAAGCATTGGAGGTGAGGGGCTGAAGCCTAGCGAACCCCATAAATCATTGCAGTGATGGCCTACAGGTGTGCAGACGGTATAAAGCATTGGAGGTGAGGGCCTGAAGCCTAGAGAACCCCATAAAATATTGCAGTGATAGACTACAGGTGAGCAGACCTTATAAAGCATTGGGGATGAGGGCCTGAAGCCTAGCGAACCCCATAAAACATTGCAGTGATGGCCTACAGGTGAGCAGACGGTATAAAGCATTGGAGATGAGGGCCTGAAGCTTAGAGAACCCCATAAAATATTGCAGTGATAGGCTACAGGTGAGCAGACCTTATAAAGCATTGGAGGTGAGGGCCTGAAGCCTAGTGAACCCCATAAGATATTGCAGTGATGGGCTACAGGTGAGCAGGCCTTATAAAGCATTGGAGGTGAGGGCCTGAAGCCCTAGTGAACCCCATAAGATATTGCAGTGATGGGCTACAGGTGAGCAGACCTTATAAAGCATTGGAGGTGAGGGCCTGAAGCCTAGAGATCCCCATAAAACATTGCAGTGATGGGCTGCAAGTGAGCATACGGTATAAAGCATTGGAGGTGAGGGCCTGAATCCTAGAGAACCCCATAAAACATTGCAGTGATGGGCTACAGGTGAGCAGACGGTATAAAGCATTAGGGGTGAGGGCGTGAAGCCTTCTTGAACCCCATAAATCATTGCAGTGATGGCCAACAGGTGAACAGATGGTATAAAGCATTGGAGGTGAGGACCTGAAGCCTAGTGAACCCCACAAAATATTGCAGTGATGGGCTACCGGTGAGCAGACGGTATAAAGAATTGGAGGTGAGGGCCTGAAGCATAGAGAACCCTATAAAATATTGCAGTAATAGGCTACAGGTGAGAAGACCTTATAAAGCATTGGAGGTGAGGGCCTGAAGCCTAGAAAACCCCATAAAACATTGCAGTAATGGCCTACAGGTGAGCAAATGGTATAAAGAATTGGAGGTAAGGGCCTGAAGCCTAGTGAACGCCATAAAATATTGCAGTGATAGGCTACAGGTGAGCAGACCTTATAAAGCATTGGGGTTGAGGGCCTAAAGCCTAGCAAACCCCATAAAACATTGCAGTGATGGCCTACAGGTGAGCAGACGGTATAAAGCATTGGAGGTGAGGGGCTGAAGCCTAGCGAACCCCATAAATCATTGCAGTGATGGCCTACAGGTGTGCAGACGGTATAAAGCATTGGAGGTGAGGGCCTGAAGCCTAGAGAACCCCATAAAATATTGCAGTGATAGACTACAGGTGAGCAGACCTTATAAAGCATTGGGGTTGAGGGCCTGAAGCCTAGCGAACCCCATAAAACATTGCAGTGATGGCCTACAGGTGAGCAGACGGTATAAAGCATTGGAGATGAGGGCCTGAAGCTTAGAGAACCCCATAAAACTTTGCAGTGATGGCCTACAGGTGAGCAGACGGTATCAAGTATTGGAGGTGAGCGCCTGAAGCTTAGCGAACCCCATAAATCATTGCAGTGATGGGCTATAGGTGAGCAGACGGTACAAAGCATTGAAGGTGAGGGCCTGAAGCCTAGAGAACCCCATAAAACATTGCAGTGATGGGCTACAGGTGAGCAGACGATATAAAGCATTGGAGGTGAGGGCCTGAAGCCTAATGAATCTCATAAAATATTGCAGTGATGGTTTACAGCTGAGCAGACGGTATAAAGCATTGGAGGTGAGGGCCTGAAGCCTAGCGAACCCCATAAATCATTGCAGTGATGGGCTACAGGTGAGCAGACGGTATAAAGCATTGAAGGTGAGGGCCTGAAGCCGAGTGAACCCTGCAAAAGATTGTAGTGAGGGCATATATATTCTATATATTCTAAAATCTGAAACTTGTGGATTGAGTACATTATAAAACATACATTTAAATTGCGTTTTTGTTCCTTATTAGCTCAGCTTTCCTCTGGTGGATTGGAGAAGTCAGGGGCAATCCAGGCCTTGTTCATTTTTATCTGAGTCAACCTGTCAGCATTGTCAGTGGACAAGCGGATACACTTATCTGTTATAATGCCACCAGCAGCACTAAATACACGCTCAGACAATACGCTGGCGGCAGGGCAGGCCAGCACTTCCAACGCGTAGAGAGCAAGCTCGTGCCACGTGTCAAGCTTGGGCACACAATAGTTGTACGGCACTGAGGGATCATTTAGGACACTGACATGGTCTGCAATGTGTTCCTTCACATGAGGTTGCTGGCGGGGTGTCAAGAAAGTGTCCCATGCCTTGGAAAGTGTTGCCCTGCCTCTGTTAGAACTACTGTGTGTTCCCCTTGTCTCCCTTCCTTTGTTGCTTAAGGAAGTATGGACTCTGGCGACCGCATTGTCAGATTGGAAATTTTGGAGCAATCGGTCAACAAGTACCTTCTGGTATTGCACTACTTTACTCGTCCTCTCCACCACAGGAATCAGAGATGAGAACTTCTCTTTGTAGCGGGGGTCGAGAATGGTGAACACCCAGTAATCTGTGTTACCTAAAATGCGTATAACGCAAGGGTCGCGGGAAAGGCAGCCTAACATGAAGTCAGCCATGTGTGCCAGAGTACCAATGGGCAAGATGTCAGTGTCAACTTCAGGATGACTCTCCATACCCTCATCCTCCTCCTCCTCTTCTGCCCATCTACGCTGAACAGATGGAATTAAAGTTCCATGGGTACTAGCCTCTGTAGCAGAGGCAAGTGTCTCCAGCTCCTCCTCCTCCTCTTCATGGCCCAATTCACGCTGAGAAGACGAACTGGGGGAGGTCTGGCTATCACCCTATGACATCTCCTTTCCCATTACCTCGTCTGCCACATTCAAAGCATCCTCCTTAGTTGTGAGCAGTGATCGTTTGAGTAGACACAGCAGTGGGATGGTTACGTTGATAATAGCGTTATCGCCACTAACCATCTGTGTGGATTCATCAAAGTTTTTTAAAACCACACATAGGTCTGACATCAATGACCACTCCTCGCTTGTGAATAGTGGCAGTTGACTGGAAAGTCAACAACCATGTTGCAGCTGGTATTCCACAACTGCCCTCTGCTGCTCACAAAGCCTGGCCAACATGTAGAACGTAGAGTTCTACTGCATGCTCACGTCGCACAACAGTCGGTGAGCATGAAGCTTGCAAGCGCTGCTGCAGCGTTGACAGACTGGCTGAAGCTGTGGAAGACTTGCAGAAAGGGGCACACAATAGCGCCCATTCACTAGTAGCTCCTGCAAATTGGGGTAGGTTTTGATAAACTACTGAAGTTTAAGACGTGGGCTAGGCATGGGATGTGTGTCAGGTTGCCGAGCTCCAAAGCCGCCACCAAGTTACGGCCATTGTCGGACACAACCATGCCTGTTTCTAGGTTGAGTGGCGAGAGCCACTGCTCAGTCTGATTCCTTATACCCTGCCACAGGTCTGTGGTGGTGTGCTGTTTGTCCCCTAAGCAGATCAGCTTTAGCGCGCTACACTGCTTCCAGCTAGCGACTGATGTCTGACTGCTGTTGGAGGTGGAAGTGGAGGAGGAGGCGGCGGAGGAGAAGTGGGGGTTGGAGCCAGTAACATAGCTGCTGGCGGAGACCCTGATGGACTTAGGGCTCACAATCCTGGGCATGGGTAGCACTTGTGCCATCCCAGAGTCTGACTCACTCCTGGCCTCTACAACATTCACCCAGTGTGCAGTCAGGGAAATGTAGCGTCCCTGCCCACCAGCACTTGTCCATGTGTCCGTGGTGAGGTAGACCTTCCCAGTAAGTGCGTTGGTCAGGGCACAGGTGATGTTCTGGGATACATGCTGGTGTAAGGCGGCATGACACACAGTGAAAAATAGTAGCGGCTGGAACTGCGTACCGAGGGACGGCCGCTGACATCAGGCTGTGGAAGGCCTCAGTGTCCAGAAGCCTAAATGGTAACATACATTTCAAGGGCCAGTAATTTTGAAAGTGACTCATTTAGTGATATGGCCTGTTGGTGGGTGGGTCGTTATTTGCGCTTGCGTTCAAATGCCTGCGTTATCGACATTTGGACGCTGTGCTGGGACAGGGAAGAGGATGTTGTTGCTGATGGTTCATGCGATGGTCCAGGTGCAGGGTGAGGGGCATCTGGGCCTGCGCCTTCGACAGGGGATTGGCCAGCAGTGCGTAACAGGGGAAGTGGAGGCAGTGGTGGGACCCTCAGATGCAGAGTGTGGACCCAGGCGTTCGGCCCACTTATTAGGGTGCGTGGATGCCATGTGGTGGATCATGCTGGTGGTGGTGACGTTGCTAGTGTTCACGCCCCGGCTCATTTTGGTACAGCACAGGTTGCAAACTACCAATCTTTTTTGGTCTGTCGCTTTCCTCAAAAAAGCGCCATACTGCGGAACACCTACCCCTTTGCAAGGTAGATTTACGCATAGGGGTGCTCGGTGTAACAGTTGTTGGCCTGTTTGGTGTGGGCCGACATCTCCCTTTTGCCACTCCACTGACTCTTCCAGTCTGTTGCGATGCTACGGACCCTCCCCCTCTGTACTGCTGTCCTCGCTCGGCTTTTCACCTAACCATGTTGGGTAAGTGACCTCATCGTCCACCACCTCTTCTTCCACTTCCTCACTCTGCTCATCCTCCTGACTTGAGCTAACCACCACCTCAGTGATTGGCAACTGTGTCTCATCCTCATCCACCTCATGAACGAATGATTGCGGTTCACCACTGACATCTTCTTGAGACTGTGAAGGCTCAAGAGGTTGGGAATCA
Source organism: Bufotes viridis (assembly GCA_033119425.1). Lineage (NCBI taxonomy): Eukaryota > Metazoa > Chordata > Amphibia > Anura > Bufonidae > Bufotes > Bufotes viridis. The sequence continues at coordinate 110,135,007 of CM065597.1, read as the reverse complement.
GGGCACAATATCTCAGGTACCTCTTCGAACATGCTTGGCAAGAGAGCCAAACCAAGTACTCACGATGAATAGAGGTCATGTGAATATCCGAGTGTGGGATCAATTGTTTGTCAAGACGCGACATGTTGGGAGGAAGAGTGAGGATTCGGTTGACCAGACCCTTGGCTACAGAAGAAACTGGGATTCGTGGAAGAGAGGGTTGTGCTTAACCGACTGAAAGCATTATCTTCTGCAATTCAACAGATCACCTGTTTGCACTGGTCCGACTTGGACAGTGTTGTCCTGCGCCACCCAGCTAAGTTGGACATGAAGCTGGGTAAGGTGAATTTTTTTGTTTTTTTCTGGTGAACTGCCAGCAGGCACAGTTTCATTGCGCCCAGGGCCACGGCCTCTGCTTGAACCATCAGCATCATGCCCAGGGCCACGGCCTCTGCTTGCACCATCAGCATCACGCCCACTTTCCCCTCCCTTTGTGCTCGCCTTCTTCATATTAATGGATTTGTCTGTAGATGTGTCGCAGATTGTCTTACTGTCCGCTAAAGACACAATTTTCCGATGCAGGACAGTACTGGATACAGAAAAATACAGATTTTTGGCACTACACTAGCCCAGAGATAATGTTATTTTTACAGTACACACTGCATGGGCTTGCTGTAATGTACTGAACACCGAAAAATTAAGATTTTCAGGAGTACACTAGGCCACAGATAAAGATTTTTTTTACTGCACACACTGTATTTGCTGGCTATAATGAACAGGAGAAAGAGAAATACAATTTTTTGGCACCACACTAGGCCACAGATAATATAATTTTTACAGTACACACTGTGCTTTCTGTATTGTACAGGAGACAGAGAAATACAAATTTTCACCACCACACTAGGCCACAGATAATATAATATTTACAGTAAACACTGTATTTGCTTTCTGTAATGTACAGGAGACAGAGAAATACAATTTTTTTTACCACCTTACTAGGCCACGGATAATGTCATTTTTACAGTAAACACTTAGAGATGAGCGAACACCTGGAAGTTCGGGAAGTTCGGCCGAACTTCCCGAAAATATTCGGGTTCGGGATCCGAACTCGACCCGAACTTTATACTGAACCCGAACCCCATTGAAGTCAATGGGGACCCGAACTTTTAGGCACTAAAAAGGCTGTAAAATAGTCCAGGAACGGGCTAGAGGGCTGTAGGTAAATCCCCTGCAAACAAATGTGGATAGGGAAATGAATTTAAATAAAATAAATAAAATTTAACCAATATCAATTGGAGAAAGGTCCCACTGCAAGGAATCATGCGTCATATCACCCAACACTGGAGAAGGCCACTTTCAGTTATTTTGGCCCAGCACCCAGACAGAGGAGAGAGGTCCCACAGCAAGGAATCATGCGTCATATCAACCACCACTGGCGAAGGCCACTCTCAGTTATTTCGGCCCAGCACCCAGACAGAGGAGAGAGGTCCCACAGCAAGGAATCATGCTTCATATCAACCACCACCGGAGAAGGCCACTCTCAGTTATTTCGGCCCAGCACCCAGACAGAGGAGAGAGGTCCCACAGCAAGGAATCATGCGTCATATCAACCATCACCAGAGAAGGCCACTCTCAGTTATTTCGGCCCAGCACCCAGACAGAGGAGAGAGGTCCCACAGCAAGGAATCATGCGTCATATCAACCACCACCGGAGAAGGCCACTCTCAGTTATTTCGGCCCCACCACCCAGACAGAGGAGAGGTTCATTCAACTTTGGGTTGCACCGCAAGATCATGGTAAAGTTAAAAAAATGAGGATTCAATAAAGAAGTGCGGAGTACAAGAATACATGGTTAAGGGGGAGGCAGTTATAAATGTCTATTCTGCACAAGGGAGGGACAGGTCCTGTGGGATCCATGCCTGGTTCATTTTTATGAACGTCAGCTTGTCCAAGTTGGCTGTGGACAGGCGGCTGCGTTTGTCAGTAATGACGCCCCCTGCCGTGCTGAATACACGTTCAGACAAAACGCTGGCCTCCGGGCAGGCCAGCACCTCCAAGGCATAAAATGCTAACTCTGGCCACGTGGACAATTTGGAGACCCAGAAGTTGAATGGGGCCGAACCATCAGTCAGTACGTGGAGGGGTGTGCAGACGTACTGTTCAACCATGTTAGTGAAATGCTGCCTCCTGCTAACACGTTCCGTATCAGGTGGTGGTGCAGTTAGCTGTGGCGTGGAGACAAAACTTTTCCACATTTATGCCATGCTAACCCTGCCCTCAGAGGAGCTGGCCGTGACACAGCTGCGTTGGCGACCTCTTGCTCCTCCTCTGCCTTCGCCTTGGGCTTCCACCTGTTCCCCTGTGACATTTGGGAATGCTCTCAGGAGCTCCTCTACCAGCGTGCGCTTGTACTTGCGCATCTTCCTATCATGCTCCAGTGCAGGAAGTAAGGTGGGCACATTGTCTTTGTACCGGGGATCCAGCAGGGTGGCAACCCAGTAGTCCGCACATGTTAAAATGTGGGCAACTCTGCTGTCGTTGCGCAGGCACTGCAGCATGTAGTCGCTCGTGTGCCAGGCTCCCCAGAGGTAAGGACAAGCTGTCCTCTGTGGGAGGAGTATCGTCATCGTCCTCCGTATCCCCCCAGCCACGCACCAGTGATGGGCCTGAGCTGTGTCGGGTGCCACCCCGCTGTGAACCTGCTTCATCCTCATCCTCCTCCACCTTCTCCTCATCCTCCTCGTCCTCCAGTAATGGGCCCTGGCTGGCCACATTTGTACCTGGCCTCTGCTGTTGCAAAAAACCTCCCTCTGAGCCACTTCTAACAGACTGGCCTGAAAGTGCTAAAAATGACCCCTCATCCTCCTCCTCCTCCTCCTCCTGGGCCACCTCCTCTTCCATCATCGCCCTAAGCGTTTTCTCAAGGAGACATAGAAGTGGTATTGTAACGCTGATAACGGTGCCATCGTCAATGGCCATGTTGGTGGAGTACTCGAAACAGCGCAACAGGGCACACAGGTCTCGCATGGAGGCCCAATCATTGGTGGTGAAGTGGTGCTGTTCCGCAGTGCGACTGACGCGTGCGTGCTGCAGCTGAAACTCCACTATGGACTGCTGCTGCTCGCACAGTCTCTCCAGCATGTGCAAGGTGGAGTTCCACCTGGTGGGCACGTCGCATACGAGGCGGTGAGCGGGAAGGCCGAAGTTCCGCTGTAGCGCAGACAGGCGAGCAGCGGCAGAATGTGAACGCCGGAAGCGAGCACAGACGGCCCGCACTTTATGCAGCACCTCTGACATGTTGGGGTAGTTGTGAATGAACTTCTGGACCATCAAATTCAGCACATGCGCCAGGCAAGGGATGTACGTCAAACCGGCTAGTCCCAGAGCTGCGACGAGATTTCGCCCATTATTGCACACCACCAGGCCGGGCTTGAGGCCCACCGGCAGCAACCACTGGTCGGTCTGTTGTTCAATACTTCGCCACAACTCCTGCGCGGTGTGGGGCCTGTCCCCCAAACATATGAGTTTCAGAATGGCCTGCTGACGTTTACCCCGGGCTGTGCTGAAGTTGGTGGTGAAGGTGTGTGGCTGACTGGATGAGCTGGTGGAAGCAGAGGAGGAGGAAGCCGATTAGGAGGAGGAGGCTACAGGAGGCAAAGAATGATGCCCTGCGATCTTTGGCGGCGGAAGGACGTGCGCCAAGGAACTCTCCGCCTGGGGCCCAGCCGCCACTACATTTATCCAGTGTGCAGTTAGGGAGATATAGCATCCCTGGCCGTGCTTACTGGTCCACGTATCTGTGGTTAGGTGGACCTTGCCACAGATGGCGTTGCACAGTGCACACTTGATTTTATCGGATACTTGGTTGTGCAGGGAAGGCACGGCTGTCTTGGAGAAGTAGTGGCGGCTGGGAACAACATACTGTGGGACAGCCATGGACATCAGCTGTTTGAAGCTGTCTGTGTCCACCAGCCTGAATGACAGCATTTCAAAGGCCAGTAGTTTAGAAATGCTGGCATTCAGGCCCAGGGCTCGAGGTTGGCTAGGTGGGAATTTACGCTTTCTCTCCAAGGTTTGTGAGATGGAGAGCTGAACGCTGCCGTGTGACATGGTGGAGATGCTTGGTGACGCAGGTGGTGGTGTCGGTGGCACATCCTCTGTATGGTGGGCGGCAGGTGCCAACATTCCTCCCGAGGCTCCACTCGGGTCTTGTCGTCAGCACATTGTTTAAAGAAGTGCCATGCCAGGGAACTCCTTGAAGCTGCCTTTGGGGTGCTCGGTCCCTGGTGGCGGTGGCCAGTAGCAGGCGAACTCTCTTGGCGGCGGCTGGTCTGCTTTTGCCCCCTGCTCCCTCTTTTGCAACGCTGTTGGCTCGGTCTCACCACTGCCTCTTCCTCTGAATTATGAAAGTCAGTGGCACGACCTTCATTCCATCTGGGGTCTAGGACCTCATCGTCCCCTGCATCGTCTTCCACACAGTCTTCCTCGCTGACCTCCTGTTTGGTCTGCACACTGCAGAAAGACGCAGCAGTTGGCACCTGTGTTTCGTCATCATCAGAGACGTGCGGACTCCGATGAGGTGGTATTCCCATGTCCTCATCATCAGGAAACATCAGTGGTTGTGCATCAGTGCATTCTATGTCTTCCACCACTGGGGAAGGGCTAGGTGGATTCCCTTGGGAAACCCTGCCAGCAGAGTCTTCAAACAGCATAAGAGACTGCTGCATAACTTGAGGCTCAGACAGTTTCCCTGATATGCATGGGGGTGATGTGACAGACTGATGGGCTTGGTTTTCAGGTGCCACCTGTGCGCTTTCTGCAGAAGACTGGGTGGGAGATAATGTTGTGAACATGCTGGATCCACTGTCGGCCACCCAATTGACTAGCGCCTGTACCTGCTCAGGCCTTACCATCCTTACAACGGCATTGGGCCCCACCAAATATTGCTGTAAATTCTGGCGGGTACTGGAACCTGAGGTAGTTGGTTCACTAGGACGTGTGGCTGTGGCAGAATGGCCACGTCCTCTCCCTGCACCAGAGGGTACACTAATACCACCACGACCGTGTCCGCGTCCCTTACTAGATGTTTTCCTCATTGTTACCGTTTACCAAGCACCACAATAAGGAAAAAAAATATTTGGCCCAATGTATTGATTTCAAATTCAGGCCTTTTTTTACAGGCACCTAACACTATCTGCCTATTTGTTTATGTAGCGTATTACACTAATCCAGGCACAGCAGTAACCACTGATTTAGGGGAATATCTATTTTAGGGCTAGTATTTAGGCCCTGGATGAAAGGTATCCTTTTATGGACAGATTTACACTTGGCCTGCAACAGATTCAGGGTATTGCTATTTTGGCAAGTGAATTACACCACAGAACAAAATATACGTTTTGGCGGACACTATGAAACTTGGCCTGCAACAGCTGGGACACCAGATTCAGGGTATTGCTATTTTGGCAAATTAATTTCACCCCAGAACAAAATATATGTTTTGGCGGAGACTATTAAAAACTTGGCCTGCAACAGCTGGGACACCAGATTCAGGGTATTGCTATTTTGGCAAATTAATTTCACCCCAGAACAAAATATATGTTTTGGCGGACACTATGAAACTTTGCCTGCAACAGCTGGGACACCAGATTCAGGGTATTGCTATTTTGGCAAGTGAATTACACCCCAGAACAAAATATATGTTTTGGCGGACACTATGAAACTTTGCCTGCAACAGCTGGGACACCAGATTCAGGGTATTTCTATTTTGGCAAATTAATTTCACCCCAGAACAAAATATATGTTTTGGCAGGCACTACGAAACTTTGCCTGCAACAGCTGGGACACCAAATTCAGGGTATTGCTATTTTGGCGATTGAATTTCACCACAGAAAATAATCCATCCTTTGCCAGACAGCAGACAGTATTATACTTGGCTAGCCAAAGCTGGAACACCAGATTTAGGGGATTGGTATTTGGGAAATTGTATTTAACCCCGTAATAAAATATAGAAATTGCTATCCTGAGTTTCTAGGGGTGACAATTAGCACAGCCAGGCCCCTGATGTAGGATATAGCAAAAAAAAAAAATAGTATTAATGGATTGATGGACTTGGCAGCAGCTTGTTCTGGTGCACCACAAGTCACAAAATGGCCGCCGATCAACCCAGAAAATAAGTGACAGAAAAACGCTCTGTGCAGCCTAAAAACCAGTGAGCAAGTAACTAGCAGAAGTTCAATCATTCACAGCTGTAGATCGATCACTTCATTAGGTGCTGTTGCTGACTTTACCCTGCCTAATCTCGCCCTGACAGAAGCTGCGTCCTCTCCCTACACTAATCAGAGCAGTGTGACGTGCAGCGCTATGTGACTCCAGCTTAAATAGAGGCTGGGTCACATGCTGCACTTGGCCAATCACAGCCATGCCATGAGTAGGCATGGCTGTGATGGGCTCTTAGGGCAAGAAGTAAAACGCTATCAATTGGCTGCTGTGCAGCCCTTCAGAAAGCGGGAAGTAATCGACGAACAACGAACCCGAACCCAAACTTTTTTGAAAATGTCTGGGTTCGGGTCCGTGTTCCGGACACCCCAAAATTCGGTACAAACCCGAACGATGCTCGAACTGTTCGCTCAACACTATAAACACTGTATATGCTTTCTGTAATGTACAGGAGACAGAGAAATACAATTTTTTGGCACCACACTAGCCCAGAGATAATGTAATTTTTACAGTACACACTGTATTTGCTTTCTGTAATGTGCAGGAGACAGAAATACAATTTTTTGGCACCCCACTAGCCTAGAGATAATGTAATTTTTACTGTACACACTGTATTTTCTGGCTGTAATGAACAGGAGACAGAGAAATACAATTTTTCGCCACTACACTAGCCCAGAGATAATGTAATTTTGACAATACTCACTTTAGTTGGATGTAGTTCTATATTGGATACAAATTTGTCCCAAATAAAATGTATTCTCTGCAGGAATACTGTATATACGGTTGCGGCCTAAACGCACACACAGATGTGCCCAAAACTTGTTAACTATGGCCAAAATATAAATCACTGTCTGCTGGAGTAATTAATATAACGGTTGTGGATTGAACGCACACACAGATGTGGCACAAGTTAGGTTAATTTCCCGGAACAAATAATTTCTCTGACGGTACAGTGTATATCTCGGTAGCAGGAACACTGTAGTGAATAAGCCCTGTTTAATGATGTCTGGCAAACACACTGCTTTATAGAGGTGCAGTGTATATCTCAGTACCAGGCACACTGTAGTGAATAAGCCTCTTTTAATAATGTCTGCCCAACATACTGCTTTATGATTAACCCCCTTATTAAAAAAAACGCTGTATGAGCCGAGTGCTGGACCTCAGCTCCTATATGAAATGGTATCACGTGTTCCGGCTAGCCAATCAGTGTAAGGCTTACAGCTAACATTGTTATGGCCTTACACTGAGGGGAATTACTTACCTGGACCTTGATTGGCTGCTTAGAAGGCGCCAACCGTGCGGGGAGGAGCCTCGAGCAATGCGACGAATACACGTGGTGCATGGCCGAGTAAAGCCCGAGCGCCAAGCATAGCGATGCTCGAGCCGAACCAATACTCGGCTGAGTATGCTCGCTCATCACTAGAGGAGGACATTAACGTCCAGGAATTGTATACATAAATAGATGGTTTATCTTCCCAAGAGACAAGAGAGGAACAGGAGGAACAAGAGGGGCATGGGGAGCTGGAGGGGGATAAGAAAGACCACACAGATGACCCCGACACACCGTTGCAGTATGCAGTGGAATCTCTCCAATTCCCTTGGTCAAATGGCCAGATGTTGAGTTGCTTGCGTGGTGATAGCCGCATTATCACCATTTGGCAGGGGATGACTTGTGACTCTTTACGATGTTAGACCATAGCTACCAGGCCAAAATGAGGGCCTTTTTTACATCTGCTGAGGGTGATGATAAACTCAAGTACTATCGAGACATCCTTTGTAGTTGGTTGTTCGCTGCCTATGTGTGCTATCGCCCATCCTAAAGAAGGTCTGACTGGGGGGACCTTCTTCCCTCACGATCCACTGCCATGACTGCTCTGGGGGTGTAGGAGCAGCACCAGCTCCATTAGCAGCAACTTAAGTAATATGTAACTGCAGTAATGCTCTGACTACAGTGTTTTGCCCATACCAGAATATTGTGAAAAATGGCCTGCTACTTTTCAGCATGTGTTTCAGCAACAATTCTGATGCTGCCAGAATATTCATACTTGAGATGAGCAAATCAATTATATAAATTTGGAATTAATCCCGTGTTGTTGTTTTTTTTAATCTAATATGCTAAAATTAGCCTAACAATTGGTATATAAACCCTCTAGTCTCTTAAGACTCATCTTTTTTTCTAAAAAGCCAATAAACATGAATAGGAGAGGTAGACCCCCCAAGCACATAATTTTTAACTACAAGGGAGATGTGCAATCTAGTGTTGGTCGAGCACCAAAGTGCCCGTGTACTCGGGTAGAACACTTTGTGATGCTCGGGTGGCCGAGCATTAAACCAGGCACCCCCTGCTCTGTGGAGTCAGTGCTTGGGGACACTCCAGTGTATTTAAATCTAATTTCAGAAAAGTTTCTGCCAAGATTTGAACTCCCAACCTTGTACATTAGAGGCTAGGACCTTATCCACTCAGCTATAAAGCTGAATGCTAAACTATGTCAGAAAAACCTTATAGTAGTTTCTGATATGGTGAGTATTCAGCAGAAGACTTATTTTATATTTCTGTGCAGGATAACATGTAGGTCTATAGTGTAGTGGTTAATATTATTGCTTCTAATGTACAAGGTTGTAAGTTCAAATGCCAGTAAAAACATTTCAGGAATAGAGATTAAATTTATATATTTTATATTTTTTTCAGTAATTGTAAAAAATTGTATGGCACAAAATAAATGTGTAAGTACTAAAAGATAGATAGATAGATAGATAGATAGATAGATAGATAGATAGATAGATAGATAGATAAAACCATAATTCTGATATATATAAATGCATAATATGTGGGAAACTACTGATGTGTTTAGCCATAATATATTTACATATATTATATATTCTAAATATATAATAATATATATAAATATATTATGGCTAAAAACTTATTTAAAAAAAGAAAAAAAGAAAGAAGAAAGCTTGTTTAAACCAATGCAGATACACAATTAGAAAACAAAAAAAATGGATTTACCAGTATTAAAACATTTTAAGGAAGCTAATCATACAGACATGGATCTTAGATTTAGAGTTTTGGAACAGATTCCGATACCAAGAAGGGGTGGCGACAGAACAGCCCTGTTGAAAAAGAGAGAACTATACTGGATATTTACATTAAAGACATTTAAACCTAATGGTCTTAATGTGGAATTTAAGGTGATGTAGTGAGAACCGGCTACTTGATGTGGTAAAGGGGCCCGTTCTTTTCATTTTAATTGTATAGTAATAAATATGTGCGATTTAACACAATCCATTTCTTTGACTAACGGTAATATGTTTGGTATTTTGAGATACATGCCAACATAGCCATTTGGATGAAACAACTCACTGGAGAAATGGACAACAGCACCAAAGAGACAATTTGTTTTGCCATGTCTTTATTCTTTATATTTTTTTCCTTGGGACACCACAACATGGAATATATTTACCCAATAGTGAGATCCAATGAATTTCTAGGATCATTTGTTTGGATCCCTGTGATTCCCTTTTTTGGGATTCACAGGGTACTAACTTGTGATCCTAGGATGTTATGCTATATTAGATATAGCAGATTGTTTTAGAGACGATGCTATACAGGAATTGGGGGGGGGGGGCTGGATCACACAAAGGTGAGGCCAGTGACCCCTTTCCTAAAGGGAAAAGTTGTCTGCCAACAGGGTGGTCTCTGGGCTGACTTCAGGTCCCCTGTAGAAGCACAGCCTCATTCATATACACTTAGGTTGTTATGGTTACGCTGGGTGTACGGCCAGCAGGAGTGCAGGCGGTAACTCTATGATACCTGGGACAGGGCCGGGTGGGGTTATTCCCCGACTTTATAAGTGTGAGTGATGAGTCACAATATCGGCTATTTGCTGAATATATATTATATTACATCGACACTAGATGCGTGGAGCATGTGCATTATGCATTTGAATATTGGGCATCCATTTTGTTGTGGTCTACCTGTGGAAGACTAGCAAGGGTATCGCGAGGCGGCCAGATGCATGCGCATTGTGTCTGTGGTACCTGGGGTCCTTGGGAAGTAAGGGTAACTGTGTACTGAAGAGAAATCCCTTCTCTCGTGACCACTTATTGGCACTTTATTATCACCTAAATTTAATATGGGGAATATAAAGTTTTAAATGTATTGATGAATTATGAAGCACATGTATATATTATAAATTACGGTATATGTTTGTGAACCAGATATTATATTGATTCACAGATGAATTTGCACGTTTTTATATGTAGAAATCATGATTTTATTCTTAATTATGTAATCATGTTATAAGATTGAGGCTGCTATAAATACACAGCATGTTTGCACATATGTTATGGCTTGACAAAGACTGCATGGAGCAGTTGAAATGTTGCTATCACATGGGGTAATAAATCACCCACTTTTTTCAACTTTACTTGGAGTGCTACCTGCCGTTTCTTTCATATATATATAAATATATATAAATGTTTCCGCCAGGATTTGAACTCCCAACCTTTTACATTAGAGGCAACCACTACACAATAGAGCTACATGTTAACCAGCACAGAAATATAAAATAAGTCTTCTGCTGAATAGGAATACTCACTACATCAGAAACTATGAGGTTTTTTTCTGACACAGTTTAGCATTCAGCTTTATAACTTAGTGGATAAAGTCCTTGCCTCTAATGTACAAGGCAGGTCCAGCAAGAGGTGGTGATAAGGCTGTTTATGGTGGTGATGGTGACCACAACTCTTCCTCTTACTCTTCATGCTCATCTACAGCCTGATACAGCACTCTTCGCAGGGCACGCTCCAGGAAAAAAACAAATGGGATGAGGTCGCTGATGGTGCCTTCGGTGTGATTGACTAGGTTTGTCACCTCCTCAAAAGGACACATGAGCCTACAGGCATTGCGCATGAGCATCCAGTAACGTGGCAAAAAAATACCCAGCTCCGCAGAGGCTGTCCTAGCACCCCGGTCATACAAATACTCGTTGACTGCTTTTTCTTGTTGGAGCAGGCGGTCGAACATTAGAAGTGTTGAATTCCAACATGTCGGGCTGTCGCAAATCAAGCGCCTCACTGGCATGTTCTTTCGCCGCTGAATATCGGAAAAGTGCTCCATGGCCGTGTAGGAATGCATGAACACCTTCCTGGTCTGCTTGAGGATGTCCTGTAAGCCTGGGTACTTACACACAAATCGTTGTACGATCAGATTCAACACATGTGCCATGCAAATTCAATGCCGCCAACAGATTGCTTTCATTGTCACACACCACTTTGCCGATCTCCAGTTGGTGCGGGGTCAGCCAATGATCCACCTGTGCATTCAGGGCGGACAGGAGTGCTGGTCCAGTGTGACTCTCTGCTTTCAGGCAAGTCAACCCCAAGACAGCGTGACACTGTCGTATCCGGGATGTGGAATAGCCCCTAGGGAGCTGGAGGGGGGGGGGGTGCAGTTGATGTGGAGCAAGATGCAGGAGCAGAAGAGGACTCAACCGAGGAGGGTAGCAAAGAGGATGGAGTAGGAGGAGTAGAGGAGGTGGCAGCAGGACTGCCTGCAAGTCGTGGCGGTGTCAGCAACTCCGCTGCAGAGCAACGCATTCCATGCTTGGCAGCCGTCAGCAGGTTTACCCAATGCGCAGTCTACATGATATACCTGCCCTGACCATGCTTTGCAGACCAGGTATCAGTGGTCAGATGGACCCTTGCCCCAACACTGTGTGCCAGACATACCATGACTTCCTTTTCAACAATAGAGTACAGGTTCGGACGGGTCCCTTCCACTGCGGTGTCCCAATAGCTACAAATTTTTTGAAGGCCTCAGGCTCCACCAGCTTGTATGGTAAAAGCTGGCTGGCTAAGAGATCCGACAAGCCAGCTGTCAGACGCCAGGCAATTAGGTGACTCTGTGACATTGGCTTCTTACGCTCAAACATTTCCTTGACAGACACCTGACTGTGGGCAGATGAGCAGGAACTGCAATTATATTAAAGGGTATAAATGAAATGACTTTTTTTATCTGCAAGGTACTGTGCCACCCGATATGAATGGTGGGGACTGGCAGTGGGCACAGTACAGTCTGTGGGCCTGACACACACTGGCAGGCAACTGCAATTATATTAAAGGGTAAAAATTAAATGACTTTATCTGCAAATTACTGTGCCACCCTATGAGTGGTGGGCAGTGAGCACAGTACAGTCAGTGGGCCTGACACACACTGGCAGGCAAATGCAATTATATTAAAAGATAAAAATTCAATTACTTTTTTATCTGCAAGGTACTATGCCACCCGATATGAGTGGAGGGCACTGGCAGTGGGCACAGTACAGTCTGTGGGCCTGACACACACTGGCAGGCAACTGCAATTATATTACAGAGTAAAAATTAAATGACTTTTTTTATCTGCAAGGTTCTGTGCCACCCTATATGAGTGGTGGGCAGTGGGCACAGTACAGTCAGTGGACCTGACACACACTGGCAGGCAACTGCAATTATATTAAAGGGTAAAAACTAAATGACTTTTTTATCTGCCAGGTACTGTGCCACCCAATATGAGTGGTGGGCAGTGGGCACAGTACAGTCAGTGGGCCTGACACACACTGGCAGGCAACTGCAATTATATTAAAGGGTAAAAATTAAATGACTTTTTTTATCTGCAAGGTACTGTGCCACCCGATATGAGTGGTGGGCACTGGCAGTGGGCACAGTACAGTCTGTAGGCCTGACACACACTGGCAGGCAACGGCAATTATACTAAAGGGTAAAAATTAAATGACTTTTTTAGCTGCAAGGTACTGTGCCACCCGATATGAGTGGTGGGCACAGTACAGTCAGTGGGCCTGACACACACTGGCAGGCAACTGAAATTATATTAAAATGTAAAAATGAAATGACTTTTTTATCTGCAAGGTACTGTGCCACCCTATATGAGTGGAGGGCAGTCAGCACAGTACAGTCAGTGGGCCTGACACACACTGGCAGGCAACTGCAATTATATTAAAGGGTAAAAATTAAAAGACTTTTTTTTATCTGCAAGGTACTGTGCCACCCTATATGAGTAGTGGGCACAGTACAGTCAGTGGGCCTGACACACACTGGCAGGCAACTGCAATTATATTAAAAGGTAAAGATTAAATTACTTTTTTATCTGCAAGGTACTGTGCAACCCTATATGAGTGGTGGGCAGTGGGCACAGTACAGTCAGTGGGCCTGACACACACTGGCAGGCAACTGAAATTATATTAAAATGTAAAAATTAAATGACTTTTTTATCTGCAAGGTTCTGTGCCACCCTATAGGAGTAGTGGGCAGTGGGCACTGTACAGTCAGTGGGCCTGTCACTCATTGGCAGGCAACTGCAATTATATTACAGAGGAAAAATTAAATGACTTTTCTATCTGCAAGGTACTGTGCCACCCTATATGAGTGGTGGGCACTGGAAGTGGGCACAGTACAGTCAGTGGGCCTGACACACACTGGCAGGCAACTGCAATTATATTAAAGGGTAAAAATTAAGTGACTTTTTTTTATCTGCAAGGTACTGTGCCACCCTATATGAGTAGTGGGCACAGTACAGTCAGTGGGCCTGACACACATTGGCAGGCAACTGCAATTATATTACAGAGGAAAAACTAAATGACTTTTTTTATCTGCAAGGTTCTGTGCCACCCTATATGAGTGGTGGGCAGTGGGCACAGTACAGTCAGTGGGCCTGACACACACTGGCAGGCAACTGAAATTATATTAAAATGTAAAAATTAAATGACTTTTTTATCTGCAAGGTTCTGTGCCACCCTATAGGAGTAGTGGGCAGTGGGCACTGTACAGTCAGTGGGCCTGTCACTCATTGGCAGGCAACTGCAATTATATTACAGAGGAAAAATTAAATGACTTTTCTATCTGCAAGGTACTGTGCCACCCTATATGAGTGGTGGGCACTGGAAGTGGGCACAGTACAGTATGTGTGCCTGACACACACTGGCAGGCAACTGCAATTATATTAAAGGGTAAAAATTAAATGACTTTTTTATCTGCAAGGCACTGTGCCACCGTATATGAGTGGTGGGCACTGGCAGTGGGCACAGTACACTCTGTAGGCCTGACACACATTGGCAGGCAACCGCAATTAAATTAAAAGATAAAAATGAAATGACTTTTTTATCTGCCAGGTTCTGTGCCACCCTATAGGAGTTGTGGGCAGTGGGCACTGTACAGTCTGTGGGCCTGACACACACTGGCAGGCAACTGAAATTATATTAAAGGGTAAAAATTCAATGACTTTTTTATCTTCAAGGTACTGTGCCACCCTATATAGATGGCGGGCAGTGGGCACAGTACAGTCAGTGGGCCTGACACACACTGGCAGGCAACTGCAATTATATTAAAGGGTATAAATTAACAGATTTTTTTTATCTGCAATGTACTGTGCCACCCGATATGAGTGGTGGGCAGTGGGTACAGTACAGTCAGTGGGCCTGATTGGCAGGCAACTGCAATTATACTAAAGGGTAAAAATTTAATGACTTTTTTATGTGCAATGTACTGTGCCACCCGATATGAGTGGTGGGCACTGGTAGTGGGCACAGTAAAGTCAGTGGGCCTGACACTCACTGGCAGGCAACTGCAATTATATTAAAGGGTAAAAATTCTGTGACTTTTTTTTATCTGCAAGGTACTGTGCCACCCTATATGAGTAGTGGGCACAGTACAGTCTGTGGGCCTGACACAAATTGGCAGGCAACTGCAATTATATAACAGAGGAAAAATTAAATGACTTTATTTATCTGAAAGGTTCTGTGCCACCCTATATGAGTGGTGGGCAGCGGGCACAGTACAGTCAGTGGGCCTGACACACTGGCAGGCAACTGCAATTATATTAAAGGGTAAAAATTAAATGACTTTTTTATCTGCAAGGTACTGTGCCACCCAATATAAGTGGGGGGCACTGGCAGTGGGCACAGTACAATCTGTTGGCCTGACACACACTGGCAGGCAACTGCAATTATACTAAAGGGTAAAAATTTAATGACTTTTTTTTTTATCTGCAAGGTACTGTGCCACCCTATATGAGTGGTGGACAGTGGGCACAGTACATTCTGTGGGCCTGACACACACTGGCAGGCAACTGCAATTATTCTAAAGGGTAAAAATTAAATGACTTTTTTTTATCTGCAAGGTACTGTGCCACCCTATATGAGTAGTGGGCAGTGGGCACAGTACATTCTGTGGGTCTGACACACACTGTCAGGCTACTGCAATTATATTACAGGGGGAAAATTAAATGACTTTTTTTATCTGCAAGGTTCTGTGCCACCCTATATGAGTAGTGGGCAGTGGGCACAGTACATTCTGTGGGCCTGACACACACTGTCAGGCTACTGCAATTATATTACAGAGGAAAAATTAAATGACTTTTTTTTATCTGCAAGGTTCTGTGCCACCCTATATGAGTGGTGGGCAGCGGGCACAGTACAGTCAGTGGACCTGACACACACTGGCAGGCAACTGTAATTATATTAAAGGGTAAAAATTAACTGACTTTCTTATCTGCAAGGTACTGTGCCACCCTATATGAGTGGTGGGCACTGGCAGGGGGCACAGTACAGTCTGAGGGCCTGACACACACTGGCAGGCAACTGCAATTATATTAAAGGGTAAAAATGAAATTACGTTTTTATCTGCAAGGTACTGTGCCACCCTATATGAGTGGTGGGCAGTGGGCACAGTACAGTTAGTACGCCTGACACACACTGTCAGGCAACTGCAATTATATTACAGAGGAAAAATCAAATGACTTTTTATCTGCAAGGTCAGTGCCACCCTATATAAGTAGTGGGCAGTGGGCACAGTACAGTCAGTGGGCCTGACGCACACTGGCAGGCAACTGCAATTATATTAAAGGGTAAAAATTAAATAAATTTTTTATCTGCAAGGTACTGTGCCACCCGATATAAGTGGTGGGCACTGGCAGTGGGCACATTACAGTCTGTAGGCCTGACACACACTAGCAGGCAACTGCAATTATACTAAAGGGTAAAAATTTAATTAATTTTTTATCTGCAAGGTACTATGCAACCCTATATAAGTGGTGGGTAGTGGGCACAGTACAGTTAGTGGGCCTGACACACACTGGCAGGCAACTGCAATTATAGTAAAAGGTAAAAATGAAATGACTTTTTTATCTGCAAGGTACTGTGCCACCCTATAGGAGTAGTGGGCAGTGGGCACTGTACAGTCAGTGGACCTGACACTCATTGGCAGGCAACTGCAATTATATTAGAGATGAAAAATGAAATTACTTTATCTGCAAGGTACTGTGCCACCCTATATGAGTGGTGGGCACTGGCAGTGGGCATAGTACAGTCAGTGGGCCTGACACTCATTGGCAGGCAACTGCAAATATATTACAGAGGAAAAATTAAATTACTTTTTTTTTTCTGCAAGGTACTGTGCCACCCTATATGAGTTGTGGGCAGTGGGCACAGTAAAGTCAGTGGGCCTGACACACACTGCCAGGCAACTGAAATTATATTAAAGGGTAAAAATTAAATTAATTTTTTATCTGCAAGGTACTGTGCCACCCGATATAATTAGTGGGCACAGTACAGTCAGTGGTCCTGACGCACACTGGCAGGCAACTGCAAGTATATTAAAGGGTAAAAATTAAATGACTTTTTTATCTGCAAGGTACTGTGCGCCACCCTGTATGAGTGGTGTGCACACAGTACAGTCTATGGGCCTGCGGCCTCTCACACATGGGCAGACAACTGCAATATATATATATAGAAAAAATAAATAAAAGCAGACTGATGTACCAGCCCTAAAAAGGGCTTTTTGGGGGTGCTGTTAGTACATTGTCCTTACAACAGATGAGTCTTTGAGGACTGGAGTGGACACTGAACACTAGCCTAGCTAATGCTTTCCCTATTAATTCGGCAGCAGCAGCACTCTCCCTGCTCTAACTAACACTGCAGCTTCAGAATGAATCTAAGATGGATGCTGTCCTTGCTTTTTGATAGGAGGTGGGAGGGTCTGGGAGGGAGGGTATGCTGATTGGCTGGAATGTGTCTGCTGACTGTGAGGTACAGGGTCAAGGTTTGCTCAATGATGATGTATAGTGGGCGGATCGAACATTACATATGTTCGTCCGCCGCGGCGAACGCGAACAAGCGATGTTTGCCGGTTCGCGATGCAATCGCTGCCTCCTCTTCATTGTTGCAACAGCATCGGTGAGCAGGTGTAGCTACAAGAAAACCCCCTCCCATTCACATCTATGGAACAGCTCGTTCCTATGCATTTGAATCGGAATGAGCCGTGCCATAGAAGTAAATGGGACTGTTTTCTTGTAGTTACACCTGCTCACCTCTGCAGTTGCAATGACGAGTAGGTAAACACATAAGAGATGGCTGCACTGGCACGGCGTTTGTTTTTCTGATCCACCAGCTGATCAGCAGGGGTGCTGGGTGTTAGACCCCCGCCAATCTGATATTGATGACCTATCCTAAGCATAGGTCATCAATATAAAAAACTTGGCCAATGCCTTTAATTGAACTAGTTAAATTACAATATTATTTTAATCAGAGTCTTGGTCTTCCAGTAATATTCCAGTAATTATTGATAATTGTTCTTTTTATTTTAGGGCATGTTTTAATGACCTTCAGACCAGTTATATTATAGTGTGGCTCACACTGGATTATGTTTCTGACATCATATACATCATTGATATAATAATTCGATTTCGTACAGGTAATTTATGCTTTCAATATTTTTCAGTCAATTTTACAATTAGTAGTTTTACAACAAAAATTGTTATAACAATCCAATACATGCATAACAAAAGATATGCAGGATCAAACAAAGATGGGACAAGAGACATTCTGCTGGGAATATAGCTCAAGGTGTTTTTATTCATAAAATAAAAAATATTTTAAAAAATTAAGCAAATAATAAGAAAAGCTATTCAAAACATTAACAGTATCAGAACCACATTAGGGCACAGGAGTGGTTAAAACTGGAAATGTAAATCATGTGAATGGGAGACTGACACGGGTGAGGGAACAAAAGGAGGAAGGGGATGTTATAGTCCACTGCACTTATTTGTCTATAGTGCGCACATAGATCTCATACAGGTGTACCAAATGTTGTCTTGACAATGTTTAGTTATTGAACTGTACTCATTTTGTGACATGTCACAGTCACAGTGTCTTCATGTACTGTTGTAACGAGCAAATGTAAACTACTAAAATGAACTATTTAAAAAGGTATCAAACTTACAGACCTGCATTCTCTCCTGTTTTTAGGATTCTTAGAGCAAGGACTACTTGTCAGAGATCCCAAGATGCTCAGTGACAGTTATATCCGAACCTTGCAGTTCAAATTAGATGTCGTCTCTATACTTCCCACAGACTTGGGTTACCTTGGGCTTGGGATTCACCGCCCAGAGCTTCGCTTTAACCGACTACTACATTTCCCACGCATGTTTGAATGTTTTGACCAAACTGAGACTCGAACTAGTTATCCAAACATTTTCAGAATATTCAATCTAGTGCTATACATTCTACTCATTATCCACTGGAATGCTTGCATTTATTACGCTATATCTAAAGCAATTGGTTTTGGTGTGGACACATGGGTTTACCCTAATGTTACTGATCCTGTCTATGGTTATCTTACACGTGAATATGTCTACTGTTTATACTGGTCTACTTTAACACTCACTACAATTGG
Organism: Bufotes viridis; assembly: GCA_033119425.1. Taxonomy (NCBI): domain Eukaryota; kingdom Metazoa; phylum Chordata; class Amphibia; order Anura; family Bufonidae; genus Bufotes; species Bufotes viridis. The sequence goes on along the minus strand of CM065597.1, from coordinate 110,116,086 downwards.
AGAAACCCCTCCTCCAGTCACAGACACAGAGTACCTTTTTGTCATCTTTGACTTTTTGGTTGGTGTTTTGATCTTTGCTACTATTGTAGGAAATGTTGGTTCTATGATCTCGAACATGAATGCAACCAGGGCTGAGTTTCAGGCTAAAATAGATGCTATCAAACACTATATGCAATTTAGAAAGGTAAGCAAAGATTTGGAGGCCAAAGTTATCAGGTGGTTTGATTACCTTTGGACCAACAAAAAGACAGTAGATGAAAGAGAAGTGCTGAAAAATCTGCCTGACAAACTTAGGGCTGAGATTGCAATAAATGTTCATCTGGAGACACTAAAGAAGGTAAGTTGCTACTAAATCCTCCATCTCTATAGTTGTTTTACACTTTTTTTAAATATCTCTTGCAGTATCTGAGAGGACAACATGTGCAAGTGTTATGTTACTTGTATAAAGATCATTATTGTCCTTCAGTTTGTTGTATATTAGTTATCCAAATTTATCTTTCATCTCTGATCTATACATTGTGATATTTTTCAGGTACGCATTTTTCAAAATTGTGAAGCAGGCCTCCTAGTGGAGTTGGTTCTTAAACTGAGACCTCAGGTTTTCAGCCCAGGAGATTACATCTGTCGGAAAGGGGATATAGGTCGAGAAATGTACATAATCAAGGAAGGAAAACTAGCTGTTGTTGGGGAAGATGGAATAACTCAATATGCTATTTTAACTTCAGGGAGTTGCTTTGGTGAAATTAGTATTCTAAATATTGAAGGGAGCAAGATGGGCAACCGCCGGACAGCTAGCATTCGTAGCCTTGGTTACTCTGACCTTTTCTGCCTTTCAAAAGATGATCTAATGGAGGCATTAGTAGAATATCCAGATGCTAAGAAGATTCTTGAAGAAAGAGGAAAAGAAATACTTGTAAAAGAGGGCCTACTTGATGAAACAAAGGAGAAAAATGCAATGAAAGGTAAATCTACAGAAGAGAAATTAGAGCTCCTAGAGTCCAATTTGGACCTGCTGCACACTCGATTTGCTCGTTTGCTTCGAGAATATAGTGATGCACAGCAGAACCTCAAAAAAAGGGTCACTTTTTTAGAGGGAAGATTAAAAGACTTACAAAGTGGTGAAATATCCTCAGATGACATGGAGGGAAAAAGTGATGCCTAACAAAAGTTTTTTTACTTTCATATAAATAGCTTCATTTTATGAGCTGTCCTGAGAATGCATTGTTCTAAGTTCTAATATTGCAGTTTATGTGTGATTCTCCTTTTTCAAATATTATTTTTGCATTTCTTACAATCCAGTCTGACTTTTTCCATATATAGAGGTTCTGATGGAGCTCCCACTCCCTAGTTGATTGATAATTGTGTCAACTGGGATTTGAGCATCAAACACATTACTAATTACCTCATGGTTTCAGCATATGGCTGCTTCACATGTACTTTATCTCTTGGGCACTTGCTAAGCAACCAATCAAACTTATCCTGTCAATAGAGAACAGAAAAAAAGAAGCTAAACTCAGTTTATACAAGCAATGCTTGCTTATACATATTCAATTCTATTTATTTTTCAGATCAGATACCTTTGCTAAGTAGAAGCAAAATATAAATGACTTGTGCTTTACTGAAAATATCATAGATAAGTTTTATATCAGGGAGCTATAAGGAGATTTATTGGTAGGCATGAATGCATCAAAAGAATAATGATGTCTGTGATGCTTTAGTAGGGACTTCATATATTTAAAAAACAAACGATAGATAGATAGATAGATAGATAGATAGATTATAATTTACCTAAAATGTTCATTTCCTGATGTCTGCAGGCAGCACAGTCACACATGGGTTAAAGATCCCTAGGTACAACTAGACAGAGAAAGATAATAAGCAGTAATGATCAATCACTTAACTATTCACCCTGGCTCCTATAAAAGCTGCGTAGGAGGAAGGAGCCAGTATATTTCCATAAAGCAATATTAAATTTATTAAAAGGGATGGAAACTTGTTCTGCCTACAGACAACAAGAAATTACAATTTCAGGTGGGTGGGATAGGAGACTACATTCAAATATTCTATGGTAAATAGAGGCCTATGCAGTTACAATGTATAGCCTGTCTCTCTTATCAAGGGTAATTACTTTAACCAAGCAGCAGCGTTGCAAAAATTGTTCCAGTAGTATGTGCCCCGCTTCAGTCCAGGGGATGGGAGTTGAGCAGGTAGAGTGACTAATAAAACTAGTAGTACTTCTCAATAGGTCCCCTGATCCACCTAGCTAGTGGCATTACTTCTTCTCTGGCCCTTATTGGGTCCTTGATGGCGAAGAAACAGGGTCTAAGAATTTCTGAAGGTATTTGTCTTCTGGATATATGTTAATACAGTACATATGACATCAACAATCCTTATGACATCAATGGAGTGTCATTCATCCCGTTTGTGACCTGGGGGAATCTAGATCTCTAAAATTAGGTTCCTTGTATGACCAATCCTGTAGTTCATTAATACACTTTGCAGAGGTGATGACAATTATCAAGACGATCCTGAAAACTGATGAATCTGAAAGAAGAATCCTCCATTGTTTTAAACTAATGTTTAGTCAGTGGTGGTAACACTATATGCAACCACAATGAATGCTGGACTGAGATTCTTTAAGGCTCTGACAAAAAATTCTGACAAGATGGTGGTTACAAACTGTGCCTTTGTGGTGGTGAATTGTACAATGAGTTTTTTTTTTTATTCATTCCACAAAAATGTTATAGGCCTTCAGGCAGTTAGCATAGCATTAACAATCTCAGTAGAAATCATAGTAAAACAGTTTATCCTTGCCAGATTCCACAGTGTTAGATGTCATTTATGAGTATGAAGAAGAAAACACCCCTTCAGGGACAGAAGGTCCAGAATGCCTGGCAGACTCCAGTAATTGTCTCTCAAAATCAACCACAGAAACGGGATCTAGACCATGCAAGGCTATCATAAGGGAATGGCTATGACTTCTATCTGCTTTTTCAGACTCTTTCTGAGTACTCTTGTAAATAATGTAAGCTATGGAAATATATATACAGCAGTTTCTTCTCCTAGCTGATCGATAAATCACATGATGCTAGAACCAGGTGAGATCAATTCAGACAGCAAAGTTGGAAGTTTATTATTTTTTCACTATAGCCTCCAAAGCTTGTTTTTACTACTTTTTCTCTATCCAAGAGAAGATTGTAGTTGAGGTTCCAATACTCTGGATAAAGCTAATTATAGCCAGTATATTGATACAAAACATTAGAAAATTAGTTAGCCTGGACAAGGATTTGGTGGTTGTGAGGATTAGGTCAGAAGTGAGCTAAGGCCAGTCTGACTGCCCGAGATCTTTAAGGTTGGAAGACAGCCTCTTCTTCTTAGGCCTATCTGTCTACATGTGTACTGAAGTCACAGGCGGAGTCATCCCTAGTGAGGATTTTTATGAGAATGGGGAAACATAAATTTGCCATGTAGCAGGCTGCTGGTGTTTTACCCACCATTTTAGATCTTGGCGAGTTAATGGATACATCCAAAAAGCTACTGTACATCTTTAGGCTCTTGTAACATCCATCTTTAGGCTCTTGTATGTATATTGTCTATGAGATATGGCCCGTATGTATGATGAAGAAAGGAAATCCAACACTTTTATAGCACAGCAAAGAGAAACTTAAGGGTAAGGGACCGGCCGGTCCTGAGCCTTTTTTTTTCTTTGAGGGAGATGAACGCTTCCATTGTGAAAGTGTTCATCTCCATAGTCATCTGTGTCGCCGTCCTCAGGATAGTGATACAGATTGTTGTGCTGTGGGGCAGGGGACGGAGAGGTGTCTCCCTTCCCTGTTCCTCTGATAGGCTGCCAGCACAAGGCCTACAGCCTATCAGAGGCCGGTGCAGGCGGCACGATGACATTATCGCTTCGCCTGAGCCGTACAGAGCAGAACACAGGCCGGAAGAGGCCTGCATTGCATCGCTGTATCTGTGTGATGGAGTTAAGTATAAGTGTTTTTTTTTTTTTTTTTTTTTAAATACCGGACTATCTGTTACTGCCACATAGGGGGAGCGGGAGGCACTTGATACTGGCAAATTGGGGGGTGGCATTGGCACTTGATATTGGCACATGGGGGGGCATTGGCACCTGATACTGGCACATGGGGGCATTGGAACCTGATACTGGCACATGGAGGGGGGCATTGGCACCTGATACTGGCACATGGGAGGCATTGGCACCTGATACTGGCACATGGGGGGCATTGGAACCTGATACTGGCCCATGGAGGGCATTGGCACCTGATACTGGCAAATAGAGGGCATTGGCACCTGATACTGGCACATGGGGGGAATTAGCACCTGATACTGGCACATGGGGGCATTGGCACCTGATACTGGCACATGGGGGGCATTGACACCTGATACCGGCACATGGGGGGCATTGGAACCTGATTCTGGCACATGGGGGGCATTGGTACCTGATACTGGCACATGGGGGGCATTGGCACTTGATACTGGCACATGGTGGGCATTGGCACTTGATACTGGCACATAGGGTGGTGGCACTTGATACAGGCACATGGGGCATTAGCACTTGATACTGGCACATGGGGGGCATTGGCACTTGATACTGGCACATGGGCAGCATTGGCACTTGATACGGGCACATGGGCGGCATTGGCACTTGATACTGGCACATGGGGGCATTGGCACATGATACTGGCACATGGGGGAAGGCACTTGATATTGGCACATGAGGGGGAGGCATCAAGGGGGGGCACTTTTTACTGGCACATTATTATGGGACAATATAGGGGCTTCTATAGGCCCTGAGCTGTGTAAGGGGCCCCAAAATTTCTGATGGCAGCCCTGTCTCTGATGACATGTTAGCTGATGAGAGTTTATGATCAAACCAGATAATTCAGCTCCTGAGTTGCGACTAGATGTGACTCCTCATAAATTATCTGATAAAGAAAGATTGAGATTCCTCAGCAGTAGTGTTGAGCGCGAATATTCGAATAGCGAATTTTTTTAGCGAATATCGGCACTTCGCTAATTCGCGAATATTTCGAATATAGCGCTATAAATTCGCTATTTCGAATATTCGTTTTTTTTTTTAGTTATATTTTTTTCTTTCCCTCTTCCCAACAGTAGTTCTTACCTGTCCTGAGGATTCCTGGCTTCCTGGCTGCTCTAGTCAGTGCCCATTGCCGCTTCTGCCGACTTCCGTGCTCATGGAGCGTCCCCATCCATGGGAACGTCTCCATATACTAAAATGTACTGTCGGATTTGAGGAATTACGTTGAAATCGCAATGCGATTAATTCAAGTTATATTAATCGCATTGCGATTTCAACTTAGAGCTGGGTTTATAATGGGTCAGCTTGCTAGAATGAACGAAGTTAACGAATATGGAATATAGCAGCACTGCTAAGTTGAATTCGCAATGCGATTAATTTAACTTAAACTAATCGCATTGCGATTTCAACTTAGCACTGCTAGTGCTATTATTGCTATATTCCATATTCGTTAATTCTAGCCTATGTAAGATAGCAGTGCTAAGTTGAAATCGCAATGCGATTACTTCAAGTTAAATTAATCGCATTGCGAATTCAACTTAGCAGTGCTGCTATATTCCATATTCGTTAACTTCGCTCATTCTAGCAAGCTGACCCATTATAAACCCAGCTCTAAGTTGAAATCGCAATGCGATTAATATAACTTGAATTAATCGCATTGCGATTTCAACGTAATTCCTCAAATCCGACAGTACATTTTAGTATATGGAGATGTTCCCATGGTGATGGGGACGCTCCATGAGCAAGGAACTTTATGGTTGGCTTGGTAGAATTAGCTAATAGCGATATGACGAATGTATTCGTCATATTCTCAAAACGAAGATAACGAGTATTCTACATCTTCGTTTAGCAACCTATTCGTCAACCTCGCTAATTCTAGCAATCAAATAGGAAGGTTGACTATAGAGACAGCTGTGTTAAATTCGCTATGCGTTATTTTTTTTAATAGAATAATTATATTACTTGATATAATTATTATAATTATTCTATTTATTAAAAAATATATATAAAATGATCGTATAGCGTAATTAAACACAGTTGTCTCTATAGTCAACCTTCCTATTTGATTGCTAGAATTAGCGAAGTTGACGAATAGGTTGCTAAAACGAAGATGTAGAATACTTCGTTATCTTCGTTTTGAGGAATATGACGAATACATTCGTCATATCCGTCATCTTCGCTATAATTCTAGATATGAAACCAATAGGAAAGTAGCCTTAAGTTAAAATCGCAATACGCGATTATTTAAATCGCATATTAATCGCGGTAACTAGAATAATGACGAATATTCGATTTCGACGAATATGAAACGAATATTCATTCGAATATTCGCGAATTTCGTCGAAATCGAATATGGCACCTGCCGCTCATCACTACTCAGCAGTGGATACCTTTTAATGGCTAACTGATAAGATGATGACAAAATTGCAAGCTTTCTAGGCTCCTTTGGCCTTTTCGTCAGACATCTACAAATTAATATCCAATAAAATATATTCCCCAAAAAAACTAAAAAAATTAATAAGAAAGATAATGCTCCATCTATAATCGTTTTATCATGGATGCGCTGGATACTGCAATGTTTATTACAGATAAGATCAAAGGAAGAGCACCACATTCATCCTTCTTGTTGACCGGGTGGGGTTGCTGGATAACCACAAACCGTTTGGGTGCACACTTTGAGGCACAGGTGACCAGGTGGGGTTTAGTGATGAGCTTCATAGGCAATATTTGTTTTCTCGATATTTTGCAAATTTTTTGCATAATATTTGCAACTAATTCAGGAATTCTAGAATTCGCAATCTCCAGTCATTATTTTCGCAATTGCGCAAATTGGCACTAATAAAGCGCGTTTCTTTTGCGCAATACGTGCAACTTCACATTTTATCAGGTCTGTGTAGGTATTACTGATTGGTTCACTAAGTTTTGTTGTGACATCACATTACTGTGTCTAACAGAGACACTAATCCCTATCACAGCTCAGTAATTCCTATCACCCTACCTAACACCCTGCACTGGAACCGATCAGCTACACGATATCCCTTTCTAACCTACACTGAATATCTCCCACTAACTATCTGTATAATATATATGAGCTACCTATCTAATGTAATTAAATAAGGATCCAGATGAGTCTGCAAAGCACAGAACACAGCAATGACATTGCGCTCTCTCTCTCTCAGAACTGCAAAAAAACTGCAGAAAATGGCTGCTGGGGAGTGTCTTATATAGTAAAGGGGTGAGCAACTTTCCTATTGGTTGCTAGAGATGTTTCTAAGCTCTGACAAAGATATTGCAGCCTTCTCATTGGCCCACAAGCAAGAAGCAGTAGTACTGATGAAAATAAAAACTAGAATATTCGCGATTACAAATATATAGCACTATATTCTAGATTTTCGCGAATTCTCAAAGTGCCGATATTCGAAAGAAAAATTAGCGATTAGAATATTAGCGATTAACACTAGCGGGGTTTATCATGTTTATATAGAATGTAATTTTCTGAAATTTCCTGTGGCCGGTATTACATGGGCATGTGCTGGTTGATATCTGTGAGATGTATTGTAGTCAAGATATCATCCATCTACAATAACATCCTGACTGACTGAATAGTCTTCATTTTGAATTTCCTCTTCATCAGTCACTTTTTTCCCTAGAGATGGCATTTCTTCTAAGGAGGAGATGAAAAACACATGGATTCTTGTTTGTGTTAGAGACAAAGGCATCTGTAAAGAATTTTCTCAACTCGAGTATATAGATTTTTCTTATCATTGAGGAGACCTGTTTAAAATCATCCCCAGCAATATTAAATTCTTGAAACTTCTTGGGAAGGTTCTGACATGTTTAGAGACAGCAGAATACAGGAAATAATATAGTTGGCAGGCAGAACATGGCAATTAGGTAGAGTATTCTAAGGCTAATAGACAATGGTCCCCTGTCTCTCCAAACCCAAACTTTTATATCCCAGAGAACAAAAGATATATCATTAGCATAATTTAACATAGTTTAAGTTTAATTTAAGTCCATAGATACCAATGTTTCTCATTATATTATATTATTGATATAGCAATATTCATTTCATGACTAGATTAATCATTTGAGAGCAGTTCTTGATTGGTTAAAAGTTCTTGTTATCTGATAACCTCCAAACAACATGAGGAAGACTTGCATCTCTTTATTTCTTATTAATTGGCTAAAAGTTTTCTAGTACACATGAGCATAAATATCTAATGTATTTTAACCGTTGATCCATCTTTCTCTGTTCTTATTGTCGTTAAAACTGTTGGTGATAAAATATTAAAGCTGACAAATATAAAACAATCAAGTGTCTAGAAAAATCATTGAATTACATAAATCTGTCACTAAAACACCATGATCTTCTAGCTAGTAAAACATATGTTTTAATTGATCATCTGGAAACCTCTCTTTCCCAAAAAAAAGCACATCATAATTATTCACTACTAACTAAATATCACGACCGGCGTACCGATCACAGACGTGTGACGCAAAGGGAGGGAAAAGGGAAAGCCCTGTCCAAGGGAGAGGGAAAGGTGGTGACCCCTAACTCACCTAGAAGCTGGCACCTGACTGCCCTGACGTCCCTAGACGGGTTCTTCACCCGTACACCGATCACGTGCCTAAACCCTGGCTTTCCTTAAGCTGAGCCCTAAGTAGTGAATAGGGCGGTGGGAGCACTAGTCCTCACCACTAACACTAAAGGAAAACACCGGGGAGAGGACAGACAATACAGATAAAACATATAGGCCCAGGTGGGCAACAACAGCGGACAACAAAAGCCCAACAGGAATCCGGAGGGTAATGCTCTGGTACGACAACCAGGAACAACAGCTACACAGCTCCAGTGGGTCAGTATAGAAGTCCAGGCAGGAAGCTCTATATCTGGCAACCAGAGAAGTGGAAAGGGGGAATATAAAGAGGTTGGGAGTGGCGGACAAGAAACAGCTGAGGAGAAGAAGCTACGGATCCCTGAGTGAGACAAAAAGAATTGCAAGGCAAACACAGAAAGCTACCATTAAGTAACAGCATGATCTTTAGACATAGAGCGCGCAGCCACCCGCTGCAACTTCCTGACCCTGGGTATAATGGAGTCAGACGTGGCTCCTGACACCCTCGTGACAGTACCCCCTTTCTATGAGGAGCCTCCAGACACTCAGGACCAGGTCTCTCAGGATGAGAGGCATGGAAAGCCTGAACTAGCCTGTTGGCGTTTACCTCTGACGCTGGTACCCACATTGTTTCCTCGGGACCATAACCCCTCCTATGCACCAGATATTGAAGAGAGCAGCGGACCCGACGAGAATCAACAATTTTGGATATTTGAAACTCCAGATTACCATCAACAATAACAGGAGGGGGTGGTAGCGGTGACGGTTCTAGAGGTGCAACATACCTTTTGAGTAACGACTTATGGAAGACGTTATGGATTTTAAAAGTCTGAGGTAGCTCCAGGCGAAAAGCCACGGGGTTAATGATGGCTACTATTTTGTAAGGACCAATGAACCTAGGACCCAGTTTCCAAGAGGGAACCTTTAACTTAATATTCCTAGTAGACAACTACACATAGTCATTCACTCCTAGGTCCGGACCTGGCGAACGTTTCTTATCAGCCATGCATTTATATTTACCCCCCATATTTTTCAAGTTAGCTTGCACCTTCTGCCATACAGATGAAAGTGATGACGAAAACCGTTCCTCCTCGGGAACCCCTGATGACCCCCATTCTTTGAAAGTACAGAATTGGGGATGAAAACCATCTGCACCAAGAAATGGTGACTTGCCAGTGGATTCCTGACGGCGATTATTTATAGCAAACTGAGCTAACGGTAAGTATGATTACCCCTCCTCTTGGTTTTCAGACACAAAACACCTTAGGTATGTCTCAAGGTTTTGGTTGGTATGCTCAGTCTGTCCATTCGATTGAGGATGGAATGCTGAGGAAAGGGACAAGTGTACCCCCCAAGCGGGAACAAAAAGCTTTCCAAAACTTAGAAATAAACTGGGTTCCCCTATCCGAAACAACATCGGAAGGGACCCCGTGAAGCTTCACAATTTCACTGATGAATACCTGAGCTAGAGTCTTAGCATTAGGTAGTGCGGGTAATGCAATAAAGTGCACCATTTTGCTAAACCTGTCCACTACTACCAAGATAACTGTTCTACCCGCAGACAAAGGTAAGTTAGTGATGAAATCCATTGACAGATGTGTCCATGGCCTATTGGGAATGACAAGTGGCAATAAAGACCCTGCTGGACGTGTATGAGAGACACGTGCACAAGTAGAACAAGTAGACACAAAATCCATTACATCCTGACGCAACCTCAGCCACCAAAAACGACGAGACAGTAGCTCCAAGGTTGCTTTACTACCCGGGTGCCCAGCAAGTGCCGAATTATGATGTTCCTTTAATAATTTGAGACGCAGGTTTAACGTTACAAACAATTTCTCTGAGGGGCAAGAGACTGGGGCGTCCCCCTGGGCCTCTAACACCTTCCCCTCCAGAACAGAGTGTACAGCAGAGACAACCACTCCTCTTTGTAGAATGGGTACCGGATCACCCACATTACCCCCTCCAGGGAAACTACGAGATAATGCATCTGCCTTGGTATTTTTTGCCCCAGGACGATAGGTGATGATAAAGGTAAACCTGGTAAAAAATAGTGACCACCTAGCTTGTCTAGGGGTGAGACGCTTAGCTAATTCGAGGTACAGAAGGTTTTTGTGGTCTGTAATCACCGTGACGGGGTGGATTGCCCTCTCTAAAAAGTGACGCCATTCCTCAAACGCTAGTTTAATAGATAATAGTTCCCTATTGCCAATATCATAGTTTCTTTTCGCTGCAGATAGTTTTTTTTAGAAAAGAAAGCGCAAGGACGCCATTTGCCAGGGAACGGACCCTGAGACAGTACAGCCCCCACTCCCACCTCTGGCATCTACTTCAACAATAAAAGGCTGGGAGACATCCGGTTGGATTAGTACAGGTGCCGAGGTAAACCTCTCCTTTAGAGAGGAAAATGCCATTTTAGCGGCGTCAGACCATTTAAAAAAATCGGTCCCCTTCGTAGTCATGTCATTAAGGGGTTTGACAATCATAGAATAGTTTTTAATAAACTTTCTATAGAAATTTGCGAAACCCAAGAACCGTTGCAGTGCTTTAAGGTTCTCAGGAAGATCCCAATCTAGAATTGCCTGGACCTTCCCAGGATCCATACGGAAACCTGAAGCAGACAATAGATATCCCAGGAACTGTATCTCCTGAACGGCAAAGACAAACTTTTCAATTTTCGCATATAATTTATTCGTCCGTAGGACCTGCAGTACCTGTCTGACATGTACCTCGTGTGTTTTTAGATGAGACGAATAAATTAAAATATCATCTAGTTATATCACCACAAACCTGCCGATAAGATGACTAAAAGAATTAACGAAATGTTGGAAGACAGCAGGAGCATTGGTCAGACCGAAAGGCAGGACTAGATTATCATAATGCCCCTCAGGGGGGTTAAAAGCTGTCTTCCACTCATCTCCTTCCTTGATACGAATCAGATTGTAGGCCCCCCTAAGATCAAGTTTGGAGAACCACCTAGCACCCGCAATCTGATTAAACAGGTCAGGAATGAGAGGAAGAGGGTATAGTTCTCGGATGGTTATCAGGTTTAGTTCACGGAATATTAGGCAATGACGCAGGCCCCCATCTTTCTTTTTAACAAAGAAAAACCCTGCAGCCACGGGTGACGAAGAGGGTCTGATGTCTCCCTTAGCCAGACTCTCGGAGATATAATCTTTCATGGCTTGTCTCTCGGGACGCGAAAGTCTATATAACCTGGTCTTGGGTAATTTTTCACCGGGAATCAGGTTAACCGGGCAATCATAAGGACGGTGAGGAGGTAACTTCTGACAACCCTTCTTAGAGAAAACGTCCTCAAAATCCGAAACAAATGTAGGTAGAGTAGCTGTGGGGCGACTAAGCAATTACTATTTAAGCAATTTTCTCTGCAATGCTCACTCCACTCCAATATCTCCCTGGCCTGCCAATCCACCACTGGATTGTGCACTACCAACCAGGGAAGACCCAATACCACAGGAGAGGGAAGGCCTTTCAGAACATAACATGAAAGACACACGTTATAGTGGTCCCCTACCCGAAGGTGTAAGTTATGGACAATATGAGTAAGGTTTCTCTGAGACAGAGGAGCAGAGTCAATAGCGAATATGGGAATATGTCTCTGTAGCGTACAGAAAGACAAACCCATAGTCTGGGTAAAATAGGCATCTATCAAATTAACCCCTTCTCCACTGTCTAGGAAGAAAGAAATAGTCTCCGTCTTATCACCAAAAACAACAAACGCTGGCAACACAAATTGAGACATTCATATCGAGGAAACGTATACCCCCCGGCTGACATCATCCACACAGCCTGGGGTTAGTAGTTTTCCAACGGTCGTTTGTTTTTGGGTATGGAAGGACAGACATTAATGAAATGACCCCTCCCCCCACAGAAAAAACAAACCCCATGCCTACTGCGAGCCTCAGGAGGACGGACCTGACGAGTAGTTCCTCCTAGCTGCATAGCTTCGTCTAGGTCCGTACAGACTAGCTGCTGCTTGGGAGGGGTTACTAATTGCTCAGGATTTTTCATTCTGTCCCTAAGACGTCTATCTATTCTGATAGAAAGGGACATAACAGCATCAAGGGAAAAGGGGGTCTCATACAGCGCAAGCGCATCCTTAACCCTTTCGGATAAACCAGAGCAGAACTGACTCCTGAAAGCCGGATCATTCCACTGAGTATCCGTAGCCCACCTACGGAACTCTGAGCAACACTCCTCTGCTGGCCGATCTCCATGTAGGAGTCTCCATAACTTCGACTCAGCCAAGGCGACTCGGTCAGGGTCATCATATATGAGACCCAAGGCCACAAACAATCCATCCACTGATCGGAGAGCCTGGGAATCAGTGGGTAAAGAGAATGCCCAGGATTGCGGGTCCCCCTGTAGCAGGGAAATAACAATCCAAAAAATGAATGAACGTTGCTGTATATATAGAGATCAGGACAAGCACACCTCACACTGGCCCCACAGATCATTCATCAATAGATAGCTTTAAAACCTATATTTATTGACAATTTAATAACTTGGATATATATCACACAGGATACAACCTTAAAATTGATGAATAAAAATAAAATATATAAAAATAAATGTTACTTCAATAATAGCAATATACTCAGCTTCTGTATACTTCTTTCCCCTAATGCATTTATTAATCCTCTATGTATTTCATGTTGGTAAACTATAGTGATAGCCGTAGGTTAAAAGTTCACCACTCTATTTGTCCAACCTTCAAAACAATGTAGCCAGGTAAAATTGGTAATTAATATGTCCATTGAAAGGTTTCTATTTCACTGGGCTTGAATCCTCAATGTAGAAAACAGTGAAGATCGTGGAATATCCTTAGTCTCTTTGATAAACTTTTTAATATGTCTTGCAAATAGGTCACTCACACATAATTATGCTGTGTACCTTTCTGGATGTTTCCTTTCATCACCCCTATCTCGCTGCTCCCTCCTTCAATCGGTCTTAGCAGTACCTGTTAGTTTGTGAGGCTGTCGGCTCCACTGTATCCACTGGCGTCCCACGTGGTATGTGTGCACGGAGTACCTTACCTCCTCTGGCGCTGCTGTGCAGACTTCTGTTATAGCGGGGGTATTGCTGCTCGTTTTGATCTCCGATGGGGTGACAGGGGTAGTAGCGCTCCTATGTGTCCAATTCACTTGTGTTGCGGGGGTCTTTACACCAGATGCGTTTCGGGACTAGCACGTCCCTTCCTCAGTGGCAAAGCTCCCGCCGCATTGCTTCCGCTCTTTTATAGTAACTGGGTGTATGATTCTAGATCAATTAGAAATCCCGACATGGATCAATTAAACCACAAATAGTGCAATGTTCCGTGATTTACACAGATGGATCGCCGGATCTTTTCACCATTTTGAGCATGACATATATTCCTTATTTCAATATTGTTTCCATTGTTATGTATAAAACCCTTTTATGCAACTAGTCACAATCTTCCTTTTATTCTCAACATTATATTAAAATGAAGTGAAGTATACGTGGTGGATGCTTATCACTAAGAGGGGACCCAGAGTGTAGTATAGACCCCTGGGTCTTCCTGTCAGTGAGGAACATCCGCCAACTACAAAAAAACTAAAATCTCATAATCTGCATTCAGGCCATTAGGTACAACGCAATCAAAGTCGAAAATCCTCCAATATTCTATTCGGGACATTCGACATATATGATCTCCTCCCCTCCAATGTTTCTCCACACGCTCTAGGGCCGTATACGTTAGGTCTGTGGGATCCTTATTGTGTACCTTTTTGAAAAGGTGAGATAAGGTGTGCTTCTCATAACTGTAACAATGGCAGTTGGCAGCCGTCAGCGTGCAGTGCGTCCGACTACATACCTCAGTCGAGCTGCACGCGGGGCTCCTCCTCTTCACTGCAGGCTCCGGACCCGCTTTCCTGCGCTGTCGCAGGCTACGACAGCTTCTGTTGTATCTTGTAGGAGCCGCAGGCGTCCTGGTACCTTAAAGGTTAATGCACGCCCCTGATTCCGCCCTCTCTCCAATCCTGGCCAGGCACCACCTTTATAAGGGTGCTTCCCCCTTCCTGCAATGCCTGAGCAATATTGTACTTCCTACAGCTAAGGCTCCTGTTGTTCCTGCATTCGATATCCTGCTTATGACCTCTGCCTGTATCCTGACCTCGTCTCTGCGATGATCCTCTTGCACCTCGCTGCTCTCAAGTTAAAGACCCGGACTGTCGACCACGCCTCTGTCTGCTGTGCTGATCGTTACACCAGCTCCACCTGGACTAACTCGGCTCGGCTGTTTTCACAGCACTAGCTCTGCTATACCGCTCTGGCTCAAAGCCAAACCGGTAAGTGGCACAGTGGGTCCACACCCGTTGATCCGTTACAGTTTGCTCAGGCCATGGACCCCGCTGGCAAGCCCAAGCCTGTGGTACAAGATTGATACCGAGAGCTGCAACGCCAGAGTGAACGCCAAGATGTCCTGCTGCAGTGTCTGAACACAATTTCTGCACGTCTGGACGCTCTACCCACTACTGCTCCTGCGGCACTACAGGTCCCATCAACTCCTGCTAATTCCGTTGCATCGTCTGCATACCAAGGCACGTCTGCTGTCCAACTTCCCTTGCCTCCACGTTTCAGCGGTGAGTCAAAGGCCTGCAGAATGTTCCTGAATCAATGCTTGATCCACTTTGAGCTACATTGAGACAAGTTCCAGTCTGACCGAGCAAAAGTAGCTTTCATTGTATCTCTGCTCTCTGGAGAAGCTCTTGCTTGGGCTAATCCTATATGGGAGCGAAGCGGACCTGAGACTGCAAGCCTACAGACCTTCTTAACTGTTTTCCGTACAGTATTTGAGGAACCTGGCCGTGCCTCGTCTGCAGCCTCTGCTCTTCTTCGTCTGCGTCAAGGCTCTAGGACAGTGGGCCAATACACAATCCAGTTCCGTACACTGGCTGCAGAACTGTCCTGGAATGGTGAAGCTCAACGAGCCGTATTCTGGGAGGGTCTGTGTGACCACATTAAAGACGAACTAGCGGGAAGTGACCTTCCTGGCTCTCTGGACGCTTTGATCACGTTGGCCACACGCATAGACGTGCGGTTTCGTGAACGTTTTTCTCAAGCCGCAAGGATGAAGCGGACGTCTAAACTCGCACCTGTCTTCCAGAGGACTGTTCAGACTCCTGCTGCAATTCCGTCTGAGGAGCCTATGCAGGTGGATTGCCTGAAGCTCTCTGATCAGGAGCGCCAGCGATGGCGAGCAGAGAACTTGTGCCTCTACTGCGGTGGAAAGGAACATGTTTGTTCGTACCTGCCCCCAGAAGGTGGAAAAACTTCAGCGCCTAGGCTCATTGGGAGAAGTGACTCTAGGTGAAAAAGACAATTCTCCCAAACTTCTTATCCCTGTAATGGTGTCTGCTGGGAAAACCAGTATATCGGTACCTGCTTTCCTGGATTCTGGCACTGCCAGGAATTTTGTCAATCAAGCCCTGGTGACCCAGTGCCAGCTTTCCACTACCCGTCTGGCGAAGCCTCTGGTGGCAACGATTGTTAATGGACAAACCTTATCCAAACCTACTCAGTTCATCAAGGCTCCTGTGAAACTCCCAGTCGGTGTGCTACATTCTGAAGAAATATCCTTCTATGTCCTGCCAGATTCCACGGACCCAGTGATTCTGGGATTGCCCTGGCTACAGCAACATTCTCCCGTCTTAGACTGGCGAAAGGGGGATATTCTCCACTGGGGACCTCAGTGCCAAACCTCCTGCCTGTCGATGGTCCACCCAATGTCTCCTCGTCCGGTTCCTGTGAACCTGCCTGGTCTGCCTCCGCAATTTGCATCCTTTGGAGATGTTTTCTGTAAGAAGAAGGCGGAGACTTTACCACCTCATCGGACTTATGACTGTCCGATCGATCTTCTACCTAGGACTTCTCCTCCTCGTGGAAGGGTTTATCCTTTATCCCTGCCTGAGACACAGGCTATGGCCGAGTATATTATGGAGAACCTCGAGAGGGGGTTTATCTGGAAGTCTACCTCGCCGGCTGGAGCCGGTTTCTTCTTCGTGTCTAAGAAAGACGGGTCACTCCGTCCAGGCATAGATTATCGTGGACTGAACAAGATTACAGTCAAGAACAAGTATCCTCTGCCCTTGATGTCTGAATTGTTTGACCGTATCCGAGGCGCACAGATATTTTCTAAATTGGATCTACATGGTGCATATAACCTAATCCGAATCCGTGAAGGCGACGAGTGGAAGACGGCATTCAATACCCGTGATGGCCACTATGAGTACTTGGTTATGCCATTCGGCCTTTGCAATGCTCCTGCAGTCTTCCAAGAATTTGTAAATGACATCTTCCGGGACCTGTTATACAAGTGTGTAGTAGTGTATCTCAACGATATTCCTATTTATTCAACCGACTTGTCCACTCACCAGAGACAAGTGCGCCTGGTTCTGCAACGCCTAAGGGAGAATGGTCTGTTTGCCAAGCTCGAAAAGTGTGTCTTTGAGCAGTCTTCCTTACCCTTTCTGGGGTACATTGTTTCCTGCACTGGTCTGCAAATGGATCCCAACAAGGTCTCTGCCATCCTGAATTGGCCCCGTCCTCAAGGTCTCCGTGCCATTCAAAGATTTCTGGGATTTGCCAACTTCTATAGGCAGTTCATCCCAAACTTCTCTTCTCTCACAGCCCCTATTTCTGCGCTGACTAAGAAAGGGGCGGATGCAAAGAAATGGACCCCTGAAGCTGAGTCTGCTTTCCGACAACTCAAAGATTGCTTTGCTGCTTCTCCTGTCCTCCATCATCCAGACACTTCCAAACAGTTCTTCCTAGAAGTGGATGCTTCTTCTATTGGTGCAGGTGCAGCCCTGCTACAGAAGACCTCCAAGGGGAAATTTGTCTCGTGTGGCTTCTTCTCCAAGCTCTTCTCTTCTGCGGAAAGAAACTACTCCATCGGTGATAGAGAACTGCTTGTTATCAAGATGGCCTTGGAAGAATGGAGATACCTTCTGGAGGGGGCTTTGCATCCAGTGGTTATATACACTGACCACAAAAATCTGACTTATCTGCAGTCTGCAGAGCGTCTTAATCCACGTCAGGCTCGATGGGCACTCTTTGCCCGATTCAATTTCCTTCTGCATTTTCGACCGGCAGACAAATATGTGAGGGCTGATGCGCTTCCCCGATTGAGGAACCTCAACATATCGTCGATCCGTCCTGCCTGGTTTCAGTGGCGCCAGTTTGAGTAAAAGATATTCCTCCGGGAAAGATTTTTGTTCCGCAAGCCAAGAGGAGGAAGATTCTCTTCTGGGGACATTGCTCCAAGTACGCTGGTCCCCCTGGGGTACGTAAGACCCCTGAGTTGCTGTCCCGTCACTACTGGTGGCCGACCCTACCAAAGATGTCAGGGAATTTGTGTCTGCCTGTACCTCCTGTGCCCGCAACAAGGTTTCCCGAACCAAACCAGCAGGGTTGCTACTACCGTTACCCATTCCGGAAGTTCCCTGGCAGCATGTTGCTATGGACTTTATCACAGACCTCCCGTCCTCTGCTGGCTGTTCTGTAATCTGGGTAGTGGTAGACAGATTCTCCAAGATGGCACATTTTATTCCGCTTCCTGGATTGCCCTCTGCTAAGCGACTAGCCTGTCTGTTCTTCGAACACATCTTCCGCCTTCATGGCCTACCTCTGCACATTGTGTCCGATCGAGGGGTACAATTTACTTCCAAATTCTGGAGAGCGCTCTGTGGGCTACTTGAGGTGAAGTTGGACTTCTCTTCTGGATACCACCCTCAGTCTAATGGGCAAGTTGAACAAGTGAATCAGACTTTGGAGAACTACCTACGTCACTTTGTCTCTGATCAGCATGATGATTGGGTGCAGCTCCTGCCTTGGGCGGAATTCTCGTACAACAGCCATTCCGGAGAATCCACGGGCTCTTCTCCCTTCTACATAGTGTATGGACTACACCCTCGTGCTCCTTTACCCCTGTCCACATCTTCCGAGGTACCGTCTGCTAATTCTTTGTTCAGAGACTTCCTCAGCATCTGGAGACAGACTAAGGATTCCATCTCTCAGGCTGTTACTCGTATGAAGAAAAATGCGGATACCAGACGTAGACCTCCTCCTCAGTTCTCTCCTGGCGACAAAGCCTGGCTTTCCTCCCGAAACATCCGCATGAAGGTACCCTGTTACAAATTTGCTCCACGGTTTCTGGGCCCGTTTGAGGTCCTTGAGCGTATCAACCGTGTTTCTTATAAACTCCGGTTGCCTCCTTCTCTCCGGATTTCAAATTATTTTCATGTATCTCTTCTGAAACCATTGGTCCTCAACTCCTTTTCCAGGCCTTTCTCCACCTCTACTTCCGTGCCTACTGACGGTGAGCCTGAATTTGAAGTACAGAACATCCTCGATTCCAAGGTTGCTGGTGGTAAGAGGTACTTCCTTGTAGACTGGAAGAATTATGGTCCTGAGGAACGTTCCTGAGAGCCGGAGGAGAATGTACATGCTCTGAATCTTCTCAGAAGATTTTTTCAGCGCATCAAGGCCAAAAAGAAGGGGCGTGAGAGGGGGCATACTGTAACAATGGCAGTTGGCAGCCGCCAGCGTGCAGTGCATCCGACTACGTACCTCATTCGAGCTGCACGCAGGGCTCCTCCTCTTCGCTGCAGGCTCCGGACCCACTTTCCTGCGCAGGCTACGACAGCTTCTGTTGTATCTTGTAGGAGCCGCAGGTGTCCTGGTACCTTAAGGCCTCTTTCACAAGGGAGTCATGTTTGACGCACGGATAAGAGGCAGGTGCGTTGCTGGAATATGCGCGATTTTTCCGTGCGGGTGCAAACGTTTGTAATGCGTTTTGCACGTGCGTGAGAAAAATCGCCATGTTTGGTACCCAGACCCGAAGCCGGACTTCATCACTGAAGTCCGGTTTCGGGTATTCTGGAGAATTTATTATTTTCCCTTATAACATGGTTATAAGGGGAAATAATAGCATTCTTAATAAGAACGCATAGTAAAATGAAGAGGAAGGGGTTAAAAATAATAAAAGTTAACTTACCTTAGCCACTTGATCGCGTAGTTGCGATCTGTCCTCTCTTTCCCAGCATCAGCTAAGAACTAAAGGATCTGTGATGACGTCACATCACATGGTCCATCACCATGGTAAGATGGACCATGTGATTGGATCATGTGATGTGACGTCATCACAGGTCCTTTAGTTCTTAGCTGATGCTGGGAAAGAGAGGACAGATTGCAACTACGCGATCAAGTGGCTAAGGTAAGTTAACGTTTATTATTTTTAACCCCTTCCTCTTCATTTTACTATGCATTCTTTATTAAGAATGCTATTATTTCCCCTTATAACCATGTTATAAGATCTGGTCCCGTTGCTAAGCAACCATGCGGAAAAATCGCACTGCATCCGTACTTGCTTGCGGATGCTTGCGATTTTCCCGCAGCCCCATCCACTTCTATAGGGCCTGCGTTGCGTGAAAAACGCACAATATAGAGCATGCTGCGATTTTCACGCAATGCAGAAGTGATGCGTCAAAATCACCGCTCATGTGCACAGCCCCATAGAAAGGAATGGGTCCGGATTCAGTGCGGGTGCAATGCGTCCTCCTCACGCATTGCACCCGCACGGAAAACTCGCCCGTGTGAAAGGGGCCTAAGGGTTAATGCACGCCCCTGATTCCGCCCTCTCTCCAATCCTGGCCAGGCACCACCTTTATAAGGGTGCTTCCCCCTTCCTGCAATGCCTGAGCAATATTGTACTTCCTACAGCTAAGGCTCCTGTTGTTCCTGCATTCGATATCCTGCT
Organism: Bufotes viridis; assembly: GCA_033119425.1. NCBI lineage: Eukaryota > Metazoa > Chordata > Amphibia > Anura > Bufonidae > Bufotes > Bufotes viridis. Next base: position 110,095,607 of record CM065597.1, on the reverse strand, counting down.
TATGACCTCTGCCTGTATCCTGACCTCGTCTGTGCTTGATCCTCTTGTACCTCGCTGTTCTCAAGTTAAAGACCCGGACTGTCGACCACGCCTCTGTCTGCTGTGCAGATCGTTACACCAGCTCCACCTGGACTAACTCAGCTCTGCTGTTCTCACAGCACTAGCTCTGCTATACCGCTTGCTCAGCTCAGCATTATCCTGCGGCTGTCTGCTATATTGCCTGTTTCGCCGGTGCTAGCTTCGGCGCTTTCAGGCCTGCCCGGCCAGCTGCCACTTAACCGGGACCACTCTTGCGGTAGCGACCTGGTGTCTCCCCTGCAGCTGAGTCCAGCATCCGCATCCTGGAGTGGGATAAAGGGTGAAAACCAGGGGGACACTTAGATTCCGCTCCCAAGTTTGGCCCAAAGCCAAAATGGTAAGTGGCACAGCGGGTCCACACCCGTTGATCCGTTACAATAACCCTTCTTAATATTGCTAATATGTTCAGAAATTCTTTTTTTCAAAGTCCTTTTAGTTCTACCAACATATTGCTTATTGCAAGGGCATTTGATGAGGTATATTATGTTTGTCGAATTGCATGATAAGTGTTCTTTTATTTCATGTGTATATGAATTAGTAAATGATTTCAATATTGTTGTTTTTTTTGGAAATGTAGTAATCTTGCAATTTGAACACTTGCCACACCTATAGAAACCTTTAATGCCCATCTATTTCTGTAAACTATTGTTTTGTTTCTTACTATCTTTCACCGTGGGGGCTATTTTGAGGCCTAGGTTAGGTGCCTTTGTGAAGGTAATCAAGGGATTGGTGGATAATAGTGTGCCTATAGTTTTGTCCTTCAAGACTAAGTGCCAATGATTCTGTGTAACTTTCCTTATTTCTCTGTGTTTCACATTATAGGGTAAAATGATCCTGATTTTGCTTTCCCTTTCCTCCTCTGTTTCCGTTCTTATATTTGTTTTTTCTTCAAAGAAACTGGCTCTGTCTAGGTTCCTTGTTTTATCTAGGGCTTCATCTACCACTCTAGTTGGATATTGTTTTGCCAGAAATTCTATTCTCATTCTTTCTGCTTCTACCTCAAAATCTGTTTCTTTGGTACAATTCCTTTTAATTCTTTTAAATTGTCCTACCGGAATGTTCAGCAGCCAGTTTGGTAGATGGCAACTGTCATAATATATATAGCTATTTTTGCTTATTGCTTATGTAAGGTATTACAAATCAGAGTTTCCCGTTCTATCCCTATTTGTAGGTCTAGGAATTCGAACTTATCTTTACTGACCGTTGACGTAAATGGTAAGTTCCTATCATTGGTATTAATTTCATCCAGGAATAACTTTAAGGACTCTTCTCCTCCTGGCTACATTGTTTTGAAGGTTGGACAAATAGAGTAGTGAACTTTTAACCTACGGCTATCACTATATTTTACCAACATGAAATACATAGAGGATTAATTAATGCATTAGAGAAAGAAGTATACAGAAACTGAGTATATTGCTATTATTGAAGTAATATTTATTTTTAAACATTTATTTTTATATATTTTATTTGTATTCATTAATTTTAAGGTTTTATCATGTGTGATATATATCCAAGGTATTAAATTGTCAATAAATATAGGTTTTAAAGCTATCTACTGATGAATGATCTCTATATATACAGCAACAATCATTCATTTTTTGGATTAGATGAGATCCATCAGGACTCTGAGCACATCTACCCTGAGTGAGCCACCCAATATTACTATTACTCAAAATAACAATCCCCACCCGCTGTTCTTCATTACAAGAGGAGTAGGGGCGCAGCTTAAAATATAACTTACAGACCTCACGGAATGTCACAAATTTGTCCCTTCCCCCAGAAAATCTGTCAGGAAGAACAACCTTGGGTTCCGGAGCAACCTGGTTACCCATAGCAACCGCTGGGCTTGCGGTCTTCTGCAATTGCTGCTGCTGCTGCTGGAGGACCGACGCCTTCAATCCTGCCACATCCAAAGACAGGCCTTGAAGTTGCTTTGTCAAAGCAGCAATAGAATCCATACTGGATTCTAAATAGGCAGAAAGTGAGAAAAAGAAAAAAAAATGTATTTTTCCTACCTACACAAAATAAGGGCCAGATATAATATCACGACCGGTGTACCGATCACAGACGCAAAGGGAGGGAAAAGGGGAAGCCCTGTCCAAGGGAGAGGGAAAGGTGGTGACCCCTAACTCACCTAGAAGCTGGCACCTGACTGCCCTGACGTCCCTAGACGAGTTCTTCACCCGTACACCGATCACGTGCCTAAACCCTGGCTTTCCTTAAGCTGAGCCCTAAGTAGTGAATAGGGCGGTGGGAGCACTAGTCCTCACCACTAACACTAAAGGAAAACACCAGGGAGGGGACAGACAATACAGACAAAACATATAAGCCCAGGTGGGCAACAACAGCGGACAACAAAAGCCCAACAGGGATCCGGAGGGTAATGCTCTGGTACGACAACCAGGAACAACAGCTACACAGCTCCAGTGGGTGAGTATAGAAGTCCAGGCAGGAAGCTCTATATCTGGCAACCAGAAAAGTGGGAAGGGGGAATATAAAGAGGTTGGGAGTGGCGGACAAGAAACAGCTGAGGAGAAGAAGCTACGGATCCCTGAGTGAGACAAAAAGGATTGCAAGGCAAACACAGAAAGCTACCATTAAGTAACAGCATGATCTTTAGACATAGAGCGCGCAGCCACCCGCTGCGACTTCCTGCCCCCGGGTATAACAGAGTCAGACGTGGCTCCTGACACCCTCGTGACACTAAACTATTTCTTCACTTTAACTCTTTCCCAAACTTTGAGATAGATATCTGTCTGATAAGTCTTGGACCATACATAAAAAAAACTTCAGCCTGTCCCTTATCTGCAAACCCATATGTCCAGTGTTAAAAAGTGTAAAAATACCTGGTTAGGTCTAAACTTAAAGAACTTCTTCTTGCTTCCAAACATATCGGTCTTCTCAGTGTCTGTGAACTTGACCCCTTTGCAGTTGTTTAGAGACTAACATTTTCTCCTATTGAGGACCAAACAATAACCCTGGGTGACACAGTAAATGGCAGAAATTGTTCTTGGACGTTACACCGTCAGGCCAAAAAGCATTAGTGAGTGGAAAAATCCAAAGGAAAATTTTACAGTGTTCCTGGGAGCACTACAGAGAAACCTTGGTGCACACTTCAATAAAGATAAGTTACATAGGCTTTCTTCTGTAAGCACCCCTCTTACACATCATGATGCAATCAGTTTAGCCATATTCATAGTGCCCTTGCTTGGAAACAGGCCATACTACAGCTCGACCAATTTTAGTAGCAAGATTAGAATCTAAAAATATTATAATTATGTTGGTTTGTTGGTTTCCCCAATGCATAGAGATATTGCACACAATGACGTCACAGTAATGGAAAAATGAGTGCAATCAAGTTCTACCACAGGCATATTGTGCACAATGATGACATAGGTCAATAATGAGGCACATAGTGATATCACAAAACTCATGCATATATACAAAAAAAAAATCTGTGATGTCACAATACAGATAAAATGCTTTTCCATTGTCCATACATATCGCTAACTGTGCATAGTGAAAGTTTTAGTGGAGATGAACCTCCTTAGTTATTGGGTCCCAAAGATGACATGCCTGCTATGCTAGTAGGTATGACCATGGGTATCATATTTTTCATGCCTAGTATTGGCTTGGCTGGGATTGGCCGGTGCACCATGTGACCATGCATGCATAAATGCTGGATCACATGGTGCGTCGCCATTCTGCTGTGTAGGGACAGGACGATGCTGCAGGCAGGGAGAGTGTTAGGCTTTTATTATTTTTAAAAAGTGTGCATTATTGATCGGTGCAATACAGCTTCTTTGCACCAGTGAGACAGAAATACCATACTTAATCGTGCTGTTCAGTCTAACTGTTAGCATTTTTTTCAGTGCAATCCTACTCTTTTGCACCAGACAGGGAAATATAATAGATAATCAGTGTGTTAATTGTGTGGGTGAGACATACCTATTTTTTTGGTGAAAAAACCTTTGCTTGCCACTGTCACAGAGAAATATAATAGTAAATCAGCCTCTTAATTGGGTAGGTGAGACCTACCTACTTTTTTAGGTGACAAAGCCTTTAGTTGCCACCATCACAGGGAAATAAAATAGGAAATCATCCTGTTAATTGGGTCGGTGTGACCTACCTATTTTTTTGGTTGAAAAAACACTGTACTTGCCACCATCACAGGGATATATAATAGTTGTTCAGTGGGTCGGTGAGAAATACCTATTTTATTGGTTGAAAAAACACTATACTTGCCTCCGTCACGGGGATATTTAATAGTTATTCAGCCGGATAATTGGGTCGGTGAGACCTACCTATTTTATTGGTTGAAAAAACACTATACTTGCCGCCGTCACAGGGATAAATAATAGTTATTCAGCCGGTTAATTGGGTCTGTGAGACCTACCTATTTTTTTGGTTAAAAAAACACTTTAATTGCCACCGTCTCTGCAAAAGCATAGCAGCCATCCCCCCAACCAGTGTGGCTGCTGCTGCCTAATGTACCAAGAGACATAGAACACCAAAGCCGGTGCAAAGGAGTTCCCTGGCATGCCAGTTGTTCAAGCAGTGTGCTGATGACAGGACACAGGTGGTTTGTAGGCTGTGCAATCAGAGCCTGAATCAAGCATAAATGTTCTCAACCTGAGCACCACCTGCATGATCCAGCATCTAACCGCAAAGCACGAGCTACTGTGGAGTGGACACCTCAAGAACCATGAAAGATCAGAGGCTCTTCCTGCTCCTTTTTCTGCTGCTTTCTCGGCCTCTTCTTCCCCCTCTGGAGCGAGTGTAGCACCTGCCACCCTGCAAACAGAAGATGTGGCAGCAACACCACGACCACCAGCACTGTCACCAAGCATCTCCACACTGTCCCACAGAAGCGTTCAGCTGTCCATCCCCCAAATAGAGATGTCCTTGCGGTTCGCCCGGCGGTCGTTTTGCGGGGAACTTTGCGTGTTCACGATTTGCTGAACATGCAAACCTATGGCGATGTCCACCGGCGCCATATTATTTGCATTGGGCCGAACTTTGACCAATGACACATCCATCAGGTAGAACAGGAGAGCCAATTGAGACATTTCAGCACATGGACACACCTCCACCTTATAAAAGAACCCGATCTGGCAGCCATTTTACATTCTGTGTTTTGTCAGTGTAGGGAGAGGTTGCTTTCTGGAGCAGGGACAGGCAGTAAGGGACACCAAACGCTAGCTCATAAGGCCACAAAAGTCCTTTTAAGGACTGGTATAGGTGTGCTTTCGATAAGTGTGATATACTGAGGGGTGTGATATACTTATAATATACTTTCTAACATATAAAGTATATTATAGTGCATTTGTATTGTGCAGCAGTTGTGTGCAGTTCTGCTGCGATACCGCAGCTATATAGAGGGACAAACGCTATTGGAACAACTAATTGCAATGGGTGTGACATACCTGCTGTCCCCCAAAAAAATGATTGAGAGGTGTGATATACCTATAATATACTTTCTAACATAGAAAGTATATAGTGCATTTGCATTGTGCAACAATTGTGTGCGGTTCTGCTGCAATACCGCACCTATATAGAGGGAAAAGTGCTATTGAAACAACTATTTGCAACGGGTGTGATATACCTGTTGCCCCCCAAAAAAACTGATTGAGGGGTTCAATATACCTTTTTCCACAAAATATTGATTGAGGGCTGTGATATACCTGTTGCCCCAAATAAACAGGGTGGTGTGATAAAACTAATACTGATATTAAGGAGTTCGATATACCTGTTTCCACCAAATATTGATTGAGGCCTGTGATATACCTGCTTCCACAAAATACTGATTAAAGGGTTCGATATACCTGCTTCCACCAAATACTGATTGAGGCCTGTGATATACCTGCTTTCAAAAAATACTGATTAAGGGGTTCGATATACCTGTTTCCACCAAATATTGATTGAAGCCTGCAATATACCTGCTTCCACAAAATACTGATTAAGGAGTTTGATATACCAGCTTTCACAAAATACTGTTTGAGGGCTGCAATTTACCTGCTTCCACAAAATACTGAATAAGGAGTTTGATGTACCTGTTTCCACCAAATATTGATTGAGGCCTGCAATATACCTGCTTCCAGAAAATACTGATTGAGGGGTTCAATATACCTGTTTACACCGATACAAATAGGTGTACTTTTTTTTATTTATTTTACTTTAACACAATAACAGCATTTTAGATAAAAAAAAAAAAAAAAAACATGTTTTAGAGTCTCCATAGTCTGAGAGCCATATTTTTTTAATTTTTTCGGTGATTGTCCTATGTAGGAGCTCATTTTTTGCGGGATTAAATGGCGGTTTGATTGGTACTATTTTGGGAGGCATACGTCTTTTTAAACGCTTGGTATTACACTTTTTGTGATGTAAGGTGACAAAAAATTGCTTTTTTTTTTTACACCATTTTTTATTATTTATTATTAGTTTTTTTGATGGTGTTCACCTGAGGGGTTAGGTTATGTGAAATTTTTATAGAGCAGGTTCTTATGGATGCAGCGATACCTAATATGTCACCGTTTTTTTATTTATTTACTTTAACACAATAACAGCGTTTTACGGAGAAAAAAATATATGTTTTAGTGTCTCCATAGTCTGAGAGCCATATTTTTTTTACTTTTTGGACGATTGTCTGATGTAGGGGCTCATTTTTTGCGGGATGAGGTGCCGATTTGATTGGTACCATTTTGGCGTACCTACAACTTTTTTGATCACTATTATTACATTTTTTGGGAAGTAAGGTGGGTAAAATTTCAATTTTATCATATTTTTTTTTTATGTCGTTTACCTTGCGGGGAAAGTAACATAACTGTTTCATAGATCAGGTCATTATGAACGTGGTGATATCAAACATGTGTAGTGCATTTATTTTTTTAAATTTTTAATCAGTGATAAATGTGTTTTTTTATTTTTACTTTTTTCACTTTTTTTTTACTCAGACCCACTTGGTTCTTGAAGATCCAGTGGGTCTGATGTCTGTATAATACAATACAGTACACTGTTACTGTACAATAATACAATACAGTACACTATATAGCAGAAGTCTGATCAGACTTAGCATTACCATGGCAAGCCAGAAGCCCGTGAAGGTGTCCAGTTGCCATGGTAACCATCACCCGCTGCCACAACAGAGCAGCAGGGGAGGGAGGGGGGCCCCCTTCCTTTGTGATCCCGTCAAGAGTCGGGGGCTGAAACGGCACAGCAGCAGCCCAGATGGGAGAGGGAGGGTGCTCCCTCCCTGTTAACTCATTGCATACAGCGGTCCCTACGGACCCCGGCATGGAAGGGGTTAAAAGGCTTACATCTGTCCTAGCACAGATGTCAGCCGTTTCAAGCAGAGTGTCAGCAATGTGCTGACACTCTGCTTACTCCACTTGGCCATTCTGAAAATGAGAGGGAGGGCGGACAAAACTTCAAAATAAAAAAATGTCATTTTGAAGTTTCTGATCCCCGTGTTCACGGATCGCGGGAATCAGAAACTTCTGAAAGCGCTGCAAACCGCAGGTCTGAATTGACCTGCGGTTTGCAGCGATCGCCGATACGGGGGGGTCAAAGGACCCCCCTGGGCATTGTACCAAGGTGCCTGTTGAATGATTTCAGCAGGCACCGTATTCCAATCACCGCCCGGCACGCGGGCTGCAATATACCTGCTTCCACAAAATACTGATTAAGGGGTTCGATATACCTGTTTCCACCAACTATTGATTGAGGCCTGCGATATACCTGCTTCCACAAAATACTGATTAAGGGGTTTAATATACCTGCTTCCACAAAATACTGATTGAGGGCTGAGATATACCTGCTTCCACAAAAGTCGTGAGCTAGACGAGTGCGCTTATCGTTCACGATCCCCACTGCTGGGCTGAACATCCTTTCGGACAGGACACTCGACGAGGGGCAAGCCAAGGGTTCCATGGCAAATTGTGCCAGTTCTGGCCACAGGTCAAGCCTGCACACCCAGTAGTCCAGGGGTTCCTCGCTTCTTAGAGCGTCCACATCGGCCGTTAACCTGATGTAGTCAGACACCTGTCAGTCTAGGCATTCCCTGAGGCTGCATCCGGAGGATGTCTGTCGATGGGTTAGCTGCAAGAATGATCTCATATCCGAAGTGACCAACACATCTTCAAACCGCCCTGTTCTTGCAGGCACGGTAGGATTGGTACCTGCACCTGTTTCACTGTGGGTGGAAATTCCTCTGCCAGTGCCGCAACAGCAGAATGCAGCATCTCTCACAGGAAGGCCTGGAAATGCTGCATTCTGCCAGCCCTCTGTGATGCTTGTAACATGTCCACCATTTTCTGTTTGTACCGGGGGACTAAGTACGTTGCCACCCAGTACTGGTCCTTGCCCTTTATGCTTTTTATACAGGAGTCCGTCTTCAAACACTGGAGCATTTGCACTAAAATGGAAGCGATAGAGCACCCTGGCTCCTGTTCATCGCCCAGGAGAATGTCGTCCTCGGTCTCCTCCCCCCAGCCATGGACAACACCAGGGATCCCCAAATAGTTTAAAGTCCCCCTCAAAGCCTGCTCTTATTACTCCTCCTTCTCCTCCCCCCAGCCACCATCCTCATCTGACTCCTCTTCAAACTCCTGCTGACTTGTCTCAGATGAAGTAGCCCCCCTGTGAATTCATTCAGCATTGCGACTTCCTCATCTTCCTGCTCCTCGACGGCTTGATCAATGGCACGACGCAATGCATGCTCCAGAAAGAAGGCGTAAGATAGGATGTCAGTGATGGCGTCCTGGCTGCCACTAACCAATTTGGTGATCTCTAGTGATGAGCGAGCACCAAAGTGTTTCGGGTGTTCGGGTACTCGGTCCGAAAACATAGCGATATTAATTCGCTCAGCCGAGCATCCGAGTATAATGGAAGTCAATGGAAGACAACCCTCCCTGACAACCCTCCCTGCTCAGATGAGCGGAGGGTGCCTGGTTTATTGGAAAAGGTCAGAGAGTGACAGAAACACCACTAAAATGGATCTGAAACAGCATGGGGACCATGTCTGGGTGCATCTTGGACTCCAATGTCACTGCTGGGAACCATATTGTCACAACTTTTACATAGCAACAAAATCACGCCCAAAATCCCACCCCCACGAAAAAAATTTACGTCATGGTTTCCGAGTCCTTAAGGACCCATGACGTACAGGTACGTCATGAGTAGTTCCGCTGACTGCTACTCAGCCGGCAGTGATCGGAACAAGGTACCTGCTGAAATCATTCAGCAGGTACCTTGTTACAATGCCCAAGGGGGTCCTGTGACCCCCCATATCGGCGATCGCTGCAAACCGCAGGTCAATTACGACCTGCGGTTTGCAGCGCTTTGTGCGATCTCTGATCAGAGGGTTAATGCCCCCAAAGTGTTTATTTTGAACCCCCCTGCAGCCCCCTATCATATTGTGGCTGCGGGGGTGCAGGGGGGTGGTTGCGGGCGGCGGGAGGCGGGTGGTGCGGCGGGCGGGATCGCGATTGCGATCCCCCGCCCGCCTCCTCTGTAATGTTTCCCTGGTGTCTAGTGGATCTATCAGAGTGTCAGCACATTGCTAACACTATGATAAAAACGGCTGGCATCTGTGCTTGATCAGATGCCAGCCGTTTAACCCCTTCCGTACCGCGGTCCGTACGGACGGCGGTATGGAAGGGTTAACAGGGAGGGAGCTCCCTCCCTCTCCCATCGGGGGGCTGCTGTGCCTTTGCAGCCCCCCAACAAGATGGGATCGCAGATGGAGGGGGCTCCACTCCCTCCCCTTCAATCACCCGCTGCCCTCTTATGGCAGCGGGTGATGGTTGCCATGGAAGCGTTTGAACGCGCTGTAAAACGCTTAGGTGTGTACCTAGGGTAAAACATGATTTATTTTTGTTTTAAAAAATGATATTATTGTGTAAAACTTATATAAATAAATAAAAAGTATACATATTAGGTATTTCCGCGTCGTCACAACCTGCTCTATAAAAATAACACATGACCTAACCCCTCAGCTGAACACATCAAAAAAAAACTAATAAATACGGTGTCAAAAGCCATTTTTGTCACCTTACATCACAAAAAGTGTAATAGCAAGCGACCAAAATGTCATATGCACCCCAAGATAGTGCCAATCAAACCACCATCTCATCCCGCAAAAAATGAGCCCCTACATAAGACAGTCGCCTAAAAAATAATTTTTTTCAAAAATGCTTTATTATGTAAAACTGAAACAAAAACTCCTAAAAAGTAGTCATATTTGGTATTTTTGCGTCCGTAACAACCTGCTCTATAGAAATAGCACACAATCTAACCTGTCAGTTCAACAATGTAAATAGCAAAAAATAAAAACGGTCCCAAAACAGCAATTTTTTTTGCAAATTTTCCATTTTAATCCATTTTTCCAGTAACAAAGCAAGGGTTAACAGCCAAACAAAACTCAATATTTATTGCCCTGATTCTCTTGTTTGAACAAACACCCCATATGTGGTCGTAAACTGCTGTATGGCCAAACGGCAGGGCACAGAAGGAAGGGAACGCCATATGGTTTTTGGAAGGCAGATTTTGCTGGACTGGTTTTTTGACACTATGTCCCATTTGAAGCCCCCTTGATGTACCCCTACAGTAGAAACTCCAAAAAAGTGACCCCATTTTGGAAACTACGGGATAAGGTGTCAGTTTTGTTGGTACTATTTTAGGGTAAATATGATTTTTGTTGCTCTATATTACACTTTTTTTGAGACAAGGTAACAAAAAATAGAAATTCTGAAATTTAATCTCCATTTGCCAATAACTCTTGAGAAACACCTAAAGGGTTAACAAAGTTTGTAAAACTGGTTTTAAATACCTTGAGGGGTGTAGTTTCTTAGATGGAGTCACTTTTATGGAGTTTCTACTCTATGGGTGCATCGGGGGGCTTCAAATGGGACATGGTGTCAAAAAACCAGTCCAGCAAAATCCACCTTCCAAAAACCATATGGCGTTCCCTTCCTTCTGCCATAGTTTGGCCATACAGCAGTTTACGACCACATATTGGGTGTTCGTGAAAACTACAGAATCGGGGGAATAAATATTAAGTTTTGTTTGGCTGTTTACTCTTGATTTGTTATTGGAAAAAATGGATTAAAATGGAAAATTTAAAAAAAAAAACGAAAGTTTGAAATGTTATCTCCATTTGCTATTAACTCTTGTGGAAAACCTAAAGGGTTAATTACATTTGTAAAATCTGTTTTGCATACCTTGAGGGGTGTAGTTTCTAGAATGGGGTAATTTTTGGGTGGTTTCTATTATGTAAGCCCCACAAAGTGACTTCAGACCTCAACTGGTCCCTAAAAAGTGGGTTTTTGAAAATTTCTGAAAAATTTCAAGATTTGCTTCTAAACTTCTAAGCCTTGTAACGTCCCCAAAAAATGAAATAGCATTCCCAAAATGATTGATACATAAAGTAGACATATGGGGAATGTAAATCAATAACTTTTTTTGGTGGTATTACTATGTATTATAGAAGTAGAGAAATTGAAACTTGGAAAATTGCAAATTTTTAAAAATTTTTGGTAAATTTTGTATTTTTTTATAAATAAAAATGAAATTTTTCGACTTTATTTTACCACTGTTATGAAGTACAATATGTGATGAAAAAACAATTTTAGAATGGCCTGGATAAGAAAAAGTGTTTTATAGTTATCACCACATAAATTGACACTGGTCAGATTTGCAAAAAATGGCTGAGTCCCTAGGGTGAAGTCCTTAAGGGGTTAAATTCTATATACAGTGCAAATGCTGGCAACAATTACAAGAAAGAAGCACTCCGATGCAGCATGTATATCACATAAAGGAGGGCCTCATTCACATGGTGCTACAATTGTTCAGGTAAACTGCTGCACTCATAAAGCCTATGCACTAAGTGAAAAGGCTGGCAAAAATTACAAGGAACCGGCACTCCAATACACCCTTTATTACACATAAAGGAGGGCGTCATACACACCCTTGAAAAATTATCATTGATGGCCTACTGGTGACCCTCAAAAACATTTGGAGACAGGGCGTGTCCCATGTTACCCACTAAAACATTATAGTTGTGGGCCTGAAGGTGAGCGGACCCTATAAAAAATTGTAGTGAGGGCCTGAAGGTGAGCGAACCCCATAAGACATTGCAGTAAATGCCTATAGGTGATCAGACCGTATAAAACATTATAGTTGAGGGTCTGAAGGTGAGCGAACCCCATAAAACATTGCAGTAATGGCATACAGGTGAGCAGACTGTATAAAGCATTGGAGGTGAGGGACTGAAGGTGAGCGAACCCCATAAAACATTGCAGTGATGACCTACAGGTGAGCAGACCATATAAAGCATTGGAGGTGAGGGCCTGAAGCCTAGCAAACCCCATAAAACATTGCAGTGATGGCCTACAGGTGAGCAGACCGCATAAAGCATTGGAGGTGAGGGACTGAAGGTGAGCAAACCCTAGAAAACATTGCAGTGATGGCCTACAGGTGAGGAGACCGAATAAAGCGTTGGAGGTGAGGGCCTGAAGCCTAGCGAACCCCATAAAACATTTCAGGGATGGCAAACAGGAGAGCAGACCATATAAAACATTAGAGGTAAGGGCCTGAAGCCGAGCGAACCCCATAAAACATTGCAGTGATGCCCTACAGGTGAGCAGACTGTATAAAGCAATGGAGGTGAGGGACTGAAGGTGAGCGAACCTCATAAAACATTGCAGTGATGGCCTACAGGTGAGCAGACCGTATAAAGCATTGGAGGTGAGGGCCTGAAGCCTAGCGAACCCCATAAAACATTGCAGTGATGGCCTACAGGTGAGCAGACCGTATAAAACATTAGAGGTGAGGGCCTGAAGTTGAGCGAACCCCATAAAACATTGCAGTAATGGCCTACAGGTGAGAAGACCATATAAAGCATTGGAGGTGAGGGACTGAACGTGAGCGAACCCCATAAAACATTGCAGTGATGGCCTACAGGTGAGCAGACCATATAAAGCATTGGAGGTGAGGGACTGAAGTCTAGCGAACCCCATAAAACATTGCAGTGATGGACAACAGGTGAGCAGACCGTATAAAACATTAGAGGTGAGGGCTTGAAGCCAAGCGAACCCATAAAATATTGCAGCGATGGCCTACAGGTGAGCAGACCGTATAAAACATTAGAGTTGAGGGCCTGAAGCCTAGCGAACCCTAGAAAACATTGCAGTGATGGCCTACAGGTGAGCAGACCGTATAAAGCATTGGAGGTGAGGGACTGAAGGTGAGCGAACCCCATTAAATATTGCAGTCATGGCCTACAGAGGAGCAGATCGTATAAAGCATTGGAGGTGAGGGACCGAAGTAAAGAGCAGGCGATGCCGGCGTCTTTTCTTCCGGGTGTAGCGCTGACGTCATCGGCGCAGGCGCACTGAGGACGGAGCGCCTAAGCGAGCGTCCTTCACTCAGAGCGCCTGCGCCGACTAAAGACCGATACGGCGCAGGCGCGGGATTGCAGCTGCAGACAGGGCCAGCGGGAGGAGGAGAGCGCGCTGGCCCTGTCTATCAAAAGAAGAGGGGGCGTTCCAAGGGCATGAAGATGCGGCGGCTACCAGCAAGTACCCACCCAACTTGCTGGTAGCGAAGCTAATTTACATATGACAAAAGTAAGTTTTTAAGAAGATTGCAAACAGAAAAAAAGATATTAAACATATGTTTGAACTCAGCTGACATTAGCAAGTAGCTAATGTCAGCTAGTGAAAATTCGTCAGTGGGGGTGACAGAAGCCCTTTAAGACTGACATTAACATCAGATGGTAGTATTCAAACTGAAATCTTTGGTAAACCTACGGCAACAAATAATTTGTTGCACTGGAGTAGCTTCCATCCTAAGCCACTAAAAATGGGCATACCAACTGGACAATATATTAGGGCGCGAAGAAATTGTTCCAGTGAACTGGCGTATTGAAAAAGAAAGCGAGCTACTGTACGAGCGATTCAGGGATAGAGGGTATCCCAAGCGGGTCTTACATCGAGCTTACGCTAAAGCAAAAAACACGAGAAGAGCAGACTTGCTAACAACCGTAAAAAGGGACGACCGGGCACAGACTGTCAGATGTATAGGGACTTATGATGCCCAAAACAATCAGATTTTCCAGATTCTTAATAGACACTGGCACGTCTTATGGGCAGATAACGACTTAAGAAATGTGATAACAGAATGACCATCAGTGACTTACCGTAGAGGAAAAAATCTGAAGGATTTGCTTGTCCACAGCTTTTTTCAGACAAAACAACCTCAAACATGGCTAAAATCTACTATTAATGGTACTTACCCGTGTGGTGATTGTGTGTACTGTCCGTTGATCCAGAGATGTAAGTCCTTTCAGAATCCTGTTGATGAGAAAGAATATGAAATTAGAGATTACATTAACTGCAAATCTAAGGGCGTTGTGTATATAGCTAAGTGCCCATGTCCTAAGCTATATGTGGGAAAAACATCCCAATTGCTCAGAAAACGTATAGGACAACATCTAAGCAAAATTAACACGAAGACTGACACTACGTTATCACATCATGTTAGGATGTACCATGGGAGCAATAGTAAATGCCTACGTTTTTGGGGCATTTGCAAGAAAATGCTAGGTGCTAGGAAAGGGGATCTGGACACGATTCTTTTACGTGAAGAAACTAAATGGATATACAGACTAGATAGTCTAAGCCCTAAGGGGTTGAATGAAGGTTTACGTATGCGTCATTCTTGTAAATAATGTTGTGACTGAGGACAATCGCTGATCAAGTAGTGATAGATATGATATTCAGTTATTGAGCATGACACAATATGTCATAAATTATGTCTCAGGTAGTCAATATTTCATTTGTTAATGGTTGACAATGTATCAAGGGTAATGTAACTCAGTAACAATGTAGTGTCGACATTGAATTAAATATCAGTTTGTGACAATAAAGTACCAGATGAAATAATATAGACCTCAGTGTGAATGAGGAGGGTAATAAAAAGGACCTCAACTCAAACGTGTCCTTTCTGAATATGTGTAACTTTTTTAATAAAAGGTAAGAAGAGGCGGTTTGCAGGATAGCTGTACAGATATCCATCACTAGTTAGCACATCATATTCAGGATGATGGGAGTTACACCAATGTCTGTGATGTTGGTGCACGAATAAGAGAATCACATACGAGAGGTGATATACTGTACTATCCTACCCTAGCACATACGTCTGATATACACGTCCCTTTAGACATAAAGAAAATGTATAGCATAAACCGGCTGAAGGGATAAGCGGCTGTCAACTCTTTTTTCCGCACTAATGTGAACTAAAGAAAAGCGCGATTCATTAGCGCGCATTATGTTAGAAGTCCTACCATACATTGATTCTTTTTAAGTATGAGCGCATGGCGTTTGTATAATAATAGCAGATTGTAGGGATGAGCAGCTGATAACTGCATTCTCCGTACCAATGTGAATCAAGTAATCCCACCACACATGGATCCTTGTTAAGTATGAGTGTATGGCATCTGTATAATGATAGTCGATTGTAGGGATAAGCAGCTGATAACTACATTCTCTGTATTAATGTGAATCAATAGTGTGATGTACCAGCACATATGATGCTAGAATTTTTACCATGCACAGAGCTCTCACTAGCACGAGCGCATGTCATCTGTATTACTAGAGCCGATTATAGGGATAAGCGGATGACCACTGCTATCCCTGTGCCAATGCGAACCAAATAAAAGCGCAATCTATCAGCGCACAATATGCTAAGAGTCTTACCATACACCGAATTCTTTCTATGTCCGAGCGCATGTAAATTGCGGCTTGAGATGGAAATTTTGTGTAAGTGTAGGAGCAGAGGGGAGAGCGCAGCGGCTGTGCAGACAGCTTAGCTTGGCATCGGCTAAGTGTGGGAGCAGGAGATTGTGCGCAGCAGCTGTGCAGTCAGCGGAGCCTAGAGAGGCATCGGCTAAGTGTGGGAGCAGAAGTTTGTGCGCAGCAGCTCCGCAGACGGCCGATCGCAGGCCAATATTAACTAAGTGTGAGCGCAGGCTCTTCCTGCGCAGCACGTCAGGAAAGGCACCGCAATGTGATAGGTGTATTCAGTGGGGCTAGGAGGTCTTTTTTGCCGATGTCAACGTTCTGATAGGTGGTGGATGCCATCGATCAATGTCAACACACTATAAATATACTAGGCACACCTGGGATGAACAATGCTGCCCAATTTTCCCCTGATGAAGCCATGGATGTGGCGAAACATGTCGGGGGGCAGTTAATCTCTTAGTTTGTGGATAATGCCGACACATTAGTTAGAGGAACAAGTGTATCAATATAGTAACTATTAGATCAGAATTGTGGTGGAGCTAATTAGCAGCTCTCCAGAGTGAGGGTTAATCTATATGCAGTAGAAAACATACAAGTGTTTTAGTATGTGGTGATAGCAGGTAGTGCAGTAGCAGAGACAGCACTGAGTGTCAGAGACTACTACAAGTGCTAGGAAAACAAATAACTCAATTGCAGAACACGTTTTCTATGGTATGTTGTTCTCTGCATAGTGGAGCCCTCCACCATACTTAGCCTACCAAGCTGGGAGACAGTGCACATCTCCCATTCTTGGAGTCATATATGATCATTATGTGGAGGCATTACCAGGTTTTTAAATATATGTGTAAAGCTCAGAAGATGTCAGAGCATTTTTAAGAGAATCAATAAAGATACATTTTTAAGAACAATTAATATTTTTTTTGGGAGATAAATAGGTTACGCCCACTGAGGCATTTGTGTGTAGTAATATACCTCCAGCCACATAATCACTTGTACGTTTCTGTCCGGTGAATGCCTAATGTTTGGGGCCTGTACTCCAGTGGCCTACAATAAAATTGTTATCCACTGACCGCCTAATATACCCCCAACCACATAATCACTTGTTCTTTTCTGTCCGGTAAATGGCTAATGTTTGGGGCCTGTACTCCACTGGCCTACAGTAAAATTGTTATCCACTGACCGCCTAATATATCTCCAGCCACATAATCACTTGTTCGTTTCTGTCCGGTGAATGCATAATTTTTGGGGCCTGCACTCCACTGGTCTACAGTAAAGTTGTTATCCACTGACCGCCTAATATACCTCCAGCCACAAAATCACTTGTTCTTTTCTGTCCGGTGGATGCCTAATGTTTGGGGCCTGTACTCCACTGGCCTACAGTAGACTTGTTATCCACTGACCGCCTAATATCCCTCCAGCCACATAATCACTTGTTCTTTTCTGTCCGGTGAATGCCTAATGTTTGGGGCCTGTACTGCACTGGCCTACAGTAAAATTGTTATCCACTGACCGCCTAATATACCTCCAGCCACATAATCACTTGTTCTTTTCTGTATGATGAATGCCTAATGTTTGGGGCCTGTACTGCACTGGCCTACAGTAAAATTGTTATCCACTGACCGCCTAATATACCTCCAGCCACATAATCACTTGTTCTTTTCTGCATGATGAATGCCTAATGTTTGGGGCCTGTACTCCACTGGCCGTAGACTGTTATCCACTGACCGCCTAATATACCTCCAGCCACATAATCACTTGTTCGTTTCTGTCCGGTAAATGCATAATTTTTGGGGCCTGTACTCCACTGGTCTACAGTAAAGTTGTTATCCACTGACTGCCTAATATACCTCCAGCCACAAATCACTTGTTCTTTTCTGTCCGGTGGATGCCTAATGTTTGGGGCCTGTACTCCACTGGCTACAGTAAGCTTTGCTATCCACTGACCGCCCTAATATACCTCCAGCCACATAATCACTTGTTGTTTCTGTCCGGTGGGTGCAATTTTGGGGTCTGTGCTCCACTGGTCTACAGTAAAGTTATTTATCCATGACCGCCTAATCTATCTCCAGCCAAAAATCACTTGTTCTTTTTCTGTCTGGTGAATGCATAATTTTAGGGCATGTATTCCACTGGCCTGGTAAAGTGTTATCCACTGACCGTCTAATATACCTCCAGCCACATAATCCTTGTTGCGTTTCTGTCCGGTGAATGCCTAATGTTTGGGGCCTGTACTCCAGTGGCCAACAATAAAATTGTAATCCACTGAATGCCTAATATACTCCCAACCACATAATCACTTGTTCTTTTCTGTCCGGTAAATGCCTAATGTTTGGGACCTGTAGTCCACTGGCCTACAGTAAAATTGTTATCCACTGACCGCCAATTTTACCTCGAGCCACATAATCACTTGTACGTTTCTGACCGGTGAATGCCTAATGTTTGGGGCCTGTAGTATTTTCTAATAAAATTGTTATCCACTGACCGCCTAATATACCCCCAACCACATAATCACTTGTTCTTTTCTGTCCGGTGAATGCCTAATGTTTGCGGCCTGTACTCCACTGGCCTACAGTAAAATTGTTATGAATTCAAGGAGGGACAACAGGAACCGATTGTGGGGGTGGAATTGTTCACCTCTTTCCACTAGGAACGGATCTACTTTCTCACAGCCTTTATCTTGTGGAATGCTGCTATATAAGGCCTCCACATCCAGGCTTGCGAGGAGGGTATCTGGTTCAATTTGGATGCCATCTAATTTCTTGAGGACATCCATTGAGTCCCGCATGTAAGATGGCAGTGCGAACACGAAAGGTCTCAATATCGTGTCAACATAGATCCCCAGATGGTGTGTTAAATTGCCCATACCGGACACTATGGGCCTGCCCTTCAGGGGCAACGTCCCCTTGTGTATCTTTGGTAGCGCATAAAAACACGCCAACTGGAGATAAGCGGCTAGCAGAAATTGATGTTCCGTACTGGATATCAGCTTCAGTTCGAGAGCTTCATCCAATAGTGTTTTTTTGAGTTCTTTACTGAACTCATTGGTGGGATTCTGTTCCAGAACCCTGTAGCAGTTCTTATCTTTCAGTAACCTGAAACACATGTCCCTATAGCTGTCAGCATCCATTAAAACCACATTGCCGCCCTTATCAGAGGGCTTGATGACAATCTAGTCATCTGATTCAAGTGCCTGCAGACCCATAATTTCTTCAGAAGTGAGATTATATTTCCCATTCATAGTTGGACTAATCTTCAATAGTTGACTACACCCTGAAAGATGTCAATTGGAGTATCGTCATTCAGTGGTGAATATTTTGTGGATGGTTGGCGTAGATTGGTAAATGGTCCCGTGTCCGGTGTTTTGTCACTCTCAGTTAGGAAGTCTGCCAATAATCGGACGTCAGCAATTTCGTCCACTTCAATTCCCAATGACATTGCCTCCTGTCTGTCATGGGTGGCAAACATTTTTTTCCATTTCAGCTTACGACAGAACAAATGGATGTCCTTTACCCACACAAATGGGTCGAATCTGTGTGTGGGAACAAAGGACAATGCCTTGCTCAGTAGAGAGTGTTGTGAGAGGGATAGCATTTTCTTGGAAAGATTAATAATCTGCAAACTGTCTGAGGAGTGAAGCCTCATATCAAGGTTGGGTTTTTGTGCTCCCGCTTCCGTAGCGTAGTTGGTGGTCGGAACGGGATTCCCTAAAAAACCACCGCCTCTAGTTCAATTTTGAGTGCGGCCTCTCTGATAGGCACATCGCCCCCTTGTCAGGTTATATTTATATCCCTCCGGAAAATCATTAATGTCCCTAATAAACTGGGAATGTTTGCGTTCTTTCAGTTCTGCAGTGTATTTTTCTATCGTTTGCTGCAAGTCTGACTCTTTTTTGGTGTATTCTGGTTGTGTACTGAATTTTTTTGTAGATTCAATACACTCCTCCTGTTCCCTCTTGGATTTGGCAAAGAAATTATTTTCTTCCTCCAAGAGAAGGGAAACGCTTTTATTGACTCTTTTTCCCACTTCTTATTAAACTCAGTGGACCTCACTCTAGTGGCTGGTAGAAGTGGAATGTGAAGCCCTCTTGGGACAATGTGGTTTTTCAAATAATGCTCTACCATCTGCTTTTCCCACCAGCTTCTAACGTGACTTTTATACAATTTTGTTAGCACTTTAAAGGAGCTGGTGATATTAACACTTCTAAGAGGCGATGGTAGGTCTTGTCCTGTTCAGAGAACACCTCCCTAGCTTCATGATCCCATTCTGTCAGGTTAATGTTACCAGCCAAAAAGCCAGCCATACTAACAAATGTAAATTCCTAATTGGAAAAAGAACTGATATGTAGCCACTGTGACTCTGGATAAACTCAATATTGTATCCAATTGTAAATGTGTAACCACTGCCTGCGCTGGATACTAAAACCACACTTATTTTATTGATAAACACTAAAAACATTCACTGGGCAGGAGGCCCAATCATATCCCAGGCTGTAATTCCTCCAGTTACCGTTATTCCCTTATAGATATTTGGGAATACGTCGTGTGGAATGTTTGTAACTAGAGGACTGAAAACACAGTACAAGCGGGACCATGCACTAAAGTGGCAGAATGAATACCCACTTCAAATGTAGAAGGTGCTTATCCCACAGTGAAAAAGGTAGCCCTTATTAGCAGCGTAAGGCATCGGGGGAAGATTCCCCCTGTGCTGCTGCTATTAAATTAATGAACTGCTGCCTCATACGCTGCCGCCTAGCTCGACGTGTTTCATCACTGGAGGTGGATCATCAGGAGCATTAACAGTGGAGTGCGGCACACTGTAGAGGGTATTCAACATAGGTACTATCTCAGTGTGCACAACGGGCTAACTAGGGTCTGAGCTGATTCTGTGGGGTTTGCAGGAGCTCTATTGCCACGTGTTAGAAGGACAGTGTTCTCTCCAGCTGGAAAGAAGACGCTGGCATACAGTGATGCAGAGGACACGTGGAGGAGCGATGGCCTCTCCAGGTATTGAGAGGTTGCGTCCGGCACTAGGATGGCCGTGACGCGCGCGCCGGGAAATGCAGCATATAAGGCTTAAGCCCGGCCCAGGTAAGAAGAAAAGACCAATCACATTAAGGGGGTCAGACCTGGGGGTGGAGCCATGGTGTGTGGAACGTCCCATTTGATTCCCTATGGTACTGATGTGGGTCATGGATGTTATTAGATGTTAGTATGACATCAGATAGGCAAGGATAAGTGCTGGTAAATTATACAGATACATGAGAGGGCTTTAACCATACCTACATAGTGCAATTGCAGAGCTAATGGGAACGGAACTGAGTGATATAGGTATTGTAAACATGGCCAGGGGTACTCTATTATTCCCACTAATCAATGAAACAAACAAAAGAAATTTGATCATTGAGTCCTGTGGGTTTGACAGTACCCAGTCTAAATATCCATGCTGCCTCATTTTTAAGGACCAACTTATCGAAATCGCCCCCGCGTGGTGAGGGTTTGACCACCTCAATACTCTGAAACCTCAGGACGTCAGGGTTGACATTGTGGCATAATTTGACATGTTTAGCGATAGGAGTATCTCTCTCGTTCCTAACATCTCCGACATGTTCTGAAATACGTCGTCTGAATTCGCGGGTGGTTTTGCCAACGTATTGGATGCCACACTTACATGTCATCAGTTAAATTGATCCGGTTGTTTTACAATTAGCAAAAGAACAAATTTCAAACCCCCACAATGTTTGGGGCCTGTACTCCACTGGCCTACAGTAAAATTGTTATCCACTGACCATCTAATATACCTCCAGCCAGGGCCGCCATCAGGGGGCTACAGCCCATACCCCAGTAAGGGGCCCGGCCAGTCCCGAGCCCTTTTTTTTTTTTTATTGTGGCCGCTGGCTCTGGGGTCCAGTGCTCCTCCCCCTCTTCCTTCTGCAGCCTGTCCCTTACCTCCCAGGCCCCAGCTATCTTGTTCTGAGAACAAGATAGCTGGAGTCTTGGCAGATCCTTGGGTAGAATGTAGTTGGTAGAAGGAGGTCTGTGACATCACTGGTCACATGCTCCTTCATAGTCACATGGACAAATCCCGACAGCAGCAGCAGCTTGTGGATGGAGGAGGGGCTGTGTGCCTGCAGGCTGCTCAGTGATGGAGGATGTGCTGGAGTTCACAGAGCTTCATGGAGAGCAGGTGAGGGGCAGCTCATATATGAGGGGGCAGGTGGAGCACTCAGGGGCAGTGGGGTTCAAGTGGAGTGGAATCTGGTGCAATTAAGGGGGTTTATAGCACAGATCCAGGTGTTTTCTGAGTGCCGTAGTGTATGAGTGTCTATCTGTCCCCGCGTGTGTCTGTCTGTCCCCAAGTGTGTCTGTCTGTCCGTCCCTGCGTGTGTCTGTCTGTCCGTCCCTGCGTGTGTCTGTCTGTCCGTCCTGCATGTGTCTGTCTGTCCGTCCCTGCGTGTGTCTGGCTGTCCGTCCCTGCGTGTGTCTGGCTGTCCGTCCCTGCGTGTGTCTGGCTGTCCGTCCCTGCGTGTGTCTGGCTGTCCGTCCCTGCGTGTGTCTGGCTGTCCGTCCCTGCGTGTGTCTGGCTGTCCGTCCCTGCGTGTGTCTGGCTGTCCGTCCCTGCGTGTGTCTGGCTGTCCGTCCCTGCGTGTGTGTGTGTCTGGCTGTCCCTGTGCATGTTGAAGGCCTCATGCACACGGCCGTTGTGCACCCGCATGCACGAGGCACCTATACACTTGAATGGGTCCACAATCAGGGGGATGCAGTACAGAACGGGAGCACGGATGGGAAGCACTACGGAGCGCTTCTGTGGTGTTTCTCTCCGTGCCTCCACACCGCAAAAAAATAGAACATGTTCTATTTTTTTGCGGTGCGGACGGATCATGGACCCATTCAAGATGAATGGCTCTCGATCTGTCCTGGTCGCCGCGCAGATGTTGCCAGTGCATTGGGGACCACAAATTGCTGTCCCCAATGCATGGAACGGACGCATAACAGCTGTGTGTATGAGGCTAAGGCATTGCTTAGACTCCATACAACAGGCCAGTGCCTAATGGGTTACAGTTTAGACCACCTTCATGTTGATAATTTCTTTTTAAACCCCACTCCATGTCCCTTCAGTACTGGGAATCAGTGGGAGTCATATTAGTAGGTAACAAAAGGTTGGAGTATAACAGGTGGAATTCCCTTTTAATGTCCCCGTAAGGTGGCCACACATTAGATAAAAGTTGGTTGATGGTCGCACAGGTGTCTGTCTCTGTGTGTGTTTGTCTGTCCCTGTGTGTGTCACCATCACCATGCCCACAGTGTTCCTATGTCTTGACGCAGCTGCATCAGGACGTTCTGTGCGGGGCAAAAAGAAGATGGAAGAGGAGGCAACGCCGCCAGCATGGAGTCCGTGGGAGAGACACAGGGAGGCACACTAAGGACGTAGGTAACACTACCACATTATCAGCACTAGTGTTATCTGTGGTTTTACATAGAACTGCAGGTAACACTACCACATGATCTACACTAGTGTTAGCTGCGGTTTTACATAGCACTGCAGGTAACACTACCACATGATCTACACTAGTGTTAGCTGCGGTTTTACATAGGACTGCAGGTAACACTACCACATGATCTACACTAGTGCTATCTGTGGTTTTACATAGGACTGCAGGTAACACTACCACATGATCTACACTAGTGTTAGCTGCTGTTTTACATAGGACTGCAGGTAACACTACCACATGATCTACACTAGTGTTAGCTGTGGTTTTACATAGGACTGCAGGTAACACTACCACATTATCAGCACTAGTGCTATCTGTGGTTTTACATAGGACTGCAGGTAACACTACCACATGATCTACAGTAGTGTTAGCTGCGGTTTTACATAGGACTTATCATTGTATAAGGGGGTCCACTGAGACTTTTTATTGCCCAAGAGCCCACATGAACCTGAAACCGGCCCTGCCTGGGGCCCTGGAGAACTGAGTTCTGATTAACGTAGGGGCGGATGCAGCTGCAGTTCCAGGCCCCTGCGTTAAAATAGGCCCAGCTGTCACCCCAGAGCTAGGACCGCATAGAACGCATCACTGAAGTCGCCTGACGTGCTAACTACATCCTGCGTGCTGCATACGGCTCGGCGGACCTTTTGACTGGCCCACAGAGCTGCGACAGGAAACTCCGCCTCCTAGCTAATTTACTCACCTCACTGGCGCTGACATAATTAAAGAGAAACGCCGTAATCTCGCGCAGACGCACTGCGCGAGATTACGTCAGCCACAAGTGAGTTGAATAAATTAACTAGGAGGCGGCACTGGGCTCCGGAGTGTGGCGCGATTCTGAATTGAAAAAGGTCTTTGCTTTATTATACCACTATTAATGCTGAGTGTTGGGGGTCACTTATGGGGGATCAGTGTGGATGGTACTTATGGGGGATCAGTGTGGATGGCACTTATGGGGGATCAGTGTGGATGGCACTTATGGGGGATCAGTGTGGATGGCACTTATGGGGGATCAGTGTGGATGCCACTTATGAGGGATCAGTGTGGATGGCACTTATGGGGGATCAGTGTGGATGGCACTTATGGGGGATCGGTCTGTGGATGACACTTAGGGGGGATCTGTGGATGACATATATATATATAGCATAAGATGCTATATATGTGTCATCCACAGATCCCCCCCCCTAAGTGCCATCCACAGATCCCCCCACAACAATGCCATCCACAGTTCCCCCCACAACAGTGCCATCCACATATCCCCCCCCCAAAACAGTGCCATCCACAGATCCTCCCCACAACAGTGCCATTGACAGATCCCCCCACAACAGTGCCATCCACAGATCCCCACCCAAAATAGTGCCATCGACAGATCCCCACCCAAAACAGTGCCATCCAGAGATCCCCCCAAAACAGTGCCATCGACAGATCCCCACCCAAAACAATGCCATCGACAGATCCCCACCCAAAACAGTGCCATCCACAGATCCCCACCCAAAACAGTGCCATCCACAGATCCCCACCCAAAACAGTGCTATCCACAGATCCCACCACCAAAACAGTGCCATCCACAGATCCCGCCCCAAAACAGTGCCATCCACAGATCCCCCAAAACAGTGCCATCCACAGATCCCCCCCCAAAACAGTGCCATCCACAGATTCCCCCCAAAACAGTGCCATCCACAGATCCCCCCCCCAAAACAGTGCCATCCACAGATCCCCCCCCCAAAACAGTGCCATCCACAGATCCCCCCCAAAAAAAACAGTGCCATCCACAGATCCCCACCCAAAACAGTGCAATCCACAGATCCCCCACCCAAAACAGTGCCATCCACAGATCCCCCAAAACAGTGCCATCCACAGATCCCCCAAAACAGTGCCATCCACAGATCCCCCCTCAAAACAGTGCCATCCACAGATCACCCCCTCAAAACAGTGCCATCCACAGATCCCCCACCAAAAACAGTGCCATTCACAGATTCCCCCAAAACAGTGCCATCCACAGATCCCCCTCCAAAACAGTGCCATCCACAGATCCCCCAAAACAGTGCCATCCACAGATCCCCCCACAACAGTGCCATCCACAGATTCACCCCAAAACAGTGCCATCCACAGATCCCCCCAAAAAAAAACAGTGCCATCCACAGATCCCCCAAAACAGTGCCATCCACAGATCCCCCCAAAACAGTGCCATCCACAGATCCCCCCCCCCCCCAAAACAGTGCCATCCACAGGCCACCATTAGTTCAAAACCCACCAAAAGCACACCTTATGGTTAAAATTTAATTTATATCAATTCACGCCCCATCCATCTACTCTTGGCACAGCCCCCGGATCCAAAGCCTTTATTTAATTGACCAGTTTTCTGTTGTTCACAAAAAATTGAGGCCTTGAGCTGTGTAAGGGGCCCCAAAATTTCTGATGGCAGCCCTGCCTTCCTAGTGAATAGTGCACCAGTTAGCAAATGATTAATGTAAGGTATTTACCCTGATGAGTGTATCCTCCATTGTAAAATTATTTAAGCATTGTCAGTTTCTACTTGTACTAATAAAATGAATAAAAAAAAAAATGGAAAATTTGCTTCTACCTCACAGGTTTTTTTTTGCCTTCCTCTGGATCAGCTTGCAGGATAACAGGCTGAACTGGATGGACAGATGTCTTTCTTTGGCCTTACAAACTATGTTACTACGTTACTATGTGGGTATAACTACTGTGAGGGGCACAACATAGACATTACTACTGTGAAGGGGCACATATGGGCATGACCACTGTGAAGGGGGCACATGTGGACATTACTACTGTGAACGGGGCACAGTGTGGGAATTACTACTGTGAAGGGGGCACAGTATGGGCATTACTACTGTGTTCTGGCACAAATGGGGAAAAATACTAAGTGGGGGCATTAAGGGGAATGGTTTTTTTATAGTTAAGCTACATTAGCCCAGCTACTCACTTGCACCTCCTTTAAAAAGTCCACCTCTACTCCACTCATTATTCTAACTTAGTAGCACCTGTCTGAGCTCTTTAAAGACACCTGTCCACCCCACAGTCAGTCAGACCCCAACTACTACCATGGGCAAGACCAAAGAGCTGTCAAAAGACACCAGAGACAAGATTGTGGACCTCCACAAGGCAGGAAAGGGCTACGGGGCAATTGCCAAGCAGCTTGGTGGAAATAGATCAACTGTTGGAGCAATTGTTAGAAAATGGAAAAGGCTAAAGACGACTGTCAGTCTCCCTCGGACTGGGTCTCCATGCAAGATCTCACCTAATGGGGTATCACTGATGATAAGAAAGGTGAGGAATCAGAACCAGAACTACAAGGGAGGAGCTGGTCAATGATATGAAGAGAGCTGGGACTACAGTTTCAAAGATCACTGTCGGTAGAACACTACGCCGTCATGATTTCAAATCATGCATTGCATGGAAGGTTCCCCTGCTCAAATGATCACATGTCCAGGCCCGTCTGAAGTTTGCCGACGACCATCTGGATAATCCATTGGAGGCATGGGAGAAAGTCGTGTGGTCAAATCAGACTAAAGTAGAACTTTTTTGGCTAAACCTCCCTCGTAGTGTTTGGAGGAAAAAGAAGGATGAGTTGCACCCCAAGAACACCATCCCTACCGTGAAGCATGGGGGTGGTAACATCATGCTTTGGAGGAGCTTTTCTGCGAAGGGGACAGGATGACTGCAGTGTATTAAGGAAAGGATGAATGTGCCATTTATTGTGAGATTTTGAGCAACAACCTCCTTCCCTCAGTCAGAGCATTGAAGATAGGTTGTGGCTGGGTCTTCCAACATGACAACGACCTGAAGCACACAGCCAGGATAACCAAGGAGTGGCTCCGTAAGAAGCATATCAAGGTTCTGGAGTGGGCTAAACAGTCTCCAGACCTAAATATAATAGAATAGAATAGAATAGAATAGAGAGAGCTGAAACTCCGTGTTGCTCAGCGATAGCCCCGAAACCTGAAAGATCTAGAGGAGATCTGTGTGGAGGAGTGGGTCAAATTCCCTGTTGCAGTGTGAGCAAATCTGCTAACGAAATGGCCTCTGTAATTGAAAACAAAGGCTTTTGTACCCAATATTAACACTGATTTTCTCAGTTGTTCAAATACATGTGCAGCAGTGCAAGACAAATAAACTCTTTAAAAATCATACAAAGTGATTTCCTGATTTTTTTATTTTTTTTTCATTCTGTCTCAGAGTGGGAATGCACCTACAATCTGAATTTCAGACCTTCCATGATTTCTTAGTGGGAGAACTAGTGGGGCAAAATCGCAGGGTGTTCAAATACCTCTGGTGCTCACTGTATCTACCCCACTAACTGCTTTCTCAGTGAGCAATATGCTCCTCTTAAGGTTGCTAAAGGGGTTTTCCCGAGAATTAAGAAAATTGATATATCAAGGGGAGAAACAGAACTGGATAGCACATCCATAATGCTATGCTTAGATCTAATTAAACTAGCTATCTCAGCGTAATATTAAAGATTACAGCCCCCTATACTGCAAGCTATACAAGAGGCATTAGAGTACATTTTGATCAAAAAGCATAAGCCCACTCACCACGCCAAGGTTGCCTCTTTGAGTGGGACCTTCTCTGACAAAAAAGGCGCAGCACAGTGCGGTGACAAAGTGGCACTGCCCTAGTAGGCGGCAGGACCCAGGAGTCAGATGGCAGCCCTGCTGTCTGACAATGTCGCCCATGGCACTGGGTCCCACCGATAGAGATGTCGCGAACATAAAATTTTCAGTTCGCTAACGGCGAACGCGAACTTCCGCAAGTGTTCGCGAACGGGCGAACCGCCATAGACTTCAATAGGCAGGCGAATTTTAAAACCCACAGGGACTCTTTCTGGCCACAATAGTGATGGAAAAGTTGTTTCAAGGGGACTAACGCCTGGCCTGTGGCATGCCGGAGGGGGATCCATGGCAAAACTCCCATGGAAAATGACGTAGTTGATGCAAAGTCGGGTTTTAATCCATAAAGGGCATAAATCACCTAACATTCCTAAATTGTTTGGAATAACGTGCTTTAAAACATCCAGTGTGTGTATACGATCAGGTATGATTTTGTATCAATCAGGTAGTGTAAGAGTTACGCCCGCTTCACAGTGACAGACCAAACTCCCCGTTTAACGCACCGCAAACAGTCCATTTGCACAACCGCAAACTACCCATTTGCACAAGGTTGGATACCAAGCTAGCCATGTCCCTTTCCTTGTCCTCACTGACGTCATTGAAGGTCTCTTCCTCCATCCAGCCACGTACAACACCAAGGGTCCCCGAAAGGTGACAACAAGCCCCCTGGGACGCCTGCTGTGGTTGGTATTTCACCTTCTCAAAGCCACCTTCCTCCTCTGACTCCTCTTTTTCAGACTCCTCTCTCTGCGTTGCCGCAGGTCCAGCAATCGATGACGACAAGGCTGCTTCTGGTGGTGATGGTGACCACGACTCTTCCTCTTCATGCTCATCTACGGCCTGATCCAGCACTCTTCGCAGGGCACGCTCCAGAAAAAACGCATATGGGATGAGGTCGATAATGTCGCCTTGGGTTTGACTGACCAGGTTTGTCACCTCCGCAAAAGGACGCATGAGCCTACGGCCATTGTGCATGAGTGTTCAGTAACGCGGCTAAAAAATACCCAGCTCCGGAGAGGCTGTCCTTTTTTTTTTTAAATTAAGAAAATAGGTTCTTACCAGTTTAATCTCTGTTTTGTCCCCTATCAGTGGCCGGTGTATGGAATAGATTTTAGGAACCGGGAGATGGAAAAAAATGGTTGGTCGGTCTTCCTCCTCCCAATTTGGGGCACTGCACGTGCGCCGTGCAATATACTGTGACACCCTATATGAGTGGTGTGTTAAGTAGTACTATTCCTATCAGTTTAATACCTGTTACGTCCCTTATCAGGGGACGTGTATCGATTAGATTTTAGGAACCGGGAGATGGAAAAAGATGGTTGGTCGGTCCTCTTTCTTCCAATTTGGGGCACTGCGCGTGCGCCGTGCAATGTACTGTGACACCCTATATGAGTGGTGTGTTAAGTAGTACTATTCTTATCAGTTTAATCCCTGTTACGTCGCCTATCAGGGGACGTGTATCAAATAGATTTTAGACAACCGCAAAGAGTTGTCAATAGTTGACACACTCATGACATAAATTTTATTCCTCTATGCGTCAATCTTGGTGTAGTGATGACTGTGCTCGTGTGCACGTTTGGGAGATTGCAGGAGATGGCGGTTTTTCAAAGCCTATGGTCGTGCTGAGGTAGTTCAGTGACAGTTAAGTGACCCAGAAAACAATGATTCTGCAATGTGGGCCCATTGTTGGCCTAGTAGGCTTTAATGATCACCTTAGATGATCACAAAGAAAATTAATGTTTTTTCTATGAAAAATTATCCAGCTGATCGCTTTTGGTCTGTTCACAATGAAGCAACGACCTTATCATCTGGGGTGTGCCAACATTGCCAACACACTCGTAGAGGTGATCGCTTCATTGTGATACGCAAGCCCGTTCACCACAACAAGGTAACGATCACGAAGGGGAATTGACACATGTATGTGTCTTTTTTTTGGTTTTTTGCAGCCACAGTGCAGCACCAGAGGCCAGAAAAATTAGGCATGTACACATGCCTGAAAAATTAGGTATTGTTGCAGCTGCTGAAAGTGTACTAAAACATTGCGGCTTGAACCCTAGTTGGTGGCGGAGAAGTCACGCAAGTCATCCGGCATGCAGAGATTAAATACAGCAGCGTGGGGACCATTTTTAGCCCAAGGCATCTCATCAGGCTTTTTTTAGTCAAATGCATCCCCACTGTCAGTCTCTTCGGTATCCACGCCTCATTCATCTTAATAAAGGTGAGGTAATCTAAACTTTTTTGACCTAGGTGACTTCTCTTGTCAGTGACAATACCTCCTGCTGCGCTGAAGGTCCTTTCTGACAGGACACTTGAAGCGGGGAAGGCCAGAAGTTCTATCGCAAATTGGGATAGCTCAGGCCACGCCTGCACACCCAGTAATCAAGGGGTTCATGGCTCCTCAGAGTGTCGATATCTGCAGTGAAGGCATAAGACTGCGTAGGACTTAAAAAGCTCTGCATGTCCTCCATCAACAACACATCTGTAAAGCGCCCTGTCCTTGCCGGCGTGGTCGTGGTAGGAGGAGGATTACTCTCACCTCTTCCCCTGTTAGATTCCGTTGTGCTGTGACATCACCCTTATACGCTGTGTAAAGCATACTTTTTAACTTGTTTTGGAGCTGCTGCATCCTTTCCGACTTCTGGTAATTCGGTAACATTTCAGCCACTTTCTGCTTATACCGGGGGTCTAGTAGCATGGCCACCCAGTACAGGTCATTCTCCTTCAGCCTTTTTATACGAGGGTCCCTCAATAGGCATGACAGCATGAAAGACCCCATTTGCACAAGGTTGGATGCCGAGCTACTGATCTCCCGTTCCTCGTCCTCACTGATCTCATTGAAGATCTGTTCTTCCCCCCAGCCATGTACAACACCACGGGTCCCAGATAGGTGACAACAACGAGCACCCTGGGATGCCTGCTGTGGTTGGTCTTCCTCCTTCTCAAAACCACATTCCTCCTCTGACTCCTCTTCCAGCGCTGCCACAGGTCCAGCAAGCGATGATGATAAGGCTGTTTCTGGTGGTGATGGTGACCACAACTCTTCCTCTTCGCACTCATCTATGGCCTGATCCAGCACTCTTCGCAGGGCACGCTCCAGGAAGAAAACAAATGGAATGAGGTCGCTGATGGTGCCTTCGGTGCGACTGACTAGGTTTGTCACCTCCTCAAAAGGACGTATGAGCCTACAGGCATTGCGCATGAGCATCTAGTAATGTGGCTAAAAAATACCCAGCTCCGCAGAGGCTGTCCTAGCGCCCCAGTCATACAAATACTTGTTGACGGCTTTTTCTTGTTGGAGCAGGCGGTCGAACATTAGGAGTGTTGAATTCCAAAGTATCGGGCTGTCGCAAATCAAGCGTCTCACTGGCATGTTGTTTTGCCACTGAATATCGGAAAAGTGCGCCATCGCTGTGTAGGAACGCCTGAAATGGCCACGCACCTTCCTGGCCTGCTTGAGGACGTCCTGTAAGCCTGGGTACTTACACACAAAGCGTTGTACGATCAGATTCAACATATGTTCCATGCACAGCACGTGTCAACTTGCCCAAATTCAATGCAGCCAACAGATGGCTTCCGTTGTCACACACCACTTTGCCAATCTCCAGTTGGTGCGGGGTCAGCCACTGATCCAACTGTGCGTTCAAGGCGGACAGGAGTGCTGGTCCGGTGTGACTTTCTGCTTTCAGGCAAGTCAACCCCAAGACGGCGTGACACTGTGGTCAGATGGACCCTTGCCCCAACACTGTGTGCCAGACATGCCATGACTTCCTTTTCCACAATAGCAATTAGTTGGCCAAAGAGAGGAAAGAGAAGGCGCTCATAGGTGACACTGCTTCAAGTTGCGTCAATAGACAGTATAGCCTCCCTCCTGCCCAGGTGAGCCCGTTGTACTCACCTGAAGGGTTTGCACTTCAGTGTGGTGCAGTCCCGGTGGATTGAGGGAAGGTTGTTTTAAGTCTTTTGGGTTGGTGCTGCCGTGTGATGTCCTAAAAAGCCTAGGGCGAGGGCCAAGTCGCGGTTAGGTAAGAATTATGGTTTGCACTGGGGGGCTCGTCTGGATTGAGTCCGAGCGGATGGACATTAGGCGCATAATACAACCCAGGTCTTATTGTGTGGTTTTTTGAAGATTTTTATTCAGAGACAACGCGTTTCGGGGTTCGAAAGACCCCTTTATCAAGTCTACAAGATATGTAATTAATAAAAGATATGTATAAAGAAATATATATATATATATATATATATATATATATTTTTTTTTTTTTTTTTTTCTCGAGAACAAGATAATCAAGTGTAAAATATTATTGTATAAAAATATATATCAATACATATATGCAAACAGAAATATGGTCAATATAAATGTAAAAGGACAACAATTTGGATTTTAGATATAAAATATAAAAAATTGTATAATATATAAGAAGTATAAAAAAAATATATATTGTGCTGCTCATATTGTTTTGCAATGTCTATAATTACTGTATTAATATGTTTGATGTTGCTGCCATCTAGTGGCCAGAATTAATATTGCCTACGAAGTTTAGATCAGCCTTAACAGGAAGTTGTAATATTCTTATGAGAGACAGTGACCTTCAACCTGGAACTTCTTGTCCTCCATTTCATGAGTGAGCCTGGACCAGCAAGCAGCACACAGTGGTGCTCTGAAGCATCTCAGGACTTTATGGTGGAATTGTCCGTAAGTTCTTTCATTGATGGTAGGAAGCTGTTACACTATGTTTAATGTACTGACATGTATGTTTTGATTATGTTTATGTTGTAGTTTTACAAAGTTATTCAGAAAGAAGAATACATACAGATTTGATGTCTCACGTTTCTTGACTTCTGAATTATTGTTAAGCTGTCTGACTAGCGTTATACAACAGTCAATAGCGCGAAGCAGAACAGTAAAAGGACAGCCACGTGGCGGTCTGGAATACACAGAGACGCCATTACTGCAGCATGAGTCTAAGATCAGGAGCAAAGTATCAGGCTGATGACATGCTACCGCTGACACAGCAAGGCAGGGAGAACGTCCCTAGTGCCCAGCAAGACGATGCACAGTCACATGTGTCCAGATCTTCACAAGCTAGCAAGATGTCCTCAGCAAGTTCCTCAGCAGTTAGAGCTCGTGCCAAGGCAGAAGCTGCCCGTGTCCAGCTACAGTACGCAGAAAAAGAAGCCATGATGATGCTAGAGATAGCAGCTAAGAAAGCTAGCATAGCACAAGAGAAAACAGCCAAGGAAGCTGCCATAGCTCAGGAAGAAGCAGAATTAGAGTCAAAATTGCTCATCCTGCAGCGACAGACTGCAGCTGCAGTCGCTGAAGCGGAGGCCGCTGCCTACATGGGAACGAGTCGGTCAGGAAGTGAAAAATCATATAAAGAACCAAAGGTTCCAGAAGAACCTCTATCCTTTGCAGATCGTACAAGTGAGTATGTCAAGAACCTTACTG
Source organism: Bufotes viridis (assembly GCA_033119425.1). Lineage (NCBI taxonomy): Eukaryota > Metazoa > Chordata > Amphibia > Anura > Bufonidae > Bufotes > Bufotes viridis. Next base: position 110,062,157 of record CM065597.1, on the reverse strand, counting down.
ATGTGCATACAAAGGAACGGTCTCTCAAACTGGAAGCAACAGAATTCAGACCGAGACGGACAGATCCCCTGTGCAGGTCCTATCAACCACATGAGATTAACAGCTGCCAGCAAAGTAAGGACAAAGCGCCACAACCCCAATAATCAAAAAACAAGTGTTCTCACCACTTCAACCTAAAGATTACATGTGTGAACATCAATGTGCAGTAGATGTCACCAAATATCTCATCCGCAAAGAACTGGTGAGCTCAGGCTTTCTACAATTTGATGACCGTCCTGAAAACTATTGGGCATGGAAATCTTCCTTTCTGAATGCCACTGGAAGCCTGAACTTATCACCAGCAGAGACGCTTGATTTAATGATAAAATGGCTTGGTACCGAGTCAGCAGAACATGCAAAGAGGATGAGAAGAGCGAACCTGTTCAACCCTGCAGTAGGACTCAACATGACCTGGAAAAGACTAGAAGAAACGTATGGATCCCCAGAAGCGATTGAAGGAGCACTGTTGAAAAAGCTTGAAGCCTTTCCAAAGGTGGGTTACAGAGACAACGTGCGGCTACAAGAACTGAGTGACCTTCTGTTAGAGATAGAATGTGCCAAAGAGGATGGCTACTTGCCAGGACTTTCTTACCTAGATACAGCCAGAGGCACTAATCCCATAGTAGAGAAGCTACCTTCCAATCTGCAAGACAAGTGGATGTCTGTGGGAGGCAAATTCAAAGAAGACTATGGAGTTGCTTTTCCCCTTTCTCTGTGTTTTCTAGGTTTGTCCGACAGCAAGCAAAGATCCGGAGCGATCCCAGTTTCGCCTTCGCTACCAACAGCAATCAATCGCACAGACCTGAAAGGCCTCACAGACCTTATGGTAAGACCTCTGTATCCACACACAAAACAGCTGTACCTTCAGAAGTCACCGACTGTCAAAGTACCCACAAGGTACAGACTATAGAAAACCCTGATAGACATTGCCCTATACACAAAAAACCACATCCACTAAAGAAATGCAAAAGCTTTAGAAGCAAACCCATTGCTGAGAGGATGTCCTTCCTTAAACAAAATGGCATCTGTTTTAAGTGCTGTGGTTCCACTTATCACATTGCCAAGGACTGTAAAATGTCAGTAGAATGTTCCGAATGTGGCAGTGAGAAACATATTGCAGCTTTGCACCCTGGGCCTGCTCCTACATCACTAGAAACTGTAGGACCCGTTAAAGATCAGGGCAGGGAGCAACAAGAGACCCCACTTTCCTCAGTAATGTCTAACTGCACAGAAGTATGTGGCCCAGGCAAGAGTCCACGATCATGCTCTAAAATCTGTTTAGTGACTGTGTATCCCACTGGTAAGAGAGAAAGGGCAGTGAAAATGTATGCAGTGCTCGACGAGCAGAGCAACAGATCCCTTGCAAAGCCAGACTTCTTTGATATCTTTAACCTTAAGGCAAGTGCAGTTCCATACACTCTAAGGACATGTGCAGGGACAATTGAAACCACAGGGAGAAGAGCTACTAGCTTTACCATTGAATCCCTTGATAAGAAAGTGCAGTTCTCACTTCCTACCCTTATAGAGTGTGGCATGATACCTGATGACAAAACAGAGATTCCCTCTCCAGAAGTAGCCCATCATCACCCTCATCTCCGCTCAATTGCTCACCTTATCCCAGCTGTTGAGTCACATGTTTCAATCCTTCTACTTCTGGGAAGAGACATTCTTCAGGTACACAAGGTACGTCAGCAAATTAATGGACCTTACAACGCCCCTATGCACAGAGACTAGACCTGGGGTGGGTTATTGTAGGAGAAGTTTGCCTGGGGACGGTTCACCAGCCTGACAACGTTAGTAGTTTGAAGACATCTGTGTTAACGAATGGACGCACGTCCCTTCTTAGCCCCTGTCACAACAGCTTTGTAGTAAAAGAAAGCTTTGGCAAGCCAGCACAACACTGGGACTCTCCTATGCTACATTGCAAAGGAGAAGTCAATTCCAACATTGAGACAGACAGTCTAGGGATTACAGTGTTCCAGAAAACTAAAGATGATGATAAACAGGCCCTGTCTATAGAGGATCAGACCTTCTTGCAGATCATGGACAGAGAGGTCTACCAAGACGACAATCACAGTTGGGTGGCCCCTCTCCCTTTCGCACACCCAGACGTGTTTTGCCTTGTAACAGGGATCAAGCCTTGAAGCGTTTGCATTCACTCAGCAGAACACTACAGAGAAAGCCAGAAGTGAAAAGAGATTTCACTGAATTCATTAAAAAGATGCTAGACAATGATCACGCTGAAGTAGCAAGTCCCCTTGAGACAGATAGGGAGCACTGGTATCTACCAATGTTTGGTGTCTACCATCCACACAAACCTAACCAAATCAGAATAGTTTTTGATTCCAGCGCAGAGTATGAAGGAGTTTCCTTAAATGACGTACTGTTAAGTGGCCCTGACCTAAACAACACCTTGCTAGGTGTCCTTATGCGCTTCAGAAAAGAGCCCATTGCCTTCACAGCAGATGTGCAGCAAATGTTTTATTGCTTTCTCGTCAGAGAAGACCATAGAGACTTTTTACGCTTTCTCTGGTACAAAGACAATGACATAGACAAGGAAATTATCGAGTATAGAATGAAGGTGCACGTATTTGGCAACAGGCCCTCTCCTGCTGTCGCTATATACTGCATGCAAAAGGCAGCCCAGAAATATGCAGAGTGTTATGGACAAGACGCCAAACACTTTGTATTGAGGCATTTCTATGTAGATGATGGACTCGCTTCTGCTAGCACTCCTGAAGACGCAATTTCCATCCTCAGTAAAGCAAAGCAGATGCTAGCAGAATCTAATCTGCGTCTTCATAAAATCGCTTCCAACAGCCAAAAGGTCATGGAAGCTTTCCTTGTGACAGACAGAGCTAAGGACCTTAAAGATCTTTGCCTAGGTACAGACACCCTTCCCCTGCAGAGAAGCCTAGGCCTAAGTTGGGATCTAGATACAGACAGTTTTGTTTTCCAAGTTTCCTCAGAGGAAAAGCCCTTTACACGTAGAGGAATTCTATCCACCGTAAATAGCCTCTATGATCCCCTAGGGTTTGTATCTCCTGTGACAATAAGAGGTAAGGCCTTAGTTCGTGAACTGTCTTCTGGGAAAAGTGAATGGGATGCATTGCTTCCTCAAGAAAGACTGAGTGAGTGGGTTCAATGGACAGAATCCTTGCTAGCGTTAGAGCACCTAAAGATAGACAGATGCTATGTTCCCGTCTCTCTATCATTGGCCTGCAGGAAAGAACTGTGCATTTTCTCAGACGCCTCCACCACAGCGATAGGTGCAGTAGCTTACTTGAAAGTAATTGATGCAGAAAACATGTGCCATGTTGGATTCATTATGGGAAAGTCCAAATTAAGCCCTAAACCAGCCCATACTATTCCTCGTTTAGAGTTGTGTGCTGCTGTACTTGCAGTAGAGATGTCAGAGTTAATTACAGATGAACTAGACACTGACTTTGATGCTGTGAAATTCTTCACTGATAGCAAGACTGTCCTAGGGTACATTTGCAATACCACAAGGAGATTCTACCTGTATGTCTCAAACAGGATTAACAGAATCAGGCAATCTACACACCCAGATCAGTGGTTCTATGTATCCACAGAGCAAAACCCTGCAGATTATGCCACTAGACCTACTCAAGCAGCATGCCTTCAGAACTCTATATGGTTCTCAGGACCATCCTTTCTGTACCAACCACACTGTGAGGACATAGACACTGCCAGTACTTATCCTCTCATAGAGCCTGAAGCTGACCCTGAAATTAGATCTGAAATTACAAGTTTCAGTACCAAAGCTTCTGAAGCCACACTTCACTCACATTGCTTTGAGAGATTTTCTTCCTGGAAGATTCTAGTTAAGACCTTAGCCAGACTTATCCACGTCGCTAAAACCTTCAGAAGAGAAAATAATAACGATCAGGTCAGAAGGTGGGAAAGTTTCCATGAACGGGTCAGTCTGGAAGAGCTCTCACAGGCACAATCTGTTATAATTTCTTCCGTTCAAAGCAAACATTTCCAGAAAGAAATTGACTGCATCACAAAACAACAGCCCCTCCCAAAGCATAGCCGTCTTAGGAAACTTAGCCCCTTTGTGGACAAGAATGGGTTGTTAAAAGTAGGTGGACGTTTGTCCGTTGCTGAACTTTCTGAAGAAGAGAAACAGCCTGTCATTATACCCCATGATAACTACATCGCCACACTGCTTGTTAGATACTGTCACGAACAAGTTGTTCACCAAGGTCGACACATCACAGAGGGTGCAGTTAGATCCGCTGGTTTCTGGATTCTTGGTGGTAAACGGTTAGTGTCAGCGGTTATACACAAATGTGTCACCTGTCGAAAGCTGCGAGGGAGATTACAAAGCCAAAAGATGGCAGAGCTACCAGCAGACAGAGTAGTTGTTGGACCACCTTTCACCAATGTGGGCTTAGATGTGTTTGGTCCATGGTCAGTCTTAACCCGTCGCACTAGGGGAGGCAGCGCAGATAGCAAACGATGGGCAGTCCTTTTCACTTGTCTGTCCACCCGAGCTGTACACATAGAGCTACTTGAAGCCATGTCAACATCAAGCTTTATTAATGCTTTGAGGAGATTCTTCTCAACTCGTGGTCCAGCAAAACTTCTCAGTTCTGACAGAGGAACAAACTTTGTTGGAGCCTGCAAGGAACTTAACATTTGTGCCAGCGACTCAAAATTACAAGGCTTTCTACAAGATAGAGGATGTATTTGGGTCTTTAATCCTCCACACTCCTCACACATGGGTGGTGTCTGGGAAAGACTTATAGGTATAGCCAGACGGATCTTGGATGCTATGTTGCTACAAACTAAACCTGCTTATTTGACCCATGAGACTTTGAGTACCTTTATGGCAGAGGTTACAGCCATTATGAATGCAAGACCTTTAGTTCCTGTATCCTCAGATCCAGATACACCTATGGTTCTTACTCCAGCAATGTTGTTAACTCAAAAGGTGAACCCTTTGTCTGCTCCACCTGTAAATCTGAGTACCCATCAAGTTCATGCTAAGCAATGGAAGCAAGTGCAATGCTTGGCTGACACTTTTGGAAAAGATGGAAGAGAGAGTATCTGTCAACCTTGCAGCGCCGTAGAAAGTGGACTGAAGATCGCCCGAATGTAAGAGTGGGTCAGGTTGTTCTGTTAAAGGACGGCCAAGAAAGCAGAAATGAATGGCCCATAGGACTTGTTGTCAATGCACTACCAAGTAGAGATGGCAAAGTTAGAAAAGTAGAGGTCAAGGTTGTAAGAAATGGGACTTCCAAAATGTATCTTAGGCCTGTAACTGACATTATTGTTCTAGTGCCAGATTAGCTAGGATTATTTCTCAGGTTTATGTGTTCTTAATGCAATGCAGTAATTATATAGGTAGTGACATAATAAATTATGTCAGGCAGGGAGTGTGCTGCTCATATTGTTTTGCAATGTCTATAATTACTGTATTAATATGTTTGATGTTGCTGCCATCTAGTGGCCAGAATTAATATTGCCTACGAAGTTTAGATCAGCCTTAACAGGAAGTTGTAATATTCTTATGAGAGACAGTGACCTTCAACCTGGAACTTCTTGTCCTCCATTTCATGAGTGAGCCTGGACCAGCAAGCAGCACACAGTGGTGCTCTGAAGCATCTCAGGACTTTATGGTGGAATTGTCCGTAAGTTCTTTCATTGATGGTAGGAAGCTGTTACACTATGTTTAATGTACTGACATGTATGTTTTGATTATGTTTATGTTGTAGTTTTACAAAGTTATTTAGAAAGAAGAATACATACAGATTTGATGTCTCATGTTTCTTGACTTCTGAATTATTGTTAAGCTGTCTGACTAGCGTTATACAACAGTCAATAGCGCGAAGCAGAACATATATTATATAATATAAAAGTGTTGCTGGTGCTCCCAGGGGTTATGATGGTCAATGTTGGTAGCAGAGAAGGTTATTATATGTAATATAGTGTGGATTATAATGTGTGGAGGGATTACGAGGTGAAATGAGCACAGGGAAATGGAGGAAGGGGTGGGGAAGTGAATGTGGGGGGAGTGAAGGGAAAATGGGGGGGTTGTGGGTGTCGATGGCGTGTGCGGGAATAGGATGGAAAAGCATGGAAAATATGACGTCCACTACTGTGTTGTGGGAGTTGAAAGCTTTATTGTTATTAGAAACATTGATTTTCGAGACTTTCGTTGAGCCCATGGGGTTCCAAGGTGTGGAGTTTAAAAATCCAGAACATATCGCGTCTTTGGAGACTTCTGTATCTGTCTGGATGATTGACCTCAATATGTTCTATGGGGGTGATGGTTAGTCTTGAGGGGTCTTTGTCGTGGGTAGCCAGATGGTGTCTGGAGACACTGTGTAGAAGATACCCTTTGTGGATATTTGATCGTTGTTTGTTGATGCGTTCTCTCAGAGCTTGGATGGTCCGGCCTACGTACTGTAATCCACACTCCCATTCTAGCAGATATATTACATATGAGGTAGAACAGTTGATAACACTCTTAATACGGAATACTTCTCTGGTGATGTTGCTTTTAAAGGTCTTTGTTTTGTTGGAGATATTTGTGCAACATTTACATAGGACGTGGCCGCATTTGAAGCTGCCCACAGGGTTCTATTTTCCACAATAGAGCACAGGTTGGGGATTGCCTTTTGTGAAAAAAAATTTCGGCTGGGTACCTTCCACTGCGGTGTCCCAATAGCTACAAATTTTTTTAGGCCTCAGACTCCACCAGCTGGTATGGTAAAAGCTGGCGGGCTAAGAGTTCCGTCAAGCCAGCAGTCAGACAGCGGGCAAGGGGGTGACTCTTTGACATTGGCTTCTTACGCTCAAACATTTCCTTGACAGACACCTGACTGTGGGCAGATGAGCAGGAACTGCTGAAGGAAAGAGGCAGAGTGGCGGGTGGTTGAGAAGGGGCAGCGAGGACAGCAGTGGTTGACGTGGCTGAAGATGCTGGACCAGGAGGAGGATGGTGGCTTTGAGTTTGTGTGCTGCTTGTACTCATGTGTTGATCCCATAGGCGTTTGTGATGTGAGATCATGTGCCTTCGCAAAGCAGTTGTACCTAGGTGGGTGTTGGACTACCCACGACTCAGTTTCTTTTGGCATAGGTTTCAAATGGCATCGTTGTTATCAGAGGCAGACACACAAAAAAAATGCCACACTGCTGAGCTTTACAATGACGGCATTCTGGTGGTGGCAACAGCATGTGTTGATTGGCGTGCTGTCTGGCTGACCCCGGGTGCCAATACATGCCGTCTGACTGTGCCACTAGCTCCTTGCGACGACCTCACCCTGCTTCCAACTCGTCTCCTCCTCCTTTCTGTCTCCCTATCTGAACTTTCCCCCGTCCTTTTTCTCTTCGAGCGGGCACCCACGTGACATCCACGGACACATTGTCATCATCAACCGCTTCACTTGTATCTGACAACTCAGCAAAGGAAGCAGCAGCGGGTACAACATCATCATCATCACACCGTACATCCATGTGTGTAATGCTACCTGACTGAGACATATCCCTGTTATCTACATCCTCTGGCAATAATGGTTGCGCATCACTCATTTCTTCCAACTGATGTGTAAATAACTCCTTTGACAGATCAAGTGAAGCGGCTGTGGTGCTTGTGTTGGTGGCAGCGGGCGGGCGAGTGGTAACTTGAGAGGTGCCCAGGGCTGAGCTGGAGGAGGATGGTGCGTCAAGGTTCCGAGGGATAGCTGTAGAAGATTGGGTGTCCTGTGTAAGCCAGTCAACAATGTCCTCAGAATTTTTCGAGTTCAGGGTACGTGGCCTCTGAACACTGGGCATTATTCTAGGGCCAATGGAAAACACAGCACCACAACCATGACGGTCCCTGCGGGGTGGCCTGCCTCTGCCTGTAATTTTTTTTTAGATTAGTGGTACTATGCGTGCAAAGTACTGTGCCACCCTATATGAGTGGTGGACAGTGGGCACAGTACAGTCTGTGGGTCTGACACACACTGGCAGGCAACTGCAAATATATTAAAGGGTAAAAATGAAATGAATTTTTTATCTGCAAGGTACTGTGCCACCCGATATGGTGGTGGGCAGTGGGCACAGTACAGTCGGTGGACCTGACACACACTGGCAGGCAACTGCAATTATATTAAAGGGTAAAAATTAAATGACTTTTTTATCTGCAAGGTACTGTGCCACCCGATATGAGTGGTGGGCAGTGGGCACCGTACAGTCAGTGGGCCTGACACACACTGGCAGGCAACTGCAATTATATTAAAGGGAAAAAATTAAATTACTTTTTTATCTGCAAGGTACTGTGCCACCCGATATGAGTGGTGGGCAGTGGGCACAGTACAGTCGGTGGGCCTGACACACACTGGCAGGCAACTGCAATTATATTAAAGGGTAAAAATGAAATGACTTTTTTATCTGCAAGGTACTGTGCCACCCGATATGGTGGTGGGCAGTGGGCACAGTACAGTCGGTGGGCCTGACACACACTGGCAGGCAACTGCAATTATATTAAAGGGTAAAAATGAAATGACTTTTTTATCTGCAAGGTACTGTGCCACCCGATATGGTGGTGGGCAGTGGGCACAGTACAGTCGGTGGGCCTGACACACACTGGCAGGCAACTGCAATTATATTAAAGGGAAAAAATGTAATTACTTTTTTATCTGCAAGGTACTGTGCCACCCGATAAGAGTGGTGGGCACTGGCAGTGGGCACAGTACAGTCAGTGGGCCTGACACACACTGGCAGTCAACTGCAATTATATTAAAGGGTAAAAATTAAATGACTTTTTTATCTGCAAGGTACTGTGCCACCCGATATGAGTGGTGGGCACTGGCAGTGGGCACAGTACAGTCAGTGGGCCCGACACACACTGGCAGGCAACTTTAATTATATTAAAGGGTAAAAATTAAATGACTTTTTTATCTGCAAGGTACTGTGCCACCCTATATGAGTGGTGTGCACACAGTACAGTCTGTGGGCCTGTGGCCTCTCACACACAGGCAGGCAACTGCAATATATATATAGAAAAAAATAAATAAAAGCAGACTGATGTACCAGCCCTAAAAAGGGCTTTTTGGGGTGCTGTCAGGACGCTGTCCTTACAGCAGATGAGTCTTTGAGGACTGGAGTGGACACAGAACACTGGCCTAGCTAACGCTTTCCCTATTGATTCAGCTCAGCAGCAGCAGCACTCTCCCTGCTCTAACTAACACTGCAGCTTCAGAATGAATCTAAGATGGATGCTGTCCTTGCTTTTTGATAGGAGGTGGGAGGGTCTGGTGTCTGCTGACTGTGACATACAGGGTCAAAGTTTGCTCAATGATGATGTATAGGGGGCGGACCGAACATAACATATAGTTCGGGACATCTCTACCCCCCAACCCACGAGCACAGCGCCACAAAAACAAAGGCCACCTTTGCACCAGAAGTGTAAAAGTGTTTCTGGATGCTGGCTCCCGGCCACACAACTGCATGCCAAAATCTTGCTGAAAACCTGACAGCTACATCCTCTCTGCCCCCATTGACATGTATGAGAGGCAGAGAGGACATGGCCTTCAGCGGGTTTTTGGCGAAATTTAGGGGCGGCTTTCCACACAGTGATCCCTAAAGGTACACCCCTGATGACAAAGGTCATGAAGAAACTGTGCACATTGTTTAAAATTGCACTCATATGTGTCTTTGGGTATCATCCCCAGATAGATGAGTTGGAGGAAAAGATTACAAAGATCCTGAAGCATATATTAGAAAGGATACCTGTGAGTCGGACTGCCTGTTGCCATAGTGTCACCGCCGGTTCTGGGAGACGGTCGGTCAGAGGTTCCTCCCTGTCTTCTATATGACGTTCTTTGTTTTGGTTTCACTTTTCTCAGTTCCTTTCTATCCCTCAGCTGTCTCTCATCTTGATTAATTGGCTGGCTTTATATTCCCTCTCATACTGCTCCTCCTTGCGGTTTATATTACTTCCTGGATGAAGTGTGTGCTGCTGGAGGCTGCAGTTGTTTTGCTCTAAGATAAGTGCATTCCGTTTACTTTGTGTTTTGTTTGCTGGCTTGATTCTAGGTGACCCTGACTCCCTCCGTATTCTGTGCAGGGAGCCGGTGGCCGTGTCCCCTCACTACTATAGGGTTTTCAGGTGTCACACAGTCTTAGGTACGTGGGCATGCAATCGTCTACCATTGAGGCCTTTGCATGTGTAGCAGTCAGGGAGAGCTCTTAGGGTTTTAAAGGGCTCACCAATATGCTCCTTAGTTTTGGATCAAGCCAGTCTGTCGCTATTTATCAGTTCCTGCTGTTCTCCATCCTTGACACATAATTCAGAGAGGTTCCCCAGGAGTCCACTAGATTTTCTCCCTATGGTTGTTATCCCAGGGGTGTGTTGGACATTGTCAAGGAAACATGGGAGGCAGAGTCTACTCCATATAGAAGTGTCATAGAGAACGTAGCCCAGATGCAAGTATGTATAGCTGCTGCCCTACCTTTTATAAAAAAGTATCTGCAGGGAGTACATGAAGGCCCAGGGCAGAATGTATAATTGATCTGTTAAAGTAAGGAGTTTTAGTCCAGAGGACAGAGTCTTTATATTAGTGCCCAGTGTAGAAAGTGAATTTTTGGAAAAGTGGCAGTGTCCTAAAAGAATAAGAAAAAGGTGGGTGGTGCGAGTTACAAAGTGCACCACCCAGGTAGAAGAGAGCCTGGGCATGTTAACACATGAACCTGATCAAGCTCTGGAAGGATCACACATATTGTAATTGAGCAACCAATTCCCCCTGTGAACCAACAACAGAAGACAAGGTCAAAAAGTCAAGCCAGACTCCCCCATATGCCTACTATTTATAAAGTTGCCAGTTGCTCAACTTCCATATGCAATGTAAACTGTCTTACATAACATCTTTGCGATCCAGGTTAAAAGCCCATAACCAATGATTACCATGGTTATCTAGCAACTATGCTACTCCTTTTCCAGTTGGGATATGGCAAAAGATGAAGCTGACTGTCTGTGGTAATATGCTTTCTAGGTGGGCAGCATGGTACAAGGTATTAATTTTGCTTTCTTTTTGGTTTACCTGCTTTGTACTGTTTCTTTTTCTCCTTTGTTCATGTATACTGCAAAACTTTCAATAAATACAATTGATACTAAGAAGTCAAGGTCAAGTAGAGTTAAGGCAAGCAGAGTTAAACACAGAAACACATAGTAACATAGTATATAAGACCGAAAAAAGACATTTGTCCATCCTGTTCGGCCTGTTTCCTACAAGTTGATCCAGAGGAAGGCAAAAAACCCCTGTGAGGCAGAAGCCAATTTTCCCCACTTAAGGGGAAAAAAATTCCTTCCCGACTCCAATCAGGCAATCAGAATAACTCCCTGGATCAACGACCCCTCTCTAGTAGCTATAGCCTGTAATATTATTACACTCCAGAAATAAATCCAGTCCCCTCTTGAATTCCTTTATTGTACTCACCATCACCACCTCCTCAGGCAGAGAGTTCCATAGTCTCACTGCTCTTACAGTGAAGAATCATTTTCTATGTTTGTGTACAAACCTTCTTTCCTCCAGACGCAGAGGATGTCCCCTCGTCACAGTCACAGTCCTGGGGATAAATAGATGGTGGGACAGATCTCTGTACTGACCCCTGATATATTTATACATAGTTATTAGATCTCCCCTCAGTCGTCTTTGTTCTAAAGTGAATAACCCTAATTTTGATAACCTTTCAGGGTACTGTAGATCCCTCATTCCAGTTATTACTTTAGTTGCCCTCCTCTGAACCCTCTCCAGCTCTGCTATATCTTTCTTGTTCACAGGAGCCCAGAACTGTACACTGTACTCCATGTGTGGTCTGACTAGTGATTTGTAAAGTGGTAGGACTATGTTCTCATCATGGGCGTCTATGCCCCTTTTGATGCAACCCATTATCTTATTGGCCTTGGCAGTAGCTGCCTGACACTGGTCTTTGCAGCTTAATTTGCTGTTTATTAAAATTCCTAGATCCTTTTCCATGTCAGTGTTACCGAGTGTTTTACCATTTAAAAAGTACGGGTGACTTGCATTATTCCTTCCCATGTGCATAACTTTACATTTGTCAGTGTTAAACCTCATCTGCCATTTTTCTGCCCAAGCCTCCAATCTATCCAGCACCCTCTGTAGCAGAAAACTGTCCTATTCAGTGTTAATTACTTTACACAGTGTCGTGTCATCTGCAAAAATAGATATTTTACTGTGCAGGCCTTCTACAAGATCATTAATAAATATATTGAAGAGAATAGGGCCCAATACTGACCCCTGATGTACCCCACTAGTGACAGTGACCCAATCTGAGTATCTACCGTTAATAATCACCCTTTGTTTTCTGTCACTTAGCCAGTTACTTACCCACATACAGACATTTTCTCCCAGTCCGAGCATCCTCATTTTATATACTAACCTTTTATGAGGTACGGTGTCAAATGCACAAACACAAACAGGAAAATGTCAGAAAATATATTACATAGCTGATAAGTACTAGAACACTGAAGCAAATCTTTAGTTCAGGAAGAAGCACATAACAAGATATTCATCCAGTGAGCAACTCATTTAGCTGACAGCCACAGTGTGCCATTGTCAAGGAGATGACATAGTTCGAGACAGACTGACACGCTGCCTGCCAGACAGATGACTTGATGCATCCGCTTGTGTTGGCCTTCAGCTGACTCATATATTCTCTCCTCCAGGTATACTATACCTTATGCAAGAAACCGACGTAAGCTATAGCTTAAGTCTGGCGTAGATTTTAGTTTCTGGTGGATGGCAAGGCAGAGATCAACCTAAATTATTAAGAAACATCTGCCTCGAAACTTCCGTGAGGCGGTACAACATGATGGACGCAGCTTAACCACTTCAGCCCCCCTAGCTTAAACCCCCTTAATGACCAGGCCACTTTTTACAATTCTGCACTACACTATTTTCACCGTTTATTGCTCCGTCATAAAACTTACCACCCAAATGAATTTTACCTCCTTTTCTTCTCACTAATAGAGCTCTCATTTGGTGGTATTTCATTGCTGCTGACATTTTTACTTTTTTTTCTATTAATCAAAAATGACCGAATTTTTTGCAAAAAAATTGACATTTTTCACTTTCTGTTGTAATTTTTTAAAAAAAACTACATTTCTATATAAATTTTTCGCAAAATGTATTGTTCTACATGTCTTTGATAAAAAAAATACAATAAGTGTATATTTATTGGTTTGGGTAAAAGTTATAGCGTTTACAAACTATGGTGCAAAAAAGTGAATTTCCGCATTTTGAAGCAGCTCTGACTTTCTGAGCACCTGTCATGTTTCTTCCAGTGCTAGAATGTCAGGATAGTATAAATACCCCCCAAATGACACCATTTTAGAAAGAAGACACCCCAAAGTATTTGCGGAGGGGCATGGTGATAATAAAGTTTCCATTTCTGCTAACTTCTGGCAAAAAAAAAAATAAAATCTCCCACGGACTCACTATGCCCCTCAGTGAATACCTTGGGGTGTCTACTTTCCGAAATGGGGTCATTTGTGTGGTGTGTTTACTGTTCTGGCATTTTGGGCAGGGCTAAATTGTGAGCAAACTTGTAAAACCTAAAGGTACTCGTTGGAATTTGGGCCTCTTTGCGCACCCAGGCTGCAAAAAAGTGTCACTCATGTGGTATCGCCGTACTCAGGAGAAGTAGGGCAATGTGTTTTGGGGTGTATTTTTACATATACCCATGTTGGGTGAGAGAAATATCTCTGTAAACTGACAACTTTGTATACAAAAATGTAAAAAGTTGTCATTTACAGAGATATTTCTCACACCCAGCAGGGGTATATGTAAAAATACACCCCAAAACACATTGCCCTACTTCTCCTGAGTACGGCGATACCACATCTGTGACACTTTTTTGCAGCCTGGGTGCGCAAAGGGGCCCAAATTCTCATGAGTACCTTTAGGATTTCACAGGGCATTTTTACACATTTGGATTCTCATGCTTTACGGCCCCTAAAATGCCAGGGCAGTATAAATACCCCACATGTGACCCTATTTTGGAAAGAAGACACCCCAAGGTATTCAGTAAGGGGCATGGCGAGTTCACAGAAAAAACATTTTTTTGGCATAAGTTAGCGGAAATTGATATATATATATATTTTTTTTAAAGTCTCATATTCCACTAACTTGTGACAAAAAATAAAATTTTGCATGAACTCACCATTCCCCTCACGGAATACCTTGGGGTGTCTTCTTTCTAAAATGGGGTCACATGTGAGGCGTTTGTACTGCCCTGGCATTTGAGGGTCTCCGCAATCATTACACGTATGGCCAGCATTAGGAGTTTCTGCTATTCTCCTTATATTGAGCATACGGGTATATGGGCTGAAAAAAGAAAAAAAATGTCTGCAAACTTCTGCTGGATAAATCAATTCAATTTTCTTTTTTGTTGTATGATTGTTCCTATAAAGGGGATTTCTGTGCGTGCTGCCTTGGAGGACCTAGGGGATTGATGGGAGGGATGCCTGCTCGCTGGGACGGGTTTTCCTCCCTCCTGTTTTAATTGTACTTATCAATTTTGGCAGCCCACTGGTATTGTTTAAATGGCGAATCCAACCAATACTGTTGTGTCCACCATCTCCACTTTAATCTGGTGTACTTGGAATGTTAATGGCCTTAACACTCCAGTCAAATGAAAAAAAGGACTAAACCACCTGCATAAACTTAAATCACACATTGTATTTTTACAGGAAACCCACTGGGTCAAAGGGAACCATCCTCCTTTACGTAACAAACGGTACCCAACTTGCGTTAAAGCTTCATTCATGAGGAAAATGAGAGGCGTTGCTATACTATTTTAGTTCTCTAATTCAACATGAAATTCTGGAAACTATAGAAGACCCAGCTGGCAGGTACCTCCTGGTTAAGGTTAATATTGAAGTAACAACTTACTGTTTAGTGAATGTATATGCTCCAAATGCTTCCAATAGGGCATTTTTTGCATCGTTGCTGGCGGCTATAGCTAGGTGGGATGTAAACAACGTCATAGTGGGAGAAGATTTTAATGATGTTTATGATGTGTTTTTAGATAGATCTCAACAGCGTACCTATCCTCCCACATCTATTACTAATGCCATTCAAACTCTTATGGATCACTTAGACCAGGCATCCTCAAACTGCGGCCCTCCAGCTGTTGCAAAACTACAAATCTCAGCATGCCCGAACAGCCTACAGGTATCAGCCTACAGCAGGGCATTGTGGGAGTTGCAGTTTTACAACAGCTGGAGGGCTGCAGTTTGATGATGCCAGACTTAGACCTAATTGATCCCTGGCGATTATAACATCCCACAGATTCAGAATATACACATTATTCACATGTCCATAACTCTCATGCGAGACTATTGGCTCATTCCACATGCTTCTATTCACCTCCTAAAATCTTCCAGAATTATGGATATATACATTTCTGATCATGCCCCTGTCATTTTTGAATTTGCCTTAAATACGCCCATTCCACTTTCCAAAAGATGGCGTTTTCCCTCATACCTATTTCATTCTGAGGATTTTAAGTCTATGCTTTCTGAATTCTGGCTGACCTATGCCTCTGACAATGAGGGACATAGAGAGGATGTCAACCTTTTCTGGGTAGCCTCTAAGGCAGTTATTAGAGGACGAATTATTTCCTATGATTCTCATAAACAGAAAAAGCTAATGGCCTCCTTGAACTCCTCCCAAAAACCCTTACTCAGGAGTATAAGTGATTTAAGCTTTGTAACACCCCCAAAACAAAACAACAATATCTAACTGCTAAAATGGAGGTGGAAACAGTTGTCCCATGAACAGGCTTTATTGGATGTTAATTACGGATCCTTTTGTTGGGGTAAAAAAACAGGCAGACTGCTTGCACCTCTTTTCGTACTGCCACAAAAATATCTAAGTTAAAGCTGAATCTTACATATCTCACCCTATGGAGATTGGAGAACAGTTCAAATCTTTATTTGAATCATTATACACTGCACCTTCAGAAGACACTCACACAGGGTCCCCTTTCCTCAGCAATAACTTATTACCCACCTTAACAGATGACCATAGAATAATCTTAAATGCCCCTATCAGCCAAGAGGAAATCACTACCACTATCAAATCTCTCAAGCTTTCTAAAGCACCAGGTCCTGATGGATTCGGAAGTGAGTATTTTAATCTATTAAGCAGTACTCTGAGCCCACATCTATATTCCTTATATAATCACAATATCTCTTCTAACACTAAGCCTGATGGGTTTAATGATGCCTGCATAACGGTTCTCCCAAAGCCAGGTAAGGACCACCTACTGGTAGAATCATACCGCCCCATTTCGCTACGAAATACTGATACTACATTATACATCCATCACAAACAGTTTTTATGTTAGGAAAATCTATTACTTACAACATCCGGACAGCAGTTGGGGCAATTTCATCCACCAGAGTCTATAAACAAACTTAGAACATTCTAGTTAGCCTAGATGCCGATAAGGCTTTTGATCGAGTGTATTGGAGTTATCTCCAGGAAATTCTCAGGTTCCGAAACTTTGGCCCTATGTTCTGTGCTGCTGTCCGGATGATATATCATAATCTACGTTCTACAATTTGGGTCAACTCCATCTGTTCCTCCTCATTTGAAATAGGCAGACGAACGAGACAAGGTTGCCCACTATCCTCTCTGCTATTTAATTTAGCACTAGACCCATTAATCTGAACCCTTCAATCTCTCACTACGTTTCATAGTATTCACACAGGCTCAGTGAAGACTAGAATTCTAGCCTTTGCTGATGACATATTATCCTTTGGAACTATCTCTGGGTTTAAAGTCAATTTCCATAAATCAGAGGCTCTTTCAATTTTCCGCACAGCCTGAAATCATTGGGGTACTTCATTCCTATTTCAGGAATTCTATCCTAGGAGTCTATCACTTATTTAGGGGTCAAGCTGGAAGCTAACCCGGCACAACTGTACAAGATGAATTATTGTCCTCTTATTAACTCACTTATTTCAATCCAGGCAACATTTTACATTATCATTCTCCGGCCGCTGTCATCTTCTCAAAATGGTAGCATTCCCTAAGTTGCTCTATCTAATTCAAACTCTCCCCCTTCTACTCCACTTATCAGACATTAAACTTCTTCAAAACCTTTAGACGATTCATTTGGAATTCTTCCTGGAGGACCCGCATTAGTCTATACAAACTTCAGCAACCTAGGATATTGGGGGTCTTGATTTCCCTGACATTTTATTATATAATCTAACGGCTAACTTTCGATATGTGGCTGATTGGATACAAGGTAAATCCCATTTAGCAAATGTAGACATGGAAAAACAATTCTTCCCTCACATCTCACTACTGACTCTTTTGCACTTGCTTAGAGTAACTCTCCCCCCTAATATACATGAACTCCCTGTTTTATGGAATACCATTGTTACGACCAGAGGAAGTGGATCCTCTGTGTCAGCTGATAGAGGACTAGGAATTTGCCCAATATTGCTGACTGCTGACTCACAGAGTCAGGACACTGGTGTTTGCACCAGTCACCCAGAATGCAGCTAACTGCAGCAATGTGAACAGAGTCCAACAAATGCGGAATAAAGGAACAGAAGGTCTTTACTGGCAGACAGTTATACAAAAGTCACTTGAGATAAAGGCAAAACAAAGTTCAGAGTAATGCAGTGTGTAGATTAAAGCTGTCTCGTTGTCAGGCAGTGCAGGGTCAGGAATCCAGGCAGACTTACAGGAGACGATGGACAGAAGCGTAGACAGAAGATGCAGTGTTCAATAATCCAGGTGATTCAACAAACAGATGGCAGGCAGATACGTAGTCAAACCGAGCAGGGGTCCATAGTCCAGGCAATCCAGCAAGTAGATGGTAGGCAGAGTCAGGGTCCAGCAAAGCAGGGGTCAGAATCCAGAAAATCCAACAGACACAGATGGACGCTTCAGCGGGAGTCAAGAGGTACAACAACCACGCTTGGGCACCTCCTCCAGAGTGAAGCTGCCCTAAATACTCAAAGCCCCACCTATGGGTGGGGAGGATAATCAGGACCAGCTGCTTATCCCCTATAAGACAGGGAGAGGTGCACGCGCATGCTCTATAGCGCCTCAGATGACACCTGGTAGTGAGGATGGATGTGGCGATATGCTGGAGGACGCCTGCGTCTCTTATAAGGTAAGCCAGCCCTGGAATCCATGGTGCTGAGCTGTGCAGACAGGGATCTGACAGTACCCCCTCTTACACCCCCTCCTCCGCACGGTCGACCTGGAGTGAAATTTCTTCAACAACAGGGGGCGTGGATATTGGCTGCGGCCTCCCATGACCTCTCTTCAGGACCATAGCCCTTCCAGTCCACCAAATAGAAGGTCTTACCTCGGATAACCTTCCTATCTAGAATGTCCTTGACCTCAAATTCGTCATTTGTAGTGACAGGAGGAGGGTTCAGTGAGGTACCTTTGCAAAACCTGTTAAAGACAGCTGGTTTAAGTAACGACACATGAAAAGAATTGGGAATCCGCAAGGTAGCTGGTAATTTGAGTTTGTAAGCAACAGGATTAATTTTTCTTATCACAGGAAAAGGTCCCAGGAATCGCGGAGCCAGTTTGTAGGAGGGCAGTCTGAGACGGATATTCTTAGAAGAAAGCCATACCTTGTCTCCAATGGCAAACTGAGGAGAAGGTCTACGCCTCTTATCTGCGGACCTTTTCATCCGGTCAGCCGTTCTCTGAAGAAATTCCTTTGTGTCAGACCAGACACGAGAAAGCAGCTCCACACAAGAATCTGCTGCAGGAACCCCTGACGAAGGTTGTACAGGGAGAGGAATACTCGGATGTCGGCCGTAGATTACAAAAATGGAGAGTTACCTGTGGCTTGACTGACTTGGTTATTATGGGCAAACTCCGCCCAGGGAAGATGCTTCACCCAGTCGTCCTGATGGGCATTAGAGAAATGTCGCAGGAAGTTGACCAATATTTGATTCATGCGTTCCACCTGACCATTAGACTGTGGATGGTAAGCAGAAGAAAAATCCAGAGATACATTCAGAGACTTACATAAAGATCTCCAGAACCGGGAGGTGAATTGTACTCCTCTATCTGAGACGATGTGGAGAGGAAATCCATGAAGACGGAAAATATGTAAGATGAATAGCTCAGCCAGCCGAGGAGCAGATGGTAGACCTGGAAGCGGGATAAAGTGTGACATCTTGGAAAAACGGTCAACGACAACCCAAATGACTGTACAACCCTCGGAGACAGGTAAATCGGTTATAAAGTCCATACCAATATGCTGCCAGGGGACCTCCGGTACTGGCAGTGGCAATAATAAACCTGCAGGTTTCATCCTGGGAGATTTATTCTGGGCGCACGAGGTACAGGATGCCACGAAGTCCCCAATATCCGCTGTCATGGAAGGCCACCAGTAATGTCTGGAAATGAGATTCAAGGTCCCCCATTGACCTGGATGGCCAGCAATCTTGGACGCATGTCCCCACCGTAGGATTTCCTACGTTTGGATTCTGGAACAAAGATCTTACCTGGGGAACCTTGGACAGGTTGACTGGAGCCACTGGGACTACTTTAGTCGGTTCAATAATGAACTGGGGTTCCTCCTCAGTATCAGTGGTTTCAAAAGACCTAGAGAGCGCGTCCGCTTTGGTATTTTTATCAGCAGGCCGGAAGTGAAGTTGAAAATTAAATCGGGCAAAGAAGAGAGACCAACAAGCCTGACGAGGATTGAGCCGCTGAGCTGTCTGCAGGTACGTCAGGTTTTTGTGATCGGTGTAAATTATGACTGGTAGACAGGAACCCTCCAGGAGGTATCTCCATTCCTCTAGAGCCATCTTGATTGCTAGGAGTTCCCTGTCTCCAATAGAATAGTTCTTTTCTGCAACAGAAAATAACTTAGAAAAGAAACCACAAGGATACATACGACCCGAGTCATTCTTCTGTGACAGGACCGCCCGGCTCCTACAGAGGATGCGTCCACCTCCAAGAAGAACTGTTTGTGAAGTTCCGGGCGTCTAAGGACTGGAGCTGAAGAAAAGGCCTGCTTGAGGGAGGAGAATGCCGTCTCTGCTTCAGAGGACCACTGTTTGGGATTGGCACCCTTCCTGGTGAGACTGGAAATAGGAGCTGTCAAGGTAGAAAAATTACGAATGAACTGACGATAATAATTAGCAAAGCCCAAGAACCTCTGTATTGCCTTTCAGGCCGGAAGGACGGGGCCAGTTGAGTACTGCAGCCACCTTTCCAGGATCCATTTCGAGACCCTGATCAGAGATGATATATCCCAGGAAGGGCAGGGATGATTTTTCAAAGACACACTTCTCCAGTTTAGCGTATAGACGATTTTCCCGTAAGCGTTGCAAGACCAGCTGCACATGCCTGCGATGAGTTTTGATGTCTCTGGAAAAATAAGAATATCATCCAAATAGACTACAACACAAGAATAGAGCAGATCACGAAAAATGTCATTTACAAACTCCTGAAAGACAGCAGGGGCATTACAGAGACCAAATGGCATAACGAGGTATTCATAGTGGCCATCCCTGGTGTTAAAGGCTGTCTTCCATTCGTCACCCTTACGAATACGTATTAAATTGTAAGCCCCCCGCAAGTCCAATTTAGAGAAGATCCGAGCCCCACGGAGTCTATCAAATAGCTCGGAAATTAATGGTAACGGATACTTATTCTTGATGGTGATCTTATTTAGACCACGATAGTCTATACAGGGGCGAAGGGACCCATCCTTCTTTTTCACGAAAAGAATCCTGCCCCTGCAGGTGATGAAGACCTCCTGATGAAACCCCTTTCAAGATTCTCCTTGATATAATCTGCTGTAGCTAGCATTTCAGCAGGAGACAGTGGGTACACACGACCTCGAGGAGGAGATGTACCAGGTAGCAGATCGATAGGACAGTCATAGAGGCGATGGGGTGGTAGTACCTCAGCCTCCTTTTTATCAAATATGTCAGCAAAGGAATGATAGACAACTGGCAAAGCCTCCAGGCCTTTAGGAGGAGGAGTAGAAACCCTTCGTTGGCAAGAACGTAGGCACCTGTCTTGGCACTGTGGTCCCCATCGAAGAACCTCTCCAGAAGTCCACTCGATTATGGGATTGTGCATTCTAAGCCAGGGTATCCCCAGCAAGAGAGAATGGGACAGTTCAGGGAGCACATACAGAGAAATCCTTTCTACATGTAACACCCCTACCTGCAGTTCCAACGGCTCAGTGACAAACCGGACTGGATCCGTCAGCACTTGCCCGCTGACAGCCGTCACCAGTAGGGGATTCTTTAGCAGGCGTACAGGGATGTGATATTGATTCACTATATGCTGGTGTATAAAGTTCCCCGCCGATCCGGAATCCAAGGAAGCAGGTATGGAGACTTTGACGCCCCCAAGAAACAGAGTTACAGGAATCTGGAGAGTGGAATAATTTTCGCCTAGGGCCGCCTCCCCCAGAGACCCTAAGCGCTGGAGTTTCCCGACTTTTGAGGACAATTACGGACACGGTGGCCCGGGCCACCACAGTAGAGGCAGAGTCCAGAAGACATGCGGAGACGACGTTCCTCATCCGAAAGCCGAGTGGAGTTCACCTGCATGGGTTCAGGATCCGAAAAGAGGGGCGTAATGAAGGCTGAGACAAATTAGACTTAAACTGGAGTTTCGGAAGTCTTTTTTCCTGGCTGATCTCCCGAGCTCGCTCCGAAAACCGTATGTCGATTCTTATTGCCAGAGAGATCAGTGATTCAAGGGAGGTAGGCACATCACGACCTGCGAGTTCATCCTTAATATGTCCAGATAAACCCTCCCAAAAAGCCGCCACCAGAGCCTCCTCATTCCAGGAAACCTCTGACGCTAAGGTGCGGAACTGAATCGCATATTGGCCCACCGACCGGCCTCCTTGACGGACGTGCAGCAGCGAGGAAGCCGCAGAAGAAGCTCGACCTGGCTCCTCAAACACCCTCTTAAAAGAGTCCATAAATAATGCCACATTACGGGTGATAGGTCCAGATCTCTCCCATATTGGATTCGCCCAGGCCAGAGCCTCACCCTCAAGATGAGAGATAATGAACGCCACTTTAGCCCGGTCAGATTGAAAGTGATGAGGAAGCAGTTCAAAGTGAATTGTACACTGGTTAAGAAACCCACGACAGGTTTTTGGGTTGCCGCTGTAACGGGCGGAGCAGATAATCGCGGTCCGGAAAAGCTTGGCTGCGCTGCAGCCGCAACAGGAACAGCCGGGGCAGTAGGGCCCTGTGCAGACGGTGCTGGAGAAAGGGAGTCCAGGCGAGCTGCTACATGCTGCAAGTAATTTATCACTTGTTTCTGGGTGGTACGCTGTTGTTCGAGTTCCTGTAGAAGTTCAGACATTCCTGGGTTAGAGCCAGCGGAATCCATGGCCCAAGCGTACTGTTACGACCAGAGGAAGTGGATCCTCTGTGTCAGCTGATAGAGGACTAGGAATTTGCCCAATATTGCTGACTGCTGACTCACAGAGTCAGGACACTGGTGTTTGCACCAGTCACCCAGAATGCAGCTAACTGCAGCAATGTGAACAGAGTCCAACAAATGCGGAATAAAGGAACAGAAGGTCTTTACTGGCAGACAGTTATACAAAAGTCACTTGAGATAAAGGCAAAACAAAGTTCAGAGTAATGCAGTGTGTAGATTAAAGCTGTCTCGTTGTCAGGCAGTGCAGGGTCAGGAATCCAGGCAGACTTACAGGAGACGATGGACAGAAGCGTAGACAGAAGATGCAGTGTTCGATAATCCAGGTGATTCAACAAACAGATGGCAGGCAGATACGTAGTCAAACCGAGCAGGGGTCCATAGTCCAGGCAATCCAGCAAGTAGATGGTAGGCAGAGTCAGGGTCCAGCAAAGCAGGGGTCAGAATCCAGAAAATCCAACAGACACAGATGGACGCTTCAGCGGGAGTCAAGAGGTACAACAACCACGCTTGGGCACCTCCTCCAGAGTGAAGCTGCCCTAAATACTCAAAGCCCCACCTATGGGTGGGGAGGATAATCAGGACCAGCTGCTTATCCCCTATAAGACAGGGAGAGGTGCACGCGCATGCTCTATAGCGCCTCAGATGACACCTGGTAGTGAGGATGGATGTGGCGATATGCTGGAGGACGCCTGCGTCTCTTATAAGGTAAGCCAGCCCTGGAATCCATGGTGCTGAGCTGTGCAGACAGGGATCTGACAACCATTAAGGCATGGCATAAAGTTAGGAAACTTGGTAAACGATATAGTGTGCATACCTCCTTTGAACCCTTTATTGGTCACCCAGGGTACCTTGGCCACACAGGGATGTGTTTTGATTTTGGATTTGTTAGATTCCAGCTACTCTATTCCCAATGGTTTCCAGCATTTACGCATAACCATTTTACATATTTACAAGCCCGTCGTTTTGCTCAACAATGTATGAATAATATCTGACTGATTTGAGAGGGGCATGCTTGGACATATTCCTAAAAAGGGTCAGAACACAGATCACAGATCTGTAATACTTACAGATTTCTCAAACCCCTAATAGATTGTAATGCAATTCCCACTGGTCCGGGGAAGTGGCTCAAGGATTTTCCAAGTCTGTATGTGAAAACACTATTAGAGGCTATTTTAAAAATTCACAAACATTCCCCAGTCAGCAGTTATACAGATATGGCATTGCTGATCTTTCATAAGGCCTATGTGACACAAAGTATTAAAAATAAAATGTCTCCTAACTGCACCTATTCTTGTTCTAAATGTAACACACCCAACACAGATTTATACTATCATTTATGGAGTTGCACATATATTCAAGACTTATGGGACATAATATATTTCCTTCATTATCACTCCCGAGTGGGACATTTTTAACATGTTATCTGATGAACAACATGGTCTCTCTAGACGCGAGAAAGCTTTATTACATGTCTGTGTGGCTGCTACGCGAAAAAGTATTCTACTTCAATGGTTGGACCCAGAAATACCCTCCATCTCTTTTATCCAAGCCACTATAACCCTCCTATTTCATATGGATTGGATTTATACTTTGTCAGATAAAGAAAAGATAACCAAACGATTCTTTGAAAAATGGTCTTTATTTATGAAAACTCTCTCCAATTCCACCACTTCCAAACTTATCTCACATTTTGAGCATACCACATGGTACTTAGATGAGATTATTCATGGACGTTAACCATACAGATTCCGGACAGTTCTTAAGGTTCCTCCAGGGTGCCTTATGCCTTGGATCAATTGTGAGTAATATAGGCTGAACACTCTGGGATCTTTTGAGCTAGCGTAAACTATAGATTATGACATAATATATATGAGTCACTAAGGCCAACATGGTACCTGTCTAGCAAAATATGTGCATCACTCAAGTATGTTGCTTTGGATAAACAATGACTTTACCTGCTTATGTGACAGGTTCAAACAATTTGTAGGACCATGAGTCGAGAATGTACCAGCATAACACCTTATAGAAGTGTTAACCATGTCAGTCTTTACCTTTGGATATATTATTCCTCCTTTTAGGACATCAATTTAATTCTCGATTTTGGGCATATTATAATAAGGTGCTAGTTCAGCACAAAAGTAATATAATATAATAATATGGTGGAATCTTCTTTTTTGAGACCCTGATGGGGGCCAAATATGATGTAAGTATAATAGCTAAGGTGGAAGTACATCTAACACCTGCTGGCACTGTATTTTAACATCTGTTAACCGCACTAGTT
The DNA here is from genome assembly GCA_033119425.1 of Bufotes viridis. Taxonomy (NCBI): domain Eukaryota; kingdom Metazoa; phylum Chordata; class Amphibia; order Anura; family Bufonidae; genus Bufotes; species Bufotes viridis. The sequence continues at coordinate 110,037,377 of CM065597.1, read as the reverse complement.
TAACATCAGGCTTTTGTGGTTGCACAATACAAAGGGGCCAGTTTTGTGGGGCCCTAATGAGTTATAATTCTGTATGTAGCAGTAAGGGATGACATCATGACACTCTTTGGCTCTGGTGTTTTGGGTATTAATGTATGCATGGGAACAGAGAGAGGGGACTCGGAACCCCTTATATACATTACCTGAGGGATCCAAGCGCGTCTGTATACATCGAGGCGCGTTTGTTCAACATGTTACTATCTATATTTTGACACTGCTTATAATTAAGCTTGTGCCCACTATCTGAGGGACCCAGGCGCGTCTTGATGTATCTAGACGCACTTGGTTATTATGTTGCCCCTTGTGTCTGATACCTTGGTAATTAAGCCTGTACCTATTAAGGATGATATACTCCGACATTACAATGTTTTGCAATCAGGTCTGGTGCATTTAGTACTATGGACGGGGATATAATTATTATTTTTTTTTTTTTTTTTTTATATCCTCTACATGCTTTGCCCCTGATTATATGTGTGTAAACAGGGGATCGTCCATGTTGGTAGTATGTAAGAACTAGTGGTATCAGCGCTTGTGTAGTCGCAGTGTGGCAGACTTGGCAGGGGCTGCTGGGTGATTCATATATAGTGAGTAGCTTTTACCTGACTACAGAATAAGTGTTAGCGCAGCAAGGGTCTGCGCAGCACATTATCTGGTAGTTACTCAATAACCAGTCATCCAACTTGAGTGTGGAATAAGTGTTTGCGCAGCTTGGGTCTGCGCAGCACGTTATCTGGCAGGCATCCAATGATTCAACCAATAAATTTAAACCTGACCAGTTCACTGGCTCTTTAAACTGTCAGTCTAATGCCAATGGTACTATTGGCCAATTATAGGATTACAAACTATAAATAGGAGTGTTCAGCATGGTGTTTCAAGTCTGTCCTTTCCCTGAAGACGCCAGTTTACCTGGTGAAACATGTTGGGGGACAGAATCTGTTGGTTTTAGCTCTGCTCGAGTTGCTAAACACTGAGTAGGAAACAGTTATTTACTTTAGGGTGTATGTTCACAGCACCGAGTACCCTGCAGGATTAGTCAGGCAGGTAGTTATACACTGATTGCAAACTTGTGGGAAGGTTAGGAGGGTAGTGCACACCCTCCGTTACCACTAGCAACCTGTGCGATAGCAGTGTGCAAATTCGAGCAGTAGTTTTAACAAGTGTGTCAAAACTCACAAACATTTTTAGAGAACTACTAATAAAAGTGAAGTTTTACTGATTTAAATATTAAGGGTAAAAGTGGTGAATTGAGCTCAATTGAGCAAAGTTTTTTTGATGCCTTGGATTAACGCACAGAATTTAGGGGGGGTCCTAGAGTAAATGTTCTGTTTGATTTTATGACTTTGTATCAGTAATGATTATATCTACCAAAGTTTTTTGCATTGTTACCAGAAATTGAATTGAATTGTATAAACTTCCTGATTTACTTGAAATTTAATAAACAGATTTGGGGGGGAAAAAAAAATAAAAAACATCTGCCTCTTTAAATTAGGTGTGTCTTACTCTGGCACAAGGACAACAAGACTGGTGTATAGGAACACCAGTCTTGATAAATCTCCCCCAGTCGGTTTTTATATTCATGTTATGACAGCATTGATATCAGGCTCATAGTAATGAACAGAGAAACTTACTTTCTGTCAACAAACAAGATGCTGGGTCATTTGGAGAGTAAGAGTGTTGGCCCCTATGATACAGCTCAGGACCTGAGCAAAGTACATAACTCATAAATACAGCCACCAGTAAGATTACCTTCACTTCAATTTACATCATGTACCATACTAACGGTTGGGAGAATAAAAAGGCTTGCAAGAGTGCTTCTCTGACCTCAACTAGGTATGTTATTATTAGGGATGTCCCGATACCATTTTTTTTAATACCGAGTACGAGTACCGATACCTATATTTAAGTATTTACCGATACCAATTACCGATACCAATTATAACATAGGGCAGATTTATCAAACCTTGTATAAAGAAACAGCGGCGCAGTTGCGGATAGCAATGAAAAATATTAAAGCTGGAATTTGGTTGCTATGGACAATGGCTTTACTTTTCCTTTGTACAGGGGCTAATAAATTAATAAATGGGCTTATAACCGTGTTTCCCAACCAATGTGCCTGCAGGGGGATCTGTGGGTGACGCCGCTATGGGGTGATCTGTGGGTGACGCTGCTATGGGGTGATCTGTGGGTGACGCCGCTATGGGGTTATCTGTGGGTGACGCCGCTATGGGGTTATCTGTGGGTGACACCGCTATGGGGTTATCTGTGGGTGACGCTGCTATGTATGAGGTTATCTGTGGGTGACGCTGCTATGGGGTTATCTGTGGGTGACGCTGCTATGGGGTTATCTGTGGGTGTCGCTGTTATGGGGAATCTGTGGGTGTCGCTGTTATGGGGAATCTGTGGGTGACCCTGTCATGGGGGATCTGTGGGCGAGGCTGCTATGGGGTGATCTGTGGGTGACGCTGCTATGGGGTGATCTGTGGGTGACGCTGCTATGGGGTGATGAGTGGATGACGCTGCTATGGGGTGATATGTGGGTGAAGCTGCTATGGGGTGATCTGTGGGTGAAGCTGCTATGGGGTGATCTGTGGGTGACCCTGTCATGGGGTGATCTGTGGGTGACCCTGTCATGGGGTGATCTGTGGGTGACCCTGTCATGGGGTGATCTGTGGGTGACCCTGTCATGGGGGATCTGTGGGTGACCCTGTCATGGGGGATCTGTGGGTGACCCTGTCATGGGAGATCTGTGGGTGACCCTGTCATGGGGGATCAGTGGGTGACACTGTTATGGGGGATCTGTGGGTGACCCTGTCATGGGGGATCTGTGGATGAAACATATATAGCATATATAGTACTCGTGCAAATGCCGGTATCGGTCCTGTACCGATACTGGTATCAGTATCAGGACATCCCTAGTTATTATTATTAAAGTTTACAGTAACACAAAAACATTAAAGATTTTTCCACAATACATTTAATAATGTGATAAACATATATTGAGATTAAAACTGTTACACAAACCCTGTTATATAAACAATAGATTAATGAGGCGTCATGATAAGCTGAAAAAGTCCCTGGCCATAGAGAGAGTCACTTCCAGAGTTTCTGTGTCCACTTTAAACTGTGCTTTCCCAGTGTTTTCATTTATAGAATGGGGAAGGTGTAATCCAAGTTTACTAAAGAGAGACAAAAAAAAAAAAACACTGCAGTAAAAGTATATTTTTATTTTGTTAAATAATATCCGGTGTGTCCCATTGCTACAGCCTGGAATAGATGATAATTACACTTACCCGTAAGAGAAACGAAGAAATGCTTCACAAAAATAATATATTATCAATAAACATATGTCAATATAAATCATACAGGTAAGTCAGTAGAATAATAACTTACATAACATCCAAGAAAGGCAAAAAGGGAGGGAAATACCCAGTGCCATTGTGGAGGCTAAAGGAAATCAAATTACCGGTTAGAGTAATTATCATCTTTCCCTAACGCCTCCCTAACGGCACTGCTAAGAGGAATTGCAGAGTAGATAAATATTTCGGTACCACAGCCGAAAGGACTTTTTTTATCCAAACGACAGATCCTGGTTAGCCATGACATCAAGCTTATAGTGTCTAAAGAATGTCATCGGATTAGACTATGTGGCGGCCCTGTAAATTTGATCTACTGAAGCTGCTCCTCTTTCAGCCCAAGAGGTGGACGTGGCATTTGTTAAATGGGCTTTTAGTCCAGTCGGAAATTTTACTTTATTTGTAACTCAGAAGAATTACCAATTTTATCCAACATGTGATTGAAGCCTTGGAAGTTCTTACTCCTCTGTTTTTCCCCTGAAACTGGATCAACAGATGGTCAGACTTCTTAATCTCTTTTGTGGCTTCAAGATAGGCCAGCAGATGGAGAGGTAGAGTAACTTCTTGCAGACAATGGAATCTGGAGAAGACTTTGGTAAGGAAAGCCGCTAAATGATTTTCAAGCTGAATAATCCAAACAGATAAGGATCTTGCCGTACATGTTGCATCTACTGCTGGTCTGAACATAGCTGTCCCTGTTTCCCATTGAAGAACTCGTCCAAAATCATGTGCGTGGTGACGTATGACGTCATCACGCCGGGCAGCGTGACGACATAATCGAGATTTCGCTCATGTATGAACGCGGCATCTGAGGGTTACAATGATGGAGAGCGGCACTATCACAGCTCCCTGTCATTGCAACCGCTACTCACAAAAAAATGTACTTTGTGATGAAAAATAGGGTAAAAAAAAAGAGACCATAGGTAATATCAAACCCACTAACCCTATTACCACTGGAGAAGATTAGGCTAAGGGCTTTTATAGGATCAGCAGACCATCGTGGAGCCACTCCACTATCAGGGGTGGACATCCTGCTTAATTGGAGAAAGGACTACGCTTTCCATGATGTAGGGACTCCATTTTTAAACCCCCAACAGCGTGCCATTACTGGCTCCTCCCCCACCCCCCTTTCCCGCTCCAGCCACCCAAAGCACTGCCTGTAGCGCGATACTGGAAGCACGTCACCACCCGGTACGCAACGGAAGTGACGAGGTGGAGTGTATCACTAGAATCGTCCTGCCCACACCCGCAGCCCCTGTCTCCTACTCAGCCCTCCCACGAAAGGGTCGGTCCAGGCTGAGCGATTAATGCCAAAGTATTGGCAGGGGCTTCCACGCATCCTGACGGACAGGAAACAACAACTGAAGCAGGTAGTAGGAGGTGACTTTTTATTAGGGCTTCTGCTGTTGTTTCCTGTCCTTGGGTGGCGACGTCATACTCCTAGCAGTGCCGTTGGGGAGGCGTTAGGAAAAATAAAGTATATTTTTCCTTGTTTGTCAAGAATACATTCTTCACATGGATTACTTACTATTTTGGAGTACGGAGATCTAGGAACTTTCTCCTTATATCAAGTGACAGATCAGAGGCTTTTGTGTTAGGGAGCTGGATTTTAACCTGGTGAAAAAAACAAAAACAAATAAAGAACTAACACATTTATATAGAAGTCAAGCACAAAGACCTGGAGTCATTTGAAAATACTGTTGCCGATGTTGCTGGTTTAACACCTTCAGGACACTGCCATTTTTCACCTTAAGGACCTAGCCATTTTTAGCAAATCTGACATGTGTCACTTTATGTGGTGATATCTTTAAAACGCTTTTACTTATCCAAGCCATTCTAAGACTGTTTTCTCATCACATATTGTACTTCATGACAGTGGTAAAATTGAGTCAAAAAATTTCAATTTTATTTATAAAAAAATACCAAATTTGCCAAAAATTTAGATAAATGTGCAAATATCCAAATTTCAATTTCTCTACTTTTAAAATATATGGTAATAACTCCAAAAATAGTTATTACTTTACATTCCCCATATGTCTACTTCTTGTTTGGATCATTTTGTGAATGCCATTTTATTTTTTGGGGGCGTTAAAAGGCTTAGAAGTTTAGAAGCAAATTTTTAAGAAAATTTCCAAAACTCACTTTTTAAGGACCAGGTCTGAAGTCACTTTGTGAGGCATACATAATAGAAAACACCCAAAAATGACCCCATTTTAGAAACAGCCCTCAAGGTATTCAAAACTTATTTTACAAACTTTGTCCAGTTTAAACTTTGTCAAGGAATTTATGGAAAATGGAGATGAACTTTCAGAATTTCACTTTTTTGGCAGATTTTCCATTTTAATCCACTTTTTCCAGTAACAAAGCAAGGGTTAAAGGGCTTCTGTCACCCCACTGACGAATTTTCACTAGCTGACATTAGCTACTTGCTAATGTCAGCTGAGTTCAAACATATGTTTAATATCTTTTTTTCTGTTTGCAATCTTCTTAAAAACTTACTTTTGTCATATGTAAATTAGCTTCGCTACCAGCAAGTTGGGCGGGTACTTGCTGGTAGCCGCCGCATCTTCATGGCCTTGGAACGCCCCCTCTTCTTTTGATAGACAGGGCCAGTGCGCTCTCCTCCTCTCGCTGGCCCTGTCTGCAGCTGCAATCCCGCGCCTGCGCCGTCTCGGTCTTTAGTCGGCGCAGGCGCTCTGAGTGAAGGACGCCGCTTAGGCGCTCCGTCCTCAGTGCGCCTGCGCCGATGATGTCAGCGCTACACCCGGAAGAAAAGACGCCGGCATCGCCTGCTCTTTACCAGGGATGCCGGCGTCTTCTCTTCCGGGTGTAGCGCTGACGTCATCGGCGCAGGCGCACTGAGGACGGAGCGCCTAAGCGAGCGTCCTTCACTCAGAGCGCCTGCGCCGACTAAAGACCTAGACGGCGCAGGCGAGGGATTGCAGCTGCAGACAGGGCCAGCGAGAGGAGGAGAGCGCGCTGGCCCTGTCTATCAAAAGAAGAGGGGGCGTTCCAAGGCCATGAAGATGCGGCGGCTACCAGCAAGTACCCGCCCAACTTGCTGGTAGCGAAGCTAATTTACATATGACAAAAGTAAGTTTTTAAGAAGATTGCAAACAGAAAAAAAGATATTAAACATATGTTTGAACTCAGCTGACATTAGCAAGTAGCTAATGTCAGCTAGTGAAAATTCGTCAGTGGGGGTGACAGAAGCCCTTTAACAGCCAAACAAAACTCAATATTTATTGCCCTGATTCTGTAGTTTACAGAAAAAACCCAAATGTGGTCATAAACTGCTGTACGGGCACACGCAGGGCGCAGAAGTAAAGGAACGCCATATGGTTTTTGGAAGGCAGATTTCACTGGGATGATTTTAAGTAGCCATGTCACATTTGAAGACCCCCTGATGCACCTCTAGAGTAGAAACTCCCAAAAAGTTACCCCATTTTGAGAACTACATGCCCTCAAGGTATTTAAAACCGATTTTACAAACTTTGTTAACACTTTAGGTGTTCCTCAAGAGTTTATGGCAAATAGAGATGAAATTTCAGAATTTCTATTTTTTGTTACCTTGCCTCACAAAAATGTAATATAGAGCAACAAAAAATCATATGTACCCTAAAAATAGTACTAACAAAACTGCCACCTTATCCAGTAGTTTCCAAAATGGGGTCACTTTTTTAGAGTTTCTACTCTAGGGGTGCATCAGGGAGGCTTCAATTGGGACATGGTGTCAAAAAACCAGTCCTGCAAAATCTGCCTTCCAAAAAACATATGGCGTTCCCTTCATTCTATGCCCTGCTGTTTGGCGATACAGCAGTTTACGACCACATATGGGGTGTTTCTGCAAACTACATAATCAAGGCAATAAATATTGGGTTATGTTTGGCTGTTAATCCTTGCTTTGTTCCTGGAAAAAAATGATTCAAATAGAAAATTTGCCCAAAAAAAAAATCAAAATTCCAAAATTTTTCCTGCATTTGCCATGAACTCTTGTGGAACACCTAAGGGGTTAACAAAGTTTGTAAAATCAGTTTTGCATACCTTGAGGGGTGTAGTTTCTAGAATGAGGTCCTTTTTGGGTGGTTTCTATTATGTAAGCTTCACAAAGTGACTTCAGACCTGAACTGGTCCTTAAAAAGTGGGTTTTTGAAATTTTCTGCAAAATTTTAAGATTTGCTTCTAAGCCCTAAAAAATAAAATGGCATTCCGAAAATGATCCAAACATGAAGTAGACATATGGGGAATGTAAAGTAATAACTAGTTTTGGAGGTATTACTATGTATTATAGAAGTGGAGAAATTGAAACTTGAATATTTGCAAATTTTTCAAAATTTTTGGTAAATTTGGTATTTTTTTTATACAAAAAAAAACTTTTTGGACAAAATTTTACCAGTGTCATGAAGTACCATATGTGATGAAAAAACTGTTTTAGAATGTCTGGATAAGTAAAAGCGTTTTAAAGTTATTACCACATAAAGTGACACTAGTCAGATTTGCAAAAAATGGCCTGGTCCTTAAGGTGAAATAGGGCCGTGTCCTTAAGGAGTTAAGGGTTTATTAAGACCGCCGTCTAAAATGCCGGTCTTAATAAATGTGCCTCTTAGTCTATACGCCGCCATCACCTTTAATTTGCCCCCTTTTTATTTATTTATTTACTCATTCATAGTCTTTCCTTCTAATGGTCATAGTAACTGCCTTCCAGAATGGGTCTGTAAACTGATAGGCAACACACAATCCCTCTATCACACACTTCACCTAGCTCCTGCCTTTATATGATTAGCATTGGCCCCTTTTATGTATTGGATGTGCTATTGGATTAATAAGCCCAATTAGAGAACCCGTGATGTTAAACCACAGATAGGGCTCTATTACATACAGGTTGGATACAGTTTACCTGGTGGCTCTGTCAACTCTCTTTGACAGGAGCCTTTCATGCAAAGACGGATACAGAGTATCAATTTGCCTGGGGGCTCTGTCAACTCTTTTCTCACAGGAGCCTCCGTGCAAAGCAGGATACAGAATATCAATCTTAGGCCTAATTCACACGTCCGTAGTGTGTTGCGGATCCGCAAGTTGCGGATCCGCAACACACCTTGCCACCTGCCCTATAGAGATGCCTATACTTGTCCGCAATTGCGGGCAAGAATAGGACATGCTCTAAATTATTGCGGAGCCCCCGGCCGGAGGATGGGCGGCGCGCTCGCAAAAGCAGAGAGCACAGTGTGTGCTCTCCACATCTATCACGTTCCCATTCAAAATGAATGGGTCCGCATCCGTTCCGCAGACGAACATTGCGGACGTGTGAATAGGGCCTTAACCATGTATTCTGCCTTTGGCTGGTAATTCCAACTGTATGCAGTCTTTAATCCTTATCAATAGGCAGGAATTGTAGTATCTTAGTATCTATACAATGTGTACTGTAGGCACGATGAATATAATTTGTCCCTTACTGTAAAGCAGCTCAATGGTCCTTTTGCTATAAATGGTTATTTGCCTCCTAATGCTCATACTCATTATTTTCCGGTGATTCCCTGTATACCGCCTAAGGGTCCCCATGTATAATGATTTTTTATCAAAGGAGCGGACTAATACCTACAATACACATGCACTCCCACACTGGTCCACAGCTCCGGTGCGCGTCAAAGACACGCCCCCTGGCCGCTGATTGGCCCTGGTGAGTTTCTGTTCATGTCCTTCTTCTGCACATCCCTTTATTTGGAGCTAGTTCGGGCGGGCGCGCAGGGCCATAATAGCGCCGGTACCTGCACGCTACACGTTCAGCAGCGCCGCCATTGCTTTCTTTACACATTGCTTTTTAATTCATTGTTTCCCTGCTACTACTCCTGATGAGGTGCTCGGTATATGAGCACTAGAAACGCGTCGAGTTAGGCAGGATAAGGATGGAATAATAGATTAGAGTAGCGGTGCTCTAAAATCACTTGAAACGCCGACTATTAACACACGCGGTGAAACAGTGCTGTGTGGTGCGCTACAGTTATTCATAGACGCTTCAAGCAGAGACAATTTTATATCCAGATAAAACAAGCCACTTGGGGTGCCGCATACATATGGACCCCAGTAGTGCCAGACTATGATCTTGTACAGAGGCTGAACATTAGGGTGCCTCCATCTAGATATTTAATATCTGATCCTGCTAGATATTTCTTACAAGCAGGACCACACTAAATTATTGGTGAGTGAGGGTACATTTAGTTATTAGCTCAACCATCCATATGAGCTGGATAGGAGATTGAGAAAATTCCCTAGGGTCCTCCTACGCACTAGTTATTTGGACACCTACCTAGTGCTATTGTGATAGGAGTTTCAGACACCTCTCTAGGGTTCTCCTATATAGTGGTCAGCGATATAATCTGACTAGTGGGGTATAAGTAATACGCACATTCACACTAGTGGCTGTCATAAATCCCCTCACTCTGTGCCTGTTGTGTTCCCTAGAGGGATGTTATTCTGTTATACTTTTAAACAAGTGAATAAAATTGTTTATTATTTTTATTTATTAACCGTTCAGTACAGGCAGTTACTCTGATTATTAATTTTCTGACGGAAATACATTGAAACTTGTTTTGCTCAGTTAGCCCCTTTCCTTCTAATAGTGTCACCCAAAAGCTTTTCACTAGTTCAGTAATGGCACAGCTATATTTATACACAATGAATACACTTGTTGCAACTTGACAGGATTATCTTTGAGCCAGTACCATCCTGCTGCCATTGCAACATAACTACTCCTGCGGTCTTCCGTACTAGCGCACTTATTTTCCCTACTAATACACCCATCGTCAGCTGAGGTCAGAAGAACCTATCGCGCACGCACGGCTCAGCTCGTGGAGTTTCTCTTACTGTATTATGTCAGTAAGCATGCGTGATCTAGACAGATGCACCAAAATACAGGTGGAGTCCTTTCTTACAAATTCAGCGCACTTATTAAATTCTGACATGCACAGTCCACATTGAGGAAAGCAACCATCTAGAATTGCTGTGTCTACATTGTCTGACTCACTGGTGAGTGCAATGCTTACAGCTCATATTACTGCATCTGCCTCATGTTCTGTGCCTTGGCAGCTGTCATTTAGGGCTCATGCACACAACCGTATTTTCTTTCCGCTTCCGTTCCGTTTTTTGTGCGGCACGTATGAGGAACTATTCACTCCAATGGGGCTGTTTCCGTTTGTCCGCATGGTTGTTCTGCAAAAAAGTAGTGCATGTCCTATTATTGTCCGCAAATCACGGTCTGAGGCCCCATTTAAGTTAATGGGTCTTCAAAAAATACGGAACGCACATGGAACACATCCGTATTTCATCTGTATTTTGTGGATCCAAAATGTAGAAATGGTATGCCCAGCCCATAATGCTCATGGGTTTGGTGATTAATAAGTTACTGTTTCTGTTTCCTATCCGCAAAAAACGGATCGCATACGGAAAACATACGGAAATGTTTTGTGGAATAACGGAACGGAAGAGGACTTAAATCAGAGGAAAAAAACTCTGATGCGGAACAACGGATCCGTGAAAAACGGACCGCAAAACAACGGTCGTGTGCATGAGCCCTTATACATATTTTTGCTACAAGGACTCTGTTTCAAATACAATAACTGTACCATACTATATTGCTTACTATATTGCCTAGGATATTTGAGCTATGGATGTTTTACCAATAAATACTTTATCTGAATGTGGTATGATTAATACATATAATCATTGACCTACCTTTATCTCTCACCTTTTAATTCCACCAGAATGGGACAATTGGATTCCTAATATTATTGATATACTACATGTAAACCACTTAAACCTAAAGTAGGAATACCTACTTGTGGATGTTCCTTTCACTGTATTTAATATTAATATTGTTGCTATTTTTGACATGAGATACGTCTGCATATACTGTACATTTTTGCCTAGTTCCATATATCTTCCATAATGTTCTATTATTTTTTATTCTGTTTTGTCCTGTGTGACACATATACTTACCTCATTTAGGACGTGAACAAGGTCCTGAGAGAGGACCAAAACATTGGCCATGTCCAATTTATGCAACTGGATGGATAAATAAAACTTTACTGTACATTACAATTATAATCCGAGTGCTGTGGTGTTTTTGGACATTACAGTGAGGTGTTTACATGCTTTCTTAGATGTGATCAGCCTAAACAAGAGTAGCCACACAGCTGATCAGGTACAAAAGTGCATCAAGCAGCAAATATCCCACTGGCTGTCTCCCTGTCAACTCAAACTGAGCAAAGTGGTCAGCAGCAATGGCAGGACCATCAGGGCCACATTGCATTTAGGAGGAAAAAAACAAATGCTCCCTGCATAGTGCACATGATCAATCTAGGAGTGCAACACTCTTTGAAAAAGTACCATGGCTTGCAGAACGTGTTGGTCATGTTCAATGAATTGCATTGACTTTGCATTTATGTAGCAGAAACCTCACCGCAGAAACAAAATGCCAGCAAAAACTGCAAAAGCACTTGCAGGATAACAGGCTGATATGAATGGACAGATCTCTTTTTAGACTTATAAACTATGTTACTAGAAATTGCAGAAAAAATTATGACATCAGCCTTAGGCCTCATGCACACGCTCGTTGCCTGGCCGTGGCCTTACTGCGGCCCGCAAACAGCGGGTCCGCAATACATGGGCAATTGCAGTGTGCACCCCGCATCATGGATGCAGACTCATTCACTTGAATAGGTTGGCAATCCGGAAGGTTGCTGCGGAATGTAGGCACAGGACCCCACGGAAGCACCATGGAGTGCTTTCGTGGGGTTTCTGTCCGTGCCTCCGCACTGCAAAAAATTTGTGCATACGCTACTTTTTTTGCGGTGTGGACCGTCAGATGTGGATCGCGGACCCTATTCAACTGAATGGGTCTGCGTACGCATGCGGCGGCCCTACGGTAGTTGCCTGTGTATTGCGGACCACAATTTGCAGTCCGAAGCACGGGCCAGGCAGATGTGCATGAGGCCTTAAAGGGCTAATCCCATTATAACAACTCATCTGCTATATACAGGATAGGGGATACGTTTCTGATTGGCAGGGGTCCAACCACTGGGGTCTGTGCCAATCACGAGAATGGGGAATTGTTTTCCACCATTTGAATTGGAACGCAGATACATATGCTTGTCTACAGCTCCATTCAACTCTATGGACAGCAGAAGACAGACAAGAATAAGCGCGCTATTTCTGGCATACCCCCAAAGAGCTGAATGGAATGGCACATGCGTGTCCAACTCTCCATTTCAATGGGGGAACAAGAGCCCTCTTTGTCATTATCATTGAGGCCCAATAGTCGGAACCCCACCAATCAAACATATCTCCAATTATGTAGTTAGGGGATACCTGGCAATGTGACAACTCCTTTAAACTCCTTGTCCTTTTTTCCTCAATTCCCGCTCAGGTTCCAGGCTGCCAGCTGAAGCTGTGTTGACCTGGGGTGTAAAACTGGGAACCATGACCTCCTTGGCCAGTAGGGTGCTATCAGGATTAATCTGTGACCTTCCTGTAACACCTTCTGCAGGACCTTTGGAATCAGTGCAAATGGAGGAAAGGCATACAAGTTTCCGTTTGGCCAAGGCTGGGAGAGAGCGTCGATGATAAATGGGCAATCTGTGTATGATGGGGAGCAGATTTTTTCTGTTTGCCTCTTCTGTCGTGTTGCAAAAAGGTCTAGATCCGGAAAAAAACATCTGTTTGTTATTTGAAGAAAAATCTGTCGGTTTAGACTCCACTCGCCCTCCCTCAGGACGTCCTTTCCCCTTATATGGACTGCTGTAATAGAAAGTATATTTTTTTCGGCCCATTGGAAGATCCTTTCTGAGACTCTTGCCAAGGCTGGACTCTTTGTGCCTCCCTGTTTGTTTAGATAAGTGACTGCCATAGTATTGCCGGACAAAATCTTTATCTCTCTTCCTTTTTTTATTTTTTATTATGATTGAAAATTTTAGAACAGACATCAAGATTTGCAGACAATATGGTATATTCATTACATTCATTACTTCTGTGCAGTAGTGATGCTACCGTAAAACATCAAAACTGTAGAAAATTCTACCAATATGACAGTATAACAGCCTGCCAACACAATATAAGAAAGTGAATAAAGAGGCATGTGTAAGCCAAACAATGGGGAACACTTAAGCTGCATGTCGAGTCAAATCTTAAGGACTCTACCTCATGTACTCATCTGTTCAATTGTTCTGTCAAGTACCATTGGGTTAGGGAAAAAGGTCTAATCACCCTGTCTATTTCTTTCTGAGTGAGAAATTGGAGCAGAAAATTACGCCATTTTCCAACAAACTTTTTGACACTACGTTCCTTGTGCCTCTCTGCCTCCCTGCGCTCCAAGGCCAATAAGGCTTTCAAATTCTGTAATATGGTCTCCCCCCAGCTTTGACAAATTGTACAATCCTCTCCCATAGTACAGCAGAGTGCGGGCAGGACCAGAGACCGCGGAACAATTCGTGTTGGGAGCTGAACATTTGGGGCAACTGGTAATTCTATCAGGCTTATCCGGCGTGCGAGGGAGATTAAAGGCATACACCGCATTGTGCATTATTCTGAAATGCATGTCTCGCCAGGTTTCATTCAATATGGTATTTCTTAAGTATCCCCAGCCCCTGAGTATTTTCTCCCCTGCATCTTGGTCATCTAAAGCCCTGCTCCACTTATGGAACGCTTGAAGTGACACCCCATCACCAAGACACTCCCTAATTTGTGAGTACAGTGACGAGATCGATTCTGGGCCCGAATTCCTGGTCAGGATCTTATCGAACCTATTGGGTTTAGCTTAGTTGATTACTTTAATGAACCTAGTCGTGAGGAAGCCCTGGACCTGAGCGTATTGGATAAACTGGAAGGGGCCCAAACCATACCTCTCCACTGGTCCCCGTTGTGTTAGCCACCGTCCCTCATCAGGGTGCATCAGGTGGTGTGCTGTTTCAATCCCTTTGGCCCTCCATTCCCTGAAGAGAGCATAAATTCTCCCACGTTCAAACTCGGGTGTTGCCATAGCGATAAGTATTTAGAAATCCTTTGGCTCAGGCCAAAAGTTTATTAAGCGATTTCCAGGCCGCCCTTGTGTGCCTAAACACCACAAAGCACTGAAGATACATAGGCAGATAAATGCCAGATAAAATGGGATATTGCCGCGTATAGTTTGGAGATATCCACATGTTTAATCAGGAGGGTTAGGGTCTGTAGCGGGTATAAGAGTTTCGAGAAAGTCATCATTTTGACGAGATGTATTCGTCCCAGTAGCGACAGGGGTAGGTTATGCCATTTTTGGAGTTCCAGAGCGATCTTCCGAAATAAAGGAGCATAGTTAAGTGTATATAAGGAGTCTGTTTTATGCCCCAGCTTAATCCCAAGATATGTTATAGTATCTCGCGCCACTGGTATTTCACAAATAGTGGCGTTTGGAGCAGGCTTCCCACCCTTCAAGGGCAAAATCGCACATTTTGCTAAGTTCAGCTTGAAGCCAGAAAGCGTCCCAAATTTTGCAATATCCAAAAATCCTTTGAGGTCCCTCCCTAGGTGTCCCATGAACAGTATAATATCATTGGCGAAAAAGGCCGCCTTGAGGTTGTTATTGCCCACCTTTACGCCCGCATACGGCGCCTTCCTGAGTAAATACCTAGCTAATGGTTCTAATGCCAAGTTAAAAAGAAGGGGGGACAGCGGGCAACCCTGTCGGGTACCTCGAAAAAGCCGGTAGGGCCTAGATAAAAAGCCAGTCATGCTGATCCTAGTCTGCAGGTTTTGGTAGAGCCGGGAAACATAGGACAGGAAAGGTCCCACTATCCCCAAAACATCCAGGACCCGCCTAGCCACTCCCAATGAACTTTATCAAAGGCCTTTTCTGCATCGAGGGCGAGTAGGGCAGGGTCCATCGCCTCCTTCGGATTCCAGCCACTTAATCGAGGGTCACCAGCACGAGCGGCCCTTAATGAATCCCACCTGTGGTGGGGTTATAATATCCGGTAAAATCCCCGCTAGTCTATTGGCCATAAACTTAGTAAAGATTTTAACATCTTGGTTGATTAAGGAGATGGGATGATACGAAGCTGGATCCTCAGAAGGTTTCCCCTCTTTAGGCAACAACATTATATGGGCCATGTTCATCTGGGTAGAAAAACCCTCTCCCTGCAGAAACGAGTTACCCACGCACGATAGTAAGGGGGAGATTTGCGTTTTAAGAATTTTATAAAAGTTGCCCGAGTACCCGTCTGGCCCTGGGGCTTTTGAACCCGGCAGTTGGGAGATTGTGGTCTGAATCTCCTCCGCTGTGGTGAGGGAGTTCAGTATGCTTTGTTGTTCTGGATTGAGAGCTGACAACCCTGAGTCGACCAAAAATTGGTCATCTCCTTCTCTAGTAATCTGTGGATTACTATAAACCCCTTAATAGAACTCAATAAAGACCTGGACAATCTGTTGGGGATCAGTAACAATGGAGCCTTCAGAATTTCGGATATGTCCTATTGGACGAGACCATCGTCTTCCTTTGGCTAGGGAGGCCAATAATCGCCCTGATTTGTTTCCAAATTTATGAAACTCCAACTCCCAATGGGCCCTATACAGGTTCTCCTTTCTATCCGCCCACAGGTCAAAATCACGTCTGGCTTGCACCCAAACTTGTTTGCTTTGTGCCGTACCGAACTGGAGAAAGTCCCTATACATTTTCTGGACCTCCCTGCTAGCTTGTAAATATTGAATCTTTGTTGCTTTTTTAAGGCCTGCCACATGGGATATTAAATGACCACTTAAAACCGCTTTCCCAGCCTCCCAAAAGAGCAGTGAATTAGTGGAGTGCTCCTGATTCAGGGAGCTGTACTCCAGCCACCACCCATGCAGTAATTCTGCAAAGGAGTCATCCTTTGTCAAATAAGATGGGAATTTCTAAAGAAACTCCGTACCACTAGGGGAAGAATCCGCCAGACAAACAAAACAGGGGAGTGGTCTGAGATCACCAAGTCCCCAATGTGGACCTCTTGAATCCTTGTTAACAAGTGTGAGGAAATACAACCAATAATCGATCCTGGACCAGGAATTCTTAGCGTGCGAATAATGGGTGAATTGCCTATCATCGGGGTGAAGGGTTCTCCAAGTGTCCAGTAAAGACGCATCCTCCAAGAAGGAGGCCAAAATCTTGCTCCCTGAGGGAGTGACGGTTGCAGTCCCCTCCATCCGTTTACGGTCCTTTACATGAGACACTACATTTTTAAAATCCCTCCCCCCCAATATCTTATCTCTAGTGTTATCTGCTAATAGTTTATCCCGCAAGGAGGAAAAAAAAGGAGCACTGAGCTATATTGGGGGCATAATATACATTGTACACATTTAGATCGCTCTCCGCGCAGGAGAATGTTAAGATTAACAGTCTCCCCTCACTATCAGAAATGGAGGCCAAGACTGTGTGTCTAAAATGTTTATGTACTAGAGTGAGGACACACGCCTTACCCTGCACCGCTGGTGACCCGTAAACTTCACCCACCCATAGCTTAGACATTCTGTGAAAATCTGAAGCCTCAAGGTGCGTTTCCTGCAAAAGGGCAATATCCGCATTTCCTGCAAAAGGCGTTTGAGGTGGCGAAGCACCGTTTGCGCTTGTGCGGGGAACAAAGATCTTTCACGTTCCAGGATACTACCTTGAACATTTTACACACCTTGAACAAGTTACATAGCACCCCTGAGTAGCAGTCCCCACTCCCAGACCCACACATCTTGAGATTGCATAGGCAGAAATGTAGAACCTGTAAAAACAATTAAACAATGCAAACAAAAGGTTAAACACTAGTAACCCTTTAACCTGATATAGCAGTAATAACTGCAAATCCTGGTTAAAAAACATTTTGAGCACTTCTCTTTTTTCTGGCACATATACAATCCTCCACCCCACCATATCTGGCTCAGTAAACAGGAAGACTAAGGAGTGTTTGTCCAGACCCAAGAGAAATCAGTCCCAAAACATGAGCGGGTACAATCTGTAAACTCACGGAGACGCCAGTCCCTTCAGAAATGCGAAAGAGTCCAACGTCCAGAAGATCGCCCCTGTGACGTGGCTCAGAAGAAGCCGTTGAGAATTGTCCACAACATGTAACTGGGGCTTGGAAGCAAAAAGCTGCTAGTATTCAACATTCAGCGACGTGACTTTCTCTGTTCCTTGGGACCAGTAGCAGAGTCGTTGGCTGAGGAGTTCCAGGCTCTCCAAAGAGGTCCTTATCTAGTAGGTATGGTCCTTGCGAGAAGAATGCCTCTGCATCTAAAGGCAAAGTAAAGGTCTTAAAGGAGCCATCTGCGCATTTTACTTTGAGCAGAGCTGGATAGAGCAGCTGAAAACAGATTTTGCGGTTGAAGAGAGAGGAACAAATTCCGCTGAAGGCTCTCCATCGCTTGGTCACTATTGCTGAATAGTCGTTGAAGACCATGATTTTGTGACCTTTAAAAGTGAGTGGCTCTCTGCGAGCCCGGAAGGCCCAGAGGAGACCCTCTTTGTCTGTATAATCTAGATATTTCATTAGAACTTGTCTGGCTTTGGGGGTCGAGGCCACCCCATCGTGCGTGTTACTAGTAGCTTGTAGATTTGGACCCAGTCTGTGCGCTCTTTCTACTCTCTTGGAAATTGAGAGGCAGCCCCACCACACAGAGATTATTGCGGCGGGAGCAGTTTTCTAAATCGTCAACCTTTTCTTTAAGCTCCCCAATCTCTTTTTGCAATTTATCAATCTGGGTGTGGGTGCCCCCTAGGTCCTCCTCCACACAAGAGGTTCTCTGCTCCAGTTCATCCAGGCGATATCCCTTCTGGGTAAATGCCTCCTGCAAGTCATGTAGTGCTGAGTGGATTGTCCCAGCCAGGGACTTCTTTAGATCTGGGGCCAAGTATGTAGCCACCTCTATTGCCAGCCTTTTATAATCTATCTCAGGGATAGGGCTCCCTGCAAACATGTCCTCCTGTGAGGGGGCCAGCCTTGCCTCTCCCTGTGCGGCTTCTGATAATGATAATGCCGCCCGTTCTGCTGCCGCCACCATTTCGGCCGGCATGATATTCAGTGCGGCCCCCCGTTCCTCCCCGTCACCTGCCGTCTTCCCGCTGCGCAGGAGATACCTCTCCATAAGCCTGGCTGTGGTGCGCTGGTCTCCTCCACCTTTGGGCAGGGGAATATGAGCCTGTCAGCGCTGCGTGGAGGGTAATGCTGCGGTGGGGATGGCGGAGCTCAGCGGGATGCCTCACGCCATGCCAGCGCTGGAACCGGAAGTCTCTCAATCTCTTTTCCTTTTATCTGTAATTGAAGATCTTTCACTGCGTCCCAAACTGTTGTTAATTTTCTTAGGTTGGAGGAAGCTAGACTTAGATCTCTTTGCCATGCTCCCTGTACCATAGACCGGTCTGAATAGGCTCCCTGGCCACATCTGCTGACATCTGTTGTAATTGTTACAATATCTGCTTGCTGCCAAGGTACCCCCCTGCATAGATTTCTTCTGCTTTGCCATCAGTTTGGGGAGTCCTTTACATACTGAGTGATTTTTACCTTCCTCTCTAAATAGGCTATACTTTTTTTCAATTCCTCAACATGAATGTCTGAAGAGTTCGAGAATTTGCCTGTGCCCAGTTCACAGCTGGGATTGAAGAGGACATCAGACCCAATACGTTCATTACCTCTTGAATTGTCACCCTTTTCCTGCTGCGAAACAGAGTAATCTCCTGGTTGATTTTAAAAAAAATTTCTGTTGGAAGAAATGTCCTCATAAGTTCTGAGTCCAATAACATTTCCAGAAAGACTTTCTTTCTGGACGGAAATTAGATTTTTCTGGCTTTATCATCCAGCCTAGTCTTTGTAAATCCTGCTGTACGATCTCTAGTAGAGATGAGCGAACACCTGGATGTTCGGGTTCGAGAAGTTCGGCCGAACTTCCCAAAAATGTTCGGGTTCGGGATTCGAACTCGAGCCGAACTTTATCCCGAACCCCATTGAAGTCAATGGGGACCCGAACTTTTAGGCACTAAACAGGCTGTAAAATAGTCCAGGAAAGGGCTAGAGGGATGCCAAAGGCAGCAAAATGTAGGTAAATCCCCTGCAAACAAATGTGGATAGGGAAATGAATTAAAATAAAATAAAAAAAATAAAAATTAACCAATATCAATTGGAGAGAGGTCCCACAGCAAGGAATCATGCGTCATATCACCCACCACTGGAGAAGGCCACTCTCATTTAGTTCGGACCAGCACCCAGACAGAGGAGAGAGGTCGCACATCAAGGAATCATGCGTCATATCAACCACCAACGGAGAAGGCCACTCTCATTTATTTTGGACCAGCACCCAGACAGAGGAGAGAGGTCCCACAGCAAGGAATCATGCGTCATATCAACCACCAACGGAGAAGGCCACTCTCAGTTATTTTGGACCAGCACCCAGACAGAGGAGAGAGGTCCCACAGCAAGGAATCATGCGTCATATCAACCACCACCGGAGAAGGCCACTCTCATTTATTTTGGACCAGCACCCAGACAGAGGAGAGAGGTCCCACAGCAAGGAATCATGCGTCATATCAACCACCACCGGAGAAGGCCACTCTCAGTTATTTCGGCCCAGCACCCAGACAGAGGAGAGAGGTCCCACAGCAAGGAATCGTGCGTCATATCAACCACCACCGGAGAAGGCCACTCTCAGTTATTTCGGACCAGCACCCAGACAGAGGAGAGGTTCATTCAACTTTGGGTTGCAACGCAAGATCATGGTAAAGTTAAAAAAATGAGGATTCAATAAAGAAGTGCCCCGGAGTACAAGACTACATGGTTGATGGGGAGGCAGTTATAAATGTTTATTCTGCACAAGGGAGGCACAGATCCTGTAGGATCCATGCCTGGTTCATTTTTATGAACGTTAGCTTGTCCACGTTGGCTGTGGACAGGCGGCTGCGTTTGTCAGTAATGACGCCCCCTGCCGTGCTGAATACACGTTCAGACAAAACGCTGGCCGCCGGGCAGGCCAGCACCTCCAAGGCATAAAATGCTAACTCTGGCCACGTGGACAATTTGGAGACCCAGAAGTTGAATGGGGCCGAACCATCAGTCAGTACGTGGAGGGGTGTGCAGACGTACTGTTCAACCATGTTAGTGAAATGCTGCCTCCTGCTAACACGTTCCGTATCAGGTGGTTGCGTGGAGACAAAACTTTTCCACATTTCTGCCATGCTAACCCTGCCCTCAGAAGAGCTGGCCGTGACACTGCTGCGTTGGCGACCTCTTGCTCCTCCTCTGCCTTCGCCTTGGGCTTCCACCTGTTCCCCTGCGACATTTGGGAATGCTCTCAGGAGCGCCTCTACCAGCGTGCGCTTGAACTCGCGCATCTTCCTATCACGCTCCAGTGCAGGAAGTAAGGTGGGCACATTGTCTTTGTACCGGGGATCCAGCAGGGTGGCAACCCAGTAGTCCGCACACGTTAAAATGTGCGCAACTCTGCTGTCGTTGCGCAGGCACTGCAGAATGTAGTCGCTCATGTGTGCCAGGCTCCCCAGAGGTAAGGACAAGCTGTCCTCTGTGGGAGGCGTATCGTCATCGTCCTCCGTATCCCCCCAGCCACGCACCAGTGATGGGCCTGAGCTGTGTCGGGTGCCACCCCGCTGTGAACCTGCTTCATCCTCATCTTCCTCCTCCTCGTTCTCTAGTAGTGGGCCCTGGCTGGCCACATTTGTACCTGGCCTCTGCTGTTGCAAAAAACCTCCCTCTGAGCCACTTCTAACAGACTGGCCTGAAAGTGCTAAAAATGACCCCTCTTCTTCCTCCTCCTGGGCCACCTCCTCTTCCATCATCGCCCTAAGCGTTTTCTCAAGGAGACATAGAAGTGGTATTGTAACGCTGATAACGGTGTCATCGCCACTGGCCATGTTGGTGGAGTACTCGAAACAGCGCAACAGGGCACACAGGTCTCGCATGGAGGCCCAATCCTTGGTGGTGAAGTGGTGCTGTTCCGCAGTGCGACTGACGTGTGCGTGCTGCAGCTGAAACTCCACTATGGCCTGCTGCTGCTCGCACAGTCTCTCTAGCATGTGCAAGGTGGAGTTCCACCTGGTGGGCACGTCGCATATGAGGCGGTGAGTGGGAAGGCCGAAGTTACGCTGTAGCGAAGACAGGCGAGCAGCGGCAGGATGTGAACGCCGGAAGCGCTCACAGACGGCCCTCAACTTATGCAGCAGCTCTGACATGTTGGGGTAGTTGTGAATGAACTTCTGCACCACCAAATTCAGCACATGCGCCAGGCAAGGGATGTGCGTCAAACCGGCTAGTCCCAGAGCTGCGACGAGATTTCGCCCATTATCGCACACCACCAGGCCGGGCTTGAGGCCCACCGGAAGCAACCACTGGTCGGTCTGTTGTTCAATACCCCGCCACAACTCCTGCGCGGTGTGAGGCCTGTCCCCCAAACATATAAGTTTCAGAATGGCCTGCTGACGTTTCCCCGGTTTGTGCTGAAGTTGGTGGTGAAGGTGTGTGGCTGACTGGATGAGCTGGTGGAAGCAGAGAAGGAGGAAGCCGAGTAGGAGGAGGAGGCTACAGGAGGCAAAGAATGATGCCCTGTGATCCTTGGCAGCGGAAGGACGTGCGCCAAGGAACTCTCCGGCTGGGGCCCAGCCGCCACTACATTTACCCAGTGTGCAGTTAGGGAGATATAGCGTCCCTGGCCGTGCTTACTGGTCCACGTATCTGTGGTTAGGTGGACCTTGCCACAGATGGCGTTGCGCAGTGCACACTTGATTTTATCGGATACTTGGTTGTGCAGGGAAGGCACGGCTGTCTTGCAGAAGTAGTGGCGGCTGGGGACAACATACTGTGGGACAGCCATGGACATCAGCTGTTTAAAGCTGTCTGTGTCCACCAGCCTGAATGACAGCATTTCAAAGGCCAGTAGTTTAGAAATGCTGGCATTAAGGAACAGGGCTCGAGGGTGGCTAGGTGGGAATTTACGCTTTCTCTCCAAGGTTTGTGAGATGGAGAGCTGAACGCTGCCGTGTGACATGGTGGAGATGCTTGGTGACGCAGGTGGTGGTGTCGGTGGCACATCCTCTGTTTGGTGGGCGGCAGATGCCAACGTTCCTCCCGAGGCGGAGGAAGAGGCCGAGGCAGCAGCAGAAGAGGGAGCAGGGGGAGCCTGAGTGAGTTCCTTGCTTTTAAGGTGTTTACTCTACTGCAGTTCATGCTTTGCATGTAGATGCCTGGTCATGCAGGTTGTGCTAAGGTTCAGAACGTTAATGCCTCGCTTCAGGATCTGATGGCACAGCGTGCAAACCACTCGGGTCTTGTCGTCAGCACATTGTTTAAAGAAGTGCCATGCCAGGGAACTCCTTGAAGCTGCCTTTGGGGTGCTCGGTCCCTGGTGGCGGTGGCCAGTATCAGGCGAACTCTCTTGGCGGCGGCTGTTCTGCTTTTGCCCCCTGCTCCCTCTTTTGCTACGCTGTTGGCTCGGTCTCACCACTGCCTCTTCCTCTGAACTATGAAAGTCAGTGGCACGACCTTCATTCCATGTGGGGTCTAGGACCTCATCGTCCCCTGCATCGTCTTCCACACAGTCTTCCTCCCTGACCTCCTGTTCGGTCTGCACACTGCAGAAAGACGCAACAGTTGGCACCTGTGTTTCGTCATCATCAGAGACGTGCGGACTCCGATGAAGTGGTATTCCCATGTCCTCATCATCAGGAAACATCAGTGGTTGTGCATCAGTGCATTCTATGTCTTCCACCACTGGGGAAGGGCTAGGTGGATTTCCTTGGGAAACCATGCCAGCAGAGTCTTCAAACAGCATAAGAGACTGCTGCATAACTTGAGGCTCTGACAGTTTCCCTGATATGCATGGGGGTGATGTGACAGACTGATGGGCTTGGTTTTCAGGTGCCACCTGTGCGCTTTCTGCAGAAGACTGGGTGGGAGATAATGTTGTGAACATGCTGGATCCACTGTCGGCCACCCAATTGACTAGCGCCTGTACCTGCTCAGGCCTTACCATCCTTAGAACGGCATTGGACCCCACCAAATATCGCTGTAAATTCTGGCGGGTACTGGAACCTGAGGTAGTTGGTTCACTAGGACGTGTGGCTGTGGCAGAATGGCCACGTCCTCTCCCAGCACCAGAGGGTACACTAACACCACCACGACCGCGTCCGCGTCCCTTACTAGATGTTTTCCTCATTGTTACCGTTCACCAAGCACCACAATAAGGAAAAAATATTTGGCCCAATGTATTGATTTCAAATTTAGGCCTTTTTTTACAGGCACCTAACACTATCTGCCTATTTGTTTATGTAGCGTATTACACTAATCCAGGCACAGCAGTAACCACTGATTTAGGGGAATATCTCTTTTAGGGCTAGTATTTAGGCCCTGGATGAAAGGTATCCTTTT
The DNA here is from genome assembly GCA_033119425.1 of Bufotes viridis. Classification (NCBI taxonomy): domain Eukaryota; kingdom Metazoa; phylum Chordata; class Amphibia; order Anura; family Bufonidae; genus Bufotes; species Bufotes viridis. The sequence continues at coordinate 110,013,574 of CM065597.1, read as the reverse complement.
ATGGACAGATTTACACTTGGCCTGCAACAGCTGGGACACCAGATTCAGGGTATTGCTATATTGGCAGGTTAATTTCACCCCAGAACAAAATATATGTGTAAGCGGACACTATGAAATCTGGCCTGCAACTGCTGGGACACCAGATCCAGGGTATTGCTATATTGGCAGGTTGATTTCACCCCAGAAAAAAATATATGTGTAAGGGGACACTATGAAATCTGGCCTGCAACTGTTTGGACACCAGATCCAGGGTATTGCTATATTGGCAGGTTAATTTAACCCCAGAACAAAATATATGTGTAAGCGGACACTATGAAATTGGTCCTGCAACTGCTGGGACACCAGATCCAGGGTATTGCTATATTGGCAGGTTAATTTCACCGTAGAAAAAAATATATGTGTAAGCGGACACTATGAAATCTGGCCTGCAACTGCTTGAACACCAGATCCAGGGTATTGCTATATTGGCAGGTTAATTTAACCCCAGAACAAAATATATGTGTAAGCGTATACTATGAAATCTGGCCTGCAACTGCTGGGACACCAGATCCAGGGTATTGCTATATTGGCAGGTTGATTTCACCCCAGAAAAAAATATATGTGTAAGCAGACACTGTGAAATCTGGCCTGCAACTGTTTGGACACCAGATCCAGGGTATTGCTATATTGGCAGGTTAATTTAACCCCAGAACAAAATATATGTGTAAGCGGACACTATGAAATCGGTCCTGCAACTGCTGGGACACCAGATCCAGGGTATTGCTATATTGGCAGGTTAATTTCACCCCAGAAAAAAAATATATGTGTAAGCGGACACTATGAAATCTGGCCTGCAACTGTTTGGACACCAGATCCAGGGTATTGCTATATTGGCAGGTTAATTTAACCCCAGAACAAAATATATGTGTAAGCGGATACTATGAAATCTGGCCTGCAACTGCTTGGACACCAGATCCAGGGTATTGCTATATTGGCAGGTTAATTTCACCTCAGAACAAAATATATGTGTAAGCGGATACTATGAAATCTGGCCTGCAACTGCTGGGACACCAGATCCAGGGTATTGCTATATTGGCAGGTTAATTTCACGCCAGAACAAAATATATGTGTAAGCGGACACTATGAAATCTGGCCTGCAACTGTTTGGACACCAGATCCAGGGTATTGCTATATTAGCAGGTTAATTTAACCCCAGAACAAAATATATGTGTAAGCGGATACTATGAAATCTGGCCTGCAACTGCTGGGACACCAGATCCAGGGTATTGCTATATTGGCAGGTTAATTTCACCCCAGAACAAAATATATGTGTAAGCGGACACTATGAAATCTGGCCTGCAACTGCTGGGACACCAGATCCAGGGTATTGCTATATTGGCAGGTTAATGTCACCCCAGAAAATAATCTATCCTTTGCCAGACAGCAGACAGTATTATACTTGTCTAGCCAAAGCTGGAACACCAGATTTAGGGGATTGGTATTTGGGCAATTGTATTTAACCCCTTAATAAAATATAGAAATTGCTGTCCTGAGTTTCTAGGGGTGACAATTAGCACAGCCAAGCCCCTGATGTAGGATATAGCAAAAAAAAAAACTAGTATTGATGGATTGATGGACTTGGTGGCAGCTTCTTCTGGTGCACCACAAGTCACAAAATGGCCGCCGATCAACCCAGAAAATAAGTGACAGAAAAACGCTCTGTGCAGCCTAAAAACCAGTGAGCAAGTAACTAGCATAAGTTCAATGATTCTCAGCTGTTGATCGATCACTTCATTTAGTGTTTTGGCTAAGTTAATCCCTTCCTAATCTCGCCCTAACACAGCAGCTGCATCCTCTCCCTACACTAGTCAGAGCAGTGTGACGTGCGGCGCTACGTGACTCCAGCTTAAATAGAGGCTGGGTCACATGCTGCACTTGGCCAATCACAGCCATGCCATTAGTAGGCATGGCTGTGATGGGCTCTTAGGGCAAGAAGTAAAACGCTAGCTTCAGAAAGCGGGAAGTAATCGACGAACACCGAACCCGAACCTGAACTTTTTTGAAAACGTCCGGGTCCGGGTCCCGGACACCCCAAAATTCGGTACGAACCCGAACGATGCTCGAACTGTTCGCTCAACACTAATCTCTAGCTGTTCCTGTAGTTTGTTCTTTGACTCTGCGGCAATAAGAAAGTCTTCTAAATAGGGGACGACCAGTATCCCCTTCAGATGTAAGTCTGCTATGGTTTCTGCCATGACTTTCGAAAAGACCCTTGGCGAGGATTTTAGGCCAAACGGAAGGACCAGAAACTGAAAATGATACTCCTCTCTTCCCCACTGGACTGCAAATCTTAAATACCTCTGATGCGGTGGAGACTTCCGGTTCCAGTGCCAGCATGGTTGACGGCATGCACTAGCTGCTCCGCGTCTACTGAGCCACAAAACCAGCTATCCCCGTCACACCGACTGCAACCGTGATACAGCAGTCGGGCAAATCCTAACCGCCTTAAAACTGGTTTATGGACCGATTTGCGTTTCCCATGGGGAGCAGGTCGAAGAAAACCTCAGCGCGTCCCGACAAGGGACCAGCGGAGGCTAAAATGGCGGCACGCCCAGAAGAGCCTAAACCCACGCAGTCTGAAGACACGGGACCTGCGAGCCCTCCTGACACAACCCCAACAGGGGACACCACCCTCATTGACTACAAACACTTGGCGCTGGAGGTGGCTACACGTATTCTGCCTGATCTGCAAGAAGCACTAGCTTCGACGATCTCCAACTCCTTTGCTGCGCTTCAAGAAGAGGTGACGCAGCATTCCAACTGCCTAACAGAGCTGGAAAACAGGCTTGCGGCAGTTGAGACAGACAATGTCATTATCAAAAACCACCTTTCTCAGACTGTTGCTGAAAATACAAAGCTTTGGATCAAACTCATTGATCTGGAGAGGAGTAACTTACGCCTGGTGGGTCTCCCAGAGTGGATCCTGCCGCGAGAACTACCAGAAATATGCGAAGTTGAACTTCCACAACCTTTAGGCCTCAACAATCATTGTAAAGTCGAGAGCGCTCACCGGGTGGGAAATTGGAATGAGCAACCCAGCAATGGAACGCTCAGACCCGAAGACATCCCCGCGCCTGCAGGACAAGAAACTCAGGGCCCGTCAAGTGATAGTCAAATATCTGGACTACATAGATAAGACAGCAATACTGAAGGCCTATAGGCAGAGGAGTGGAGGACTAATGCTACGGGGCCAGCGTGTCCTAATCTTCGCAGACTGCTCAGCAGAAGTTACAAGGCGCCGTAGGGCATTTTCACCTATATGCAACGACCTCTTCAAAAACCAAGTTAGGTTTGCACTAATGTTCTCAGCTGTTCTGAGAGTTTATTACCCTGACAGCTCCACAGCAACCTTTCAATCTCCCGAAGAGGCACAACGCAATTTAACAGACATCCTTCAACACCGTAAGCAACTACCAGCGTTCACGTTCCCGAAGGAGGGCATGGCACCTCTGCCCCAACGACCAACAACCAAGAATCCCCGCACCGTCTCCGGAGGACAAGCTATGGTAGGAAACGGGAGGGATCCTGGATGAGGACTTCTCCATCCTCTCATGCTGGATGAGTATACAGCGAATTCGCACCGTTATGATATAAGTGACACAGGGGGAAGAATTTATTGTGTAGCAGGGTGAATTAACCATGCAGTGTTCGTTTAGACGTTATGTTACTTCTCCTTTAAACTGGGGCGGGCCTGTTCTATTATAGACTTATGGGTCACCGACGATGGAAGTTGCCGGATGACTACAGGTTCCTCAGAAATTGTCGCTCCTACAATGTTATATCACTGTTTTTCTAATGTCTGCTCTGACATACCATCACGATCAATTTAACCCTGCTAGGACTGTATATTGCATGTCTGTGGGACGCTGTGCTATGGTCCGTACTTGTTGGGGGGAAAGATATGATGGGGGCCAAAGGTCAATAGGTCTCAGCAATAGTGCTGCGGCACGTCTTTTCTTACGTATCTTAACTCGTGCGGATGAATATGACGCAACACACCACCCCTGGTTCAGGTCCCCATCCCAGCCTCATTAATCCTGGGGCGTGGCAAGGGGGAGAACTGACATACCTACCACAGTGGCATCAAGACGCTGAAATTTATGATAAGCCTTATGAATAGGTGTCTGTCGCCATGGTTGGAAAAAAGTGAAGCCCGGTTCATCGTTATGATGATTTCCGTTGTCCTTGGTGGGGTATTTCAGTTCTCTTGTTACCCTACTACAGGATGCATCTGCATCCTCACAGTAAGAATGGATAACACACTTAAAATTGTGTCTTGGAATGTAAAAGGCCTTCGCTCGCCTCACAAGCGTATGATGGTACTGAGACATTTGCGCCGCCTTAAAGCAGACATTGCTTTTTTGCAAGAGACGCATCTGCCTCAAGCCAATTTTTGCAGAATGAAACGACTATGGGTGGGGGAAATATATGAATCTGAGGCTTTTAGGGAAACAGGCAGGGGTCTTGATCCTGCAGAGGCGAGGCCTCCCATACACAGTATCTCACCACACCAATGATGACCATGGTAGGATAGTAAATATCCACCTCGCCTCGGTAGGTGAAGACTTAAGTATTTACAATGTTTATGGCCCAAATGAGTATAACCTGCGATTCTTCCACAAAATGGGTGACTAAATTATGAAATACTCCACCGCTATAAAAATTGTGGGAGGTGACATGAACGCAATAGTAAACCCGTATGAGAATAGAAATAGAGGGGGGAGAAGGAACATTTGTCAGAAGGTGAATGACAACAGGTTAAAACAGCTCATGAACGACGCCAATCTAATTGAAACCTGGAGGGTGTGCCACCCGGAGGGAAAGGAATACACACATTTTTCACATGCCCACGACACATGGTCACGACTGGATTACATACTGGTCACCGGCGGAGCTATAACACGCTTTGTTACCCTGAAAATTGAGGAGCTGGTCGTTCCTGACCATTCCCCAGTATCGATTTTAGTAAGAGAAAATGTCCCTAGAGGTACAGATTTCATCTGGAGGTTTCCCTCTAAACTACTAAATGATGAAAACTTTAGAGATTTAATGAAAGGATGGTGGTGGGAGTACCTACAGGATAACGCTGACACTCCCAGCCCCCAATTGCTTTGGGATACTGGAAAAGCGGTCCTTAGAGGGAAGATCCTAGCGTATTCTTTTGCGGAAAAAAAGCGTATTAAGGACCAGCTAGCTACATTAAAGAGGACCTTTCATCTGGAAAAAAATTATGAACTAAGTATCGTGATATGTAGAGCAGCGCCCAGGGATCTCCCTGCACTTACTATTATCCTCGGGCGCCGCTCTGTTCTCCCTCTATGTCCTCTGGTATGTTTGGGGACTTGGTTATACTAGGCGGAGACTGCCTGACTTGGTTATACTAGGTGGAGACTACCCTTGCTCTCCTGGGCGTCTCCTTCTCTTAGGCTGTTGATCTGGCCAATCGCAGCGCACAGCTCATAGCCTGGAAGGTTTTTTTCTCCCAGGCTATGACCTCTGCACTGCAATTGGACAGAGCTACAGCCTGGGACGCCCAGGAGAACAAGGGCAGTCTCCTCCCAGTATGACCAAGTCACGGAACATACCAGCGGACATAGCAGGAGAACGGAGCGGCGCCCACATATCATGATACTTAGTTCAGAATTTTTTCCAGATGAAAGGTCCTCTTTAAGTAATGACCTTAGGACGGCCTACACAAAATTTCAGGTTTCCCCTACACACATGGCAAAAACGCAGTGGCTCTCGGCGAAACAGAGGTACGAGGCATGCCTACACGAATGGGATTCTAATAATTCGAATAAGGAGGCCAGGCTATTTATTTACGGCAATAAATCCGGGAAATTATTAGCAAGGTTGGCCAAGGGATGGAAACCCCAAACTGTCATCTCTTCCCTCAAAAACAGTCAGGGCCAATTAAAAACTCACCCCAAAGACATACTTAACGTTTTCAAGGAATATTATGAGACCCTATACAGATCACCAAACCCGCCATTGGCGAAAGCCGACGATTAGTTGAAGGGAATCAAGTTGCCAAGATTAACCCCAGAAGAATTAGACATCCTAAATGCACCTATTTCAGCCGATGAAGTTAAACTTACCATCCACAACTGGTCGTTAGGGAAGGCCCCTGGCCCCGATGGATTTACGGGAGAATTTTTCCGTATCCTAGCACCAGATATTGCCCCAACTTTAGCAGAAATATATACTAGCTATATGCAGGGAATGGTTATTCCGCACCAAACAGACTTAGCGCATATCAAAGTACTTCCTAAGCCTGGCAGGGACTTGACGCAGGCTTCCTCTTTTTGACCAATCTTAATAAACATCGACCTGAAGATAGGGTCCAAAATCCTAGCAGACAGGCTTGCCTGCATACTACCAAGACTGATCTCCCCAGCTCAAGTGGGCTTTGTCCAGGGGCAGGCAGCGGTCACCAACATTCGTAGGGTACTGGCGGTCCTGGATGAAATTAAAATGCGCCCTAAGGCCCATCCATCCCCAGCTATTATCTCCATAGATGCTGAAAAAGCCTTTGATAACATAGACTGGGGATGGATGGACTTAGTATTAGACAACATGGGGTTTAGGGGCCCATTTAGACAGTACATAGCTTCCTTGTACTTGAACCCAACAAGCTAGGATACACTTGCCGGGATTCCTCTCATCCACCTTTATAATGGGCTAAGGGACACGGCAGGGATGCCCATTATCACCTCTCATATTTAACTTATTATAAGAGCCACTATCCCAAAAACTTTCCCTGGCAGAAAACATAGCAGGAATTGCTATTGGGAAAAAAGTCCTTAAACATGATTTATTCGCAGACGACCTTTTGTTTTTTTTAGAACGCCCAGACAGGGACTTAGCACCCCTGTTTCGATTACTGAAAGACTTTGGACAAGTCCCGGGCTTCAAGGTCAACACGGAAAAGTTAAAATACTAACTCTAGGACCGCGGGAACTCAGAGCACAGGATCTGTCCCCCGAAACCCCATTACAGATAGCATCTCATTCCATTAAAGAGGACCTTTCACTGGTCCACAGTTTATCAGTTAAAGATATCTACATTGAGAGCGGCACCCAGGGATGTCCCTGCACTTACTTGTATCCCTGGGTGCCGCTCCGTTCGTCCTGCTAGCCTCGGTACCGGCGCCATGCTGCTGTAGTTTGCCTGGGCGGGACTTTCTTCTGCCCTGGCGTCTCCTCTCCAGGGCTGGAGTGCTAATCGCAGCGCTCAGCTCATATTCAGGATATGAGCTGAGCGCTGCGACTGGCCAGCACTCCAGCCCTGTGAGAAGGAGACGCCCAGGCAGAAGAAGAAGTCTCCGCCCCAGGCAAAATTACAGCAGCATGAGCGCCGGTACCGGGGGCTACAGCGGACGAACGGAGCGGCACCCAGGGATACAAGTAAGTGCAGGGACATCCCTGGGTGCCGCTCTCAATGTAGATATCTTTAACTGATAAACTGTGGACCAGTGAAAGGTCCTCTTTAAATATTTGGGTATACTGATAGGCAAGCTGTCTGAATCCCTCTACCTACTAAACTACCCGCCGGTGATCAAGAAAATACAGACGGACCTAACTAGATGGCAGAATCTACCTTTGTCCTTGGGGGGAAGAGGATTTCTCATAAAAATGATGTGTATTCCAAAATTACTATACCCAATGCAGACGATACCCATCCTCCTTAAACACTTGGATATAAAGACACTAGAGTCCACATTCCGAACCTTTTTATGGAAAGGGAAAAGGCCATGGATAGTGTTGTCAAAATTACAACTCTCCAAAGATTTGGGGGGACTAGCTCTCCCAGACCTTAGATGTTACAATGTAGCCAGCCTAATGAGACATGCCATTGATTGGATATCGGGGACGAGTTTTTATACCAACCTGCCTCTTGAAGTTCAACTGTCCCATGCTTGGACATTAGGTGCTCTACTACATACCAAATTTGCTCTACTTCCTCCTATACTGAGGAAGATCCTGCTGATCAAAGACACAATTGCCGCATGGAAGGTGGCTAGAGAAATTTTTGCACTCCCCCATATGCTATCGAAATACATGTCTCTTTGGGGTCACCCAGAATTTTAGCCGGGAATAGACTCTAAACATTTCCTCCTATGGAAGGAGGTGGGCATACAGACGGTTGGAGACCTCTGGAATTCGCAGGAGGAACGATATTCCTCCTTTGTGGAACTTAGGGACAGATTCCCGCTGCTCCGGGAATATAATTTCTTAGCCTACTATCAGACATTAGGGTTCCTCAAGCATAGAGTTATTGAGCTGAAAAATGAATTCCATGCTAATAAATTCGATACCCTGTTGGGAATTCACATGAGAAAGCGGTCCTTATCAGACATATATACCTCCCTCAGAAGCCGCAAACAGACTCCACTGGCGGATAAGTTATTTTCCCATTAGAGTAAAGATTTCCCTGACTTGGACGTTAACACATCAGTTCTGCAGGGGTGGCACGCTATAAATAGAGTAGTGGGTAACCAAATTTGGAGAGAGACACATTTCAGAATGATACATAAGGCTATTTATGGCCCAAATAGAATTGACAAGTGTCCTAAATGTCAACAGGAAAGGACAGATCTAACACATGGGATCTGGTCATGCCCTGCTGCCAGGAAATTCTGGAAATTGGTACAGGTCCAGATCAAAAAGTTTCTTAAAATATCTATCCCACAGACACCGGATATACTCTTGTTCCACGCAGGGACAGGTAAGCAGTCTATATCATCCCTAACGCACTTACTCTTACTGGCTGCCTAAAGATCCATATTCAAAAGATGGTTATACCCACAAATGCCATCAATGACGAAGGTATTCAACCACACCAAGCACTGTTTTGACATGGAGAGGTTACATGCGGAGACGCTTAAAGGCAAACAAGTGGACAGATTCTTCAAAAAATGGGAACCCTTCGTCAGGATGGTATACTCTAGGCAAAACATGACCAACATCATGACACCATTTACGACCCCAGAGTGGTATTTGAATAGGAAGAACGCGGGCACATTGGGGGCCTTGCAGGTCGACTGACGTAATTCATGATTCGGAATGCCCTGAGTGCATGGAGAGGAGGGAAATTTCCAGGGGGAAAGGGAAGGGTATTAATTTCTGTTCCAACCCTTATTAGCCCATATAGACACCTTGATATTCCCAGTATACCTAAATGTACTGACATATATGGGTACATGTTATGATGTTATGACCTCATAAAGGCATTTGATCTTCAACTCATGTAAACACACTCAAGAAAATAACGATGTGTTATTGTTACTGTCTTGTATGGTGATCAAAACTTTTTCTTCAATAAAAATTATTACAAAAAAAAAAAAAAACTCTGATGCTCTCTGCATATTGGGATGTGATAATACGCATCTGGTGAGATCCAGAGTCGCCATAAAGGTGAACACATCCTGAGGTAGGGAGGAAAACTCTATTTTTAAACCTGACGATATCACGTCTAACACCCAAGGTGAATTGGAAATATTTTTCCATGCTGGTAGGAATTTTTTTAGTCTTCCTCCTACCCTGCTTCTGGCGTCATTGCTTTGACGATTTTTGGGAGGAGTCTGTTGGGTTAAATAAAAAGCCCTTGCCTCTACCTCTACCCATCCGCCATCTTGATGAAAAATTCCTTTTTCTCTGATCCTGTCTGCCCCTTGTGGATGAGGTGAAATTCCGTTTTTGATGAAAATTTCTAGGATCTGACAGAAAACCTTTTTCTTATTAGAGGCTTTTTCTAAAATATCATCGAGGACAGATCCAAAAACTCTGTCACCCTCACAGGGGATACCGCACAATTTATTTTTTGATACGGCATCACCCAATCAAGATCTTAGCCACACCACTCTCCACTCCACTGTGGCATTAGAGAGGGCCGCTGATCTGGCTGCCAACTTAATAGTGTCCACCGATGAATCAGCTAAAAAGTTAGCCTCCTATTTAAACATGGGTAGCGAGGCATTGATGTCCTCCCTAGGAGTTCCTGCCATCAGGTGTTCCTCTAACTGATTTATACACATGGCCATGGATCTAGCCGTGTAAGTGGATGCCACACTAGGTCTTAAAATAGACATAGATGCTTCCCAGGACTTTTTTAGTAACGCTTCACTTTTCTTGTCCATGGGGTCTTTTAGGAGACCTAAATCTTCAAAGGGGAGGCCCATTTTTTGTTATTTTTGTACCGGGGCATCAACTTTTGGATACTTAATCCAAAAAATTGTATCTTCTTCTTAAAAGGGATATTTTCTTTTTAGAATTCTGGAAACCCCTGGTCTTTTTTCTAGGTCGGCCCACTCCTTATTAATAAGTTTTGTAATATTTGAATGAAAGGGTAAGACTCTTTCTCTTTTCCCCCAACCCTTTAAACATAAAATCCTACACAGTTTTTGGCTGTTTTGATTCCTCTAAATATAGGGTTGCTCTAATAGTTTTCAATAGTGAATCAGTGTCCTCCATGGAATAAAGTGGCCACCCAGACTCATCCTCTGAGGATTCCGAGTCGGATCCAGAAGGTAGCTCCCCTTCATCAAAATCATCCTCCTGAAAGTCAACTTCAGAGGGTGCGGACATATCAGTCATAGAAGTGGATGGTTTCTGAGATGTGGATGCAAACTTAAAGTCCACAGCGTTGTTCACTTCTTTCTTTATAATGTGTCTAATGTTATCCAAAAGAGATAGAGATTCTTCAGAAACAATCTTTTCTAGACACTTTGCACACAGGGGTTTCTTATAGCCAGACGGCAGTCCTTTTTTACATATGGAGCACTTTTTGACACGCTGAACAGATTCAGCAGATTTTTGAGTCTCCCTGACCTAGGAGATATATTAAAATTAGTTTTTAGAAGGAGCCATCCATGAATAAAGTCTAATAAGGATATACCCTCACCCCCAGTGATTTAGAAAGATTGTATCTGTAACCTCAGTGAGAAGTGGGTACATATTAATTAACCTTACATAGGAGGAAGGCTTACTGGGCTGCTGGTTTTTGACAGGTCTGCAGTTTTCCGGATCATGTTCTCTCCTGGCGCCGACATGATTGCACTATGCTGCACCACAGAAACGCTGGCCTGAATTCCTGCCTTATATTTAAATTGCTCGTTGCCTAAATTGCTTGTCGCCTGCCGCGAGAACAAGTCCCACGTAACCCGCCCATCCTATCGTGAGATTTTGAGCGGACGCTGCCCGGGGCTGCCTCTACCAAATAACTTGTGCCTGAGAGCAGAAAAGGCCGTACCGCGATCCCCGCAACCCTGGCCGGAATTAGTCATGTCCTGCTCGGGCGCTGAAAGAATAATGATCCTGCTGGTGCTGAGCTCCTCAGCAGGAGGATCTCCATACACTCCCAGAAGGACAGGAAACAACTAGAGCAGGTAAGGGGAGGGGGCTATTTAAAGATCTCCACGTTGTTTCCTGTCCCTGGGGGAGGCAGGGTATCCTCCTGTCAAATGTGCCGCTGTGGAGGCATTTGGAAAAATATATTTGTCCATCCAGTTTGGCCTGTTATCCTGCAAGTTGATCCAGAGGAAGGCAAAACAAAATCCTGTGAGGTAGAAGCCAATTTTCCCCACTTAAGGGGAAAAAAAATCCTTCCCGACTCCAATCAGGCAATCAGAATAACTCCCTGAATCAACGACCCATCTCTAGTAGGTATAGCCTGTAATATTATTACACTCCAGAAATACATCCAGTCCCCTCTTGAATTCCTCTATTGTACTCACCATCACCACCTCCTCAGGCAGAGAGTTCCATAGTCTCACTGCTCTTACAGTGAAGAATCCTTTTCTATGTTTGTGTACAAACCTTCTTTCCTCCAGATGCAGAGGATGTCCCCTCGTCACAGTCACAGTCCTGGCAATAAATAGATGATGGAAGAGATCTCTGTACTGACCCCTGATATATTTAATTATAGTAATTAGATCTCCCCTCAGTCGTCTTTTTTCTACCCTAATTTTGATAATCTTTCAGGGTATTGTAGTTCCCTCAATCCATTTATTACTTTAGTTACCCTCCTCTGAACCCTCTCCAGCTCTGCTATGTCCGCCTTGTTCACAGGAGACCAGAACTGTACATGTGTGGTCTGACCAGTGATTTGTAAAGTAGTAGGACTATGTTCTCATCATGGGCTTCTATGCCCCTTTTGATGCAACCCATTATCTTATTGGCCTTGGCAGCAGCTGCCTGACACTGCTTTTTACTGCTTAGTTTGCTGTTCATTAAAATTCCTAGGTCCTTTTCCAAGTCAGTGTTACCCAGTGTTTTACCATTTAGTATGTACGGGTTACTTGTATTATTCCTTTCCATGTGCATAACCTTACATTTGTTAGTGTTAAACCTCATCTGCCCTTTCTCTGCCCAAGCCTCAAATCTATCCAGATCCATCTGTAGCAGTTAACTGTCCTCTTCCATGTCAATTACCTTACACAGTTTAGTGTCATCTGCAAAAATTGATATTTTACTGTGCAAGCCTTCTACAAGATCAAGATCATTAATAAATATATTGAAGAGAATAGGGCCCAGTACTGACCCCTGAGGTACTCCACTAGTGACAGTGACCCAATCTGAGTGTGTACCATTAATAACCACCCTCTGTTTTCTATTACTGAGCCAGTTACTTACCCACATACAGACGTTTTCTCCAAGTCCGAGCATTCTCATTTTATATACTAACCTTTTATGCGGTACAGTGTCAAATACTTTGGAGAAATCCAGATATACGACATCTATTGATTCGCCGCTGTCAAGTCTAGAACTTACCTCCTCATAGAAACTGATTCAATTAGGTTGACATGACCGATCCCTCATGCTGATGCTGATATGGAGTTATTTGCTTATTTTCATTGAGGTGCTCCAAGATAGCATCTCTTAGAAAACCTTCAAACAGTTTACCCACGACGGATGTTAAACTTACCGGCCTATAGTTTCCGGGCTCTGTTTTCAGACCCGTTTTGAATATTGGCACCACATTTGCTATGCGCCAATCCTGTGGAACACTCCCTGTGATATAGAGTCCTTAAATATCATAAATAAGGGTCTGGCTAGGACATTACTTAATTCTCTTAGGATACTGGGGCACTTCTAATGGGGAATTTACTTTTACATTCTGCATTTCATCTGAGTGTTTATTTTCTTCAGTGAATACAGTGGAGAAAAAAATATTTAATAGCTTTGCTTACTCCTCATTGCTCTTTGCTTTTGTTTTTTACAGATTCTATTTTTTTCCTTATAGTTTTTCAGTGCTTCCTCGCTACCTTCGTGTTTTAGTGATTTAAATGCTTTCTTTTTGTCATTTATTGCTTTCTTTACAGTTCTATTTATCCACATTAGTTTCTTCTTGTTCCTTAACCTTTTACTCCCATAAGGTATGTACCTCTAGATTTTAGGATGCTTTTAAAAATATACCATTTTGTGGCTGTATTTTTATTTTTGAGGACTGTCCCAGTTAGTTAGGCCAATGTTAGTTGGCTAAATTTAGCTTTTTTAAAGTTTGGTATTTTTGTTCCTCCCTGTAGAAATGCTCTTTTGAATGATAATTGAAAGGTTATTACTTTATGGTCACTATTTTCCAGGTGTTCCCCAACCTGCACATCTGTTGTTCTGTCAGGTCTATTGGGTAATACTAAGTCCAGTATGGCTGTTGCTCTAGTCTTGAAACAGTTGGGAAAGGTAAAGGTCTTTGGTTATTGCCAAGAACCTGTTTCCTTTATGAGATGTACAGCTTTCAGTTTTCCAGTCTATATCTGGGTAGTTAAAGTCCCCCATAACAACCTCATTATGATTTGCCACCTCGTCAATCTCGTTTAGTAGTAGATTTTCTGTGGACTCTGGTATATTAGGTGGTTTATAATAAACTCCTATTAGTAATTTATTATTGTTTGCCTCCATGTAATAATCATGATCTATTTATCTATGTATCGTGTAAAGTTTTAGGGTAAGAACATGCGTAATAGAAAAAGTATTGTGGTTATGTCGGTGAAAACAAGTTTCACCTGCAAATGCCATACTTTCAAATAAACATTAAAAAATGGTGCCAATCTGAGAAAATTATGAGGGAAATATTTTCATTTTCCTTTCTTCTTTCTATAGTTAAAAAATATATCCCTCATTTGCTTACACAATATGGAAGCCTTATATGTCCTGTATGCGCCATATATTAAGCAGCAAATTAATATAAATATAAAATATCTTTTATGAATAATCAAAACCATTAGCTAGACACCTAGGTGAAAACAAATTGCTTACCACCATTTCCTCACAGCAGGCTGTTGATGGATCTTTTCGACTCATGCCCAAAAATATATCTTCACTTCCAACTCTCTGCTTATAAAGTATTTCATATCTGCGAGAAAGCGAAGTAATCATGTGATTTTATACATACTTAAATATACAGACACACACCATATTTTTCAAATCTTGCTAAAAAATACCTGCGCCATATAGTCTGCAGCTTAACCCCCTAAGGATCAAGCCATTTTCACCTTTATCAAATCTGACGTGTAATTTTATGTAGTAAGAGCTTTGGAATTCTTTTTCTTATCGAGCCATTTTTTGTGAAACATTATACTTCATGTAAATGGTAAATTTGAGTAAATATGTTTTAATTTTACCTTATAAAAAATCCCAAATTTACCCAAAAATTTGAAAAAAAAATCCATTTTCTAAATTTCAATTTCTACGCATTAAAAACAGATAGTGGTGCATCATAAAATAGCTTTTAATTAATAAAATGTCTAATTTACATTGGAATCATTAGATAAATGTTATTTTATTTTTTAGGATGATAAAAGGGTATTCCCTTCTCAGACAATGAGTGCATATTGTTAGGATATGCCCGCATTGTCTGATAGGTGCAGGTCCCAGAGGTGGGACCCACACCTACCTCTAAAACAAAGCAGGCAAAGTGGTGGCTGGCAGTGTCGAGTCCGCCGCCCACAACCAATCATTCCTATTGGCCTGCCGAAAACAGCTGAGCGGCAGAGTTACCACTTCCATTCACTTCTATGGGGTTGACACAAACAGACCTGTCACCACCCCATATCGGCGATTGCTGCAAACCGCAGGTCAATTCACACCTATGGTTTGCAGCGCTTTTTGCAGCATCTGATCCCCGAAACTTAAAAGTTGCGGTTTATTTGTTTTTTTTTTGCCCCCCCCCCCCCCTGCAGCCCTGTGAGATCTGCTGGTGGGCTGTGCAGGGTGGGTGGGTTTTGCGGGCGGTGCTGATTTGGCGCGGGCAGTGGCGCGGGGGATCACGATCCTGCCTGCCGCACCGCCCGCCTCCTCTGTAATAATTGTTGGTGGCAGAGTGGTTTGGCAGAGTGGTTTAGCAGAGTGTCAGCACATTGCTGACACTCTGCTAAAAACGGCTGGCATCTGTGCTTGTTCAGCCCCCGATCTGTGCCCTGGCAGCCCCCGATTCTTGATGGGAGCACAGAGAGAGGGAGCTCCCCTCCCTCCACATCACCCGCTGCTCTGTTCTGGCAGCGGGTGATGGTTACCATGGCAGCAGGAAGCTCTGAGAGGCGTGCTGTTTGCCATGGTAATGGCAAGTCTGATCTGACTTCTGCTAAAGGCAGAAGTCTGATTAGACTAAGACTAAAGTAAAAAATACAGTACACTATATAATGTACTGTACTGTATTATATAGACCTCAGACCCACTGGATCTTCAAGAACCAAGTGGGTCTGGGTCAATAAAATGTAAAAAAAAGTGAAAAAAAAAAAACATTCATCACTAAATAAAAATTGAAAAAAAAAATACATTACACATATTAGGTATCGCCGCATCCGTAAAAACTTGTTCTATAAAAATATCGCATGACCTACCCATCAGGTGAACACCATAAAAAAACACAAAAAAATGGTGTAAAAAAAGCCATTTTTGTCACTTTACATCACAAAAAGTGTAATACCAAGCGATCAAAAAGTGGTATGCCTCCCAAAATAGTTTCAATCAAACCGCCATCTCATCCCGCAAAAAATGAGCCCCTACATAGGACAATCGCCCAAAAAAATAAAAAAAATATGGCTCTCAGACTATGAAGACATTAAAACATGATATTTTTTTGTTTAAAAAATTATATTATTGTGTAAAACTTAACCTCTTAAGGACGCAGGGCGTACATGTACGCCCTAGCGTCCTGGTACTTAAGGACTCAGGGCGTACATGTACGCCCTGAGAAGATCCGATCACCGCTGCGCACGTGGCGGTGATCGGAACAGGATGCCTGCTGAAATCATTCAGCAGGCATCCTGTGACAATGCCGAGGGGGGTCCTGTGACCCCTCAGTCGGGCGATCGCAACAAACCGCAGGTCAATTCAGACCTGCGGTTTATTGCGCTATGTGTAGTCTCTGATCCCCGCGGTCTGTGACCGCGGGATCAGAGACTAAAATCTGCCCCTGATTGTAAATTTTAACCCCCTGCACCCCGCCATCTTAGTGTCCCCCGGGCGGTGCAGGGGGATTTGCGGGCGGTGCTGCGGGTGGGCGGCGCGGAGGCGGGCGGTGCGGCAGGCGGGATCGCAATTGCGATCCCCGCCCGCCTCCTTTCAATGCATTTCCCTGGTGTCTAGTGGGTATAGCAGGGGTCAGCACATTGCTGACCCTCTGCTAGTAAACTGCTGACATCTGTGCTGCAGATGTCAGCAGTTTAACCCTCTTATACCGCGGTCCGCACGGACCGCGGTATAGAAGGTGTTAACATGGAGGGAGCTCCTCCTCTCCCATCGGGGGCTGCCGTACCTTGCAGCCCCCGATGGGATAGGATGGTAGAGGGAGGGAGCTCACCTCTCTTCAATCACCCGCTGCTCTGTAATGGCAGCGGGTGATGGTTGCCATGGCAGCAGGACGCTTTCAGAAGCGCCCTGCTTGCCATGGTAGTAGTACTCTGGTCAGACTTCTGCTAAAGGCAGAAGTCTGACCAGACTGTGAAAAGTAAAAATACAGTGCAGTACACTATATAGTGTACTATATAGTGTACTGTTTGTATTATATAGACACCAGATCTACTGGATCTACAAGAACCAAGTGGGTCTGGGTCAAAAATGTCAAAAAGTGAAAAAAAGTAAAAATCAGAAAAATACATATCACTGAATAAAAATTAAAAAAACAAATAAACTACACATATTAGGTATTGCCACGTCCGTAAAAATCTCCTCTATAAAAATATCACGTGACCTAACCCCTCACGCAAATACCGTAAAAAAATCACAAAAAATGGTGTAAAAGCCATTTTTGTCACCTTGCATCACAAAAAGTGTAATACCAAGTGATCAAAAAGGCGTATGCCTCCCAAAATAGTACCAATAAAACCGCCATCTCATCCCGCAAAAAATGAGTCCTTATATAGGACAATCGCCCAAAAAATAAAAAAATATGGCTCTCAGACTATGGAGACACTAAAACATAATTATTTTTTTCTAAAATGCTATTATTGTGTTAAAGTAAAATAAATAAATAAAAAGTATACATATTATGTATCGCCGTCCGTAAAAACCTGCTCTATAAAAATATCACATTATCTAACCCCTCAGGTAAATACTGTTAAAAAAATAAAATAAAAACAATGTAAAAAAACATTTGTCACCTCACATCTCAAAAACTGTAATAGCAAGCGATCAAAAGTTATATGCACCCAAAAATAGTGCCAATCAAACCGTCATCTCATCCCGCAAAAAATGATACCCCACATAGGACAATCACCCCCAAAAAAAAAAAAATAGGGCTCTCAGACTATGGAGACACTAAAACATGATTTGTTTTGTTTTAAAAAATGATAATATTGTGTAAAACTTAAATAAATAAATAAAAAGTATACATATTTGGTATCGGCGCGTCCGTCGCAACCTGCTCTATAAAAATAACACATCACCGAACCCCTCAGGTGAACACAAAAAAAAATAAATACGGTAGTCAAGAGCCATTTTTGTCACCTTACATCACAAAAAGTGTAATAGCAGGCGACCAAAATGTCATATGCACCCCAAGATAGTTCCAATCAAACCGCCATCTCATCCTGCAAAAAATGAGCCCCTACATAAGACAGTGGCCCAAAAATAAAAAAATATATGGCTTTCGAGAATGTGAAGACACTAAAAATCATTTTTTTCAAAAATGCTTTATTATGTAAAACTGAAACAAAACCCCCAAAAGTAGCCATATTTGGTATTGCCGCGTCCGTAGCAACCTGCTCTATAGAAATAGCACACAATCTAACCTGTCAGTTCAACGATGTAAATAACAAAAATAAAAACGGTCCGAAAATAGCTATTTTTTTGCAAATTTTCCATTTTAATCAATTTTTCCAGTAAAAAGCAAGGGTTAACAGCCAAACAAAACTCAATATATATTGCCCCGATTCTCTAGTTTGCAGAAACACCCCATATGTGGTCGTAAACTGCTGTATGGCCAAACGGCAGGGCGTAGAAGGAAGGGAACGCCATATGGTTTTTGGAAGGCAGATTTTGCTGGACTGGTTATTTGACACCATGTCCCATTTGAAGCTCCCTGATGCACCCCTACAGTAGAAACTCCAAAAAAGTGACCCCATTTTGGAAAGTACGGGATAAGTTGGCAGTTTTGTTTGTATTATTTTAGGGTAAATATGATTTTTGGTTGCTCTATATTACACTTTTTTGAGGCAAGGTAACAGAAAATAGAAATTCCGAAATTTCATCTCCATTTGCCAATAACTCTTGTGGAACACCTAAAGGGTTAACAAAGTTTGTAAAATCAGTTTTGAATACCTTGAGGGGTGTACTTTCTTAGATGGAGTCACTTTTTGGAGATTCTACTCTAGGGGTGCATCTGGGGGCTTCAAATGGGACATGGTGTCAAAAATCCAGTCCAGCAAAATCCGCCTTCAAAAACCATATGGCGTTCCCTTCCTTCTGTGCCCTGCCGTTTGGCCATACAGCAGTTTACGACCACATATGGGGTGTTTCTGAAAACTACAGAATCGGGGCAATAAAAATTGAGTTTTGTTTGGCTGTTAACCCTTGCTTTGTTACTGGAAAAATGGATTCAAACGGAAAATTTTCCAAAAATCTAAATTCTGAAATTTTATCTCCATTTGCCATTAACTCTTGTGGAAAACCTAAAGGGTTAATGACGTTTGTAAAATCAGTTTTGAATACCTTGAGGGGTGTAGTTTCTAGAATGGGGTCATTTTTGGATGGTTTCTATTATGTAAGCCTCACAAAGTGACTTCAGACCTGAACTGGTCTCTAAAAAGTGGGTTTTTGAAAATTTCTGAAAAATTTCAAGATTTGCTTCTAAACTTCTAAGCCTTGTAACGTCCCCAAAAAATAAAATGGCTTCCCAAAATGATTGATACATGAAGTAGACATATGGGGAATGTAAATCAATAACTTTTTTGGGCGGTATTACTATGTATTATAGAAGTAGAGAAATCGAAACTTGGAAAATTGCTAATTTTTCCAAATTTATGGTAAATTTGATATTTTTTTTATAAATAAAAATAAAATTTTTCGACTAAATTTTACCAGTGTCATGAAGTACAATATGTGACGAAAAAACAATCTCAAAATGGCCTGGATAAGTAAAAGCGTTTTAAAGTTATCACCACATAAAGTGACACTGGTCAGATTTGCAAAAAATGGCCGAGTCCTTTAGGTGAAATAGGGCTGAGTCCTTAAGGGGTTAAATAAATAAATAAAAAGTATACATATTAGGTATGGCCGCGTCCGTAACAACCTTCTCTATAAAAATAACACAAGAACTAACCCCTCAGGTGAACACAGCAAATAAAAATAATATAAATACAGTGTCAAAAGCCATTTTTGTCACCTTACATCACAAAAAGTGAAATAGCAAGCGATCGAAATGTCATATGCATCCCAATATAGTGCCAATCAAACTGCCATCTCATCCCGCAAAAAATGAGCTCCTACATAAGACTGTCACCAAAAAAAAAAATATGGCTTTAAGAATGTGGAGACACTAAAAAATGTTTTTTTTCAAAAATGCTTTATTATGAAAAACTGAAACAAAAATTCACAAAAAGTAGTCATATTTGGTATTGTCATGTCCATAACAACCTGCTCTATAGAAACAGCACTCGATCTAACCTTTCAGATCATCTATGTAAATAACAAAAAATAAAAACAATCCCAAAACAGACATTGTTTTTCAAATTTTCCATTTAAGACATAAGCCCACGGAAATTGGATACAACTAGTTGCTTGAGGGGTTCTCCTTTATAAATATATCTTTATGTATATATATACACATACACACTCACTCACCTAAAGAATTATTAGGAACACCATACTAATACGGTATTAGACCCCCTTTTGCCTTCAGAACTGCCTTAATTCTACGTGGCATTGATTCCACAAGGTGCTAATAGCATTCTTTAGAAATGTTGGCCCATATTGATAGGATAGCATCTTGCAGTTAATGGAGATTTGAGGGATGCACATCCAGGGCACGAAGCTCCCGTTCTACCACATCCCAAAGATGCTCTATTGGGTTGAGATCTGGTGACTGTGGGGGCCATTTTAGTACAGTGAACTCATTGTCATGTTCAAGAAACCAATTTTAAATGATTCGAGGTTTGTGACATGGTGCATTATCCTGCTGGAAGTAGCCATCAGAGGATGGGTACATGGTGGTCATGAAGGGATGGACATGGTCAGAAACAATGCTCAGGTAGCCCGTGGCATTTAAACTATGCCCAATTTGCACTAAGGGGCCTAAAGTGTGCCCAGAAAACATCCCCCACACCATTACACCACCACCAGCCTGCACAGTGGTAACAAGGCATGATGGATACATGTTCTCATTCTGTTTACGCCAAATTCAAAACAGAAATCGAGACTCATCAGACCAGGCAACATTTTTCCTGTCTTCAACAGTCCAATTTTGGTGAGTTTGTGCAAATTGTAGCCTCTTTTTTCTATTTGTAGTGGAGATGAGTGGTACCCGGTGGGGTCTTCTGCTGTTGTAGCCCATCCGCCTCAAGGTTGTGCGTGTTGTGGCTTCACAAATGCTTTGCTGCATACCTCGGTTGTAACGAGTGGTTATTTCAGTCAACGTTGCTCTTCTATCAGCTTGAATCAGTCGGCCCATTCTCCTCTGACCTCTAGCATCAATAAGGCATTTTCGCCCACAGGACTACATCATACTGGATGTTTTTCCCTTTTCACACCATTCTTTGTAAACCCTAGAAATGGATGTGCGGGAAAATCCCAGTAACTGAGCAGATTGTGAAATACTCAAACCGGCCCGTCTGGCACCAACAACCATGCCACGCTCAAAATTGCTTAAATCACCTTTCTTTCCCATTCTGACATTCAGTTTGGAGTTCAGGAGATTGTCTTGACCAGGACCACACCGCTAAATGCATTGAATCAACTGTCATGTGATTGGTTAACTAGATAATTGCATTAATGAGAAATAGAATAGGTGTTCCTAATAATTATTTAGGTGAGTGTATGTATGTGCTCACAGGAGGTACAGGCTTCCCCAGTCAAATATGTGCTGTGTACATTATTATACAAGCTCTGCCTTTCACAACGTGATAATTGCCCGTAGCAAGCAAGACAGAGGCGGCACTGCAAACTGGACAGATCTTTCCTTCCAGTGCTCTACTTTATCTCACACCCCCGCTACCTGTTAGCCTTTTCTACTGCCCCGCTCTCTATGTAACAACTTCCTGCAGCAAGCAAGTGAGAGGAGGTGCTGCACACACGGAATAGTTTTGTCTGTCCAGCACTGTCCCTCAGCTCTCATCACCGCTGCCCCGCATTCTTCTCTGTTGCCCCACACTCTGTAACAACTCCAGCAATCAAGAGAGGAGGCGTCGCACACATGGGACAGCTTCACCTTCCAGCTCTCTCCCTCAATTCTCACCCCCGTTGTCCCGCATCCTTCTCTGCTGCTGCTTCTTTCTTCCCTGGCTTTACTACCCTATGCAGCCACTGATGAGAACATTGGTGCACCAGGTAGTGCGCTCGCCATGTTCTCTAATTGGAACTTCTTTTAACCCCTTTGCTCACCTGGGTGAACAGTTATGCCCAAACTCCTAACCGGTGCTGTCAGATTGGTCTCTCTGAACACCCATTGTGCCTCCTATGTTGCCGTCTGTGCACCCCCTGAATGTTCCATACTAATGCCCTCCCCTCTGAGCCCCATTACTAGATGTAGATGGCGGCAGCTCACAAACGGTGGCCTCCAGGCTTGCTATGTACCTAAGTCTGACAGACCCTGCCAGAGGCCCTGATCACATTTAGTCAGTGCAAAACTGACAGCATTGTAAGTAACATAGTAACATTATAAAGCTAAAAAAAAGACGACATCTGTCCATCCAGTTCAGCCTGTTATCCTACAAGTTGATCCAGAGGAAGGCAAAAAAAAAAAAACTGTGAGGTAAAAAAAAATTCCCGACTCCAATCAGGCAATCAGAATAACTCCCTGGATCAACAAAGTGAAAAGTAATTTTTTTGATATAAAAGTGGTAAAACATGGAAAAAAAAAACTGTACAAATTTGGTATCTCTCATCTCATTTACCATTTTCTCCACCTGTTTTAGGCGTAGAAAATGGTCTTTCAGCTGTCTTACATTAAGAAGCGGCAGTGGATCCGCCGACATTATGTAAAGGCCGGCACCTCTACATAACTCTAGCAGACCCACTGCCAGTGCAGGGCTGTGTCCCTGAATTGCAATTTTTGCTGACTTTATCACCTAGAAAAAATAAAAAATAAAAAAATTTGAAAAGAGATCGAAAAGTCATTGGTACCCAAAAGTGGTACCATTAAAAACTGCAGCCCATCCTGCAAGAAATGAGCCCTCACACAGCTCAGTCAAAAAATAAGTTGTGGCCCTTAAAAAAAATTCAGTAAATTCCATGTTAGGAAATGCAGATGCCACTCCTTTTGAACTCTGCCATCTGCCCATACAGCAGTTTACGACCACATATGTACAGTATGGGGTGTTGCTGTATTTAGGAGAAAATTGGTAACAAATTGTTGGGTGCATTTTCTCCTGCTAAGGTACCTCAGGGTCCCTTCAAATGTGACATAGCTCCTGAAAACCATTACAACAAAATTTGCCCTTCAAAAACCATATGGCGCTCCTTGCTTTCTGAGCCCTGCCGTGTGTCCATGTAGAGGTTTACGATCACATATGGGGTATTTCTGTAAACTGCAGAATCAGGGTAATAAATACTGAAGTTCGTTTTGCTGTTAGTAGGGTTGAGCAAACCCGAACTGCAAAGTCATATATGGGTGGTTTCTATTATTTAAGGCCCTCAAAATTACTTAAGAACTAAATTGGTCCTTAAAGTCGGTTTAGAAAATTTAATTTAAAATTTTTTAAAATTTATTTTAAAATTCTAAGCCTTTTAACCCCTTAAGGACACGGCCATATTACACCTTAAGGACCCAGCCATTTTTTGCAAATCTGACCAGTGTCACTTTATGTGGTGATAACCTTAAAACGCTTTTACTTATCCTGGCGATTCAGAGATTTTTTCGTCACATATTGTACTTAATGATACTGGTAAAATGGAGTCAAAAAATGTATATTTATAAACAATTTATTATTTATTTATTTATTACAAATTTACCAAGAATTTTGAAAAATTAGCAATTTTCCAAGTTTCAATTTCTCTATTTCTGTAAAACATAGTAATACTGCCAAAAAAAGTTATTCATTTACATTCCCCATATGTCTACTTCATGTATGCATCATTTTGGGAATGCCATTTTATTTTTTCAGGACGTTACAAGGCTTAGAAGTTTAGAAGCAAATCTTGAAAAGTTTCAGAAATTTTCATAAAAACACTTTTTAGGGACCAGTTCAGGTTTGAAGTCACTTTGTGAGGCTTACATAATCGAAACCACCCAAAAATGACCCCATTCTAGAAGCTACACCCCCCAAGGTATTCAAAACTGATTTTACAAACATGGTTAATCCTTTAGGTGTTCCACAAGAGTTAATGAAAAATGGAGATAAAATTTCAGAATTTTAATTTTTAAAATTTTTCCATTTTAATCCATTTTTTCAAGTCATGAGGTAAGGGTTAACAGCCAAACAAAGCTTAATATTTATTGCCCTGATTCTGTAGTTTATAGAAACACCCCATATGTAGTCGTAAAATACTGTACGGGCACACGGCAGGGTGTAGAGGGAACTGAGCGCCATGTGGTTTTTGGAAGGCAAATTTTGCCGGACTGGTTTTTAGACACTATGTCCCATTTGAAGCCCCCCTAATGTACCCCTAGAGTAGAAACTCCAAAAAACTGAATCCATCTAAGAAAGTACACCCCTCAAGGTATTGAAATCTGATTTTCCAAACTTTGTTAACCCTTTAGGTGTTCCACAAGAGTTAATGGCAAATGGAGGTAAAATTTAAGATTTTTGAGCAAATTTTCCATTTTAATCCATTTTTTCCAGTAACAAAACAGGGGTTAACAGCCAAACAAAACGCTATATTTATTGCCCTGATTATGTAGTTTGCAGAAACACCCCATATGTGGTCGTAAACTACTGTATAGCCAAACGGCAGGGCTCAAAAGGAAAGAAACGCCATATGGTTTTTGGAAGGCAGATTTTACTGGACTGGTTTTTAGACACCATGTCCCATTTGAAGCCCCCCTGATGCAACCCTAGAATAGAAACTCCAAAAAAGTGACCCCATTTTGGAAACTACAAGATAAGGTGGCAGTTTTGTTAGTACTATTTTAGGGTAAATATAATTTTTGGTTGCTCTATATTACACTTTTTTTGAGGCAAGGTAACAAAAAATTGAAATTCTGAAATTTCACCTCCATTTGCCAATAACTCTTGTGGAACACCCAAAGTTTGTAAAATCAGTTTTGAATACCTTGAGGGGTGTAGTTAGATGGAGTAACTTTTATGGAGTTTCTACTCTAGGGGTACATCGGGGGGGCTTCCATGTGCCCGTACAGTTTCTTTAGGTGAGTGAATGTATATATATATATATATATATATATATATATATATATATATATATACATAAAGATATATTTATAAAGGAGAACCCCTCAAGCAACTAGTTGTATCCAATTTCCGTGGGCTTATGTCTTAAATGCATGTTTGTTGCCTGTCATGGTTTCCAAAATTATGCTACTTTCCAGCATGCCTCTCACTTTCGTCCACCTGCTACCTTTCTTCAGGCTCACGCTCAGTTAACATACATAGAACATAGTACATAAGGCCGAAAAAAGACATCTGCCCATCCAGTTCGGCCTGTCATCCTGCTAGTTGATCCAGAGGAAGACAAAAAAAAACCCTGTGAGGTTTCCTTGTCACCTCTTTAATCCCATGTTGTTAACCACCTCCCGACCGCCTGACACAGGAATGCGTCCTGCGGGTGGCCGGGTTATACCTCCTTGATGAATCGGCGCGTCATCTCGCAAGATGCAAGATTTCCTGTGAACGCGCGCGCGATGATCATTCGCTGGCAGGCTGTAGATGTTAACTAAAAAGCATCAAACAGGTATATCAGACGCTGTTTTGTTAACAGAGTCTGATATAACTGCTACCTGGTCCTCTGGTGGTCCCATTTACTTGGATCGACCACCAGAAAACACAGGCAGCTCTGTAAGTAACACCAAGCACCACACTACACTACATCTCCCCCGGGGTCACTTATTAACCCCTTATTAACCCCTGATCACCCCATATAGACTCCCCGATCACCCCCCTATCATCGATCACCCCCCTGTAAGGCTCCATTCAGACGTCCATATGTGTTTTGCGGATCCACGGCAATGTGCTTTCCGCATTTTGCGGATCCGCACATTGCCAAAACTATATAGAAAATGCCTTTTTTTGTCCGCAATTGCGGACAAGAATAGGACATATTCTATATTTTTGCGGAACGGAAGTGCGGACCCGGAAGTGCGGATCCGGGATTCCGGATCCGAGCGGGACAAAGTCTGTCCCCATATAAATGAATGGGTCCGCAATTCCGTTCCGCAAAATGCGGAACAGAATTGCGGACGTGTGAATGGGGCCTTAGGGTCCCTTATCATCGCCAGTTAGTTAGCTACTTGTTAGGCAGTTAGCGCCCACAGCACCGCAGTCACTGATTAGTCGCTGATTAGCGTAATCGCTGTCGCTAATCAGCACTAGTACTATATAGTATCTGTAAGTGATCAAGACTGATCGCAATCAGATCTATATCAGAACATTACAGTCACCTTAGGCTCTACAAAAAACGCAGTGTTCGCCCGATCAGGGCTGATCTTGTTCGCACACTTGCGTTCAGTCCGAATTGCAGTGTCAGAATTATTTTTTTCTGATCACTGCAAAAACACTGTAAAATCGCTGCGGCGCTATAAAGATCACTTTTGACATTTTTGGATCTTTATTAGTGACCGCAGCTTTACTTCGCAAGCACTCCTATGTCCTTTCCCCTCTTTTTTTTTTTTTTGCACATTTTTTGGCAGAGATTTTTTCATCCACATTGATCGATGCGAATGAAGAAATCTGTGCCGTTCATTTTTTTTTTTCAACACAGAGCCTGAACGGAAAAAAAAAAAATCTCATTACCCGTATGCTCAATATAAGGAGAATAGCAGAAACTCCTAATGCTGGCCATACATGAAATAATTGCAGAGACCCTCAAATGCCAGGGCAGTATAAATACCCCACAAGTGACCGCCATTTTGAAAGAAGACACCCCAAGGTATTCTGTAAGGGACATGGCGAGTTCATAGAAGATTTTTTTTTTTTGCACAAGTTAGCGGAAATAGTTTTTTTTCTTTCTTACAAAGTCTCATATTCCACTAACTTGTGACAAAAAATAAAATTTTACATGAACTCACCATACCCTTCACGGAATACCTTGGGGTGTCTTCTTTCTAAAATGGGGTCACTTGTGGGGTATTTATACTGCCCTGGCATTTTAGGGGCCCTAAAGCGTGAGAAGAAGTTTGGAATCCAAATGAGTAAAAATGCCCTGTGAAATCCTAAATGTACTCATTGGAATTTGGGCCCCTTTGCGCATCTTGGCTGCAAAAAAGTGTCATTCATGTGGTATCGCCAAACTCAGGAGAAGTAGGGCAATGTGTTTTGGGGTGTATTTTTACATATACCCATGCTGGGTGTGAGAAATATCTCTGTAAATGACAACTTTTTAATTTTTTTTATACAAAGTTGTCAATTTACAGAGATATTTCTCTCACCCAGCATGGGTATATGTAAAAATACACCCCAAAACACATTACCCTACTTCTTCTGAGTACGGCGATACCACATGTGTGACACATTTTTGCAGCCTAGGTGCGTAAGGGGCCGAAAGTACCTTTAGGCCTTACAAGTTGCTCACAACTTAGCTCCGCCCAAAATGCCAGAACAGTAAACACACCCCACAAATCACCCTATTTCGGAAAGTAGACACCCCAAGGTATTCACTGAGGGGCATAGTCAGTCCGTGGGAGATTTTTTTTTTTTTGCCAGAAGTTAGCAACCTGTTGCGTTATTCAGGCTCCTTTTTTATTAATTTACTAATGTCTGTTGCCTGTTACGTTATTCAGGCTTACGTTTATTAATTTACTAATGTCTGTTGCCTGTTTGATTTTTCAGTTTTACATGCATTAACTATCCACAGATAAGCGCCCGCTTGATAGTTTAGTCTGTATAAATTCCACGGCACACACGATGCATAGATAAGCACAGATTTGTTTTATTTCGAGCCACCATCAAATTTGCAGGACATCATAGACACATTAAAGGGCCAACGTTTCGGTCCGCCCGGGACCTTGGTCACGGCCTGTCAAAGTATAGATACATAACATATTATGGCTCAACAGTAACATAAATGGGTATAAAACACAAAAGTTCATCTAATTAGATATAGTACATACACAATTGTAAAATAAAATTACATAAGGAATATCTCATGTGGTTGAATGTGGTTAAATGTCACCACAAAAAAGACCATGATTTGGGACAGGACAGCATTTAGAGTTTAGAATTTCATTAGGCTAGTCGTCAACATATAATAATACATCATTAGGGACCCAGTTGTAGATAGCAAACTTGTAAAAAGCTGGTGCTTTAACATGCACTAATGTTAAAGTCATAGGACGTGATATGATAAGGTACAATGTAACCCATAGGGTTCCGGATAGTCAGAGGCAAAAGACCTATATATAAACTAAAAACATCATATAACAAACATACATGTCTGGCGCATGGTAATGAACATACCTCCTTGTAGATAATAGATGTGCGTTGGTGGCGTGGTGGAAAATAAGCCGCCAGCGCCATTTTAAATACTGCCGGCAATAAGACCTGTGGGCGGCTGCCAGATGACGTCAGTGTGGGCGTCTAGTGAATGACGTCAGTGACTGGCGCTTGTGCATGAGGTAGAGGCACGATTGAAAGCATTGGGCGTGTACTCAGACGATGTGACACGTGACTCAGTTAACTAGTCACATGATCGGAGCTGACAGGTCCTAGAATACATACTAAGTTCGCAGATCGTATAATCAGGGCTGCCAGGTCCTTAAATACATATAGGAACTCGATGCTAGTATTATATAATAACAGGTAAATATGTTCATTAATATTACACCAAACATACTGGTAATACACAACAAGACTGGAGGACCAGCCTATGAGTAGTCGTATTAATGGTTACATAAGGTAGTATAACAGGGATAAAATGGCTAGTTAGTAGTTTAGTAGAGTTAAGCCATGTATTTATAACATATATCATACCTGCCCATCTGGGTCAACGGGTCTAAATCAAGAAATAAGATCTATATTAATATTACAAGACATCAGGGAACAAACATCACAGTGAATATAGTGCTCTTATAGCAATAATAATGGAAAAATAGGAATTATAGTAACAAATCAAAGTCTCGGTTAAGACCATTTGGTGTTAAGGTTTTAAGTTCATAAATCCAAAATGATTCTCAACCGTATAGTAAGCGACACTGATATTAAACATACACGATTACAAGAAATGTCTAATAAATTTGTAGAACGAGGATATCCTAGGTCACTTTTAAACAAAGAACTCAATAACACAATTCAGGCCCAGGGTCTGTCCACTAGACCCCAGGGTCCTCCACGTCTTCCATTTATTACTACTTATCATCCATTCATACCTAAGATACACCAAATTATTTGTAAACATTGGCCTCTATTAAATAAATTCTATCCTAATATTGCAGAATTCACACAGCCTGTAAGTATGTGCTATAAGAGACCACACAACCTACGAGATACCCTTGTTCACGCTGATATGGGCTCAAATAAATCTGGACCCGTTCAGACTACTTTAAGGCCTCCCAAAAATGGCACTTTCCCATGCCTTAATTGTGCTCAATGCACACACGTAAAGAATGGAAACACCTTTACACATCCTCATTCTGGTAAAACTTACAATATTAGAGGCTTCTATACTTGTACATCATCATATGTAGTTTATATGATTAAATGCCCTTGCGGCTTGGCATATATAGGTGAGACCTCTCAATGCATACGAGATCGTATAAGTAAACACAAATCAGATATAAGATGCAAAAAGTCAGAATTACCTATACCACATCACTTCATCCAGATGCAGCACAGGATTAGTCAATTACAATTCCAGGTCATTGATCAGGTTCCAATACCCAGAAGGGGTGGAAATCGGAAACGATTATTACAACAAAGAGAATCATTTTGGATTTATGAACTTAAAACCTTAACACCAAATGGTCTTAACCGAGACTTTGATTTGTTACTATAATTCCTATTTTTCCATTATTATTGCTATAACAGCACTATATTCACTGTGATGTTTGTTCCCTGATGTCTTGTAATATTAATATAGATCTTATTTCTTGATTTAGACCCGTTGACCCAGATGGGCAGGTATGATATATGTTATAAATACATGGCTTAACTCTACTAAACTACTAACTAGCCATTTTATCCCTGTTATACTACCTTATGTAACCATTAATACGACTACTCATAGGCTGGTCCTCCAGTCTTGTTGTGTATTACCAGTATGTTTGGTGTAATATTAATGAACATATTTACCTGTTATTATATAATACTAGCATCGAGTTCCTATATGTATTTAAGGACCTGGCAGCCCTGATTATACGATCTGCGAACTTAGTATGTATTCTAGGACCTGTCAGCTCCGATCATGTGACTAGTTAACTGAGTCACGTGTCACATCGTCTGAGTACACGCCCAATGCTTTCAATCGTGCCTCTACCTCATGCACAAGCGCCAGTCACTGACGTCATTCACTAGACGCCCACACTGACGTCATCTGGCAGCCGCCCACAGGTCTTATTGCCGGCAGTATTTAAAATGGCGCTGGCGGCTTATTTTCCACCACGCCACCAACGCACATCTATTATCTACAAGGAGGTATGTTCATTACCATGCGCCAGACATGTATGTTTGTTATATGATGTTTTTTAGTTTTATATATAGGTCTTTTGCCTCTGACTATCCGGAACCCTATGGGTTACATTGTACCTTATCATATCACGTCCTATGACTTTAACATTAGTGCATGTTAAAGCACCAGCTTTTTACAAGTTTGCTATCTACAACTGGGTCCCTAATGATGTATTATTATATGTTGACGACTAGCCTAATGAAATTCTAAACTCTAAATGCTGTCCTGTCCCAAATCATGGTCTTTTTTGTGGTGACATTTAACCACATTCAACCACATGAGATATTCCTTATGTAATTTTATTTTACAATTGTGTATGTACTATATCTAATTAGATGAACTTTTGTGTTTTATACCCATTTATGTTACTGTTGAGCCATAATAGGTTATGTATCTATACTTTGACAGGCCGTGACCAAGGTCCCGGGCGGACCGAAACGTTGGCCCTTTAATGTGTCTATGATGTCCTGCAAATTTGATGGTGGCTCGAAATAAAACAAATCTGTGCTTATCTATGCATCGTGTGTGCCGTGGAATTTATACAGACTGAATTTGTGGCGTAACAGCCCCTTCACGTAGCACCACTTATCTTTTGGTGGAAGTGCCATTCAGTTTACTTCAATTATATTCGCTTGATAGTTTAGACTTCAGTCACCGTCACAATCACTAGTTCAATTTCTGTCAACATCCACGGTCTTGGGTCTCTCTCTTAATCTTCAGGGCCCCCAGGTCCGGCATAAATTACTGTTATTATTATCTCACAGTTGCAGCATATTGCATACATCAGACATCGAGGAGGCCTTGTCGGTCCCAGAAACTCCTGCGTCTGAGCATGCCAGCATCTCATCTCTACGAAGTTGGACAATTCCTAAATTAATTGTGGAATTAAACAAGAGAGGGATTCATTACCCAGCTTCTGCCCGGAAGGCAGAATTATACAGACTTTTGATGTCTGAGTCAACAGCGCCAGCCATGGAGCAAGTTTCCATGTGCACCCTCCAACTTTTGTGGACACAGCTACATTCCATGATAAATAACATTTCCTCTGCAATCTCAGATGTGCAAGCTAGGCTCCTGGCAGTAGAATCCAGGGGGCCAGCAACCAGCCAGTCTGCATCGTCTTTTCCAGTAGCCTCTACTTCACGGACCATTTCCCCAGGTAGGGTCCTGAACACGCATGAGGTAGCTCCCTAATAACATCAAGAAAGACATCCTGGAAGGAAAGGATGTTAACTTGGCTTCAATCCTCATAGCCACCCATGACACAGTAGAAAACAAAACAATCGCTTGCGGCGACGTATCCATCATTCCTAAAGCCAGGGATGCCCGCCTTAAGAAAAAAATTGTCCATCACAGAGTTTGTCCTGGCCTTCAGTTTATTCAGGGATATCATCTGTTCAGCCCATCCTATAAGGTAATCGAGGGAGAGTTGAGTCCACATAGATCGTCTACAGAATCCGAGTCTTCATAGGGCTCGACTCACAAGGTGAGACTAGTAATTTTAGTTATATGACAATGTACAAGAATAGTAATCCCAGGTCGGCAAGCTTTTTTCCTTGATGCCTGCTGCAGCCCATGAGGGCAGTATAAAGAGAGCAGAAAGAAGGGGAGTAAAGGAGGGGAGGGAGTGAAAGGAAAAAAGGTATATAATAAAGAAAATGGTTTTGGTGCAGCTTGAATATGGAGGAACGCTTGAGGAATGATAGACTGGCATTAAACTCATAATGGTAAATAGTCGCCATGTAAACACTATCTGTATCGTTGACGCTAGTAGACTGAGCAACGAGACATGAGAAATGAACTGATGATCCCTTAGAATGGACCTAAAAGGAGGGGGCGCCCCTCGCAGGGTGAAGGCTACTGTGGCCCACACTGACTAACCTATGCTTATGTGAATTTCCTGTATGATTTCCATGGGCCCCATATTTTCAGGAAAGTCGAGCGAGAGTGCGTCTCCCAGTGTGCCAGTTCCTCGAAATAGTACAGCTGGTCCACTTTTTCCATCCAAGCAAAGGTATGAGTAGTCTAGCAGCCGTAATAAGCATAGTGGGAAGGTTATGTTTTGATTTGGTAAAGTTACTGGTCGGGCATCATAGCAGGATTAGTTTGAGTTCTATTGATATGGTTGTGGAGCAAATCTGATTAATCATATTGTTAACTTCTTTCCAGAAGGTTTGAATGTGATGACAAGACCACCATATATGGGAGTACGAACCTTTGCCAGATCCACATCTCCACCACTGTTCTGAGATGTTTGAGTTAATATTGTGAAGGAATTCTGGCGTCTTATACCATCTGGTAAGTAGTTTGTACGAGTTTTCTTGTATTCTAATACATCTGTTAAAGCTGTGGGAATTTGTTAATATGAACGCTTTTTCCGGGTCAGGAATTGTGATAGAAAGTTCTTTTTCCCAGGCTTGTAGGAAATATAAAGTGGGAGATTTATAAGATAAAGCTGATTTATATGTGAGAGAAAACAGATTTCTAGGAAGAGTGTCTTTTTCTAACAATTGTTCGAGCCAGGACTTAGTGTTTTGGGTATTGTGGGTTATAGAAAGTAGCCCAGTATCCGTACGAAAGTCATGTAGATGGAAAAAAGTTGATAAGCGAACCTTGGGGAGATCTAATATGTCATCCTAGAACAAGGTGCCATCTCCCACTTGTAGGTCTTTTAATGAAAAAGCAGTCAGTAGTGGGGGCGAAACTCCAGAAGGCTGTAAGATCTGAGGATGTATATGCAGTTGTAAGAAGTCTAGAGGCAAGGTCGGTGAGGGGAATTTAAGAGTCTGGTTGACATAGAACTCAGCCCATACCGCTAATGCCACTTTCAAGAGTGCAAGGCATGATTTATCTCGTCTGTAGGGTCTGACCCCCAAAAGAATCGCTCTTATCAGTCGTGGTTAGAAGCAATTTTTCCATTTCCGTAAAGAGACTAGTAGGGCGAGGAGACAGCAATTCCATGCATCTAGTTAGCTGCATGGCCTTATAATATGAATGAATGTCAGGTAGTCCGAAGCCTCCAAATCTCCTCTCCCTAGTCAGGGTAGCATAGGCTATTCTTGGGGATTTCCCATCCCAAAGAAAGAAAAAGAGCGCCCGACGAGTCTTAGAGAAGGAATTTGATAGCCAAATGGTTAGCACCTGAAAAAGATAAAGTAATTTAGGAACTGTGTACATCTTGAGAAAATTCTTTCGGCCTATCCAAGGAGATAAAGGGAAGTTTTACGGAATTAAGTTGAGACCGTATCAATTTTAAGAGAGGTGTATAATTAAGGGAGAAGAGTTCGTTTAGATTGGCCGATATATGAACTCTATATATTGTATACTTTTGGAGGCCCATGGGAAGGGGGTGGTCCGTTTTAGTGTAGTAAGTATAGAGGCGGGAACTGATATATTTAAAGCAGTCGATTTGTTGCAATTAATTTAAAAATTTGTTACGGTGCCAAAGTCGCTAAATATAGATAATAGTCTGGGAAATGCAGTTAGTGGGTTTGATGTTTTAACAAGGAGATCGTCAGCAAATGCTGTCAGGTGTGAATGGGAGCCTACTGTGAATCCTTGTATTGAGGTGTCTTGCCTGATTTTGGATAGCAGGGTCTCCATTACTATAACAAATAAAGCGGGTGATAATTGACAGCCTTGTTGAGTACCGTTTGAAATATGGAACGGAGGCGAAAAGGTGCCATTTATTTTTACCCTCGACTATGGGGTGGAATAGAGG
This sequence comes from Bufotes viridis, assembly GCA_033119425.1. Classification (NCBI taxonomy): domain Eukaryota; kingdom Metazoa; phylum Chordata; class Amphibia; order Anura; family Bufonidae; genus Bufotes; species Bufotes viridis. The sequence continues at coordinate 109,979,389 of CM065597.1, read as the reverse complement.
GTGAAGATAGCTTGGATAAACCGATGTAAGAGGCCAAAGGCATGTAAGGTCCCTGACATGAATTGCCAGCTGACCCTGTCGAAGGCCTTCTCAGTATCTGTGCTTAGAAAGGCTATGGGAGAATGTGTGGTCTACGCAAGAGATATTAATTGGAGCAGTCAGACTGTGTTCTCCTTACCCTGCCTTCCTTTGATGAAACCCACTTGTTCCCTATTTATTATGGTAGGTAAGATTGCTTGGATGCGCTGGGCTAAGATTTTTGCCGACCATTTGATATCAATGTTAAGGAGGGAAATTGGGCGGTAGCTTCCGAAGTCCAATGGGTCCTTTTCGGCTTTGTGTAGAACTGTGACATGGGCTTCTAGGGCTTGCGTCGGGAGTGAGCCTCCCTCAAGGAGGTGATTGCATAGTGTCGTAAAGTGAGGATTTTCCAGAAGGTTTTATAATATTGTATAGTGAAATCGTCTGGACCTGGGCTTTTGCCAGAAGGGATAAAGGCTAGCACCTGGGAAACTTCTTTTATAGATATAGGGGCGGTTAATTGAGTGAATTAAGATTCAGAAATTTTTGGTAGTTTAAAAGATGAGAGGAATGTTTCAATGGACCTCGTAAAGGAGAGGGGAGGTTGTATAAATCAGCGTAGAAGTTTTGGAACGCCCGAGCAATATCAGGAGTAGATTTATGAAGTTCGCACTTGGAGTCTTTGATGGCTGAAATAAAAGAATGAGATTGGTGCTTTAGCTGACATGAGTTTATTGCCTCTATCTCCCTGGGCGTATGCTCGAAATCTAGATCTGAGAAGGATTTTTGCCAAGGATACATTTAAGAGGTTCTTTAGCTCTGTTCTGAGGTTAGTAAGTGTGCAGGCTTTTTCTCTACTTGTGGTCTGTTTGTTGGAGATCTCAGCCCTAGAAATGTGGGACAGAAGAGCATATAATGCGGCTGAGCAATGTTTTTTGATTCTGGAACCTAAGGCGAGAAGTTCCCCTCTTATAACAGACTTGTGCGCGTTCCACACTGTAGATGTAGAAACTGGTCCCGAGGAATTGAAGGAGACATATTCAGTGAGGGAATTCGTTTTTTGCGTGATATGTGAGGGATCGGCTATTAGCGTCTTGTTGAGGCACCAATTCCACTCTCTTTTAGGCAGATCTTTTAAGAGGATATGAAGAAATATTGGTGCATGATCGGATAGTGTAATACTACCGATCTTAACTCCAGTGACTAATGTTACATGTTACAGGTTGATAGAAAAAGGTAGTCAAGTCTGGTGAATGTGGATTGGGCTTGAGAGTGGAATGTATAGTCAATACACATGGGGTTGAGAGTTCTCCAGACATCCGTCACACCTAGTTCTTTTAAAGCAGATTTCAGGCGACCCAAACGTTTATGTGAAATCAGTGAGTGTTTAGAGGAAGAGTCTAAGTCCGGCGTTAATGGCAGATTAAAATCCCCTCCCAAGATGACCATGCCCTCCTTCAAGTGCATTAATACTTTAAGTTTGTTGCGTAACCACTAGGCTTGTCCTTTGTTTGGGGCGTATACGTTTGAAAGTGTCACACTGACACTTAAACTTTCCTACAACACAATTAAATTGTATTTGTCAGGGGTTCAGCATTTTTCCATGTTAGAAGATCCGGATAGTAGGTCGGTTTTTATGTCCCAGGCAATTAAAGCTACTCTCAGAGGCATACAGAGGAGTAGCGGGGGTAGGGTCCCAAGCAGAAAGCCGGTATCAGTGAAACTATTCAGAAAACTTTCCACCTCCCTAGATAGTAATCCTTTGAGCTCCATTCCAGCATTGTCATCAAAGTGGCCATGTATCTCAGTTTTTACAGGTTCTTGAGGCCAGGGGAATTCACCAGTACTTCTGCCAAAGCCAAAAGTTTAACAAGGGGTCATCTAGTATGGTGCAATGACCATTTTTCATTATAACTCATGTCTTCCAAAAAGTCTCAAGTCGGGCCACCGGTGGAGGTCAAGTACTTCCAGACATTCAATGAATGGTGCCCATTGCTTCCATTCAGGGTCAGGGCCATCACTTCATCCCAGTTCATCTCCCATATCCGTACCCTAGTGACTGGCTTAGGTTTTGATCCCAAAGCCATTTCGGGGTACTCGTTCCGCATTGGGGCAGTATCCGCGGCTTCAAGGAATAATGTCCCAGGACATATCATTCGCAAGATGGGTCGTTGGTACTATTCGTGTTTTGCTTGATATATCCAAAATCCTCATGCTGAAATATCCAAGGCTTTTCACAGCTTGGCTTTATGATTTGGTCGTACATGCTCAATAAAGTTATTCCCTACTACATGGCTTGGTTTTTGCCCCCTTATAGACCTACCCATGACATGGCTAAGGGCAGCCCACCAGCCTTTCAGTCAGGTCAGCAAGCCGTTAGTTAGGATAGGTCAGTTAGGTCGTTATTTATTAGGGATCCAGATTCTCTTTGTCCATAGCCATGACCACAAATAGGTAAGGCTGATAAGTCAGCCTGCATTTGTGGGAGGGGCGGAGGCACCATAAATACGGAGGCATGGCACTTCCGGTGCCCCACGCACCCTCCCATCTTTTTATATTTCCCCAGGGTATGCCCCCTTATAGGCCTACCCACGACATGGGTAAGGGCACTCCACCAGCCTTTCAGTCAGGTCAGCAAGCCATTAGTTAGGATAGGTCATTGAGGTTGTTATTTATTAGGGATCAAGGTTTTCTTTGTCCGTAGCCATGACCACAAATATATATATATATATATATATATACATATACAGTTGTGTTCAAAATTATTCAACCCCCAATGCTGTAAAGGGTTTTAGGGAATTTAGTGTACATTTGTAATTGTGTTCAGAATGAAATCTTACAAGGACTTTTTAAAGAACCAAATGCAACTAAAATGAATTGTTCAATTGTTTTTGTAATACAGTATTACATTTTTTTTTGTGATTTCTTCATTGACACAATTATTCAATCCCTTAAAGACTACCACTCTTAAGAACAGAGGTTCATTCAAGTGTTTTCAATCAGGTATTGAAAACACCTGTGGATGTCAAGGAGCAGCAATCAAGCATAATAAGCACTAATTAGGCAGATTTACAATGACTGTGATACTCAGCTCCTTCTAGACATTTACTGGTGTGTTTACAAACATGGTGAAGTCAAGAGAATGGTCCAGGAAGACAAGAGAAGAGGTGATTTCTCTTCACAGGAAGGGCAATGGCTATATGAAGATTGCAAAGATTTTAAACATACCAAGAGACACCATAGGAATCATCATTCGCAAATTCAAGGCAAAGGGCACTGTTGAAACCAGGGCTGTGGAGTCGGTAGATAAATTTTCCGACTCCTCAGATTTTGAAACTTCCGACTCCGACTCCTCGACTCCAACTCCTCTGTATTTAATATGCAAATACGAAGCTGTTCCACCAAGTTCTTCTACTCTTCTCTAGCACAGAGAGGTAGTTGAGCAGAAGCTGCTGCTTTCTCCTTTGTGTGCTGATCTTCTGCTGAAGATAGAGCAGTGGGAGGATCCAGGAAGGGGCAGGGGAATGGGCATTTATTTTAAAACATGATTTTCCTAGTAGAATCCCATAGTCATGTTTAAAATTTAAGCTAACAATCTGAGTTTACATGTTTTATAGCCTTAGCTGAATGATAGCAGTTTTTAAAATGGTTTACAGCTTCAGTCTTGAACTATTGACTATCCATTCCCTTCACTTATACAAGTGTCTCCAGTCCTTAATCAGTTATCAGTGAGAGGCTAGGATAACCATGGGTTCCCTGTAACAGCAGACCACAAGACAATGGAAAGTGTAAGTATTGCCGCTCCTTAAAGGGACACTGACAGGCTGATTTTCCAGCTAAAGATATATATATATCTACTGGTATTCATCAGAGAATTAGGAATAAAACTATACTAATGTTACCCCCAGTTAAGCTGTACTTGTGTTTAAAAAACATTTTAATCTGTATGCAAATTCACTATCTTTGTGCCCAATGGGGCAGCGTCTCCTGCGGCTTTGTGCCCAGCCGCGCCCGAAGTACAGCTTCCCAGCGCTGTTCCCCTCGTTATTATTCACTGCACTGGCCTTTTTTTTCAGGCTAGCCGAACGCTGAATTCCTGCGCAGGCGCACGTGTAGAGTGCTGGCAGCAGCCTCGTCTGGCTATGCTGAGGCTGTGCCAGCTTTCTCTCTTCCTCCTCGCTACCTAGTCCTGCCTAGTGCTGCCAGTACTCTACATGTGCGCCTGCCCCCTTGGGCACAAAGGTAGAGAATTTGCATATTGATTAAAACGTTTTTAAACACAAGTAAACCTCAACTGGGGGTAACAGTCGTCTAACAGTCGTCTAGTTGTATTCCTAATCCTCTGATGAATACCAGCAGATATATCTTTAGCCGGTAAATCAGCCTGTCAGTGTCCCTTTAACTGCATAGTAAAGCATATGAAAAGCATGCTTCTTCACGGTCACTTAACGTCTTTGTTTAGCGGTAACGTGACGCACTGCATGCATTGGCCTTTATTCTTACAGTAGAGAAGTAATTAATTATAACTTTATCTGAATTGGGACATTTAAACTTGCTTTTTTTTTTTTATTCCAATTTAAATCTAGTAGGAGTCGGAGTCGGTCCATTTTTTGCCGACTCCGACTCCAGGTACCCAAAATTGCCTCCGACTCCACAGCCCTGGTTGAAACGCTACCTGGTCGTGGCAGAAAGAAGATGCTGACTTCGACTGCTGTGCGCTACCTGAAGTGCAAAGTGGAGAAAAGTCCCCGTGTGACTGCTGAGGAACTGAAAAAAGATTTGTCAGATGCGGGTACTAAAGTTTCAGCCCAGACAATAAGGCGCACACTGCATAATGAAGGACTCCATGCCAGAACTCCCAGGCGCACCCCCTTGCTGTCTCCAAAGAATAAGAAGAGTCGACTGCAGTATGCCAAAAGTCATGTGGACAAACCACAAAAGTTTTGAGATAGTGTTCTGTGGACTGATGAAACAAAATTAGAACTGTTTGGGCCCATGGATCAACGCTATGTTTGGAGGAGGAAGAACAAGGCCTATGAAGAAAAGAACACCTTGCCTACTGTGAAGCATGGCGGGGGGTCAATCATGCTTTGGGGCTGTTTTGGTTCTACAGGTACAGGGAAGCTTCAGCGTGTGCAAGGTACCATTAATTCTCTTCAGTACCAGGAGATATTGGATGAAAATGTGATGCAGTCCGTCACAAACCTGAGGCTTGGGAGATGTTGGACCTTTCAACAGGACAATTATCCCAAGCATACCTCCAAGTCCACTAGAGCATGGTTGCAGATTAAAGGGTGGAACATTTTGAAGTGGCCATCGCAGTCACCAGACTTAAATCCGATTGAGAACCTCTGGTGGGACTTAAAGAAAGCAGTTGCAGCGCGCAAGCCTAAGAATGTGACTGAACTGGAGGCTTTTGCCCATGAAGAATGGGCGAAGATACCCGTAGATCGCTGCAAGACACTTGTGTCAAGCTATGCTTCACGTTCAAAAGCTGTTATAACTGGAAAAGGATGTTGTACTAAGTACTAAGATTGAATGTCACTTGGGGGTTGAATAAAACTGATAATGATGTGAGCACAGAAAAGACATTTGTGGGTATTTCATTATAAATGTTATGTTATATTTGTCTGACTTACAAGTGCCTCTTTGATTTAATTGTAAACAAGATGACTGAAATGATCAAAATCAATGTCAAACTGGCCAAAACACTCAATTTCAGTGGGGGTTGAATAATTTTGAACACAACTGTATATATATATATATATATATATATATATATATATATACATATACACACACACACAGTGGATATAAAAAGTCTACACACCCCTGTTAAAATGTCAGGTTTCTGTGCTGTAAAAAAATGACAGAAAGATAAATCATGTCCGAACTTTTTCCACCTTTAATGTGACCTATAAACTGTAGTACTCAATTGAAAAACAAACAAATCTTTTAGGTGGAGGGAAGAAAAGAACGCTAAAAAGAAAGAAATAAATTTTTATTATAACAACAGTCTAAAAATAGTGGGGTAATACCCTATATTTCTGGGCATTGAGTCAAAATAATAATGTATTGCCTGGATCACTGGTGCAACTTAATCCAGGAATTATTCTGGTCAAAGTACCAGAAAAGAAAAAAATTTGGGCAGAAAACAACCAGTCAGTTGGAATCCGACTCATAACATAAAGCTTGACCAGGGCGCGCTTTTCTGGTCAGGCCACAGATAATGGTGTTTGATATATGCTGGGGTGTGCTGACTGCTATCTCACCAACAGTCTTACATAGGTGCACCACCGCTTTACAGAAATTGTATAATTGGGCTCAACGCTTTTCTATACAGCAAATAACGAGCCGTATGTCATCAGGAGCCTCAACACCATAATAGTCAAAAATTAAACGCAAGTATCACGCTAGGAAGGTGATATATACCTATGTAAGAACAAAAAGGGGGGGGTTTCAGTCAGCACTCCCTGTATGCAGGTGCACGTCGGTTATGGCAATTATACATACAAACACAAAAATATAACAGCACTCTGCAACTAGAGCTCTGCCAAAGATGGGAGCTGTAAGAGGACATCAGTGATATCGCATGCAAACAGTGGAGACATTAGTTTACATTTTGATCAAAGGGTAGTAAGCCCACTCACCCCGACACGGTTGTCTCCTAGAGTGGGTACTAACGCTAAATCTGACCTACTATAGGCCATGACAGCCACATAAAATCCTCCTAACGCTAAGTCCTACCTGTTATGGGCCACAACAGCCACATAAAATCCAGGGAGTGTGAGCCCAGCATGCACGCTGGGATAGACCATACTTATTAACCCCTTCTGGTGCTGCAACAGCCTCCATTAGATCCAGGGATGCAGGTACCAACATGCATGCCGAGCCCACTGTGCACTCCTCCTGGAGCCAGATGACTACTAGCAGGCAATGTGAGTACACATTCAGCTTTATACTCACTCTGATTGAAAACCAGCATCTAGGGCAGAAGAACTAGTCAGGTGTGCACGACTGAGAAGGAGGTCGCCACACCTCCAACATATACTAAGTAAGAACAAAAAGGGGGGGTTTCAGTCAGCACTCCCTGTATGCAGGTGCACGTCGGTTATGGCAATTATACATACAAACACAAAAATATAACAGCACTCTGCAACTAGAGCTCTGCCAAAGATGGGAGTGAGTATAAAGCTGAATGTGTACTCACATTGCCTGCTAGTAGTCATCTGGCTCCAGGAGGAGTGCACAGTGGGCTCGGCATGCATGTTGGTGTCACGGCGGGAGGTGGGGAAAACCCCCCGCCGTGCAATGTCCGCGGCCGCTGGCCCAAACAAGGGCTAAAAGCAGGGACAAGGGAACCGCTAATCTAGCATGTCCCTAAAGCTGGCCCTGGTCTCCTACGAGTATGGGCCGACCCCAAAGGTGGGAGGGCCCATACGACAGGAACCTAAAGCCCTGGACAACCCTGCTCGACCCTGGAACTAACAGGGCAGAGACCACCTGCTCCCCCAGGGACACGGAGGAGCAGAAGTCTCCCGAGGCCCCTCTGCAGCCGGGACCCGAACAGTGTGTGCCCGCACGGCAGGCAAGTTACATAGGAAACATGTACAAGGAACCCACACTTACCTGCCGTGCTGAAGACTGAGAAGCAGCGCCAGGACCTCCCGGACCCCCAAGCAGAAACCAGATGCCTGGGGGGAGACCTGGCCGGGCAAAACACACTCCGGTTTATGCTATACCCCTCCGGGTAAGCAAGCCCCTTTCGGAGCAGACATACCAACAAACTGCAACATACAAACCCATAACAAAGACATAACCAAGTGAGGGAAAGGGTAAGCAGAAGCACACTGGAGGGGAATACAATCAAACAGAGAAAACAATATAACAAATAAGGGTGGCTCACGCAGACATAAAGGTGGGATCCAAACACACTCCAGCCATGCTCACACCATGGCTGAACAAACAAAACTGACCTCAGGTTCCACACACAGGGTAATAAGGAGGCCTGAGGTCACACCCACAATGCAGCCACACCTTAGCCACACCTTAACCCCGTGCACGCCACTCCTACACAGAAGACACTAAACAAGGGCATCGTGCACAGGAAAGGGGGAATGACACATATGCACCACAAGTACCAGCGGCAACCACATGTGAGGCAACAAACAGACAGCCCTCACATGCGGCCAGAACACCTCGCCGCCGGCAAGTGCATGCGGCACAACAAACACGACCGAAGCCTCGGTCGTGGCGCGCTGGTTGCCAACGGCAACCGCATGCCGCAATCACGAGTCACGACCCCAACGCGGGTCGTGACAGTTGGTACCTGCATCCCTGGATCTAATGGAGGCTGTTGCAGCACCAGAAGGGGTTAATAAGTATGGTCTATCCCAGCGTGCATGCTGGGCTCACACTCCCTGGATTTTATGTGGCTGTTGTGGCCCATAACAGGTAGGACTTAGCGTTAGGAGGATTTTATGTGGCTGTCATGGCCTATAGTAGGTCAGATTTAGCGTTAGTACCCACTCTAGGAGACAACCATGTCGGGGTGAGTGGGCTTACTACCTTTTGATCAAAATGTAAACTAATGTCTCCACTGTTTGCATGCGATATCACTGATGTCCTCTTACAGCTCCCATCTTTGGCAGAGCTCTAGTTGCAGAGTGCTGTTATATTTTTGTGTTTGGTGATATATACCTATGCCGTGATACATGCAAACTGCCACGCTCCCTGTGTGATAGGAGAATTTAAAATACCATTGCTCTGCAGGTGCCCTACCTAATGCCAAAACCCTAGTTTGGGAAGCAGCATATGCATTAATTATTTAGGTCCTGCCTGAGCCAACCACCTCATAATCCAGAGGGGCAGCGTGCTAGTGTGCACACTAAATCGCGCCCTGGACAAGCTTTATGTTATGAGTCGGATTCCAACTGACTGGTTGTTTTCTGCCCAAATTTTTTTCTTTTCTGGTACTTTGACCAGAATAATTCCTGGATTAAGTTGCACCAGTGATCCAGGCAATACATTATTATTCTGACTCAACGCCCAGAAATATAGGGTATTACCCCACTATTTTTAGACTGTTGTTATAATAAAAATGTATTTCTTTTCTTTTTAGCGTTCTTTTCTTCTAATATTTCAAATTCAACCGAGAACGCATACCCTAGTCAACTAATATTAGTGTTTTTTGGAGGGAAGAAAACAAAAAAAAAATAATAATAATAATGTGGTTGCATATAACTGGGGATGTAGCTGTGTTCAGAATTAAGCAATCACATTCAAAATCATGTTAAATAGGAGTCAGCATACACCTGCCATCATTTACAGTGCCTCTGATTAACCCCAAATAAAGGTCAGCTGCTCTAGTTGGTCTTTCCTGAAATTTTCTTAGTCTCATCCCACAGCAAAAGCCATGGTCCACAGAGAGCTTCCAAAGCATCAGAGGGATCTCATTGTTAAAAGGTATCAGTCAGGAAAAGGGTACAAAAGAATTTCCAAGGCACTGGATATACCATGGAACATATATATATATATATATATATATATATATATATATATATATAAAACCAAAGAAATTATAGCAGTACTCCAAAGATGCCAGGTGCAAGATCCTTGCAGAATTCCGGACAAAACAAATCCACATTCAACAGAGAAAAATAGATGGTCTTCCGTGAAAAAAAGTGTATCTTTATTAAACCCAATGCAACGTTTAGCTAATCTCTATGGAGCCTTTGTCAAGCAGTGATCACAGTGCTCACAATCAGTCTATATATAGAGAGGTGAGTATCAAGATACAAATCATTAATTGTTTAATCAATCATAAACATAAGTTACACTTATAAAAATCATATATATCGAATCAGCATGTATTACATAATCATAGTGTCAACTTAAGTGAACAAATGCAATATAAAATTATAACTTCCAATTGCATAATACAATGTAAATATAAAAATTTATAATTGTGGGTCATCAACACTAATTATAGACTATAAAGTGCACTGGTTTTAGAAGTGTAAATTATGTTTATGATTGATTGAACAATTAATGATAATGATTTGTATCTGGATACTCACCTCTCAATATATACACTGATTGTGAGCACTGCTATCACTGCTTGACAAAGGCTCCATAGAGATGAGCTGAAACGTTGCATTGGGTTTAATAAAGATCCACTTTTTTTCACTGAAGACCGGAGTGCTGCCTTGCGATCTATTTCTCTCTCTCTCTTTATAGGCGTGCAGTCTACCTGGAAGCCTCTGGTGGAAACTTTGCGTGGCCGAGCTAACTGCCAGGTGTGAACTAACACCGACCACTCAGGTGACCTTGCTGTGGGACTGATGTTTTTGCCTTGTGTTTTGCCTCGTGTGAACAAGCACTAAGACTGTTTCTGTTTGCCTCGTGTGAACAAGCACTAAGACTGTTTTTGTGTTGCTGAGTGTAAATAAAACACTTCTGCTTTACCCAGAGAACTGTGTACCTTGCCTATATACTGCGTCCGCAAGCCTGTCTACCAGAGCAATTCCCCACAATAGATATATATATATATATTCACATAACTTACTCAGGCTGTACTCTTGGATCCGAAGAGTCATCAAATTCTAACCCATCTGGAACCTCCAAAACATTCCATATCTCTTTGGTGCCTCTGTTTTTTTGTAATGCTACAAAATAAAATGAGGTAAATGTATCAGACTAAATGAGAGAACATTCCCAAATGTATTAAAATGTATTTGTTTCTATATGAATGCATAAATATAACTTGAGAGGTACAGCTACATGTGCTTTCTGGTTTCTACAAGAAACCAATGCTGTGAAATAGGCTAAAACAAGAATGTACCAATGCTCACCTAGAAAATCCAGCCCTGCAGCTCCAGTTCTCCCACTGTACCTTTAAGGCCAATGATTGGCCACAGTTACCACGTGTTGTCGATATGAAATCAGTGCTACAATCAGGTAAACAAAGCCAATGAGGAGTAGGGGTGCATGTTTTGTTTATAGCCCATTTCCCAGCATTGTCCAGTTTCTTGCTGGCAACGGAGAATCTCTTTAAATGGGTTATTCCATTATAACAATGTATCCACTATCCACATGGTTGGGGATAACGGCTGCACAACGGCCGTGTGCGTAGTGTGGCAAAATTGAAAAAAAAAATAAAAAAGATTTCCACCAAGGTTTTTAGGGTTTTGACATCACAGTGTTTACTGTGCGTTAAAAATGACCTTGTGTCTTAATTCTGCAGCTCAATACGAATGCGGCCATACCAAACTTGTATCGTTTTATTTTTGTTTTACTAGACCTTTAAAAAGCATTTCTTTGCATTGCCATATTGTGACAGCCATAACTTTTTTATATTTCGGTCTACAGAGCTGTATGAGGACTTGTTTTTTGCATAACGAACTGTATTTCTTATTGGTACCATTTTTGTGGTATGTACGACTTTTTAATCACCGTTATTATTATTTTTTTTGGGGGGGGATAAGATCACAAAAAAAATGTCGAATCGTGTAAAAAACAATATTCGACATTTTTTTTCCGCTACGGCGTTCCCCATACAGGAATTATTTTTTTATATTTTAATAGTTCAGACATTTTTGGACGCAGCGATACCAAATATTTTTTTATTTTTATTGTTTATATATCTTTATTTGTAAAAATGGTAGTGAAATTGGAGAAAAAAAACAGCGCACAATTTTGCCACAGTTTTACCTTTTTTACGATGTTCATTAGGGCCCATTCACACGTCCGTGGTGTGTCTGCAGCTGCGGAAAAGAATAGGACATGTTCTATCTTTTGCAGAGCCGCGGACCGGAAGTTCGGGGCCGCGCTCCGCAAATGCGGAAGCGGAGAGCACATAGTGTGCTCTTCACTTCACGTCTGGCCCAATAGAGAATGAATGGGTATGCACCCGTTCCACAGAATTGCGGAACGGATGCGGACCTTTTTGCGGAAGTGTGAATGGAGCCTTATGCATATCATTTTTCCGTATAGACCCAACAGTGAATACAGGCTTAGGAAATTCATTCTCATAGATGAAACAAGCCAAATAAGCATACTGCTTCATATGTTGTACAGCAGCCTTTCACTAGTAAGCTGTTAAAAGCAATTACCTATTACTACTTACAACTTATGCCTTCTTAAAATAGATATTCATATGCTACAAACTAGTGCTGGTCAAAACTACATATGAGCCCTATCGCATTTGAATTACTTCTTATATGTATTGATAGTATACTGTGTACACACCAGATTTATATGTCCCGCTTCGGTGTGGGAGGGAAACAACACACCGAACATAGGAGGGAAGGTAGGAACAGGGAATCAGGACTGAGAACTAGGGAAGGAAAATGGACATCTCCTAGTGAAAAGCCTAACCGAAATCCTGACTGACTACCAGTATGAACAGAGCCCAAAGGTAGGTGAGTTCATACACAGGAATACCTAGAGTCCTATCAAGCCCTATAGGACCCTGGTACTAATGGCAGGGACGGGACTACCTGTTCCTCCAAAAGGAAGGACGAAAAGGAGTCTCTTTCAGGCCTAATACAAACAATAGGGAAATGCAACACACAGAAACCAAACAAATACAAAAGGGAAAGGAAAGACGTAACTTCAAAAGAGCAATGGAAGCACCAGGAACTCAGCCGAGATCCAACCAGAATCTATCCAAACGTCCAAACAGAAGCTATAAACAGCGCAGCATTGTGGGAGAAGCAACTATAAATAGAGAAAGTTAAATTACCCTGTCATGGTTTGAATCTCTCTGTGACAATGGCCACACCCATCTGCCTCCCAGCCAAGCTCTTGAACTAATTCCTGCTTACCTCATTTACATAGCCATAGTTAGAGAGCGGTTGGCATTATATGGTGCCAACCCATTCGAGACCGCCATACAAAATGCCATCAGAGACATCCAGCTGCAGGATAAGGGGCAAGAGAGAGAACTAGAGCGAAAAGAGAGAGAATTAGAGCGACAACATGAGTGGAGAATGGCGGAAATGCGGCGATCAGAGACAACACCTAGAGATACAGCACCTGTCCGTAAGTTGCCCTTTCGCGCAAATTATTTAAGGGAGAGGAGGAAATAGAAGAAGTTCCTCCAGGACTTTGAGAGACTGTACCAGATACATAAAGTGCCGTTCCAAGATCGGGTTGCCTTACTGGCGAGTAACCTAACTGGCAAAGTTGTGCATGCATAACGGGCCATGGAGGATGAGGATGCCATGGATTATGACCGGGTAAAAGAAACCCTGCTAGCCAGATTTGCCATTACCCCTGAAACCAGCTGGATTAAGTTTTGAAAATCTCAGAAACAAGGCAACATAACCTACGTGGAGTGGGCACATCGTCTGCAGCGGAACCTTAAGGGTTGGTTCCAGGAAAGCCATGCTCATACCATAGAGGACATCACCCAGCTAATTCTCTTAGAGCAGTTCTTTGACCAAACCCCTTCGATAGTAGGGGATAGGGTGCGAGATAAGCGGCCACAGACAGTACAGCAAGCGGTGACTTTGGCCGATGAATATCTGGACTCTCGGAGGTCCATTAGAGGCCAGCGCTATCCACTACCGCGGTCCAGTGTACCGACCTCAAGCCTAACTCCAGTATCTCAGTGGGCTGCCTCTAGACCAGGCATCCTCAAACTGCGGCCCTCCAGCTGTTGCAAAACTTCAACTCCCATCATGCCCGAACAGCCTACAGGTAACAGCCTACAGCAGGGCATTGTGGGAGTTGTAGTTTTACAACAGCTGGAGGGCCGCAGTTTGAGGATGCCTGCTCTAGACCCTTAGTCCGATCAAAACCTTCTACTGGGCCTAAGTGCTATACATGTAATTAGACGGGTCATCTGCAGCATTATTGCCCTAACCAATCCCCGAGGTACCAAGAGACTGCCCAATCCAGGTCTGCGACTTATTGCCTCCAGAACGAGGCCAACCCTCTAGATGTTCAGGAAGAGTGTGATGAGCTGCTCGAGGCTGATTCCGTCTAGGCTGCAGCTGAAGATAATCAGCAGCACCATCGTCAAGCGGTATTGGTTAATGGGCAGCTGGCCCAATGACTTTGTGATCCCGGGGCTACGATTACCCTTATTCAGCCTCACATGGTTCCTCAGTCGTCCCAAACCGGCGAGACTGTGGCAGTCAGGGTAGCAGGGGGCAAGGTGCTGCGTTTATCCACCACCAGAGTTCACCTGGATTGGGACTCAGGGAAGCGTCAAGTGCGAGTTGGGATACTCCGTGAGTTACCCGTGGAAGTACTTTTGGGGAACGACTTGGGGCATTTGACTTCCTCATTTGCACCAGAGACCGCCATGGCCGTGACCACCCGACAACAAAGCCACCTACAAGGCAACTCCACTCCTATGGGGACCCAGGTAAGACCAAATCCTCCCACGTTACCCCGACTTGATAACCCCATGTTCTGGGATTCTCCCTCCGACGTTAGGCAAAAAAACTGCAGTGACCCTACTTTAGTGTGCTATCAGGACAGGGCGGGCAAGGATCCAGAGGGGTTAGGGGAAGAAAGAATAGAGGTGGAGGGGGGGGGGGCTTTTTTATCGTTACACTGAAGGGGTGGGCAATGGGAAGCGCGAGGTCCCCTACAAACAGCTAGTTGTACCCCAGAAGTACAGACAGGAGCTATTAAGGCTGGCGATATCCCCTTGGCCGGACATTTAGGGATAGTTAAGACCCAGAGTCAGTTGTCTCGTGCTTTCTTCTGGCCTAGGTTACATGCAGAGGTACGAGAATACTGCTGGACCTGTGAGACCTGCCAGAGGGTAGGAAAGGTGGGGGATCACCCAAAAGCCTCTCTGCACCCCATGCCGATAATTAGGGAACCCTTTAACCGGATAGCAGTAGACATTATTGGCCAACTGGCCCGCCCCAGTGCCACTAGGAAGAAGTATATTCTTACAGTGGTGGATTACGCCACCCGCTACCCGGAAGCCATTCCCCTATCCAATATCAAGGTTGACATGGTAGCTGATGCCTTACTGCGGGTGTTCACTAGGGTAGGATTTCCCTGATCAGGGAAATCAGTTCACCGCCGAGCTGACCCAGCAGCTCTGGCACCTCTGTGGTATTAAAGCCCTCCGGAGCACCCCCTACCACCCCCAAACGAACGGGCTGTGCGAAAGATTTAACGGGACTCTAAAGCAGCTACTTCGGGCCTTCTTGGAGAGTAAGAAGGATTGGGAGATATATCTTCCCCACCTACTTTTCGCCTATAGGGAGGTACCTCAAGAGTCCACAGGGTCTTCACCATTTGAGCTGTTGTATGGGCGAAGGGTTAGGGGACCCTTAGACTTAGTGAGTGCCCAGTGGGAAGGGGGAGAGGATCCAAAAGGCCTCCCCATCCTTAGTTACGTCTTGGAACTCAGGGAACGACTGCGGGAACTTACCAAGCTAGTCCATGAGAATATGCAATCAGCCCAGAGTCACCAGAAGGTTTGGTATGATCGATCTGCTCGGAATCGCACTTTTTGTGTCGGACAGAAGGTCCTGGTACTAAAACCCCTAAAGCAAAATAAATTACAGGCCTCCTGGCAGGGCCCCTATCAGGTGGTAAAACAGCTGTGCGACACAACCCATGTGATCGCATGCTGTGAAGACACAAGAATAAAGAGGATATTCCACATCAATATGATGAAGGCCTATCACGAGAGGGCTGAGGCAGTAGCCGCCATATGCGCTCCTGCCACCGGGGACTCTGAATACCTGCTGATGCTGGAGCTTCCCGCAATCAGTAACCGTTCTGGAGGGGGGGGGGGTGGAAGATGTTCAGTTATGAGATGGTTTCGGACCCCAGGAACAAGAACAGGTCAGGGAATTACTCCATTACACTCACTTGGCAGTGCACAAGATATAGACCCTCGGGCAGAAGCCCCTGAGACAATCAGCCTATAGGATTCCCAGAGCTGTGCAAGAAGGGATGTGAGCAGAGATTAGGGAGATGCTTGAGTTAGGGGTGATCGAACCATCAGCGAGCCCCTGGGTTTCCCCTGTAGTATTAGTTCCAAAACGAGATGGCACGACCCGATTTTGTGTGGACTATAGGCGGCTGAATGACTGTACCGTGACAGACGCCTACCCCAGGCTCCGAGTGGACGAATTGTTGGACAAAATAGCTCAGGGACATTATCTGACGACTATTGACATGTGTAAGGGCTACTGGCAGATTCCCCTGGAGGCGGACGCCATTCAAAAGTCGGCCTTCATCACCCAGTTCGGCCTTTACCAGTTTCGGGTAATGCAAGTCGGGATGCTCCGGCTACCTTCCAACGGATGATAGATCAACTCCTCGGTGATCTGCAGGATTTTGCATGCGCATATCTTGATGACATCAGAATCTATAGCCAGACATGGGAGGAGCATCTCAGACACCTGGGCATAGTGCTAGACAGAATCAGAGCTGCAGGCCTGACCCTAAAGCCAGACAAGTGTAATATCGGGATGTCTGAGGTACAATACCTGGGACATAGAGGGGGATGTGGGTAGCAGAGGCTGGAGCCTGTAAAAATCGAGGCCATCCTAAACTGGCCAGTTGCCTTGCATTTTTAGGGATAGCCAGGTACTACAGAAAGTTTGTACCCCACTATAGTGACATAGCCAAACCACTGACAGACCTGACCAAAAAGAATCTCCCTAGACAGGTCCTGTGGTCCCTGGAGTGCGAAACAGCATTTCAACAGTTGAAAACCGCCCTAACGCAAGCTCCCATACTGGCGGCACCCGATCCTAACAAACGCTTTGTCGTACATACAGATGCCTCCATGTTCGGATTGGGAGCCGTACTAAGTCAAGTTGGCGACGACGGGAAGGAGCACCGGGTGGCGTATCACAGCCGCAAGTTGTTACCGCGTGAAGTGGGATATGCTGCCGTGGAAAAAGAAAGTTTGGCTTTAGTCTGGGCTTTAAAGAAATTGCAGCCCTGCGTGTATAGACACCCTTTTACCGTCATGACGGACCACAATCCCTTGATATGGCTAGACCAGGTGGCGGGAGAGAATGGCCGATTACTAAGGTGGAGCATGGCTTTGCGTATCTCAGCCGCAAGTTGTTACCCCGTGAAGTGGGATATGCTGCCGTAGAAAAAGAAAGTTTGGCTTTATTCTGGGCTTTAAAGAAATTGCAGCCCTGCATGTATAGACACCCTTTTACCGTCATGACGGACCACAATCCCTTGATATGGCTAAACCAGGTGGCGGGAGAGAATGGCCGATTACTAAGGTGGAGCATGGCTTTGCAACCCTACAATTTCACCATACAATATCGGCCAGGGCCTCAAAACGGTAATGCGGATGAATTATCTCGGCAGATGGACCTGGAACCTTAAGACTACTTTTCCAACATCCTCAAGTTGACCTGGTGAGGGTCCCACTGTGGCTAAGGACTGTTTCCCGGGAGGGGGGGGGGGTGTAATGTCATGGTTTGAATTTCTCTGTGACAATGGCCACACCCATCTGCCTCCTAGCCAAGCTCTTGAACTAATCCCTGCTTACCTCATTTGCATAGCCAATCAGAGGGATTATTACAATTGACCAATAGAAAGAGGTGTTCCAACTGTCAATATAACTATATGTGGTGCATTCAATAAAGAATTTTGTCAGGTTGATCTCACATACAGCCTGACTGGTGTTAGTACTGTGAGAATTAAAACGACACGAGCGGTCGTTTGAGGCCAGATCATCAACGGCGGAAACAGCAGATATTGTGGTCACATCAGGGAGTGCTGTGAGAGCAGAACAGAGCGAGCAGGGGCTCATTACAGACCCAAATAGCCACACGTGGGGAAAGAAGGTGTGGCAAGCACCATAAACATCACAGACGTAATTTGATCCAAACTGAGAAAATGTCAGATCAAACCATGTGTGGCCAGGCTCACTGATCTCCTGCCACCGGGAACGTTTGTGACATTATATTTTCAAGGTTCCAGATTCATGGCTATTAATTTTTATTATAGGGAATCACATGCTGGCTAAAACATGGAAACACCCCACTACTGCCCTCCCAACATGTTTTACTGCCAAAGCAGCATCATCAGGGAAACAGACAAAGACTACAGCGTGTAAAGCAAACAACATCTGGCCACACCTACTATACACTGTGTGCACAATTATTAGATGAGTATTTTGAACATACCATTTTTATATATATTTTCCAACTCCAAGTTATATAAACCTGAATGCTTATTGTATTGAAGCAGAGGCATAGCTATAGGGGAAGCAGGGAAAGCAGCTGCATTGGGGCCCGATCAAAAAGTTGCTGTGGGGCTCAGTGATATTTAGTTATGCCACTGGATTGAAACATATATCAGGTAATGTGTATTTGTGTAATGAGGGAGATTAAGACCCTATATCAAGGGGTGCATAATTATCAGGCAGCTTGTTTTCCTCTGGTAAAATGGGCCAAAAAGAGATTTAACTCATTCTGAAAAGATCCAGATTGTTAAAAGTATTCCAGAAGGATGCCGTATTCTTTAAATTGATAATATATTGCAGTGTGATCACAGAACCATCAAAAGTTTTGCTGCAAATGGTCAACAGGGTTGCAAGAACCATGTTGAGAAAAAAAAGCAAATTAACTGACAAAGATCTGAGAAGAATCAAGTGAAGTGACCTTGAGCCCATTATCCTCCAGTGCTGTCATATTCCAGAACTGCAACCTTCCTGGAATGCCCAGACATACAAGGTGTTCAGTGCTCAGAGACATGGCCAAGGTAACTCAAACACAACAATAGCTGATCTCAGGGAGACCAGCTACAAAAAAAACACCGCGGAGCCTCACCTAAAAGTCTCAACACAGCAATCCAAAGTGCAAAGCTCCCTGGGAAACAGGAATATGCAAAATAAATGTGGAGCCCCAGTTATGGGTCTACAACACAATGAAAGCCAGATATCCCTCAAAGGAAGGAAAACCGAGCAAATGGGTGTCTCCATTACAGAGATCACCAAATCCACCATATTAAGTGGCCCCTATGTCAAGATCCCGCTTTTTTACAAGCTTTAAGGATGTGACGGGGAAAACCTAAGCCAGTTATCCATCCACAGACAGCTGTTTCGGGGTGTTGCCCCTCATCAGTGCGGAGCAGGATTCTGGCTAAAGGAAGCCTGAAACCAGACCACCATTGAACAAGACACAAGTTGAAACTGGGCCAAGAAATATCTGAAGACAGATTTTTCAAAGGTTTTCTGGACTGATGAGATGAGAGTGACTCTTGATGGACCAGATGGATGGTTGGATCAGTAATGGGCATAGAGCTTCACTTTGACTCAGACGCCAGTAAGGTGAAGGTGGGGTACTGCTATGGGCTGGTATTATTAAAGATGAGCTAGATGAACTTTTCATGTTGAAGGTGGAATTAAAACCAACTCCGAAACCTACTGCCTGTTTTAAGAAGACACTTTCTTTAAGCAGAGGTACAGGATAGAGCAGAACATTGCTCTATTGAATGCATCGATCGACTGCATGGCTAGCCAGTAAAGGCCTTAAAGATGAAAGAATAATGACATGGCTCCCTTACTCAACTGACCAAAACCCTAGTTGAACCTTTTAGTGTTGAAGATGGAATCAAAATAAACTCACAAAGCTACTGCCAGTTTTTAGAAGACATTTGCAACATTGGTACAGGAAAAAGTCTGCTTCTTCCAAGAAAGCCATAATTTTCATGCATAACAATGCTCTATTGCATGCATCAAAGTAATCCACTGTACGGCTAGCCAGAAAAGGCCTTAAATAGGTTATCCTGCAGAAGAAAATGTTAACTTATCCACGGGATATTTCATCATCAGCGGGAGTACAAGTCCCAGTAGCTTTCAAAGCTGCCATACATCGTATAGTTAAAACACTGGCATTGCAGCTCAGCCCCATTGTCTTGAAAGGGGCTGAGTTGCAACTAGGCCCTGTAACCAATGTACAATTATGTCCCTGGCCTAGGAAGAGGCTGCGGCGCTCAAGGACTCTTCTAACAGCTGATCGGTGGGGGCCCCTGCAGATCTGATACTGATGACCAATCCTGAAGATAAGTCATAAACATTTTTTCCTGGATAACCCCTTTAAAAATTTAAGAATAATGACATTTTAAATACTTTCTGTACATTTTGTCAAAAGGTAAATGATGCTTTATTACGAAAATGATAAAAATTTGCAGGAACTATATATGCACACATAGATATTCTCCTAAGAAAGCCAAAACCTTACTTTTACTTTCTTAACTCTTTCCGGCTTTAAAGTTCGCTGTGGGTGCCATAACTAGAGATGAGCAAATCAAAGCTAACGAAGTGGAATTCATTACGAATTTCATGAAAAATTTGATTCGCAACGAATGCGAATTTCCTCATGCTTCGTGGTAACGAATCACAATTTTTCCTAAAATGGCGGCTATACTTGTGAGGACATGGGGCAAGGAACTCTGGTAAGGTGGGATGACCAATAATGGCATGCATGCAGCCAATCAGCAGCCAGCCAGTCCTGTGATGCCACAGCCCTATAAATATGGCGTCCATCTTGGATTCAGACATTTTTCAGCGTTCTAAGTGCAGGGACAGACTTAAGAAGGTGCAAGGGACAGCGATAGGAAAAACCTCATTGTGACACCCCCCCCTGAAAAAATGATTTATAAGTGTAGGGCAAGGATAGGGGTAGAGTTGAGCGAACACCTGGATGTTCGGGTTTGAGAAGTTCGTCCGAACTTCCCGAAAATGTTCGGGTTCGGGGATGTAGGTAAATTCCCTGCAAACAAATGTGGATAGGGAAATTAATGAAATTACATAAAATAAATAAAAATTAAGCAATATCAATTGGAGAGAGGTCCTATAGCAGAGAATGAGGCTTCAAGTCACCAACCAATGGAGAAGGCTACTTTCATTTATTCAGGTCCAAGCAACCAGACAGAGGACAGAGGTCGTATAGCAAAAAATCAGGCGTCATGTCACCCACCAATGAAGAAGGCCACTTTTCGATAATTAGGCCCCTGGCACCCAGACGGAGAAGAGAGGTCACATAGCAGAGAATCACGCGTCATATCAACCACCAATGGAGAAGGCCACTTTTCGATAATTAGGCCCCTGGCACCCAGACGGAGGAGAGAGGTCGCATAGCAGAGAATCAGGTGTCATGTCACCCACCAATGGAGAAGCCCACTTTCATTTATTTACGCCCCAGCACCCGGACAGAGGTAGCATAGCAGAGAATCAGGCGTCATGTCACCCACCAATGGAGAAGGCCACTTTTCGATAATTAGGCCCCTGGCACCCAGACGGAGGAGAAAGGTCGTCTAGCAGAGAATCAGGCTTCATGTCACCCAGAAATAGAGAAGGCCACTTCCAGATATTTAGCCCACGGCACCCAGACAGAGGACAGAGGTTGCATAGCAGAGAATCAGGCGTCATGTCACCCACCACTGGAGCAGGCCACTTTCAGATAATTAGGCCCCTGGCACCTAGACGGAGGAGAGGTTCATTCAACGTTTGGTTGCATGGCAATATAATGGTGAAATAAAAAAAAGAGGCTTCAATAAAGAAGTGCCCCGGAGTACAAGAATATATGGTTGAGGGGGAGGCAGTTATAAATGTCTATTCTGCACAAGGGAGGGACAGGTCCTGTGGGATCCATGCCTGGTTCATTTTTATGAACGTCAGCTTGTCCACGTTGGCTGTGGACAGGCGGCTGTGTTTGTCAGTAATGACGCCCCCTGCCGTGCTGAATACACGTTTAGACAAAACGCTGGCCGCCGGGCAGGCCAGCACCTCCAAGGCATAAAATGCTAGCTCTGGCCACGTGGACAATTTGGAGACCCAGAAGTTGAATGGGGCCGAACCATCAGTCAGTATGTGGAGGGGTGTGCACACGTACTATTCAACCATGTTAGTGAAATGCTGCCTCCTGCTAACACGTTCCGTATCAGGTGGTGGTGCAGTTAGCTGTGGCGTGGAGACAAAACTTTTACACATTTCTGCCATGCTAACCCTGTCCTCAGAGGAGCTGGCCGTGACACAGCTGCGTTGGCGACCTCTTGCTCCTCCTCTACCTTCGCCTTGGGCTTCCACTTGTTCCCCTGTGACATTTGGGAATGCTCTCAGGAGCGCGTCTACCAGCGTGCGCTTGTACTCGCGCATCTTCCTATCACGCTCCAGTGCAGGAAGTAGGGTGGGCACATTGTCTTTGTACCGGGGATCCAGCAGGGTGGCAACCCAGTAATCCGCACACATTAAAATGTGGGCAACTCTGCTGTTGTTGCGCAGGCACTGCAGCATGTAGTCGCTCATGTGTGTAAGGCTGCCCAGAAGTAAGGGCAAGCTGTACTCTGTGGGGGGCGTATCGTCATCATCCTCCGTATTCCACCAGCCACACACCAGTGATGGGCCTGAGCTGAGTTGGGTGCCACCCCGCTGTGAACCTGCTTCATCCTCATCCTTCTCCACTTCCTCCTCATCCTCCAGTAGTGGGCCCTGGCTGCCCACATTTGTACCTGGCCTCTGCTTTAGCAAAAAACTCTCTGAGCCACTTCTAACAGACTGGCCTGAAATAGCTAAAAATGACTCCTCATCCTCCTCCTCCTCGGCCACCTCCTCTTCCATCATCGCCTTAAGTGTTTTCTCAAGGAGACATAGAAGTGGTATTGTAACGCTGATAACGGCGTCATCCACACTGGCCATGTTGGTGGAGTACTCGAAACAGCGCAACAGGGCACACAGGTCTCGAATGGAGGCCCAGTCATTTGTGGAGAAGTGGTGCTGTTCCACAGTGCGACTGACCCGTGCGTGCTGCAGCTGAAACTCCACTATGGTCTGCTGCTGCTTGCACAGTCTCTCCAGCATGTGCAAGATGGAGTTCCACCTGGTGGGCACGTCGCATTTGAGGCGGTGAGCGGGAAGGCCGAAGTTACGCTGTAGCGCAGACAGGCAAGCAGCGGCAGGATGTGAACGCCGGAAGCGCAAATGGCCCGCACTTTATGCAGCAGCTCTGACATGTCGGGGTAGTTGTGTATGAACATCTGCACCACCAAATTCAGCACATGCGCCAGGCAAGGGATGTGCGTCAAACCGGCTAGTCCCAGAGCTGCGACGAGATTTCGCGCATAGTCGGCCACCACCAGGCTGGGCTTGAGGTCCACCGGCAGCAACCACTGGTCGGTCTGTTGTTCAATACCCCGCCACAACTCCTGCGCGGTGTGGGGCCTGTCCCCCAAACATATGAGTTTCAGAATGGCCTGCTGACGTTTACCCCGGGCTGTGCTGAAGTTGGTGGTGAAGGTGTGTGGCTGACTGGATGAGCAGGTGGAAGCAGAGGAGGAGGAAGCCGAGTAGGAGGAGGAGGCTACAGGAGGCAAAGAATGATGCCCTGCGATCCTTGGCGGCGGAAGGACATGCGCCAAAGAACTCTCCGCCTGGGGCCCGGCCGCCACTACATTTACCCAGTGTGCAGTTCGGGACATATAGCGTCCCTGGTCGTACTTACTAATCCACATATCTGTGGTTAGGTGGACCTTGCCACAGATGGCGTTGCGCAGTGCACACTTGATTTTATCGGATACATGGTTGTGCAGGGCTGTCTTGGAGAAGTAGTGGCGGCTGGGAACAACAGACTGTGGGACAGCCATCGCCATCAGCTGTTTGAAGCTGTCTGTGTCCACCAGCCTGAATGACAGCATTTCAAAGGCCAGTAGTTTAGAAATGCGGGCATTCAGGCCCAGGGCTCGAGGGTGGCTAGGTTGGAATTTATGCTTTCTCTCCAAGGTTTGTGAGATGGAGAGCTGAACGCTGCCGTGTGACATGGTGGAGATGCTTGGTGACGCAGGTGGTGGTTTCGTGGCACATCCTCTGTTTGGTGGGCGGCAGGTGCCAAGGCCGAGGCAGCGGCAGAAGAGGGAGCAAGGGGAGCCTGAGTGAGTTCCTTGTTTTTAAGGTGTTTACTCCACTGCAGTTCATGCTTTGCATGTAGAAGCCTGGTCATGCAGGTTGTGCTAAGGTTCAGAACGTTAATGCCTCGCTTCAGGCTCTGATGGCACAGCGTGCAAACCACTCGGGTCTTGTCGTCAGCACATTGTTTAAAGAAGTGCCATGCCAGGGAACTCCTTAAAGCTGCCTTTGGGGTGCTCGGTCCCTGGTGGCGGTGGCCAGTAGCAGGCGAACTCTCTTGGAGGCGGCTGTTCTGCTTTTGCCCCCTGCTCCCTCTTTTGCTACGCTGTTGGCTCGGTCTCACCACTGCCTCTTCCTCTGAACTATGAAAGTCAGTGGCACGACCTTCATTCCATGTGGGGTCTAGGACCTCATTGTCCCCTGCATCGTCTTCCACACGGTCTTCCTCCCTGACATCCTGTTCGGTCTGCACACTGCAAAAAGACGCAGCAGTTGACACCTGTGTTTAGTCATCATCAGAGACGTGCGGACTCCGATGAAGTGGTATTCCCATGTCCTCATCATCAGGAAAAATAAGTGGTTGTGCATCAGTGCATTCTATGTCTTCCACCACTGGGGAAGGGCTAGGTGGATTCCCTTGGGAAACCCTGCCAGCAGAGTCTTCAAACATCATAAGAGACTGCTGCATAACTTGAGGCTCTGACAGTTTCCCTGATATTCATGGGGGTGATGTGGCAGACTGATGGGCTTGGTTTTCAGGCGCCACCTGTGCGCTTTCTGCAGAAGACTGGGTGGGAGATAATGTTGTGAACGTGCTGGATCCACTGTCGGCCACCCAATTGACTAGCGCCTGTACTTGCTCAGGCCTTACCATCCTTAGAACGGCATTGGACCCCACCAAATATCGCTGTAAATTCTGGCGGGTACTGGAACCTGAGGTAGTTGGTTCACTAGGACGTGTGGCTGTGGCAGAATGGCCACGTCCTCTCCCAGCACCAGAGGGTCCACTAACACCACCACGACCGTGTCTGTGTCCCATACTAGATGTTTTCCTCATTGTTACCGTTCACCAAGCACCACAATAAGAAAAAAAATATTTGGCCCAATGTATTGATTTCAAATTCAGGCCTTTTTTTACAGGCACCTAACACTATCTGCCAATTTATTTATGTACCGTATTACACTAATCCAGGCACAGCAGTAACTACTGATTTAGGGGAATATCAATTGAAGGCCTAGTATTTAGGCCCTAGATGAAAGGTATCCTTTTATGGACAGATTTACACTTGGAGATGCACAGTAGCGTGTGAAAAAATATGTAGGATTATGTCTTCAGCAATTGTATATTAACACTTTGTGTAATATACCCTTTAACGGACAGAAATACACTTGGAGATGCACGGTAGGGTGTGAAGTTATTGAGGATGACCCTCTCAGCACTTGTATATACACCTTGAGTGTAATATACCCTTTTACGGACAGAAATACACTATGAGATGCACAATAGTGCGTGCAGATTTACAGCATTATGCTTTCAGCAATTGTAATGTAACACTTTTTGTAATATACCCTTTTACGGAAAGAAATATACTCGGAGATGCACGCTGAGTGTAATATACCCTTTTACGGACAGATTAACACTTGGCCTGCAACAGCTGGAACACTAGATTCAGGGTATTGCTATATTGGCAAGTGAATTACACCCCAGAACAAAATCTATCCTTTGACGGATACTATTAAACTTGTCCTGTCACGGCTGGAACACCAAATTTACTGTATTTCTATTTTGACAACTGAATTTCACCACAGAAAATAATAAATCCTTTGACGGACACTAGGGAAATTGTCCAGTCACAGCTGGAACACCAGATTCAGGGTATTGCTATTTTGGCAATTAAATTTCACCCCAGAAAAAAATATACCCTTTTACGGACAGATTTAAACTAGGCCTGCAATAGCTGGAACACTAGATTCAGGGTATTGCTATTTTGGCAATTAAATTTCACCCCAGAAAAAATATACCCTTTTACAGACAGATTTAAACTAGGCCTGCAACAGCTGGAACACCAGATTTACTTTATTTCTATTTTTGCAACTGTATTTCACCCCAGAAAATAATATATCCTTTGACGGACACTAGGGAAATTGTCCAGTCACAGCTGGAACACCAGATTCAGGGCATTGCTATTTTGGCAATTAAATTTCACCTCAGAATAAAATATATTCCCATTTACGGACAGATTTAAACTAGGTCTGCAACAGCTGGAACACCAGATTCAGGGTATTGTAATTTTGGCAATTAAATTTCACCTCAGAAAAAAATATACCCTTTTACGGACAGATTTAAACTAGCCTGTAACAGCTGGAACACCAGATTTACTGTCTTTCTATTTTTGCAACTGTATTTCACCCCAGAAAATAATATATCCTTTGACGGACACTCGGGAAATTGTCCAGTCACAGCTGGAATACCAGATTCAGGGTATTGCTATTTTGGCAATTAAATTTCACCCCAGAAAAAAATATATCCATTGCCAGACACTATTAAACTTGTTCCGCCACAGCTGGGACACCAGATTTAGGGGATTGCTATTTTGGCAATTGAATTGAACCCCTTAATAAAATATAGAAATTTCTATCCTGAGTTTCTAGGGGTGACAATAAGCACAGCCAATCCTCTGATGTAGGATATAGCAAAAAAAACAACTAGTATTGATGGACTTTGTGGCAGCTTGTGCTGGTGCACCACAAGATACAAAATGGCCCCCGATCAAAGTGACAGAAAAACGCTCTGTGCAGCCTAAAAACCAGTGAGCAATTAACTATCAGAAGTTGAATGATTCACAGCTGTAGATCGATCACTTCATTAGGTGTTTTTGCTGACTTTTTCCTGCCTAATCTCGCCCTCACAGAAGCTGCATCCTCTCCCTACACTAATCAGAGCAGTGTGACGTGCGGCGCTACGTGACTCCAGCTTAAATAGAGGCTGGGTCACATGCTGCACTTGGCCAATCACAACCATGCCATTAGTAGGCATGGCTGTGATGGCTTCTTAGGGCAAGAAGTAAAATGCTAGCTGATTGGCTGCTGTGCAGCCCTTCAGAAAGCAGGAAGAAATCGCCGAACAACGGACCCGAACCCGAACTTTTTTGAAAAGTTCGGGTTTGAAAAGAACTATTCAGTTCGGGTTCGCTCATACCTAGATAGGGGGGGAATCATTTCACAGCATCTTAGTGCAGGGAGAGACGTCAGAAGGCACTAGGGACAGTGCTAGAAAAGCGAATTACAGGTGCAGGGAGAGATTATTTGGGGATCCAAATAGCCATTATACAGTTCTGTGATTCCAGCAATTTGTGGATTGGCGTGCAAGTGCTATGTTGAAAAGCCTTTAGTGGCCTATTTTAGTACAATAAGAAAAATATATAAGCACTTCACTGTTGCAGTTACTTGTGGTGAAAGCATTTAGTGGCCTATTTCAGTACAAAAATAAAAAAAATATTCTCAGTTCACTGTTGCAGTTATTTGTGGAGAAAGCGTTTAGTAGGCCTATTTCAGTACAGAAGGAAAAATATACACGCACTTTACTGTCGCAGTTATTTGTGGTGAAAGCGTTTAGCGGCCTATTTCATTACAAAAAGAAAAATATATACGCACTTCACTCTTGCAGTTAATTAGGGTGAAAACATTTAGTGGCCTATTTCAGTAAAGAAAGAAAAATATATACGCAGTTCACTGTTGCAGTTATTTGTGGTGAAAGCGTTTAGTGGCCTATTACAGTACAAAAAGAAAAATATATTTTAGGGGTGTTTTAATTTGCTTTAAATTTATTTAGTTCAGTTAAAAGTATGTCAGACAGAGTAGTGCCAGGCCATGCAAAGAGGAGTGGCAGAGGCCTAAATGTTTCTGATACAGGCAGGCGTCGCAGAAGAATAAGGGGCCGTGGCAGCAGGAGTCGCAGTTAGAGGCCTGAGCTCCTGGTGTCATCTAGCGGTCGTGTCTTGAACAGCAACCCATCGGTTCTTGATTGGTCAACTCGTTCATCCACTTCATCCCAAGTGACATTAGACACCCCAGCCAGCAGTCGGTGGGTTCGTCAGACACAACCCTTAGTTGGCATGGCCTGGGAGCAGGCCCTGTGCCCTCACCTGTCCTCAACTTGCGTCTGTCATTTGCTGTTCCCTCAGCCACAGAAGTATTGTATGCTGTGGGCTCAGCTCCAATATACAGCGAGGACAAGCTACTACAGGACAGTCAGCAGCTACAGCACAGCCAAGATCCAGGAGACATCCGCCGCTTCCTCCGCTAGGCAGGCAAGTAGTGATGAGGTAAGTTGCGAGGTAGGTGGTGTTGCGAGCGGTCAGGCTCCTGACCCAGAGACTGTTGAGGAGGACATCAATGACATGCAGACACTACTCGACGATGATGAAGCTGATCGCACTTGGGAGCCGGGTGCAGAAGGGGCTTTATCATCATCAGGAGAAGAGGGTGGCAGCTTGCCTGTGAGGCAGCGGTTGAGCCAGCAAGGTGGTAGCGTGGCTGGGAGTCAGCAGGGTGGTAGCAGTGGGAGGTCGGAAGCCAAACGTGCCCAGGGTAGACCACCTGCTTCGCAGCAGCCTACCTCCCCGGGAAGTAGTGGTGCAGGGGTTCATGGAGGCAGCGGCGGTAGCAGTCAGTCAGTGCGGACTGTTGGGGGTAAAATCACCTACTTGGCGGTGGGGAAGTTTTTGTTACGTTTTTTGTTAAGCCGCCGGAGCCGTGGCCATATGTAGAATCTGTGGGCAGAAGGTAAAGCGTGACTGGGATGCCAATGTTGGCACTACGGCCCTGCGTCAGACCCAGAGGAAATTAGAGACACTTTTTTGCAATACTTTTCTCAGATTTATAGAGCTTCTCCTGGATTGTCATCTGACTTGGCGAGGCAGTTCCTGGAGAAAATTTCTCTTCCAATGATAACGGAAGTCCCCAAAAATTTTTTTGGAAAGAGAACTGTCCCTTTTGGAGATCCAGGAGGCTTTGGGCTCTATCTCTGGGAACTCATCGCCAGGGTTAGATGGTCTTCCGTATGAATTTTATCGCAAGTACAGGGATGTCATCCTTCCTCATCTACTGGAGGTGTTTTCTGAAGCTCTACAGGGAGGGGGCCTACCACAGTCCATGATGGAAGCTTTGATAGTCCTAATTCCTAAAAAAGATAAAGATCCGCTTGATCTGAGTTCATACAGACCTATTTCCTTATTAAACTCGGATGTTAAGATACTATCAAAAATTCTGGCTAGGAGGCTCTCCGGGGTTATGTCCTCCGTTATCCATCCAGATCAAAATGGCTTTATGCCAAAAAGGGGCACCCACCATAATCTGCACAGGTTCTACACTAATATTCAATCTCCTGGGAGTGACGCCCGCTCAATTCTGTCATTGGATGCCACTAAGGCATTTGACAGAGTCGAGTTGGGGTTCCTCTGGGAGGTGATGAAGAAGATGGGCTTTGGCCCTAAGTTTATGGCGATGGTGCAGCTGCTATATAAATGCCCAGTAGCTAGGATCAGGATTAATGACATACTGACAGAGAGCTTTGTACTGGGAAGAGGTACACGTCAAGGGTGTCCCCTTTCCCCTCTTTTATTTAATATCTATATTGAACCCCTTGCAGCTAGTATTAGGCAGGACTTGAAAGTGGTTGGTTTTGGTGTAATGGGGAAGCAGGACCGTATATCTCTCTATGCAGATGATATCTTGTTTTTTATCCAGCAAACAGAAACCACTCTCCCTCGAATAATGGAGTTGGTTAATCTGTTTTCTGCCTCTTCCGGCCTTGAGGTTAACTGGGAGAAAACTGCTCTTCTCCCTGTAGATGAAATGCGAGGATCGAGAGAAAATTCTATTACCAATCGGTTAATGATTTCTGATTCAATAAAATACCTGGGGATAACAGTTACTGTCAAAATTCAAGATTACCTACAACTTAACCTGTTTCCCTTATTGTTAAAAGTGAGATCTAAAATTAAGGTATGGCAAAAAATTCTGCCCGTAAGAGCAGATAGAATTTCATTAATAAAAATGGTGGTGCTCCCCCAGGTTCTGTATGTTCTTCGCAATTCGTCTGCATGGATTGAAGATAAGTACTTTAGGCTGATAGAGCGGATGATCAACGATTTGCTATGGGGGAGAAAGCATGTGAGATTAAAGGCGCTTTATTTTTCTATGCCCTACAATCGGGGAGGTCTTAACCTCCCCTATTTTAGGGGTTACTATATGGCCTCCCAACTCAGTTTTTTTAATGACTGGGAAAATAGCCATCTTTGTAGAAAATTGGTAAAGGACTCGGGTTTTCCTGATTTTTTTACAGTACTAGAGTCCGATTATTTAACTAATATACAGACATAAACCCTTCTGCAAGATGGCTATTAAAGCTTGGTTGGTTATAAAAGGTTGGTTTAAAGTTGAGGCATTACTAATCTGTACCCCACTATGGCATAACCAAAAACTCCTGAACTTAGACGACTCAAACTGCAGGCAATATTGGAGGATGAAAAATATTCAATATATACATCAGGTGGTTAGAGATGGTCAAATCCTGTCGCTTATGGAGCTAAAACAAAAGTTAAATATAGGTGAGGTGGCTTGGTATGCCTATTTTCAATTGAAGGCGGCACTTCTTAGCACTGCTCTTAGTCATTCACTTAATGTAGGCACTCCTGAATTTTCAGACAAATTGATTAGTAAGAAAGGTTGTATGAAAGTCAAACTTTCACATTGTTATAGGCACTTGATGAAAAAAATTTTTTGGGATTGTCTTTCCCCAGGACAGAGATCCTGGTCTGTTTTATTGTTTGAGGTGGGTTCCCCGGATTGGGAGAATATAGGTGATGGTTTAAGACTGGTCTCTCACAATTGTAATCATATTGTTGTACAGTTTAATATTATGCACAAAATATATCTGACACCTTTATGGCTCCATAGGAGGGGATTCAGAGCTTCCTCTGACTGCCTTCGATGCGGGGACCCCGGGGCAGATCATCTTCATCTGTTCTGGGACTGCCCGATAGTGAGCAAGTATTGGAGAATGGTTCAAATAGTTCTAGCTCAGAGGCTTAATGTGGATATTCCTTTATCCCCAAAGATATGGGTCCTTGGTGATCTATCGGAAGCTAACTGTCAGCCCCCGAAGCGCCAATTGTTGATGAAAGTGATTTTTTTTAGCTAGGCTCCAGAGTGCAACAATTGGCTATGCTTAGTCAAGAAGGTGAAAAGTTACGAGAGGGTTTTGTACAGACAAAGAGGTTCTTATACAAAGTGGAGTACTATTTGGAAGGATTGGGACGATGAAGAGCTTTTTTTTTTTTTTTCTTCCCTGCGGGGCCGGGGTGGTGGTGGGGGAATTGTGGGGTCGATAGGTACGATTTTGTATTATTGTCCTTTCATGGATTGTATGTTTTAAGATGCTTAAAATAAAAATGTATAAAAAAAATAATAATAATTGAATAGAATGAAAAAAAAAATAATATATATATATGCAGTGTTGCCATACATTGGCCTGGGAGAACCGTGACTCCGATGTGAGGGTCCAGCCAGCTGCAGGAACCACTGCATCACCAAGTGGCACGCACACGGTTTCAGGCAGTCAAGGCTCCACCAACTCAGCCGAAAGGAGCTGTCTGTCATTCCCATCTTCTGCTGATCCAGATGGTCCTGCTCCTCACCGCATAAGCTGAATGTGCTCCTGTCCAAGTTGCTGGTGCTGCAGTCCCTCCCTTTCCAAGTGGTGGACTCTGCACCTTTCAGAGAATTGATGGCTTGTGCCGAGTCGAGGTGGACAGTCCCAAGCAGTTATTTCTTTGCCAAAAAGGCAGTACCAGCCCTGTACAAATATGTAGAACAGAAGGTGGTCTAGTCCTTGAGCCTGTCGGTGTCTGCCAAAGTGCACGGCAGCGCTGACGTGTGAAGCTGTAACTACGCTCAGGGACAATACATGTCCTTTACGGCCCACTGGGTGAATGTGGTTCCTGCACAGCCACACCAGCAACTTGGCCAAGTGACGCTGCTTCCGCCTCAATGTTGTCATGCCGTTGGTCCTGCGACAATGTCCACCTCTGCCTCCTCATCCTCCACCATGTCCTCATCCTCCACTGAAGGGACAAGTCACATTGGCCCTCCAGCATACCACATGTGCAGGGCACGGCAGCATCATGCTATTATGCACCTGGTTTGCCTTGACAAAAGGAGTCACAGGGAAGGAACTGCTCCGTGTGATTCATCAAGAAATCGATTCCTGGCTTTCTCCGCGACAACTGAAAATTGGAAGCATGGTGACCGACAAAGGGAAGAACATGGTGTCGGCGCTGCGTCAAGGAAGGCTGATCCATGCGCCCTGCATGCGTCACCGCCGGTTCTGGGAGACGGTCGGTCAGAGGTTCCTCCCTGTCTTGTGTATGACATTCTTTGTTTTGGTTTCACTTTGCACAGTTCCTTTCTCTCCCTCAGCTGCCTCTTATCTTGATTAATTGGCTTGCTTTATATTCCCTCCCATACTACTCCTCCTTGCGGTTTATACTACTTTCTGGATGAAGTGTTCACTGCTGGAGGCTGCTGCTGCTGTTTGCTCAGATAAGTCTTTTCCCTTTATTGTGTTTCCTTGCTGGCTTGATTCTAGGTGACCCTGACTCCCTCCGTATTCAGTGCAGGGAGCTGGTGGCCGTGTCCCCTCACTACTATAGGGTTTTCAGGTGTCACAGTCTTACGTACGTGGTCATGCAATCGTCTACCATTGGGGCCTTTGCATGTGTAGCATCAGGGAGAGCTCTTAGGGTTTTAAAGGGCTCACCTATATGCTCCTTAGTTTTGGATCAAGCCAGTCAGTCGTTTATTTATAAGTTCCAGCTATCTGCAACTTCATCCTTGACAGCATGGCACACGTGTTCAATCCGGTTGTCAAGCGGTTCCTAAAGTCTTCTACCCATCTGCAAGACATCCTAAAGATGGCCAGGAAACTTTGCACTCATACACCGCAAAGCACACCTTCCTTGAGCTTTAGCGGCAGAACAGCATCCCCCAACATAGGCTGATATGCGACGTTTCCACCTGTTAGAATTCCCCCCTCCATATGTTGGACCGACAATACGAACAGAGAAAGGCCATCAATGATTTCTTGATGATCCAAGTGGATAGGAGTACTCCCCTGTGTAACTTCGATGTCAGCCAATGGCAGCTCATGCGTGACACCTGCCGTTTGCTCAGGCCCCTTGAGGACACCACATTATTTGTCAGTCGCCAGGAGAATGGGATGAACAACGTCATTCCACTGCTTCATGACAGACGTGGCACCTAGATCGCACGTCCACATGAGCCCTGTGGGGGCTGAACTGGAAGAGGAGGAGGAGGACATTGGAGCACAGGCAATGTGTAGCGAAATGGGTGGTTTTTCTTCTCAGCTGACAGGAGAGGAAGAGCAGGAGCAGCCAGAGGAGCTACAGGGCGATGATGAGGACCCAGACATACCGTGGCAGTATGCAGTGGAGATGGAGGCAGGGAGTCCCTCCGAGTCACTTGCACAAAAGGCCCGATGTATGCTCACTTGCTTGCATAGTGACAGCCGAACTGTCACAATTCGGCAGAGGGATGACTTCTGGGTCTCCACATTGTTGGACCCTCGCTACCGGTCCAAAATGGGGGCCTTTTTTTACAACTACTTAGAGGGAGAACAAACTTAATTAGTACAGAGACATCCTATGTAGTCAGTTAGCTGCTGCCTATCTGCGCCATCGTCGATCCTCTTGCAGGTCTGACCGGAGGTGCGCTCACATTCCACTGCCATGGCTGCTGGGGAGGGGTGGGGTGGCAGGAGAAGTACCATCTCCATCAGCAGCATCCTGAGTCTACAGTCGCTGATGAGAAGCTTTCTTCACCTACATAGTGAAGAAACTACAGTACTCACCAGCAGCAGGTAGACCTGGAGCAGGACCTGAACTAGCATGTGGTGGAATACTTGGACAGTATCCTGCAAGTCGTTATTGAAGATCTGATGGACTACTGGGCAGCCAAACTGGATTTGTGGCCGCAACTGGCCGAGTTTGTCCTGGAAAAGCTGTCCTGCCAGGCCAGTAGTGTGGCATCAGAGCGGTTGTTTAGTGCGGCGGGGGCCATAGTTACCCCAAGAAGAACTCGCCTGTCCACAATGTGGATAGACTGACCTTTGTCAAGATGAATCAGGCCTGGATCAGCCAGGATTTCCACCCACCAATGCCTGATGCATCTGATTAGATCATCCATGCCGCCTCACCCAAACCTTGACAAAAGAGACCGGTTTCTTCTGGCTACCTGCCTCAGCTCCTACTCTGATGCTGCCACCCGCCTGATGCCACACATTTGATGCCAAGTGTGCCTTCTTTCACCCACCTTCGTCAGTGGGTACTCGTATTGCAACCCACCTGACCACTCTGTCACCGGGTCACTTTTTGGTCTCCTGATGCTGCTGCTACCATCTCCACACTATGGCACCTTGCCACTCGGAGGCCTTCTCCTGATGCGGCTACTACTGCTGCCGCCACCTCCAGACTCTGTCACTGGGCCACTCTGTGGTCTCCTCATGCTACTTCCACCTCACAACTATGTCATAGGAAAAGAAAGGGACAGGAGGCAGCGCCTCATGTGTGGTGCTGTTTCATTTGAATAAAATCATAAGAATAGTTGCGCTTACCAACAGCTATATTCGGCTTGGCTGATATTACCCGATCAGCGTGTGGGGTGCCTGCGCTGGTGCCTTGGTTCCTACCTGTGCCGTGGATGCGGATGTCGGGATGAGATGATCCGTTTAGAAGGAGAAGAGGAAAAGGGAACCCCTGTATTGGCGATGTCAGGAGAAGTTAGATACCAGCTGAATATTGGTACAAGTAGATAATAATTTTTATTTTCAGTCGACGCATTTCAAGGCTGAGTGCCCCCTTCATCAGGACAGTAATCAGATGACATTCACATACAGTGATATTTAGGACCATTTTTGGCGCGCAGGCCAGGGGGTGGGAAAGAGAGGAGGCAGATGTGGGCATGTTTTTGCATAATCCTGTGGGTGGACAAGGCAGGGGAAAAGATGTACTATATGTAAATAAACATGTATGAGCAGAAAATATGTTTTACTTCT
The DNA here is from genome assembly GCA_033119425.1 of Bufotes viridis. Lineage (NCBI taxonomy): Eukaryota > Metazoa > Chordata > Amphibia > Anura > Bufonidae > Bufotes > Bufotes viridis. The sequence goes on along the minus strand of CM065597.1, from coordinate 109,944,371 downwards.
CTTTATTTTGGTTATAAGTGAGCGGTATGTTTATTGCGCTTGTGATGAGCCCGATCGTGGTGGCAGGGTAAGCGCGGTCATGCTGTATCTTTATTATATAATTGATGCCGTGGTGGCTTTGACAGAGAGGGATTTAGGTAGGGACCCTGAATCTATGTACTGCCGTGTGCTGGTTTCACTAGTGGCAAGCGTGATCCTCACTGCATAGCAGGCAGGATCATGCTGAGCGCTTGTTGTATGTAGGATGCGGTAATAAGCTGAATGGACTACTATCGACTACATACCTGAAAGCCCGTTTAATAGATTCAGCAGCCTCCAAAACTGAGAGGTTAACTGGATCTACCAACTAGACACCCTTACACCAGACGGGTTGAACGAGATTAATGAGACCATCTTTAATATATCTTTTAACCCCTTTTTTATACCGAAAGCATTCATTATATGACATACTATATGACGATTGTTTGTATCACCTGATATTCATCATTTTGTTATTAATTTTAGGATTATCTATTACTATCTTTTATTATTATCATTATTATTACTACCGATTTTATTATCTCTTCTGAGAATCACCCTAAATAAAATAAGGAAGTAGGGCCGTTGTTTCTTTAATCCGTCTATTATACTATTATATTCATATATTTCTTATATATTTATGCATTCATTTATCCACCCAGCCTCCCATCCCCTGTAAATAGCCCCAAAAAGAACCGTCTAAACATGAAACAACCACTAGAAGGGTTGCTATAGATACTAGCTCTATTAGAATTAATAGGGTCCCTAACAATCCATCCCCTTAAGAACCCCAAAAATAGTGAAACACATATCTTGATAAGATAATCCAAAACAATCTATATATTTAATGCAAATGTTTCTACCACACCCCTTCTCCTATCAGGTGGTTCCCACCTTTGTGAACCTCATATAATTATGTATTTCTCATGTATAATGCTGTATACTGTATATACTATACAATGATGTAATGACGCCGAGCCTCTACACCACGTGGGACAACGAGTGCATACAGCACCACGTGGCCTGCCGAGTCTACAACACCACGTGGGATGCCGAACTTGCTGCGAATGCTGAGAGAGGACAGCGGGCAGCGATCCCTTAACCAGACGGCACGGAGAACAGGAGTGAGTGAACTCATGAGAAGTCTACTGTAAGGTAATTGCAGGAAGCACATCTCCTCCTGGTGGGATGCCACAGGAAGGACAACAAACTGTGTTTGTCTGCCATATTACTTGGCTTTTCTTTTGAATGTCACAGCTACTGTATCACCTAGATTATTAGGGGATACAGTGGCTCCATCATTTAATGAGACGGATTACCCCACTATAAAAACATGGGACAAGTATCAGCTGATATAACCAGTACAATAACCAATTCTTCTACCTTGTGACACCTGTTACTCTGCAATAATTAAAAAAAACACCGAACCAACGGAACATATTGGCAGCTACTAATATATAGCCAACCTGATTGCCAAAATGATCAGAGCCATCTGATCATCAACTTTCTTCTATACTGTGGATACATAGTAACTTATCTATCAATAATAGAGAGACATCCCTAACAAGGACACCAACTGGCACCACAAGTGGGCCAAACTAACCTCCTTTTTATACAAGCAGACTTTGAAATTTTAGCTTTAACTGGAATATGATTTTTATCTTTATGTTCTAATCTTGTTTTTCAACTTTTATATATATTTTGACCTTGATCTTTTACCTATAACTATATTTTAATCTTAATAAGGACAATAAACACTATTTACTTTACAACACCCATTGTCTCTACTTGCTACCAGGTATAATGTGCCAGTCTATTAACAAAACCTACCTCTACATACTATCCTGACCGTTTGAATCAGTCAGACTTTGAGCACCTTGCATGACAATAGACGGGTGAGCATCTATACAATTTTACGGTGACATCATCATTTATTTGACCTTTATTCTGACCTGTCAGAAGGAAGAAAAATGAGACACACAACAGATCCTGTCTGTGTAGCAGCTGTAAGGCCTGTATGGTCCCATCAGAATTGGCTTATGATTTGGTAGCCAAAAGCAGGAGTGGGTACAAAACACAGAAGACATGCAAATATTCCATTCACGTGTCATCTCTGTTTTAGGTCCACTCCTGTTTTATTGGGCATTAGCAATACTGATGGATTATAGAGCAAATGCTAACCGAGTGAAGGAGGATGCTCCGCAGACAGGATCCGTTTTTTGTGGGTTATTGTTCTGACAGATCAGAGGAAGGGCAAATTAATCAGTGACGTCAACACAAACTTACTGCTGACACCCTCTCAACTCTGAAGATCAAAAATAGAACAGAAAATAAAAAAGGTTGAAGACAGCACGTCCATTAGCAGTGAAGATTTATTCCAGATGCAACGTTTCGGCAAACAAATTAGCCTTTCTCAAGCATGCTTGAGAAAGGCTAATTTGTTTGCCGAAACGTTGCATCTGGAATAAATCTTCACTGCTAATGGACGTGCTGTCTTCAACCTTTTTTATTTTCTGTTCTATTTTTGATCTTCCATGTTAATAGGGACTTTTTTACCATCCCTAGAAGACGTGCACCCAAGATATTTTTTGGCCGGAGTGCTGGATCCACCATCACTACCCTCTCAACTCTGTCGTGGGGCTCTACTTGTGTAAGCATTTAATAGTTTTGTAGACATCGATGTGGAATCAGCTGACGAGGGATAAAAAGAGTGTGTTTCTTCTTGACGCTAACACCGACCTTTAAGGCTGAGTTAATACTTAATAAAAAAATGAGTTATTTGGTCAGTTTTGGCCACGTGACTGCCCAAATAAGTAAAGTGTGCAGTGATTCTAAGAGCGACGCCTGTCATCTGCATGTCATACTGACTCAAAGTATTATTTCACTACCACAGCACACTCCCTATGTGTGTTACTGCAAGGCACAGTGCTCCACACCCCTATAAATGCCCTCTGCAGCCCGGAAAATGAGATTTTTTTACGAGATTCGCCGCGAATAAGTTCAGATCGAAGCAAATTTTTCCGGAAAGTTCAGCAAACCGGCCAAATCGAATTTTTGAAAAATTCGCTCATCTCTAGCCATAACCGCTTGGTTTCCGCTGTTTAGCCAAGTAGAGGCTTTTAAAACCTTTACAAATGGGGTTAATGTCTGTGATACTCACTAATGCTGATCATGGATGTTTAACCCTTTAGATGCTATGGTCAAATGTGACTATGGCATCTGGGAGTGCTAAAACTAGGAGCCGCCCCTCCCCGACACAGCATTGTAATATACTGAATATTGTACTCTGTAATGCAGAGATATTTATTACAAAATGCAGTAGAATACAAATGACTGCATGTTATAGTCACTTAGGGTGACTTAAAAAAGTAAACAAAAATAAAGGGTTAAAAAATATAAACATTATAATCACTCCCCTTGCCTAGAATCAAAAAAATAAACAATAAAAAAATTAAACATCTTGGGTATTCACCATATGGTGAATGAGGAAACGGGAAGCAAATCAAAATGGCCGATTTAACATTTTTATCCCAACCTAAATGGGATAAAAAGTTATCAAAATGTCATAAACACTACAAAATGGGATCAATAAAAACTACAGAATATGTAACTCTCTGCCTGAGGAGGTGGTGATGGTGAGTACAATTAAGGAATTTAAGAGGGGCCTGGATGTATTTCTTGAGTGTAATAATATTACAGGCTATAGCTAATAGAGATGGAATCGGAAAGGAATTTTTTTCCCCTTAAGTGGGGAAAATTCACTTCTACCTCACAGTTTTTTTTTTTGCCTTCCTCTGGATCCACTAGCAGGATGACAGGCCGAACTGGATGGACAGATGTGTTTTTTCGGCCTTATGTACTATTACTATGGGATAGGGTTTATTGTGTCAGTATTATGAGCTTTAAAGATTTAGCGATTTATTTTTTGGTGTAACTAAACAACGTCTGAATGAAAACAACTAGCTGGACTGTTGATCGTTCATGGAAAAATATCTTCTTGTCTAATAGGAGCCTAATATTAATACTAAAATGTGGATATGATATAACTGTTTTAAAACAACTTTATGCAAAGGACTTACTGTGATTCATAATACAAAAAAGATTTACTACTTTAGATTATCAGTACTTACCATTGCTCACTTTTTTTTCTGATCCTAAATGCCCAATATCTCCTGGATTAACCACCGAGGATGAGGAACATCCCTAAACAGTAGATTCGATAGACAACACATCAAAATAAACTCTAAATAGACATTTAATGTAATATTAAATTCCTGTACAGGGAAACAAATAATAATCTATCAATTGTATACCAGTTAACTTTATCCTGACTACTCTAACCAATCTTTGCAGAAAAGGGTGGCAGAGAAATATAATAGGGATGTTTTATAAAACAATTAATAAAACTACGTGATGATGAGACTGAATATATTATAACAATGGACAATATATTGTTGGAATGTAACTATAATACAGTTAAGAAAATAAAACAAACATAAACAAACAACATTTTCTGTCCTATAACATCTATTTATTTTGCATCCCTTTCTCAAACGGGATGTGCACCAATTTCTAGTCAGTGCTGCCATAACCTTTATACTTGCCATCTGGAAGTAACCTTCCTTTCCCAGCCACTCTGTGCCGCTGTCACTGCTGTGTCATGGTCTGGTGGTAGTGGACCGTGACAGTTTAGCCTTGCATGCTTGTTGCCGGTCACAACGTGTCGTTTTTAGCATGTTTACACAATTCCCCTTTAAGGTTGTTGTCCCTTCCTATTCTGGTGGGTATGGGGTTAAAGTGTGAGCAAGGTGAAGCTGGGTGTGGGCTCTTATAGTACTTGGGCTTGAAGCCTAAGTTCAGTGGGACTTCAGCTTCTTGTGGAGCTGGAGTTATGCTGCCATCCTGGACCTTACCATCTGTCCAGTTTGAGGGCCACCTTGTTGAACATTGATTGCCATCCATTATGTATCCTTCATGTTTCCTACCTTACCTTTATTGATGTTTGGTGTGGGTTTATGTTCAGGGTGTGGTGTACGTCTTGTTGTAGTCCTATGTCTGGTCTTTTGGTGTTGTTCGTCTAGCATGTTTGCAAGGCGTTTCCCTGAGTGTTGTGCTTCCGGATGGGGGCTCCTGGGTTCCTCGGAGGGGGAACTACGTTGACCACCTGCCTGCGGAAGTGGGCTCCAGGGTTTCCCGAAGGGGGAACCACAAGTCTGTAGCAGTAGTTTTTCCATCCAGTTGTTGTGGCAGATAAGTGCTGTTGTTCCAGTGTGTGTTGTTTGTGCTGGGTGCTTACCTGACAATCTGTTTTATGCTACTGTCTGCTCCTTTCTTGTTGCTAGGCCTGCTGGAGACTCCGGTTCATCCGTGTTGTGGATGAACAGGTCGTCTCTTAGCCCTGACTTTATTACCAGGGATCTCTAGGATTAGTATGGCCTGAGGTTCCAGGTATGAGCCCTCCCACCATCTGGGTTCGCTCATACAGTTAGGAGGTCAGGGCTATGATTTAGGGATGTGTTAGAAGGTGAACTTCTCAGTTTATTCCTGTTTCCAGCCCCAGCGGCATCTCCCTTTACCTACATTGTACGGTGGGGAGTTTCCCCCACTCCCCACCATGACAGCAGTTTTCTGGTACTTTGATGAAGGCCCATGGCTGAAAATGTTTAAAATATATGTGCTGGGAGTCCAAAAAATAAAGAATGAAACACTGCTTGCAACTTGGTCAAGTGCGAGAGTCTTTATTTTATACTTATCTGTTTTGGGACACATGTCCTGCAATCACACTTTTAACGTGGTGTGCCACTGGAATCTATTTATAAGACTGGTAGCCAGAGAAGACTGACTTTAATCATAATCAATAATTTTTTATTGTCAGAAAATGACGGGTTTCCCTGTGACACCACTGTAGAAGTACAGTCTTTGAACAGATGTTTAGTATAAGCAGAAGACAAACAAAGCAGAAATCCCACATTTTTGGATCTGGGTTTTGTAAAGGAGGATGACTCCTTGTCTCCCCTGAAACACAACGGAGAGAAGGGTTAACCACAGTACCCCGATAATAAAACCTACTCAGGGCTCCAGATGGCGACCAAAATGGTCGCCAATGCGACTAGGAATTTGCAAATGGCGATAAGAAATTTAAGTCTTATCGCCATTTGCGACTTGTCCCACCACTGCGCTGCAGCTTTAAGAAAAAAAAAAAACTTCAGCAGACGCAGCGAGCGGCACAGCACAGGCAGCGCAGCCTGAAATAACCAATAGCAAAGCTCCATACAGTAAGGAGCTTTGCTATTGGTTAGTTTGGGCGGGCGCCGAAGCCATACAGCGCCCTGCACCAGAGAAAGCCGGCGGGAGATGAAAGGAGGAGGGGCCGGCTCTGGGGGTGGCTGAAGGAAGAAGTGCCGGGCGCGCTGAGGAGCCGAAGAATCAAGATGGGGCCGCATAAGAAGAAGACAGAGCAAGGTGTTGTGTATCCATGTGTGTAATGTATGTAGTGGAGTGTGTGATCATCACATACATCATACAGTACACGTGTATACATCACTACATACATCACACACTGCACTACACACATCACATACTGCACTATATACATCATACACATGTATACATCACACACTGCACTACACACATCACACACTGCACTACACACATCACATACTGCACTATATACATCATACACATGTATACATCACACACTGCACTACATACATCACACACTGCACTACATACATCATACACTGCACTACATACATCATACACTGCACTACACACATCACACACATGTATACATCACTACATACAGCTCACACTGATGTATGTAGTGCAGTGATGTATGTGTTGCAGTGTGTAGTAAATACACAGCAGGCTATTATAGCCAAGTGATACCGTACAGGGAGGTTCCGCCATATTGGACTGGACTTTATCACTTTGCTATAATTCCTTCATGTTATTAGACCGGTAATGGTTCCCTGCATACCCACCTCTTAGGCCCCGTTCACACCACCACTATTTATTTCTGTTGTTCTGCTCCGTTTGATGAGCAGAACAATGAAAATAATGGAAGTGTTGGATTTTTGTCATACGTTTAACATATACAAAAAAAAAAGTATGTTTACGGACGCCTCAGACAGATGCCATACTGTGGCATCCATCCAATAGAGTTCCATTGTACAAAAAAACATATATGCTAATTTATACGTTTTTTTTGCAGAATTGGAGATCGTAGTGTACCACATCTTACCATCCTGTAAAGTCCAGAAAAAAATCTATACATCTTTTGTACAATGGAACTCTATGGTGAGGGATGCCGCAGTACGGCATCTGTCTGAGGCGTCCGTTATGTTTCAGTCATAGTATAATATAACATATGTCCGAAACATAATGTAAACCCGTGTGTGACTGTGGCATCAGTGTTCGGTCAGTGATTTCCATCAGTGATTTTTGAGCCAAAACCAGTTGCGGCTGTAAACACAGAACAGGTGCTGATCTTTCCCTTATACCTTATGTCCGTGGAGGCTCCAATCCTGGTTTTGGCTCACAATCACTGATGAAAATCACTGACCAAACACTGACGTGTTAATGAGGCAATTTTTTCTATCATGAATATATATCTATTCAAATTTGGCGACTAAAAATTTTATTTGGCTCCTAAATTTTTCAGTTTAGGAGCCAATGGCTCCTAGGTAATTTTTTTAGTCTGGAGCCCTGCTACTGTCAGGCTACTCAATAAACTGTGGAAGGCTCAGCTGAAGCTGAGCTTGGCTTAGCCTGGGTAGACATTTTACCAGCCGCTGCCACACAAGAAGAAACGAATATCTTCTGCAATGAGGAGCTGTGATCCATGCCATCTCGTGCATATCTCCTCACTTAAATGCTCCCAATGCACCCCAACAGAAGTGACATGCAGCACTGTGTTTGACATCCCATGTAACCCAGACATCCAACATCTTCACTGCAGGACCAGAATGAACTTGTCACAACTAGCTCCCTGAATTAGATATGCCCAGGATGCCATCAGGGGGATCATCACAGGACAGACTGCAATACAGCACCTAAGCAGAGTTAAATTCAGAAGGAGGGAAGTACTCTGCCTTTGCAAACTCCAACCTTGGCCTCTCTGCCAGAAGCCCAGAAGACTCTCAGAACCTTTTGTAGTGCAGGCCGCTATGGGAACGAGCCTCCCTGGCATCGCAAGTGTTTCTAGGCATGTTCCCATCGCGGACTGTTATTGGCTCCCCCCGGATGTTTTGATCCGCGTGATGGGAGAAGCAGCGAAGGCCGTGCGGGGATCAAGAGCCATGCAGGTTCCGGGGAATGGGGTAAATATAACCTGTCTGAGGGGTCCAGGCATTTTGGAGGGCATTATAGGGGTTGGATAAGGGAAGAGACCCCAGCAACCGTGTGTTCAATTGTTACCCACTGTTTATCAAAGGTATCATGCCAACAATGAACTATCATGACACTAAAAACTAAAAAATTTTCCCTTACTTATCCCCTGAGAGAGACTAAACATTGAGGAAGACTTTCTCTAATCTTTAGCGCTCGATAGATACTAAACAAGACATCTTTTGACATCCAAAGAATGAAGAGTCAACTGCTCATCAGTACTGGGGTTCTTATACAACATGGGAAAGAAAAATGTTTGGGACGTGTAAAATTACAATGCAACCTTTGGAGAAAAAAAGCCGGATCTGGACGGATTAGCAACCTATCTTCTAAAACAGAAGTGTACGGAGGACTGATACGGTAGATATAGCCTGGAGTTCACCACTCTACGAGCTGAAGTCAATGCTACCAAGAGGCACAATTTTAAAGTCAAGTAGTTAATGGAGATGGAGTTAATCGTCTCAAATGGAGGTTTGGTTAGAGCTCTCAAAACTAGGTTCAGGTTCCAGGGGGGAAATTTAGAGGCAACTATTAGACCCCCTGACGAAGGCACGCCGAAACGCGCGTCGGGGTAGCGCCATCCTGTGGCAAGACACACGCAGCTGCTTCTAGTAGGTTATGCATTGTATTCACTTGCTTTTTTGGTTTATTATTTGCTGTGATTCTCTGGTCAGTTGTGAGTGTACCGGTCACTCCCTGACCTATATTGCTGCTACTTATACCGAGCAGTGGTACTTGCTAACTTTACCTGTTAGATCCTATATGTACTCAGCACTTGCTTTCTGGTAGACTGTATTTATAATTTATATTGCAGCTTGTGTCCCACCAGGGTGGTGTCCTTTCTTTTCTGCCCACCTTGTTTTTGATAACAACGTCATATGTATGTACATGTTAGCCTCTTAATAAGATACTGTATTTTATAATTCAATAAAATTACGGTTCTGTGTATATTACTATGAGTGAGCTCCAATCTTTTTGTAGGTTCTGAGTTGGTTGCGGGAGCGCACACTCTCTTATTCTAGTGTTATAGTCCGGTGGTCCACATGCATCTTATAGAGTACTTTTTGTATTTATCGTAACATGCATTACTTAACTAGTTAACTTTGATATGAGGGCCCACTATTGCATTGATTTTCTTTATGTTTATAGGCAACTACCAGAGTAGATCTACTGATTACTCAAAAAAATCTAGAGACCCGCGGATTAGTGTTCCATCTGTGCTGCTTTGTGGCAGTTTTGCCGTGGCGGCTGGCTGCAGGTTCCCGAGCGTACCAGCTGCAGGTTGCTGCCTGTGTAGGCTGGTTGCTCAGGACTGCTTTGCTGGCAGCGGTTTTGCTGTCCGTATACATTCTCCTCCTCTTGGTTATGCCAGTTGCCATGGGCAACGTCCTGTACCACAGCCTTATCAGCTGTGGTTTCTTGGTTACGCCGACTTGCCTGTGAACCTCCCGTTCGGACCTGAATGGGTTAACTCCCCAGTGCTGCTCTGTGGGAGTGTTCCTGGCAGGTGAGCTCATCAGCTGGCTATTTCAGCCTGTGAGCGTGGAGCCTCAGTCAGTCTTGTTTTCTTCTGTTATGATGTGTTTGCCCCTTGCTACTGACCCTTGGGGTCCCTTCTGCTGTTCGTGCATGTCCATGTTTGTGTGTGGTATCCTTTGTTCTGCATTGTTGTTGTTCCTGTTTCTGTGCCATGTCATGTCTTGCCTGTTTAAGTTCTGTACCATGTCTTGCTATGCCTGTATTTGTCCTGTACCTAGCAGTGCGTATTCCGTTCATTTCTGTGCAGCTCTGCCTGGGGTCGCTGTGCTCCTCCTGCCTTCAGCACAGGTACCTGCTTCTGTCCCTGTCCTTGCCTGTATTCTGTTTTGCCTTGCCTTGTCCTGCTCTATGCCTGCTGGTACCATTATTGGTACCTTTTTGTCTGCCTATTCCTGTTGCCACTGACTAGTTTACGCTCTGGAGGGGCGCTGACTAGTTTACGCCACCATCAGGGACGCTAGTGAAATCTGGGTAGTTGCTTAGTTACACCTCTCCAGAGCATTGCTAGTCAGTGGAGCAGTGGGTTCTCACCTGCTGTTTGGTGCAGTACATAGAGTTCCTGGTGTCTGGTCCTGTTTTGTATCGTTTGGCCTGATACATCCCGGGGTTCCTTGCAGTATCCCCGGCACGTTACAATTAGCTGCAATGTCTTAATAAAAAAGGGCAGAAAGAGCCAAAATCTGGATTTTTTAGGGTGCTACCAGATAACCCTAATTTTAACTTTTTTGGAGGAATTCTAAAATTTGATTAATTGGAGCTGGGGAAGGGATATCCCAAATATTTAACCCTGAAAATTTTAAAAATATCCTCCAAACCCTAGCATAAATGGATATAGTGACCCTGGGTAGAAGGTCCCTCAAATTCCATGTAGTCAGATACAGTTTTCTTATATGTGGATGGAAAACTGGACCTTGGGACAGAAAGCCCTGGACCTCCGGAAGTATCCAAGGGTCCAAGACTGACATTATTCTCAGCCAGGTAAATCCGGCTCTTCTTGGCCAAAATGAGGCAATTAGAATAACCCTCACTTGATCATCCTTGATCTTTTTTAAGACTCTCGGAATTAAGGAGAGAAAATGCATCGGCTAGAGGAAAATCCCACTTGTGAATAAAAGCATCCACTCCACAAGGAGATCCCCATTGATCTAGGGAGAAAAATCTGAGTTTTCCTGTTCTGACTTGTCACAAATAGGTATATTACCAGAACACTCCAAATGTCTGTAATCTTTTTGAAAACTGACTGACTCAAGCTTCTTGAAAAATAACATGCTTACTGAGAAAATCTGCATGGATGTTTTCTGTTTCCTTGATATGAACTGCAGACACTGACAGGCTATTTTGTTCCGCAAATATAAGGATCTCGCGGGTCTCCTGCATCAGATTTTTTCATCTTGTACCTCCTTGCCTGTTTATGTAAGATACCATAGTCCTGTTGTCTGTCATAATCCTTACATGTCTGCCTCTAATTTCTGGAAGAGCGTGCAACATCGCAAACCTCACTGCTGCCAGTTCTTTCAGGTTGGCAGACCCCTCTCTTAAGCTGCCCTGGCAACGACTCTGAAGGGACAGATTCTGAATATGGGCCCCCATCCCCAAGGACTCACATCTGTGGTCAGGCATACCAAATCCTGGATTTTCCAGGAAACCTCCCGCATTAGGTTTTCTTTTTTTAACCACCAGTTTTGCAGGCTCTTTTGAAATCCTCACTTTTCACTCCAAAAGTTTCCTTCCCACTTCCCAGGAAGAAAACATTTCTCACTGGAGATCTCTGGAATTTACCTGGGCCCACCAGGATACCTGTCGTCAAGGAGCCCAAAATTTACATACCTCCTCCATGGTCTGGAAAATCAAATCTCTCTATTCCTAGGGGGAAATCCAGGACACCGCCTGTAACTTGAAAAAGAAAAAACCTTAGCAAGGTAGAAAAAAACTGCTGATGGGCCTGCTCCATTGTCCCAGGTCGCCGCATTCATTCTTTTGCGCACATTACTGATGTCACTCGTTGATGTCACTTCCTTGCAGCCTTCTCTTTCTCTCAGAAGCACTCCTCCTCCCCCGGGGGAGGGTCTCAAGCCTACATGTGCCTATAGCGCACCACCAATGCCGCCATGCACACTGTTTCCAATGCACAGGACACTCCCTCTGGAGGCTGCTGCATCTCTGCAGATCCCACCGGTGCATCAACGATGCCGCCTGTCCGATAAGCAGGGACTGCAGGTACAGTCTCTTAGCAAGGAACAACACAGGGGTAGAAGACAAAAAAAAAAACTGCGTGGACTGTAGGCTTCCCTTAGAGACAGGAAACCACACTCAAGAGGAGAAGAACCTCTGCCTTTTTATTCTGCAGGTTTTTTTCTGTGGAGCAGATCCTCTCTCCTGGTGCTGTCGTGGGTGAAGGGGAAAAAAGGAACTAGGTATGGAAATTTGAAGGGTACGGAATAAATACAAAAGCTTAGGAAGTAGTCAAATTTTTATAGGCTACTTCTCTGCCAAAGCATGATATCAAATAAGAGTTTAAAGGGGTTACCCAAGGCTATAAGCTGCCCCAACATATGCCGGGCCACTCTCATTGAATATACTTACCTGGCTCCTCGCGTCACTTCTGGTACCTGCACCGCCGCTTCTCCCCGTGCGTGGATAAAAACATCCGGTGTTTGGGGGGAGCAGCCAACAGCAGGTGGGGACAGGTACAAGCCTCCCTAGCATCACGGGTGACGCTAGGGAGGCTCATCCCCGTCCCCACCTGCCAATGGCTGCACCCAAGGCTGGGTCTCCTAGGCAATCTGTTAGTGTATTACTCAGTGTAATACACTAACAGGCAATGCATTACAATACAGATGTATTGTAATGCATTGCAGAGGGGATCAGACCCCCAAAAGTTGAAGTCCCATAGTGGGACAGAAATAGTTTAAAAAAAAGGTGTTTTTAATAAAAATAAATAAGGTTTCAAGTAAAAATAAATAAAAGAACCTTATTTTATAATAAAGAATTGAAAAAAAAAAAAAAAAAAAAAAAAACATATTATGTATTGCCGCGTCCATAATGACCGGCTCTATAAATATATCACATGATCCACCCTGTCCGATAAACACCGTAAAAAAATAAAAAAAATTAAACTGTGTCAAAAAAAGACATTTTTGTCACCTTACATTACAAAAAGTACAACACCAAGCGATTAAAAAGGTGTATGCCCCCCCAAAATGGTACCAACATCTCATCCCACAAAAAATGAGCTCCTACATAAGACAATCGCCCAAAAAATATAAAATAAACTATAGCTCTCAGAACATAGAGACACTAAAACATCATTATTTTTGTTTCAATAGAAAAAGGAGACATATTATGTATCGTGTCCGTAACAACCAGCTCTATAAAAATATCACATGACCTAACCCCTCAGATGAACACCGTAAAAAAAAATTTTTTATAAAAACAATTTAAAAAAAAGCCATTTTTTGCCACCTTACATTACAAAAATGGCGACACCAAGCGATCAAAAAGGCATATGCCCCCCATAATAGTACAAATCAAACCGTCACATCATCCTGCAAAAAATAAGACTCTACCTGAGACAATCACGCCCCAAAAACAAACCAAAAAAAAAACCTATGATTCTCAGACTATGGAGACACTAAAATATGATTTTTTTTTGTTTCAAAAATGCTATTATTGTGTTAAAGTGAAATAAATAAAAAAGTAGGACATATTAGGTATTGCCACGTCCGTAACAACCAGCTCTATAAAAATATCACATGAACTAACCCCTCTGGTGAACACCGTAAACAATTTAACACCGTAAAAAATTAAATAAGAACAGTGCCAAAAAAAGCCATTTTTTGTCACCTTATATCACAAAAAGCGCAACACCAAGCGATCAAAGGAGTATGCCCCCAAAATAGTACAAATCAAACCGTCACCTGATCCCGCAAAAAATGAGACCTAAGACAATCGGCCAAAAAATAAAAAACATAAGGCTCTCAGACTATGGAGACACTAAAACATCATTTTACTAAAAACTTTGTTTCAAAAATGCTATTATTGTGTAAAATAAAAAAATAAAAATTATACATATTACGTATTGCCACCACCGTAATAACTTTCTTTATAATATCATATGACCTAACCCCTCAGTTGAAAGCTGTAAAAATAAATAAAAACTATGCCAAAACAACCAATTTTTTGGTCACCTTGCAATAATGAATGATAAAAAAATCATATGTACCCAAAAATGGTACCAATAAAAACGTCAGCTCTTTCTGGAAAAAACATAATTTTTTTCAAAACTGAAACAAAGAAAGTAGACATATTTGATATCATCGCGTCCATAACAACCTCCTCTATAAAAATAGCACATATTCTAACATGTCAGATGAACGTTGTCAAAAACAAAAAATAAAAACTGTGCCAGAACAGCCATTTTTTGGTTACCTTGCCTCACAAAAAACATAATATAGAACTATTAAAAATCATATGTACCCAAAAAAAGAACCAATAAAACGGTCACCTTATCCCAAAGTTTCCAGAATGGGGTCACTTTTGGGGAGTTTCTACTGTAGGGTGCATATGGGGGTTCAAATGGGACATGGTGTCTAAAAACCAGTCCAGCAAAATCTGCCTTCCAAAAAAACATACGACACTATATTCCTTCTGCGCTCTGCCGTGTGCCCTTAAATCAGTTTACGGCCATATATGGGGTGTTTCTGTGAACCATAGAATCAGGGTAATAAATATTGAGTTTCGTTTGGCTGTTAACCCTTGCTGGGTTAAAGAAAAAAATGGATTAAAATGGAAAATCTGCCAAAAAAGTGAGATTTTAACTCCATTTTCCTTTAATTCATGTGGTATACATAAAGGGTAAATAAAGTTTAAAAATCAGTTTTCAATAACTTGAGGGAAAAAGTTTCTACAATTGGGTCATTTATGGGGGGTTTCTACTATGTAAGCCCACAAAGTGAATTCAGAATTTAACTGGTCCTTAAAAAGTTGGTTTTGGAAATATTCTTAAAGATTTTAAGAATTGCTCCTAAAATTCTATGCCTTCTAATGTCCTAAAAAAAAAAAAAATCACATTTACAAAATGATGCCAACATAAAGTAGACATTTGGGAAATGTTAAGTAATAAATATTTTATGAGGTATCATTTTCTGTTTTAAAAGCAGAGAAATTTAAACTTAGAAAATTTGCAAATTTTTCAAAATTTTTGGTAAATTTGGGATTTTTTTCATAAATATATATTTGCTCAAATTTATGACTGTCATGAAGTACAATGTATGACGAGTAAACAATCTCAGAATGGCTTGGATAAGTAAAAGTGTTACAAGTAATTACCACATAAAGTGACATGTCAGATTTGCAAAAAATGGTCTGGACAGGAGGGTGAAAACTTGCCCGGGGTAGAAAGGGTTAATATCTTAGTTCAATGTTTTTAACTAAGGCAGAAATGAGTATGGAAGGTTTTGGATGTCGGACAGGTCAGTTGGATGCCCAAACAGGAAACTTTCTCTGATTGCCAATCTAATTGATATTGATGCTGTAGATTCGCTAAGTAAGAAACTGAGATTTATTAATATTTTACATATAATAGGAAAACTTACTAAATAAAGTCTGAAAGATGCGAGACAAGGAACTAGTATGATTGTTGCTTATAAAAATAAAAATAATTATATCGGAAAATCACTCAAACCAGCCCGCATTCCAGAAATGTCAGGGTCGCTGTGAATAAAGGCAGCAAGAGGCTCAATATTGATGAAAGTGCTCATTGCTTCTGGCAGCCACTGAGAGCTGGCACCCGGAGAGGACCGCCCCCTGGATAGTACGCCGTGGGTGGGCGGCGTGTGGAGCGCTGTGTGCTGATTGGTCGCCGCGCATGCCCAGTGTATAAAATCGGCACACCCACACGGACACAGAGCATGCACACAGGGCTTTTATTATATAGGATTATGTCTTGTTATAAGCTTTTGATTTGAGTTACAAGACATCGGCTTCAAAGAAGTGAAGTCTTTATGTGTTCCGGTTTATGAGGCCTGCACCCTTTTTTTATGAGGTTGTAACACTCTGGGGGGTCAGCCATGTGCTATGACATGCAAAATAAATGTGGAGCCCCAGTATTGGGTCTACAACACAATAAAAACCAGATATCCCTCAAAGGAAGGAAAACCGAGCAAAGGGGTGTCTCCATTACAGAGATCACCAAATGCACCATATTAAGTGGCCCCTATGTCAAGATCCCGCTTTTTTACAAGCTTTAAGGATGTGACGGGGAAAACCTAAGCCAGTTATCCATCCACAGACAGCTGTTTCGGGGTGTTGCCCCTCATCAGTGTGGATTCTGGCTAACCAGGAGCAATGCCTTGGAGACTACTCAAACACACCAATAGCTGATCTCAGGTAGACCAACTACAGGAAACACTACGGAGCCTCATTTAAGAGTCTCAACACAGCAATCCGAAGTGCATTTATTTCGGTAAGGAACCAGTAGACATAGATGTGGAGTATACCATAGAAAGATATTTAATCAGGAGCAAGCTAAAGTGTACTTACTTCATTTTCATCCTCTTCTTCAGCATTGTTAAGCAAGCTACACAAAGCTTCAATAGATGATGCTGAGGAAAAGCCATCGGGACACTGCTCCATAACTGAAATATATCCTAAACTGAGAAAACAGCAAAAAACAATATGATAAAGCAATGAATATGCTAATACATGCAAAGTTATGACAGTCAACTGTGAAATAAGCTGGGACTATTATATAAAATATATTAAATTAAAAACATGCAAGCAGTGGCTATGTAACTAAAAAATATAAAGAGCATATATACAACAATACTGGTGTTTCATTCAAAGTGCATACTGGTGATTCATATATTTATAATAAAGTAATATTTAGGTATTTCCATTTTCTTAATTCCCAGAGAACCCCTTTAAGAGCTATCTAATTAGCTTGATTACTTAAATTACAGTAAGAAAAAGCCTGACGCTACCATTTTGCGATATTAAATTTGTTATTACAAAATTATTGGCCATTTATGAAGGAGTCTGAGAACTTTGGCTTATTGATTCCACAGCTCAGCTAACCATGGAAGCAAATCTTCCAAGCAGGCACAGCCGTGGAAGCAAATCTTCCAAGCAGGCACAGCCGTGGAAGCAAATCTTCCAAGCAGGCACAGCCGTGGAAGTAAATCTTCCAAGCAGCCACAGCGGTGGAAGCAAATCTTCCAAGCAGGCACAGCCGTGGAAGCAAATCTTCCAAGCAGGCACAGCCAAGGTGGTAAAAACATCAAAGCAAACATAGCTGCAGAAGCCATGCATGTAGAGATGCAGAAGCAGGCAGCATAGCACGCAGAAGCAAATACCCCCCAAATGACACCATTTTAGAAAGAAGACACCCCAAAGTATTCACGGAGGGGCATGGTGAGTTCATGTATAATTTCATTTTTTTTCACAAGTTACACTTTTTTGCAGCCTGGGTGCGCAAAGGGGCCCTAAAACCAATGAGTACCTTTAGGATTTCACAGGGCATTTTTACGCATTTGGATGCTTACGCTTTAGGACCCCTAAAATGCCAGGGCAGTATAAATACCCCACATGTGACCCCATTTTGGAAAGAAGACACCCCAAGGTAATCTGTGAGAGGCATGGCGAGTTCACAGAAAAAAAAATTTTGGCACAACTTAGCGGAAATTGATATATATATATTTTTTTCTTACAAAGTCTCATATTCCACTAACTTGTGACAAAAATTAAAATTTTACATGAACTCACCATGCCCCTCACGGAATACCTTGGGGTGTCTTCTTTCTAAAATGGGGTCACATGTGAGGTGTTTGTACTGCCCTGGCATTTGAGGGTCTCCGCAATCATTACACGTATGGCCAGCATTAGGAGTTTCTGCGATTCTCCTTATATTGAGCATACGGGTAATGAGATTTTTTTTTCCCGTTCAGCCTCTGGGCTGAAAAAAAAAGAAAATGAACGGCACAGATTTTTTCATTCGCATCAATCAATGTGGATGAAAAAATCTCTGCCAAAATCAGTGACTGCGGTGCGGTGGGCTGGGCGCTAACTACCTAGGGCCTCTTTCCCACTTGCGTTCTGAGGATCCGGCAGGCACTTCCGTCCCGCCGGATCCGTCAGAACGCAAGTCGCCTGAAAGCATTAGAAGACTGAGCAGGATCCTGATCAGTCTTCGAAATGCTTTCAAGTTACTATGGCAGCCAGGACGCTATTAAAGTCCGGATCAGCAAAACACATATGGACGTCTGAATGGAGCCTTACAAGGGGTGTGATCAATGACAGGGGGGTGGATCAGGGAATCTAGATGGGGTGATCAAGGAGTTAATAAGTGAAGGGGGGGGGGTTAGTGTAGTGTTTGGTGCAACTTTACATAGTTACCTGGTCCTCTGGTGGTCGATCCCAGAAAATGGGACCACCAGAGGACCAGGTAGCAGGTATATCAGACGCTGTTAAGAAAACAGCGTCTGATATACATGTTTGATGTGATTTATTTCGCATCTACAGCCTGCCAGCGATTGATCATCGCTGGCAGGTTATAGTGCAAGTTGTGAGACGCGCGCCACTGTGAACGCTCGCGTGCGCGTTCACAGGAAGTCTCGTGTCTCGCGAGATGACGCGCCGACGCGTCAACTCAGAACTACAGGACCGCCCGCCAGACGCATCCGTGCGTTAGGCAGTCCTCTAGTGGTTAAGATATATATATTTTAAACTTTTTATTTAATAACTATTAGCCGCCTTAGGGGCTAGAACCTGGGATCTTTTAATCCCTTGTCCTATTTACCCTAATAGAGAGCTAGTGGTAGATCTCTTTTCACCCTAAGGCCTCTTGCACATGACCGTTGTGCATCCGTTCCGCGCATTGGGGAATGGAATTTGCGGTCCCCAATGCACGGGCAACGTCCGTGCGGAGGCCGGGACGGATCGAGACTCATTCACCTTGAATAGGTCCGTGATCTGTCCGCACCGCAAAAAAATAGAAGAAGTTTTTTTTTTTTGTGGTGCGCAGGCATGGACAGAAACACCACGGAAGCACTTCGTAATGCTTCTGTGGGATTCCAATCAGTGCTTTCGTTCCGCATCTCTGTGATTGCGGACCAATTCAAGTGAATGGGTCCGTATCCATGATGCGGAGTACACATGGGCCAGTGCACGTGTACTGCGGACCCGCAGTATACGGGCCGCAATACGGCCACGGGCACACAACCTGCCGTGTGCAAGAGGCCTAATAGAGATCTATTAGGGTGATCACGACTTTACAGTGCAGCTGCTGCAGTGTGTTTTGTGCACACAGCAGCAGGGAGCTTACCATGGCAGCCAGGAAAGGCTTCAGTAGCGTCCTGGCTGCTATGTTAACCGATCTGAGCCCCGTGATTTCACTGCTGGGGCTCCGATCGGAAGCTGCCACTACCACCAATGAGGAGGGGACCCTGTGGCCACTGCCACCAATTACTATAATTCCGGGGGGTGCAGTGCGCATTATAATTTATAATTAGGGATGAGCGAATCAACTTCGGATAAAACATCCAAAGTCGATTCGCATAGGCTTCGTTCTAATACTGTACAGAGCAGGAGCTCCGTACAGTAGTAGAATGTATTGGCTCTAAAGAGCCGAAGTTATTGCATCGAGAAGTCTCGCGAGACTTCACGCAATAACTTCATAAATGAATTTGTACTGTAAAAAAACATTTCCCGAACTCGGGTTTGGTTCCAAGTGGTACCGATATTCCAAGTGGCAGCGATTTCACCAGGCATTCACTTCTATGGGAGCAGTGGTTAGCAGCGCTAGGTGGTGGACGGACCATGAGAAATCCGGGGTCCTCCAGCCACAGCGCTCCCCGCTTCGTTCTCGTTGTAGGTGCGGGTCCCAACGGTGGGACCCGCACCTATCAGACAATGGGGGCATATCCTAGCAATATGCCCCCATTGTCTGAGATAGAAATACCCCTTTAAAGACTTCCATTTTGCATTCCGTCTACAAATTCCATTATATTCTGTTATAACGGAATCTATAACGGAATTCCTACACAACCCTAACCTGTAAAGGTTTGGGTTCGCTTATCCCTACCTGCAACCTCTCCGGGCACATCTGTTGTAGTAACTACTTGCATTCACCAGGTAATAACGATCCTGGAACATCTATTCTAACGTATCTGTGTTGTGCCATTCCTTTGTGTCTGTCTGCTAGAAGTTATGAATGAATTGCCAAGTTGGGGGGGTCCCTGCACAGTCAGACACACCTGACACAGCAGTACATTTACTGCAGACTGGTGGCAATTTATTTGTAAACTTCTAGCAGGAATAATACAGGAATTGCACAATTTGAGAGTTATAAGAATAGATGACATGGGGGATGCAAGTAGTTATAAAAATGATCACGTAATCCCATGTGGCTGCCACTTCCAGGATCTGCACATTCTGCATGCTAGCGACTCACGCATGGGCTGCAGATTGTAATCCTGGGAATCCTGCGCTTTCCCCAATACTTTTGTTCATATATTGTATGTCTGGTTCATTCCACCTCTAAAGCACAAAGGGAACCCAATAAGCATCTGTTAACCTGGAATATGTGTTCATTTCACTATAAACCGCGCATATATCCTGTCCATCTCACGTCCAGTAAACTCGGGACACTCATTCTGCCTCTCTTTAGTACATACCCCAAATACGTGAGACCCAGAAAAAGAGGCTGATCGGACGCATGCTTCTCCCCTCATCAACAATCACAGATTGCAAATATACCTTTGTAGTCGAATACACTGCACGGTATTTACCTCAGAGAAGGTGCCTCGGAGACCTGGAAAGACGTTTCGTTTGCACCGCAACTTTGTTACCAAGGTAACGCTGAACTTTCAGCCCCGTATCGGAAATGCCACAGATTATGACTTTGTGAAAGAAAATGTAAATGATGAAGAGGAAACAATACTGCCGTTTAAAGCATTCCAACAACATCTAGATTTCACTTCAAATGTTTGTATTCACAACCATTCAATCACTATACTTACAGGCAATCCATCGGGCACCTCAGAATACTGGCCTTCCGGGATCACGTGGTTTATTGCCGTGTGGGACCTCGGCGCGCCGTTTCTCTGTCGCCTGACACCCTGTTTCCTTCCAGACGTAGCAGACGGTTTCTTCCGCCTTAGTAGGTAGCTGTATTTTACCGATTATTGTGTCTGCTTGTTACTCTTTCATTTCATATTTGGTTCGCATAAAAGGTGCTGTCGTAAGTAAGTGTTCATGAGTACTGACCTCGTGTAGCTGATTGGGTTGGTTGTGTGCTGCTGCAGTCCGCGTCCTTCGTGTAATTCGTTGGAATCACCCGGTAGTCAGCCGGTGCCATCATTTCTGTATGTATAATTATATAACGTGTACAGATATTGGCTGCCACCCTGAAAGTGCATTCTTATTTATTTATTTTGACAGGGTCAATATTTGTTTCTGCTTTTTCAGATTTTATTTCCATTATGGCGTTCGCAATAGTTAGGACGTTTTTGGGCTTGACAATACCTGTTTTTTTATTTTTATATGTAAAATAGAGAAAGGGGTGGTTAAAATGTTTTATATTTTAGCATTTTTTTTTTTTTTTTTACTTCTGATCACTTTCCCATAGAAAACAGTAGACTACTATTACAGTCTATGGCATTCTGACAAGCTGTGCTTCAGGCAGTTATCCATGACAGGCCTCATGATTTTGCCACAGGAGCTCTGATCAGAGGGTTCCTTCTCCTATTGTCTAACCACAGAGATGCGGTGGTAGCTATTGACAGCTGCGTCTGAGGGTTTAAATGACCAGGATCAGTGTCATTGTTGTCACTGCCGGCGAATGCCGTACATGTATGACATTATGAGTTAAGGGCACCCAAGGGTATTCCCATCTGAGACAATGGGGGAGCGGGGAAGGTGGTGGCTGGAGGACCTTGGGTTTCACCAGGTCTTGCCAGCACCAAGCGCTCTCCTACTGAATAGGATGGCACCACGGTTCCGCGGCCACTGCTTCCATTCATTTCTATGGTGTCGATGGAAATAGCCGAGCCAGTGCTTGGCTATTTTTGGCGGCCCCATAGAAATGAATGGAGGCCAGCTGCTTAGTGCGCCCTCCACTTTCGGGCCTCCTTTCTCAGTGTTAATTCATGGTATAAAGATCAAGAAAAATAGGCGTCTCTGCGTTAAACTAATCACCGTGGATTAAGGCACTAAAACAAAATAACAATACTTTATTGGATACCTAGTTTAGACTACTTTCACACTAGCGTTAATATTTTCCGGTATTGAGATTCGTCATACCGGAAAAAAACACTTCAGTTTTGTCCACATTCATTGTCAATGGGGACAAAACGTAACTAAACAGAACGAAGTGCTCCAAAATGCATTCCGTTCTCATACTGGAGAGCACATGCTGCGGTTTGCTTACCGTCCTGGGATGCTGAGCAAGATGGATCTGTCATGACCCCCAATGCAAGTCAATGGGGATGGATCTTTTTTCTTTGACACAATAGAAAATGGATTCGTCTCCCATTGAATTTCAATAGAGTTCATGACTTGTATTGGCTATGTTAAAGATAATACAACCGGATCTGTTCATAACGGATGCAGCCAGTTGTATTATCAGTAACAGAAGCGTTTTTGCTGAACCCTGTCGGATCCTGCAAAAACACAAGTGTCAAAGTAGCCTTGTGTGGGACCTTATGCACCCACTGCTAGATAAGGGTTACCACGTACGTGGATAACTTTTATACTAGTATCCCCTTGTTCCAGTCCCTCGCCGTCAGATCCAAATCCGCTTGTGGGACCGTGCGGGAAAATCTACGTGGCCTCCCTACCTACTCCCTTCAGGTAACTATCCCCAGGGTGAGACCCTTAGAAGTAGAAACCTGTTGCTGGTCAGATATAAGGACAAGAGGGATGTCCTTGTACTGTCCACAATTCACGGTAACGGCATCACCTCTGTCCCTATGCGAGGTACCGCGGCAATGGTCCTCAAGCCTGATTGTATCGTAGACTACAATCTGTACATGGGAGGAGTCGATCTCTCTGATCAAGTCCTCAAACCATATAACGCCATGCGCAAAACCCGCAAAAAGTTGTGGTCTACTCAGGGCTGTGGAGTCGGTAGATAAATGCTCCGACGACTCAGTTTTTGGTACTTCCGACTCAGACTCCCTGACTCCCCTGTATTTAACATGCAAATGTATTTTATACCTAGACACGATTTGTCCTATACAGAACTGTACACATACACACAACACAGAGCCTACATTTTAGTACTCAGAGCATATAAACATTCTGCACTATACATAAACATTCATACATTCCTGCACCACACTTACAAACCTACAGATAGACAGTTTCCTCCTGAAACATGTGCACACAGGCTTCCCTCATACAGACCAGCAGGCGCAGCTATGCAGTTTCCTCCAGAAACATGTGCACACAGGCTTCCCTCATACAGACCAGCAGGCGCAGCTATGCAGTTTCCTCCAGAATCATGTGCACACAGTCTTCCCTCATACAGATCAGCAGGCGCAGCTATGCAGTTTCCTCCAGAAACATGTGCACACAGGCTTCCCTCATACAGACCAGCAGGCGCAGCTATGCAGTTTCCTCCAGAAACATGTGCACACAGACTTCCCTCATACAGACAAGCAGGCGCAGCTATGCAGTTTCCTCCAGAAACATGTGCACACAGTCTTCCCTCATACAGACCAGCAGGCGCAGCTATGCAGTTTCCTCCAGAAACATGTGCACACAGGCTTCCCTCATACAGACCAGCAGGCGCAGCTATGCAGTTTCCTCCAGAAACATGTGCACACAGACTTCCCTCATACAGACAAGCAGGCGCAGCTATGCAGTTTCCTCCAGAAACATGTGCACACAGTCTTCCCTCATACAGACCAGCAGGCGCAGCTATGCAGTTTCCTCCAGAAACATGTGCACACAGGCTTCCCTCATACAGACCAGCAGGCGCAGCTATGCAGTTTCCTCCAGAAACATGTGCACACAGGCTTCCCTCATACAGACAAGCAGGCGCAGCTATGCAGTTTCCTCCAGAAACATGTGCACACAGGCTTCCCTCATACAGACCAGGAGGCACAGCTATGCAGTTTCCTCCAGAAACATGTGCATACAGTCTTCCCTCATACAGACAAGCAGGCGCAGCTATGCAGTTTCCTCCAGAAACATGTGCACACAGGCTTCCCTCATACAGACCAGCAGGCGTAGCTATGCAGTTTCCTCCAGAAACATGTGCACACAGTCTTCCCTCATACAGACAAGCAGGCGCAGCTATGCAGTTTCCTCCAGAAACATGTGCACACAGACTTCCCTCATACAGACCAGCAGGCACAGCTATGCAGTTTCCTCCAGAAACATGTGCACACAGGCTTCCCTCATACAGACAATCAGGCGCAGCTATGCAGTTTCCTCCAGAAACATGTGCACACAGGCTTCCCATATACAGACAAGCAGGCACAGCTATGCAGTTTCCTCCAGAAACATGTGCACACAGGCTTCCCTCATACAGACAAGCAGGCGCAGCTATGCAGTTTCCTCCAGAAACATGTGCACACAGGCTTCCCTCATACAGACAAGCAGGCACAGCTATGCAGTTTCCTCCAGAAACATGTGCACACAGTCTTCCCTCATACAGACCAGCAGGCGCAGCTATGCAGTTTCCTCCAGAAACATGTGCACACAGTCTTCCCTCATACAGACCAGCAGGCGTAGCTATGCAGTTTCCTCCAGAAACATGTGCACACAGGCTTCCCTCATACAGACCAGCAGGCACAGCTATCCAGTTTCCTCCAGAAACATGTGCACACAGGCTTCCCTCATACAGACCAGCAGGCGCAGCTATGCAGTTTCCTCCAGAAACATGTGCACACAGGCTTCCCTCATACAGACCAGCAGGCACAGCTATGCAGTTTCCTCCAGAAACATGTGCACACAGTCTTCCCTCATACAGACAAGCAGGCGCAGCTATGCAGTTTCCTCCAGAAACATGTGCACACAGGCTTCCCTCATACAGACCAGCAGGCGCAGCTATGCAGTTTCCTCCAGAAACATGTGCACACAGGCTTCCCTCATACAGACAAGCAGGCGCAGCTATGCAGTTTCCTCCAGAAACATGTGCACACAGGCTTCCCTCATACAGACCAGCAGGCGCAGCTATGCAGTTTCCTCCAGAAACATGTGCACACAGTCTTCCCTCATACAGACCAGCAGGCACAGCTATGCAGTTTCCTCCAGAAACATGTGCACACAGTCTTCCCTCATACAGACCAGCAGGCACAGCTATGCAGTTTCCTCCAGAAACATGTGCACACAGGCTTCCCTCATACAGACCAGCAGGCACAGCTATGCAGTTTCCTCCAGAAACATGTGCACACAGGCTTCCCTCATACAGACCAGCAGGCACAGCTATGCAGTTTCCTCCAGAAACATGTGCACACAGTCTTCCCTCATACAGACCAGCAGGCACAGCTATGCAGTTTCCTCCAGAAACATGTGCACACAGGCTTCCCTCATACAGACCAGCAGGCACAGCTATGCAGTTTCCTCCAGAAACATGTGCACACAGGCTTCCCTCATACAGACAAGCAGGCGCAGCTATGCAGTTTCCTCCAGAAACATGTGCACACAGGCTTCCCTCATACAGACCAGCAGGCACAGCTATGCAGTTTCCTCCAGAAACATGTGCACACAGTCTTCCCTCATACAGACCAGCAGGCGCAGCTATGCAGTTTCCTCCAGAAACATGTGCACACAGGCTTCCCTCATACAGACAAGCAGGCGCAGCTATGCAGTTTCCTCCAGAAACATGTGCACACAGGCTTCCCTCATACAGACAAGCAGGCGCAGCTATGCAGTTTCCTCCAGAAACATGTGCACACAGGCTTCCCTCATACAGACCAGGAGGCACAGCTATGCAGTTTCCTCCAGAAACATGTGCACACAGGCTTCCCTCATACAGACCAGCAGGCGTAGCTATGCAGTTTCCTCCAGAAACATGTGCACACAGTCTTCCCTCATACAGACAAGCAGGCGCAGCTATGCAGTTTCCTCCAGAAACATGTGCACACAGGCTTCCCTCATACAGACAAGCAGCCATGCAGGTTTTAAAATAAATATAAACACTTATAGTTGAATCCAAGAAGCTGTTCCACCAAGTTCTTCTAAGCTCTTATAGCAGAGTTTATTGTTTACATGTTTTATAGCCTTAGCTGAATGACATCAGTTTTTCAAATGGTTTACAGCTTCAGTCTTGAACTATTGACTATCCATTCCCTTCACTTATGCGAGTGTCTATAGTCCTGCAAAAAACATATTTACTTAATCACTTATCAGTGAGAGGCTAGGTTACCCATGTGCGCTGCGTTCCCTGTAACAGCAGAACACAATGGAAAGTATAAGTATTACCACTTTCTAAGGCCTCATGCACACGACCGTTGCCTGCCTCCGCGTCCGCTCCTCCTTGAAATTTAGCGTCCGTCAAAAAAAACGGATGACGGACCGTTTTTTTTTGACGGACCGTTTTTTTTTGACGGACCGTTTTTTTTTGACGGACCGTTTTTTTTTGACGGACCGTTTTTTTTTGACGGATCCATTGTAAAAATGCCTATCCTTGTCCGCAAACGTGAAAAAAATAGGACATGCACTATTTTTTTGACGGAATGAAAACACGGATCACGGATGCGGAACACAAACGGTTGACCATCCGCATTTTTTGACTGACCCATTGAAATTAATGGGGAAGCATCCAATCCGTGAAAAAAAACGGAACGGGCGCGGAAACAAACAACGGTCGTGTGCATGGGGCCTAACTGTGCGTTGCGTGCCATATAGTGAAGCATATGAAAATCATGCTGCTTCACGGTCAATTAACGTGTTCGTTTTGCGGTAATGTGACACACTGCATGCATTGACCTTTATTCTTACAGTAGAGAAGTAATTATAACTTTTTGTGAATTGGGACATTTAAACTTGCTTTTTTTTTTTTATTCCAATTTAAATTTAGCAGGAGTCTGAGTCGGTACCTGGACTCCGTCTGCAGGTACCCAAAATTGCCTCCGACTCCTCAATTCCGACTCCACAGCCCTGGGTCTACTTGGTGCAGGTTGCCTTGAACAACTCTTTTGTGTTGTCCCAGAGCGCTGGCAGGACAGGGAAATTCCTTCAGTTCTATGAGGCAGTCCTCAAGGCCCTGATCTTTTCTGACTGGAAAAGAGCAGGCCGCCGTACCTCGGGCACTGGAGGTGCCGGGATCGTCCCTGGCCAACAGTTTGCAGGTGTGGTCCTCCATACTGGAAAGAAGGGACGGGCCCCAAAAAGTGCAGAGTGTCACAGGAGGGGGATTCGGAAGGACACCTCCAACTAGCAGGATGACAGGCCAAACTGGATGGACAGATGTCTTTTTTCGGCCTTATGTACTATGTTACCACTCAGTGTGACACTTGCCCTGATCATCCTGGCCTCTGCGTTATTGGTTGCTTCAGGGAGTACCACACTTCCATGGAGTACTAAATTTATAATCCTCTTCCCCAATTTTAATTCTATTTAGCCACTGACAATCGCCCATAAAAAAAATATGGTTCTCAGACTTGAGACACCTTAAATTTGTGTTTTTCTTTTTCAAAAATTATATTTTGAAAAAAAAAAAAAAAGACATATTAGGTTTCGCCGCGTCTGTAAAAATCTGCTATATAAAAATATCCCATAACCTAACCTCTCAGATGAACACGGTCAAATTTTTTTTAATAAAAACGGTGCCAAAACAGCTGGTTGTAAACTGCTGTATGACCAAACGGCAGGGCGCAGAACGAAAGGAACTTTATATGGTTTTTGGAAGGCAGATTTTGCTGGACTGCTTTATTTATACCATGTCCTATTTGCAGATCCCCTGATGCACCCCTATAGTAGAAACTCCATAAAAGTGACTCTACCTAAGAAACTACACCCCTCATGGTATTCAAAACTGATTTTACGAACTTTGTTAATCCTTTAGGTGTTCCACAAGAGTTTTTGGCAAATGGAGATGAAATTTCAGAATTTCTATTATTTGTTGCCTTGCCTCACAATAATGTAATATAGAGCAACCAAAAATCATATGTACCCTAAAAATAGTACCAACAAAACTGCCACCTTATCCCATAGTTACCAAAATGGGGTCACTTTTATGGAGTTTCTACTCTGGGGGTGCATCAGGGGGGCTTCAAAAAAGGAACATGGTGTAAATAATCCAGTCCAGAAAAATCTGCCCTCCAAAAACCACATGGCGCTCCTTTCCGTCTACGCCCTGCCGTGTGCCCGCACAGTAGTTTAAGACCACATATGGGGTGTTTCTACAAACTACAGAATCAGGGCAATAAATATTGACTTTTGTTTAGCTGTTAACCCTTGCTTTGTTACTTGAAAAAATTTGATTAAAATGGAAAATTTGACAAAATCGAAATTCTGAAATTTTATCTCCATTTGCCATTAACTCTTGTTGGAACACCTAAAGGGTTAACAAAGTTTGTAAAATCAGTTTTAAATACCTTGACGGGTGTAGTTTCTAGAATGGGACCATTTTTGGGTGGTTTCTATTAGGTAAGCCTCACAAAGTGACTTCAGACCTGAACTGGTCCTTTTAAAGAGTGTATTTTGGAAAATTGCTGAAAAATGTAAAGATTTGCTTCTAAACTTCTAAGCCTTGTAACGTCCTCAAAAAATAAAATGGCATTCCCAAAATGATCCAAACATGAAGTATACATATGAGGAACGTAAAGTAGTAACTATTTTTGGAGGTATTACTATGTATTATAAAAGTAGAGAAATTGAAACTTGGAAATTTGAAAATCAATTTAAAATTTTTTGGTAAATTTGGTATTTTTTTTTTATAAATTTATTTTTTTTTTTTTACTCCATTTTACCAGTGTCATGAAGTACAATATGTGACAAAAAAACTGTCTCGGAATGGCCTGGATAAGTAAGAGTTTTAACCACTACAGGACCGCCTAACGCACGGATGCGTCCGGCCGGCGGTCCTGTTGCTCTGGTTGGACGCATCCGTGCGTCATCTCGCGAGACGCGAGATTTCCTGTGAATTCACGCGCGTTCACAGTGGCGCGCGTCTCGGCAGTTATACTGCAGCCTGCCAGCGATGATCAATCGCTGGCAGGCTGTAGATGCAAAGTGGTATATCAGACGCTGTTTTGTTACCTGCTACCTGGTCCTCTGGTGGTCCCATTTATCGACCAACAGAGGACCAGGTAGCTATGTAAAGTAGCACCAAGCACCACACTACACTACTAAAGGTCCCTTATCACTGCCAGTTAGTTAGCTAGCTACTTATTAGGTAGTTAGCGCCCAGCCCACCGCACCGCAGTCACTGATTTTGGCAGAGATTTTTTCCCAGAGGCTGAACGGAAAAAAAAAATCTCATTACCCGTATGCTGAATATGAGGAGAATCGCAGAAACTCCTAATGCTGGCCATACGTGTAATGATTGCGGAGACCCTCAAATGCCAGAGCAGTACAAAAACCTCACATGTGACCCCATTTTGGAAAGAAGAAACCCCAAGGTATTCCGTGAGGGGTATGGTGAGTTCATGTAAAAAAATTTTTTTTTTCACAAGTTAGTGGAATATGAGACTTTGTAAAAAATAAAAATAAAAATCAATTTCTGCTAACTTGTGCCAAATTTTTTTTTTTTTCTGTGAATTTGCCATGCCCCTCACAGAATACCTTGGGGTGTCTTCTTTCCACAATGGGGTCACATGTGGGGTATTTATACTGTCCTGGCATTTTAGGGGTCCTAAAGCATGAGAATCCAAATGTGTAAAAATGCCCTGTGAAATCCTAAAGGTACTCATGGGAATTTGGGCCCCTTTGCGGATCTTGGGTGCAAAAAAGTGTCACACATGTGGTATCGCCGTACTCAGGAGAAGTAGGGCAATGTGTTTTGGGGTGTATTTTTATATATGCCCATACTTTGTGTGAGAAATATCGCTGTAAATGACAACTTTTAAATTTTTTTTTATACAAATTTCTCTCACCCAACATGGGTATATGTAAAAATACACCTCAAAGGACATTGCCCTACTTCTCCTGAGTACGGCGATACCACATGTGTGCCACTTTTTTGCAGCCTGGGTGCGCAAAGGGGCCCTAATTCCAACGAGTACCTTTAGGTTTTACATGGCTGCTCACAATTTAGTCCCACCCGAAATGCCAGAACAGTAAAAAACACCCCACAAATGACCCAATTTTGGAAAGAAGACACCCCAAGGTATTCGCTGAGGGGCATAGTGAGTCCATGAAAAATTGAACTTTTTGTCAAAAGTTAGCGGAAAGGGAGACTTTGTGAGAAAAAACAATAAAAAATCAATTTCCGCTAACTTGTGCCAAAAAAAAATCTTCTATCAACTCGCCATGCCCCTCACGGAATACCTTGGGGTGTCTTCTTTCCAAAATGGGGTCACATGGCATTTTAGGGGCCCTAAAGCGTGAGAAGAAAAATGCGTAAAAATGCCCTCCTAAAAGGTACTTATTGGAATTAGGGCCCCTTTGCGCATCTTGGCTGCAAAAAGTGTCACAAATCTTATCAACTGCCATGCCCTCACGGATACCTTAGGGTGTCTTCTTTCCAAAATGGGGTCACATGGCATTTTAGGGGCCCTAAAGCGTGAGAAGAAAAATGCGTAAAAATGCCCTCCTAAAAGGTACTTATTGGAATTAGGGCCCCTTTGCGCATCTTGGCTGCAAAAAAGTGTCACTCGTGGTATCGCCGTACTCAGGAGAAGTAGGGCAATGTGTTTTGGGGTGAATTTTTACATATACCCATACTTTGTGTGAGAAATATCTCTGTAAATTGACAACTTTGTATACATTTTTTTTAAAAGTTTTCATTTACAGAGATATTTCTCACTCAAAGTATGGGTATATGTAAAAATACACCCCAAAACACATTGCCCTACTTCTCCTGAGTATGGCGATACCACATGAGTGACACTTTTTTGCAGCCTGGGTACGTAAAGGGGCCCAAATTCCAACGAGTACCTTTAGGTTTTACAGGGTTGCTCACTTTTCGGAAAGTAGACACCCCAAGGTATTCACTGAGGGGCATAGTGAGTCCGTCGGAGATTTTTTTTTTTTTTGCCAGAAGTTAGCAGAAATGGAAACTTTATTTATTTTTTTTTTTTCCTCAGAAAGTGTCATTTTCCGCTAACTTGTGAAAAAAATGTAATGATACATGAACTCATTATGCCCCTCCGTGAATATTTTGGGGTGTCTTCTTTCTAAAATGGTGTCATTTGGGGGGTATTTATACTATCCTGGCATTCTAGCACCTGAAGAAACATGACAGGTGCTCAGAAAGTCAGAGCTGCTTCAAAATGCCGAAATTCACTTTTTTGTACCATAGTTTGTAAACGCTAGAACTTTTGCGCAAACTAATAAATATACACTTATTGGATTGTTTTTTATCAGACATGTTGCACAATAAATTTATAGAAAAATGTATATAGAAATGTATTTTTTTTGTTCTTAAAATTTTACAACAGAAAGTGACAAATGTCATTTTTTTGCAAAAATTTCGGTCATTTTTGATAGCAAAAAAAGTAAAAATGTCAGCAACAATGAAATAGCACCAAATGAAAGCTCTATTAGTAAGAAGAAAAGGAGGTAAAATTCATTTGGGTGGTAAGTTGTATGACGGAGCAATAAACCGTGAAAGTAGTGTAGTGCGGAATTGTAAAAAGTGGCCTGGTCATTAAGGGGGTTTAAGCTAGGGGGCTGAAGTGGTTAAAGTTATTCACACATAAAGTGACACTGCTCAGATTTGCAAAAAATGGCCTGGTCATTGAGGTGAAAGAGTCTGGTCCTCAAGGGGTTAATAATAATTTTTCATGTGACAGAAACCCTTTAATTTACAGCAGATGGTGCAAAGTGAAAACTGCAATTCTTCTACAGATCTGCCATTTTAGTGCCCAGCATGTGCCAGTGTGATAAATAAACCCTCTTGGGCCTCTTTCACACTTGCGTTTCTGAGGATCCGGCGGGCACTTCCGTCCCGCCGGATCCGTCAGAACGCAAGTCGCTTGAAAGCATTTGAAGACTGATCAAGATCCTGATCAGTCTTCGAAATGCTTTCAGGTTACCATGGCAGCCAGGATGCTTCTGAAGTTCTGACTGCCATGGTACTCCGCAGCAGTGTACTTAACTGCGCTGCGGCCGCCGGGCGCTCCTTCATAGATCAATGCACAGCCCGGACCTGTAACGTCATGAAGGAGCACCCGGAGGCCGCAGCGCAGGTAAGTACACTGCTGCGAAGTACTAACCATGTTGAGTCAGAGACGTGGGAAAAAAGAGAGGGTTAGTCACTGTTATTAATGGGACCAATAAAGTACGGTGCCAAAGGTCAGAAGATGTAGACAGCAGAAGTGGAGAAGATGCAGAGGCTGCCAGTGGTAGGTATCCGCCCAAAAACAGCGGACGGATTAAAATGCGAATCAAGGGGAGGAAAAGAAATGCTACCACTATAGCGGGCGCCAACTGAGAAAGTGATCAGAGTGATATATGAAGTTATATGGACATTCTGAGAACTGAATAATTACATGAATATATATGTTTCCTCAAAAAAATTCTTACAATAAAATCCATCAACGGAGATATTGTATGTAAAATCAACCAAGTACTCGCTTCACCCAGGAGGAGTGATGAGGGATAAACTCAAGACACCCTGATCAGCTGCCTCCTGCGCCTGGTTCGTTTAGAACAGGCATGCTCAACGTGCGGCCCTCCAGCTGTTGCGAAACTACAACTCCCATCATTCCCTGACAGCCTACAGCTATCATCTAACAGAATGGCATCGTGGGAGTTGTAGTTTTACAACAGCTGGAGGGCCGCAGGTTGAGCATGCCTGGTTTAGAAGATCTCCTGGAAAGTCAGCAATCCAAAAGGCCGGATATCTTGAGATTCCAAATCGTTTATTGCACACAAGGTAGGGGTGAGGGAAGAGCCCAACGCCTTTCGGGGATGAATTAACAGAAATCCCCCTTCTTCAGGAGCCATAACATAGGTGACACATAAGACATATTTATATTGAAAAAAAGTGGCAAAAACCATTGTAGGTGACGTCATTTCCGGTATCCACGAGCTTCAACTTTTCAATTACTCTATATGCCGACCCAGACTCTTACATTTGAAACAAGTGGGATATGGATTCACTATAGGCTTTTTTGTATATGTACAGCATTTATTATTCATCCAGAACATAATGTTTTGTAAATGTAACGTCATTTCCGGTGTGCTCCACGCTGGAACGCACGTGGATACCGGAAATGACGTCACCTACAATGGTTGATTTTACATACAATATCTCCGTTGATGGATTTTAATGTAAGAATTTTTTGAGGAAACATATATATTCATGTAATTATTTAGTTCTCAGAATGTCCATATAACTATTCATATATCACTCTGATCACTTTCTCAGTTGGCACCCGCTATAGTGGTAGTATTTCTTTTCCTCCCCTTGAAGTACTTACCATGGCAGCCAGGACTTCAGTAGCATCCTGGCTGCCATGGTAACCGATCAGAGCCCCAGCTTACACTGGGGCGCCGATTGGAACTGCTGCTGCGCATGCGCAGAGCTAAACATCGGATTCGGCGATGCGCCGAAACGACGTTTCGCTTAATTCCTGATTAATGCACTTCAATGGGCATTAATTCCGTATCCGGCGTTACGGCATGTCTTCCGGGTTTTTGGACGGAGACAAATCCGCAGCATGCTGCGGTTTTGTTAACGTCCAAAAAAGTTCACATACTGAACGGAAGACCTCCTGAACGGATTTCTCTCCATTCAGAATGCATTAGGATAATCCTGATCAGTTTCTTTCCGTCCTAGAGCCCTGAGGATGGAACTCTAGGACGGAAACCAAAAACGCAGATGTGAAAGGGGCCTAATTAAATGCTGTGTTTTCTTGTTCTATAAACACTCCACATGTTGCCATATTTACCTTGGACCTATAAAGAGGCTCGGGTATAAAAGTGCACCATGTGCGTTAGAAGACCAGTGTGATGATTTACGTAACTTGTGCTTAAAGGGGTTGTCTGCCAGGAAGGAACGCTTTCTTCCGGACAATTGCCTGGCTGTCTAATACACCCTTACCCTAGGTACACACCTAAGCGTTTTACAGCGCGTTCAAACGCGCTGTAAAACGCACAACATGTGAAAAGCCATGCTTCCCTATGGGCATGGTTCACATTTGGGCGTATTACAGCACGTTTGAACGCGCTGTAAAACGGGCAACGCCCAAACAAGTACATGAGCTTCTTAGGGGCGTTTTAACGCGCCTATGGACAATGATGCCATAGGGGAGTGTCACTCAATCGCGCCTATGACGCGCGTTTGTAAGTTAACAAAACGCGCATCAAAAAACGCGCGTCATTCAGAAACGCCTAGGTGTGTTCCCAGCCTTAGAGGGGTTGTCTCACTTCAGTAAGTGGCATTTATCATGTAGAGAAAGTTAATACAAGCCCCTTAGTAATATATTGATATTATCCATATTGCTTATTGCTTCCTTTGCTGGATGGAATCATTTTTCCATCACATTATACACTGCTCCTTTTCATGGTTACAGACCAACCTGCAATCCATCAATGGTGGTCGATCTTGCACATATGCGCTCCCATGGTCCCGGCCACCACATAGGCTGATGCTTTTTCCTATAGTGTGCAAGCATGACCACCACTGATGGACTACAGGGTGGTCTGTAACCATGGAAACCAGCAGTGCATAATGTGATGGAAAAATGAATCCAGCCAGCAAAGGAAGCAATATGGACAATCACAATACATTAGTAAGTGACTTGTATTAACTTTCTCTACATGATAAATGCCACTTACTGAAGTGAGACAACCCCTCTAAGGCTGGGGACACACCTAGGCGTTTCTGAATCGCGCGTTTTTGGAAGCGCGTTTTTGTAACTAAAAAACGCGCGTCATACGCGCAATTCAGTGATTCTCCCCTATGGCAACATTGTCCATAGGCACGTTAAAACGCCCAAATGTGAACCAAGCCCATAGGGATGCATGGCTTTTCACATGCTGAGCGTATGATGTTGGATAAATGTAAAATTGTCTACATTTGCTATTTCTGCACAGAAGCCATTATAGAGGAGACTGGTAATGGTTTCCCTGCAGAAATAGCAGCCTTAGAACGTTATGTAGGCCTATGTATTATATATATATATATATATATATATATATATATATATATATAAATAAATTACCGCAAAATTCGTACTCCTCGGCTAAAAATACTCCTCAAAATTGTTAAAGGGGTTGTCTCACCTCAGTAAGTGGCATTTATCATGTAAAGAGTTAAAACAAGCCACTTACTAATGTATTGTTATTATCCATATTGCTTCCTTTGCTGGCTGGAATCATTTTTCCATCACATTATACACTGCTGGTTTCCATGGTTACAGACCACCCTGCAATCCATCAGTGGTGGTATTGCTTGCACAATATAGGAAAAGGCACAGAACTATATGTGCTCCCATGGTCCCGGCCACCAGAGGGGCAGACACTTTTTCCTGTAGTGTGCAAGCACGACCACCATTGATGGATTGCAGGGTGGTCTGTAACCATGGAAACGAGCAGTGTATAATGTGATGGAATAATGATTCCAGCCAGCAAAGGAAGCAATATGGATAACTACAATACATTAGTAAGTGCCTTGTATTAACTTTCTCTACATGATAAATTCCACTTACTGAAGTGAGACAACCCCTTTAAGAGGAGTATTTTCACTCTTCTGGAAAAAATGTAGTGTGAACTCTGTCCACAGGTCTGGCCACATGTTTAATGTTGCACAACCACTTTAAATGTCATGTTTGTCCAGGTTTTCTATTTGGCTTGTATGCAGAACTGGTGGGCTCTGGGTTCTCTAGCAGTCTCATAGAGGTAGGTCCATCATGGTGATGCAAGCTGGTGTCCTTCTGCACTTTTGTATTTAGTGATGTTTTGTTTTAGGCTAGTTTCACGCTAGCGGCAGGACATTCATCCTGCCGCTAGTTCAAGTGTGTCACCGGACTGCCGTTTGTCCCCATTGACTATAATGGGGGCGGAGTTCCGGCAGCGCACGGCGAGAGGCCGACTGAATAAAACTACAACATGTCCAACATTTAGTTTGGTGGCCTCTCGCTGTGCACTGCCATGCTGCGCCGGAACTCCACCCCCACCCCCATTATAGTCAATGGGGACGGAGCGGCAGTCCGGCGACACACTTGAACCAGCAGCCGGACGGATCCTTATACAGTAAAAACGGCAACTCAAAACTTTAGGTGAAGACCTGGTTGTTTTTTTGTTTTTTTTTCTCTTGCTTCTAAAAAAATTAATCATGCTGTAGCTACATGTGATTATTCTGCCCTTTCCAATGGTAAAACCAAACCAGCAGACAATTTGGGCTCGTAGGAACTCCAAAGGCGATTTCACACAGGTTTTTAGTGGCTTTTTTGTACTTGTGGTTTATTTTTTTGTGTGGTAAAAGCTCCAGCTCCAGATGTTGGCTGAAAATCTATGGGAAATGACAGGCAGAACATAGTGTTTTTTTTTTTTTTTTTTGTTTGTTTTTTTTTGCTACTTGTGTTTTTGTTAGATGCAGTTTTTAGGTCTTTGGGGTTTGTTTGAAACCACTGCATGTCAAAGCTCTGATTTTAATTTTTTTTTTGTATTTTTTGTGGGGAATAAAACAGTCGCTGGAAATGCCCGCCAGATCCATCACAACGCAAGACCACTGAAAGCATTTGAAGACTGATCAGTCTTCAATAAGCTTTCAGGTTACCATGGCAGCCGGGACGCTACTAAAGTCCCAGCTGCCATGGAAAAGCAGCGGGGAGCCGGGGGAGAAGCTACTTTTCTTCCGTGCGGCGGCCGGGGCGCTCCTCGATGACGTCACAGGGTCCTTGCGTCGCATGGATCACATAACATAGCTATGTAAGCCCCACGACGCAGGGACCCGGTGACATCATTGAGGAGCGCCCCGGCCGCCGCATGGAAGATAAGTAGCTTCTCCCCCGGCTCCCCGCTGCTTTTCCTTGGCAGCTGGGACTTTAGTAGCATCCTGGCTGCCATGGTTACCATTCATAAAAGCTGAACGTCGGATACGGCGATGCGCCGAAACGACGTTTAGCTTAAAGTCGGATCCGGAATAATGCTTTTCAATGGGCATTAATTCCGGTTCCGTCCTTGCGGCATGTCTTCAGGCTTTTTGGCCAGAGGAAAATCCGTAGCATGCTGTGGATTTTGCTACGGCCAAAAAACGTGTCAGTACTGAACGGAAGATATACTGAACGGATTTCTCTCCATTCAGGATGCATTGGGATAACCCTGATCAATATCTTTCCGTCCTAGAGCCCCGAGGATGGAACTCTAGGCGGGAAAGGAAAAACGCAGATGTGAAAGGGACTTGTATTGTTAGTGATTAATATTGATTGAAAAGCATTGCATATCTATATATAGTCAGGGGTGTGGAAATTTAAAAAAAAAACTACTTGTCGAAGAACTAAAGCGGGGGCTCGATCTACTTGTCCCTTAATGACAATCTACTTGTCATGATACAAATTTTTTTTTTAAATCAAAACCATATTTAAATAAGGTCTTTATTGATAGCAACTTAGAAGGCAGGCCCAAAATGTATGGGGGCCACAAGGAGACGTTATACTGTATGGGGGCCACAAGGAGACGTTATACTGTATGGGGGCCACAAGTAGACCTTATACTGTGTGGGGGCAGCCACAAGGAGCTGTGTGTGGTAGTGTAGGGACGCCTCTTATGATCCATGTAACTGGGGTAAGATCCTATTAGGGTAATTAGTGCAGGAAGTCTTTTTTGGGAGATTTTAAAGAAGGGGACAGGGCTCCACATGGGCTAGAAGTGACAGCTGGTGTGCGGGGGGTCATTCTGTGGTGCTGTCACTCTCCACCCCCAAAATAGCAGTACATGAGGAAGCTGACTTCATATAGGACGTTCTCCTGCCCCTATAAATCCCCCCCATGGACAGTTGGATTACCTGAAGGAACAGTGGAATTGCCAGGGGTTATGTTAGCAGTTAGTAGTCGGCTGTCAGGGGGCGACGCCTCTGAAAACCCCATCAATGTAAACCATCAGTCTACCGGAGCCCTGTACACCCGATATATACAGATATACACGTCCTGTATGTACACAGTGACCTCTCTATTTACATGCGTGTCACATCACAGGGGGACAACCTGTGACACTGGAGTGAAGACGTGTTGGTGACATATTAAAGGAGTCTTTTACCACAAATGTCCATTATATAGCATTAACACCATTTTGTACATAACAGTCCCCATATTAAAGGCTTCTTACCATATTTTGTTCCGTTGCAGAGTTGGGCTAACACTTTTATTCGATATGCAAATGAGGGTCTGAAGGAGCCCAGAGGCGGAGTTCCAACAGTCGGTGCCCAGGCCCCACGCTGATTTTCATATCCAACCACTCCCCTTTGGCCCGCCCTTTGTTTGGCTGATCACCTCCGTTCTCAGTTCTTAAATCCTGCGCCGATGAACGGGATGTCCGCGCCTGCGCACTGTATGACCCATTATGGGCAGATGCATCAGAGTTTTGAGTGCGCATGCGCCAGCCTGTACGTGACGTTCCAGCTGGCGTCGCATCAGAGGGCTGTCATCGGCGCAGACGTGGGATTTCAGAATGGAGGACGGAGGTGATCAGCCAAACAAATGGCGGGTGAAAGGGGAGTGGTTGGATATGAAAATCAGCGAGGGGCCTGGGCACCGGCCATTGGAACACCGCTCCTGGGCTCCTTCAGACCCTCATTTGCATATCAAATAAGTTATTTTTAGCCAGCTCTGTAACGGACCAAAATATGGTAAGAAGCATTTTAATATGGGGACTGTTATGGACAAAATGGTGTTAATATTATATAATGGACATTTGTGGTAAAAGACTCCCTTTAATGTTTGTACAAAGTCTTGGTAGTGTTGAAGCAGATGGCAGCAAGATCACTTACTGCCTTATATGTGAGCTGCCCCATGGATCAGAGAAAAGGCTATTTATTAGGTCCCACCGAGTTGTAGGCATGTCACTCAAACTTCTGCACTGACAGGGGGCGGAGCCTAGCCAGACAGGGGTGGAGCCAAGCGACGCAGAGCAAGGGGGAACTAAGCCAGGCAGAGCAGAGCAAGGGGGAGGCGGTGTTGAGCAGGACAGAGGCGGAGCCAAGCGAGGGAGAGGCGGAGCCGGGGGAGGCAGAGCAGAATGAGGAGGAGGCGGAACCGAGTGAAGGCAACGGAGGTGAAGCACCAGACTTGTGCGGCAGTTTATGACAGGATTTATTTATGACAAGTCTGGTGCGCGCCCCCCCCCTCCCTCCAGTGCACTTGTGGTCATGTCCAGCCCTCCGCGCTAGTAGTAATGCAGGAGGCATATTGCCCAACCCTATCTCAGCCCTGCAGGTTGCCCGAAGCAGGGCTAAGCTTCTGAACAAACGACATGCCCGGCGCCGGAACTGCATGTTCCGGGCGTCGGGCGATACGATTTCCACACCCCTGATAGTGCTTAAATCATGCAGCATAATCTTAAACATCACCATTTTTTCTTTAAGGCAATGTCCTGTATGGCATATTGATTATTACCCTACCCTTGCTATAACTTCTTTCTCATTTTATGGCAGGATCAAGATGAGTGGCTTCAACTTTGGGACAAGTTCCTCCTCTGGTGGCTTCTCATTTGGCACTCCCAAGACTACTACATCAACAGGAGCCACTGGCTTTTCATTCGGTGGTGGTGCTGCTCCATCTACAGGCTTTAGTTTTGCCACAATGGCACAAACTCCTGCGACTACAGCAGCTCAGTCAAACCAGACTGGTGCACTCTTTTCTTTCCCCACGCCAGCTTCTTCAGCTGCACCTACTGCTGGGTTTTCTTTTGGTGCACAGTCAGCATCCACCACATCCGCAGGAGGTCTAGTGTTGGGGTAAGTCAGATATTTGGTTCTATAACCCTTTTTTATAATACCGTTTAGGCCTTGTTCACACTATTGTCAATAACTTTTATTATAACAGGTCCCCTTTTAACATATTCACTTTGAGGCACCATATACACGATGTGCATGGCAACATGCCGTAAAAATAACCTTGACTGTCTCAATATAAACTTATTATGAATCTGTTTATTGCTGTTCTGGTTGTGATTTTTTTGTCTTATTGTTCTTGTAATTTTTCCATAGCCCAAGTAGTGTAACAGTAATTACACTTACACACACTGTGTTGTAGAATTGCAATACACTGTGTGTCAGAATGGTATAGTACACATATGCTGATCTGCAGATAATCTTACTACAATTTTACCTGTCAAGGGTGCGACGTATAAAGCCTAGTTTACACATCAGTGTTTTGGTCAGTAATTGTGGGACAAAACCAGGTGCGGGTCAGAAACACAAAACAGGAATAAATCTTTCCAAGTAGGCTCTGCTCCTGGTTTTGGCTTAGAATCAGAGATGGAGATCATTGACCAAAAAAATGACTTGTGCGCAATTCCTAATGGCAAGTTCACACAGCCAGTTTTGTCGATTAACCACCTTT
The DNA here is from genome assembly GCA_033119425.1 of Bufotes viridis. Lineage (NCBI taxonomy): Eukaryota > Metazoa > Chordata > Amphibia > Anura > Bufonidae > Bufotes > Bufotes viridis. The sequence continues at coordinate 109,903,806 of CM065597.1, read as the reverse complement.
TTGCTACAAAAGGATAGTAGTGCCGGCAAAAGGTTCTGGTCCCCACAGTCCGTGAGCAGGCCGCTTAACCCCCCCCCCCCCCCCCCCCCTCCAGTTCCAGGATGGCACGCTGTGTCCGCTGTAACGGCCGAAATCGTTGCTGGCACTGATGTCAGCCGTTTAACCCTTTTCATGCCGCGGTCCAAAGGGACCACTGTATAGAAGGGGTTAACAGAGGGAGTGAGCTCCCTCCCTTCCCCATAAGGCCACTGCGGTGCTGTGGCAGCGTCCTGATGGTTTTATCTGGCTTGCCATGCTATATCTAACCCTGGTCAGGTTCCTGCTAAAGGCAGGAACATGATCAGGCTTACTGTGAATGAAAATACACTGCAGTACACTATACAGTGTACTGCAGAATGGTTCTCAAAATATGGAGACACTAAAACAAGATTATTTTTTTTTTGGGTGTCAAAAATGTTTTTATTGTGTGTGACCGGACCATGGGGAAAGTGATAGAAGGAGTCTACATTTCACCTAGGTTCCTGTCTTATACGTTCTAAAAGCAGCCAGGGAATTGACAGAAAGGAAAACTAGGTTTTCCCATTGCAAGGGTTTTGTTAAAAAACATGGTTAGAAGGGCCTGGCTGCTTGGAGCAGGGAGAGTTGGGTGGGTCTCTGCTCCATTTAGCCACTCCAGGTATTCAGGGTAACTGTGGCTAATCACCTGGAACCTGGGTGAGCTATAAAAGGGCAGACGGCGCACTAGCTGTGGTCTCTGCTCCTGGGAACAACTCTGGTGTGAGTACAACAAACTGTGTGTTTTGTTGATGGAGCTGGGCACAAGGCTCAGTCTCATGTAGTGAGGAACTATTTCTTGTTTAGACGTAGCAGCCAGACGGCCAGGTATTTCATTTATTCTTGAACTGTTTTTGTTTTATATTTTGACCTGCAAACCTCAATAAAACTGGCTGAGGCCAGTTGCATCAAACTTGTGTGGACTGGACTGTGATTAATGTCCCTATAGCGCCCGTCTATCCCAGGAGACGGCGATCCCGGAAGCTAATCCCGTTACATGTGTTAACCGCTACAGGACCGCCTAACGCAGGGATGCGTCCTGCGGGCGGCCCTGTAGCTCTGATACGACGCATCGGCGCGTCATCTCGCGAGAGGCGAGATTTCCTGTGAGCGCGCGCGCGCGTTCACAGGGAAGCGCGGCACAGCAGTTCGGCTACAGCCTGCCAGCGATGATCCATCGCTGGCAGGCTGTAGATGCGAATAAAATCGCATCAAACTGCTATATCAGACGCTGTTTTATGAACAGCGTCTGATATAGCTGCTACCTGGTCCTCTGGTGGTCCCATTTACTGGGATCGACCACCAGAGGACCAGGTAACACAGTAAAGTTGCACCAAACACTACACTAACCCCCCCCCCCTTACCTATTAACCCCTTGATCACCCCATATAGACCCCCTGATCACCCCCCTGTCATTGATCACACCCCTTGTAAGGCTCCATTCAGACGTCCATATGTATTTTGCGGATCCATGGATTCACGGATCCGCGGATCCGATCCGCAGATCCTCAAAACACAGACACCGGCAATGTGCTTTCCGCATTTTGCAGATCCGCACATTGCCAGAACTATATAGAAAATGCTTTTTCTTGTCCGCAATTGCGGACAAGGATAGGACATGTTCTATATTTTTGCAGAACGGAAGTGCGGACCCGGAAGCGCGGATCCGTAATTCCGGATCCGAGCCGGACAAAGTCTGTCCCCATAGAAATGAATGGGTCCGCAATTCCGTTCCGCAAACAGAATTTCGGACGTGTGAATGGGGCATAAGGGCCCCCTTTTACCGCCATTTAGCTAGCTACTTGTTAGGTAGCTAGCGCCCAGCCCACCGCACCGCAGTCACTGATTTTGGCAGAGATTTTTTCATCCACATTGACCGATGCGAATGAAAAAATCTGTGCCGTTCATTTTTTTTTTTTTTTTTTTTAGCGCAGAGGCTGAACGGAAAAAAAAAATCTCATTACCCGTATGCTCAATATAAGGAGAATCGCAGAAACTCCTAATGCTGGCCATACGTGTAATGATTGCGAAGACCCCTAAAATGCCAGGGCAGTACAAAAACCCCACATGTGACCCCATTTTAGAAAGAAGACACCCCAAGGTATTCCGTGAGGGGTATGGGGAGTTCATGTAAAATTTTATTTTTGTCACAAGTTAGTGGAATATGAGACTGTAAAAAAAAAAAAAAAAAAAATTTCCGCTAACTTGTGCCAAATTTTTTTTTTCTGTGAACTCGCCATACCCCTCACAGAATACCTTGGGGTGTCTTCATTCCAAAATGGGATCACATGTGGGGTATTTATACTGCCCTGGCAATTTAGGGGTCCTAAAGCGTGAGAATCCAAATGCGTAAAAATGGCCTGTGAAATCCTAAAGGTACTCATTGGTTTTAGGGCCCCTTTGCGCATCTTGGCTGCAAAAAAGTGTCACTCATGTGGTATCGCCGTACTCAGGAGAAGTAGTGCAATGTGCTTTGGGGTGTATTTTTACATATACCCATACTTTGTGTGAGAAATATCGCTGTAAACGACAACTATTTAAATTTTTTTATTCAAAGTTGTCAATTTACAGAGATATTTCTCTCACCCAGCATGGGTATATGTAAAAATACACCCCAAACACATTGCCCTACTTCTCCTGAGTACGGCGATACCACATGAGTGACACTTTTGCAGCCAAGATGCGCAAAGGCCCAAATTCCAACGAGTACCTTTAGGAAGGGCATTTTACGCATTTTCTTCTCACGCTTTAGGGCCCCTAAATGCCAGGGCAGTATAAATACCCCACATGTAACCCCATTTTGGAAGAAGACACCCAAGGTATTCGCTGAGGGGCATAATGAGTCCATGAAAATTAAACTTTTGTCAAAAGTTAGCGGAAAGGAGACTTTGTGAGAAGGAAATTGATTTTTATTGTTTTTCTCACAAAGTCTCCCTTTCCGCTAACTTTTGACAAAAAGTTAAATTTTTCATGGACTCATTATGCCCCTCAGCGAATACCTTGGGGTGTCTTCTTTCCAAAATGGGGTCACATGTGGGGTATTTATACTGCCCTGGCATTTTAGGGGCCCTAAAGCGTGAGAAGAAAAATGCGTAAAAATGCCCTCCTAAAGGTACTCATTGGAATTAGGGCCCCTTTGCGCATCTTGGCTGCAAAAAAGTGTCACACATGTGGTATCGCCGTACTCAGGAGAAGTAGAGCAATGTGTTTTGGGGTGTATTTTTACATAAACCCATACTGGGTGAGAGAAATATCTCTGTAAATTGACAACTTTGAATAAAAAAATTTAAAAAGTTGTGGTTTACAGCGATATTTCTCACACGCAGCATGGGTATATGTAAAAATACACCCCAAAACACATTGCCCTACTTCTCCTGAGTACGGCGATACTACATGAGTGACCCTTTTGCAGCCTGAAGTGCAAAGGGGCCCTAAAACCGATGAGTACCTTTAGGATTTCACAGGCCATTTTTATGCATTTGGATTCTCACACTTTAGGGGCCCTAAAATGCCAGGTGAGTATAAATACCCACATGTGACCCCATTTTGGAAAGAAGACACCCTAGGTATTCTGTGAGGGCATGGTGAGTCCACATAATTTTTATTTTTGGCACAAGTTAGCTGAAATTGTTTTTTTTTTTTTTTTTTACAAAGTCTCATATTCCACTAACTTGTGACAAAAATAAAATTTTACATGAACTCACCATACCCCTCACAGAATACCTTGGGGTGTCTTCTTTCCAAAATGGGGTCACATGTGGGGTATTATACTGCTCTGGCATTTTAGGGGCCCCTAAAGCGTGAGAAGAAGTCTGGAATCCAAATGCGTAAAAATGCCCTGTGAAATCCTAAAGGTACTCATTGGTTTTAGGGCCTTTGCGCACCAAGCTGCAAAATGTGGCACACATGTGGTATCGCCGTACTCAGGAGAAGTAGGGCAATGTGTTTTGGGGTGTATTTTTATATATACCCATACTTTGTGTGAAAAATATCTCTGTCTGTAAACGACAACTTTTAAAAATTTTTATACAAAGTTGACAATTTACAGAGATATTTCTCTCACCCAACATGGGTGTATGTAAAAATACACCCCAAAACACATTGCCCTACTTCTCCTGAGTACGGCGATACCACATGAGTGACGCTTTTTTGCAGCCTGGGTGCAAAGGGCCCAAATTCCAACGAGTACCTTTAGGTTTTACATGGCAACTCACAATTTAGCCCCGCCCAAAATGCCAGAACAGTAAACACACCCCACAAATGACCCCATTTCGGAAAGTAGACACCCCAAGGTATTCACTGAGGGGCATAGTGAGTCCGTCTGAGATTTTTTTTTTTTTTGCCAGAAGTTATCAGAAATTGAAACTTTTTTTTTTTTTTCTCAGAAAGTGTCATTTTCCGCTAACTTGTGAAAAAATGAAATGATACATGAACTCACCAAGCCCCTCCGCGAATACTTTGGGGTGTCTTCTTTCTAAAATGGTGTGATTTGGGGGGTATTTATACTATCCTGGCATTCTAGCACCTGAAGAAACATGACAGGTGCTCAGAAAGTCAGAGCTGCTTCAAAATGCCGAAATTCACTTTTTGCACCATAGTTTGTAAACGCTATAACTTTTACCCAAACCAATAAATATACACTTATTGGAATATTTTTTTATCAAAGACATGTAGAACAATAAATTTAGAGAAAAATTTATATAGAAATGTAGTTTTTTTTTTTGAAAAATTTTACAACAGAAAGTGAAAAATGTCATTTTTTTGCAAAAATTTCGGTCATTTTTGATTAATAGCAAAAAAAGTAAAAATGTCAGCAGCAATGAAATACCACCAAATGAAAGCTCTTAGTGAGAAGAAAAGGAGGTAAAATTCATTTGGGTGGTAAGTTGCATGACGGAGCAATAAACGGTGAAAGTAGTGTAGTGCGGAATTGTAAAAAGTGGCCTGGTCATTAAGGGTGTTTAAGCTAGGGGGGCTGATGTGGTTAAAGTGAAATAAAAAAATATATATACATTAGGTATCGCTTTGTCTGTAACAACCGGCTCTATAAAAATATCACATGACCTAACCCCTCAGGTGAACTCAGGCTAAAATTCTAAGCCTTCTAACGTCCCCAAAAAAATAAAATGAAATCTGCAAAATTATGCCAACATACAGTAGACATATGGGAAATATAAAGTAATAACTATTTTGTGAGGTATCACTATCTGCCTTTAAAAGCAGAGTAATTCAATAAAATTATGAATTTGTCCAAATTCTCTATAAATTTGGGATTTTATATATTTTTTTATAATAAAGGTAATATTGGCTCAATTTTATCACTATCCTGAAGTACAGTGTGTCACGAGAAAAACCATTTCAGAATGGCATAGATAAGTACGTGTTCCAAAAGTATTACCACATAAAGTGAAGTCAGATTTCTAAAATTTGGCCTGGTCCTTAAGGTGAATGAAATGGAGGAAGGTTATAGCAGGCCATGTGGGTATGGTGCATGAACTGGAGGAAGGATACAGCAGGCCAGGTGGGTATGGTGCATGAAATGGTGGAAGGATACAGCAGGCCAGGTGGGTATGGTGCATGAAATGGAGGAAGGATACAGCAGGCCAGGTGGGTATGGTGCATGAAATGGAGGAAGGATACAGCAGGCCAGGTGGGTATGGTGCATGAAATGGAGGAAGGATACAGCAGGCCAGGTGGGTATGGTGCATGAAATGGAGGAAGGATACAGCAGGCCAGGTGGGTATGGTGCATGAAATGGAGGGAGGATACAGCAGGCCAGGTGGGTATGGTGCATGAAATGGAGGGAGGATACAGCAGGCCAGGTGGGTATGGTGCATGAAATGGAGGAAGGATACAGCAGGCCAGGTGGGTATGGTGCATGAAATGGAGGAAGGATACAGCAGGCCAGGTGGGTATGGTGCATGAATTGGAGGAAGGATACAGCAGGCCAGGAGGGTATGGTGCATGAAATGGAGGAAGGATACAGCAGACCAGGTGGGTATGGTGCATGAAATGGAGGGAGGATACAGCAGACCAGGTGGGTATGGTGCATGAAATGGAGGAGAAATTCAGTTAATTTCTCTCCCTTTCATGTTCAAAGTTCAAACAGTTAATATAAAATAAGGTGGGGGGGGGGTGACGACGACGACATATAATAGTGATTCCCAACAAGTGTGCCTCCAGCTGTTGAAAAACTACACCTCCCAGAATGCCCGAATAGCCAAAGGCTCTGTCTGCTAGTCCGGTCACTGCCATAGCCGCCCTCTGCTGTGTCTGATAGTCCGGTCACTGCCATAGCCGCCGTCTGCCCTGTCTGATAGTCCGGTCACGGTCGTTGTATTGGGTGACTACCCTGTAAAGGACTAAGGTGTACACATTAGATGCCAGTAGCCGCACCCATGGACTCCTGTCTGCTTCCCTTGCATTATGTTAAATGGTCATGTGATCCAAGGGAAGCAGATCTCCACAGTGCCCAGTGATTGACTTGATGCCCCTGCAGCCAAATGTTTTCATGGAGAAACCCAAGACAAGCAGTGGAGGCCTGGAAGCGAATGAGCCAGGACCCAGCACCTAGGGATTACAAAAGCGAATCCGGCTAGTCGGACAGGTCAGGAAAATTGGTGTAAAAGTCCTTTAACTGTGTGGGCTGTAGCTTAGAAAACCCCATGCTACTAAGCATCCCAGCTATAGTATATGTATTTTAAATTTGGCGACTAAAAATTTCATCTGGCTGCTAAATTTTTCAGGTTAGGAGCCAATGGCTCCTTGATATATTTTTTTTTTTTTTTTTTAAGTCTGGAGCACTGAGGCACCCAAAACTGAGAAAGCCGGAGCAGTTTACTCATGGGGAATGGTCTAAAATACCTGCTGACAGGTGCAGAAGTCTTATTGAGTGGTATAGAAAATGCTAAATTGCAGTGATTGCCTTAAAAGGTTCTGCAACAAAATATTTAAGGGTACCATCATTTTTGTCCAGGCCAGTTTTATTAGATTTTTTTTTTTATTCTGTTGAACCACAATTCAAAAGCCATGTCTGATTTTCATTAGTTGATTATCAGTAAATTATTTATTACTTTAGTCAGTTGTGAGTTATTTCAGTGACCATTGTGGGTTTTTCTTTCACGGAACAGTACCAACAATTTTGTACATGTGTACAGATATTTACAGGGGTGTGGAAATTTAAAAAAAGAAACTACTTGTCGAAGGACTAAAGCGGGGGCTCGATCTACTTGTCCTGAACTTATACTAACGTTATACTGTATGGGGGCCACAAGGAGAAGTTATACTGTATGGGGGCGGGGGCCACAGGGTGACGTTATACTCTTTGAGGGCAGGAGCCACAGGGAGACGTTATACTGTATGAGGGCAGGGTCCACAGGGTGACGTTATACAGTATGGGGGCGGGGCCACAGGGTGACGATATACTGTATGGGGGTGGAGGCCACGGGGTGACGTTACACTGTATGAGGGCAGGAGCCACAGGGAGACGTTATACTATATGAGGGCAGTGTCCACAGGGTGACATTATACAGTATGGGGGTGGAGGCCACAGGGTGACGTTATACTCTTTGAGGGCAGGAGCCACAGGGAGACGTTATACTGTATGAGGGCAGGGTCCACAGGGTGACGTTATACAGTATGGGGGCGGGGCCACAGGGTGATGTTATACTGTATGGGGTGGAGGCCACAGGGTGACGTTATACTGTATGAGGGCAGTGTCCACAGGGAGACGTTATACTGTATGAGGGCAGTGTCCACAGGGTGACGTTATACAGTATGGGGGCGGGGGCCACAGGGTGACGTTATACAGTATGGGGGCGGGGGCCACAGGGTGACGTTATACAGTATGGGGGCGGGGGCCACAGGGTGACGTTATACTGTATGGGGGTGGAGGCCACAGGGTGACGTTATACTGTATGGGGGCGGGGGCCACAGGGTGACGTTATACTCTTTGAGGGCAGCCGCTTGGTGACATTATACTGTATGGGGGGCAGCCGCAAGGAGACGTTATACTGTATGGGGGGCAGCCGCAAGGAGACGTTATACTGTATGGGGGCAGCCGCAAGGAGACATTATACTGTATGGGGGGCAGCTGCAAGGAGACTTTATACTGTATGGGGGGCAGCCGCAAGGAGACATTATACTGTATGGGGGCAAGGGCCACAAGGAGACGCTATGCTGTATGGGGGCAGCCGCAAGGTGAGTTATACTGTATTGGGGCAACAGGGAGACATTATAGTTTATCAAGTGCCATGTGCAGTGCAGATTGCAGGCAGGGTCAGAGCCTCAGAAGACAGACAGGCAGCACAACCTTTATTTCTGACACCCTGGCTCTTAGGCCCCTTGCAGATGAGCGTTGCTCCCAGAGCCTGTCAATGGAGCTCCCAGCCTGACCTGCAAGCATTGACTGGGGTCACAATCACATAGCATTATACTGATTTATGATGCTATGTAACCCTTACAGTTCTGAAATGTATTGGATAATGCTGTCAGTGTTATCCAACACATTCCAGAACTGTGGAATGGGTTACATAGCATCATAAATCAGTATACTACTTTGTGACCCCAGTAAGCGCTTGCAGGTCAGGCCGGGAGCTCCGATGTGGACAGGCCCCGGGAGGAACGCTCATCTGCAAGGGGCCGTGGGGTCTCTCACTCCTCTTCTCCCGTCTTGGCCTGCAATTACTCAGTCTCTGGAGACGGTGTGCTGACTTACTGTGCGCTCCTGTGCTGGCAGGTGGGCGGAGACTTCGATTAAGGAGCCGGGAGGAGCAGGGGCCGCCTGAAGGAAGTGATATGTACGGTACTCATATGCACGATGCAGGCCGACATAGATTTAGGAGCGGTCAGCTAGCGGCTCGCATGTGACTGCTCCTATTCCTGCCCAACCCCATCTCAGCCCTGATACTGCCTGCAGCAGGGCTAAACAACTGTACAAACTACTTGCCTGGCGCCCGGAACTACATGTTCCAGGCGATAGGAATTCCACACCCCTGATTTAAAATGTAAAACCCCTGCATATATGATCTTTTAGGACATATAGAGATCATTAAGGAGGGTCCACCACACGGGGACCTTCTCAAAAGAGCCACAATAGAGTCACCCCAACTATTCTTTAGATAGAAAGACAAACATCTACAGCAGCATAGGAAATATATGGACAGCTTGAACTACTCCTGCAATAACATGATCAGAATATAAGAGAAGCCAGACCCACAGCCATCAGCTGATCTGTCCAGATTCCTGGTTTCTTAATATGTATTGTATTCGGGACTAATCTGCATGTTCTCCTTTTTTTCAGGAACGCTGTACCCAAATTGGGTCTTGGAGGAGTGACACAGCCATCTTCTGGGAGCAGCATCAGTGGAACCACTCAGAATTCTGGTTTCACTTTCGGTACTCCAGTCACTCAACCCCTCTCAGCACCTTCAACTACTAGTGGTGGCTTCAATTTTACTGGTGCTGTGACAACAACTGTCCCCTCTACTACAGCAACAGTAACCGCTACCACTCAGGCAGCATGCAATGCAGTACAGACGCCAGGTATTTCTGTTAGTGTTTCATTTATTTGACACTTTTCTGCTGACACTGCCCAACCGATGCCTGGGTCAATAACTGGTCTGTGTTTTGAGAGTGACAAATCACAGAAGCCAGGTAGTCGCTGCATCTAAGAATTTGTTGCTGGCACTTTTTGAGATTTTCCATTGGTAAGTGGCAAGCAGCAAAAACTCCAGACTAGCATCTTACAGTAATTGCCTATCTTGATTTAAAAGCAAAGGTAAGCAGTTGTTAACCCCCTCCCAACATCCGCAGTACATTGATCGATAACATTTATCCCCTCAGATACTGTAGTCAAATGTGACCACAGCACCTAAGAGGCCTAAAACCCGGAAGCACATGCTTCCCAGACAGGAATACCTCCCCCTGGCGGAGATCGGGGAAGATGTTCCATGTAAGGAACAAGCCAGAACCTTTACTAGGCTTCTAGGCTAATTACTTTTATATTGCATTTCAGACCACCATATGGCAGCACTTATTATAGCAATTTCTGTATAGGGCAATGGAGGAAATTCCATCAATCTATACAAGCTGCAAACTGAAGATTGCATGTTGGGGTCCAATTGGGGACCAAAAAAAAGTAAATTTTTAAAAAATCGAAAAATTCATATAACCCCCCCACCCCCTTCCCATAAAATAAATAAAAAATTTCACATTATGGGCATCACCGTGTGCAAAAACTCCAGTATTATTAAAATCTATAAAAAGGTATCCCATACGGTAAATGGCATAACAGAAAAAGTCATACTTTACATACTCCCAAATAGTATTGATAAAAACTACAGATTGTCCTGCAATAAATGAGTGCTCTCACAGTAAAAAAATTCCTTCCCGACTCCATTCAGGCAATCAGAAGTACTCCCTGGATCAACGACCCCTCTCTAGTAGCTAAAGCCTGTAATATTACACTCCAGAAATACATCCAGGCCCCTCTTGAATTCCTTTATTGTACTCACCATCACCACCTCCTCAGGCAGAGAGTTCCATAGTCTCACTGCTCTTACTGTAAAGAATCCTCTTCTATGTTTGTGTACAAACCTTCTTTCCTCCAGACGCAGAGGATGTCCCCTCGTCACAGTCCTGGGGATAAAAAGATGATGGGAGAGATCTCTGTACTGACCCCTGATATATTTATACATAGTTATTAGATCTCCCCTCAGTCGTCTTTTTTCTAAGCTGAATAACCCTAATTTTGATACCCTTTCAGGGTACTGTAGTTGCCCTATTCCCATTATTACTTTAGTTGCCCTCCTCTGAACCCTCTCCAGCTCTATGTCTGCCTTGTTCACAGGAGCCCAGAACTGTACACAGTACTCCATGTGTGGTCTGACTAGCGATTTGTAAAGTGGTAGGACTATGTTCTCATCACGGGCGTCTATGCCCCTTTTGATGCAACCCATTATCTTATTGGCCTTGGCGGCAGCTGCCTGACACTGGTTTTTGCAGCTTAGTTTGCTGTTTATTAAAATTCCTAGATCCTTTTCCATGTCAGTGTTACCGAGTGTTTTACCATTTAGTATGTACGGGTGACTTGCATTATTCCTTCCCATGTGCATAACTTTACATTTGTCAGTGTTAAACCTCATCTGCCACTTCTCTGCCCAAGCCTCCAATCTATCCAGATCCCTCTGTAGCAGAATATTGTCCTCTTCAGTGTTACTTTACACAGTTTAGTGTCATCTGTAAAAATTTATATTTTACTGTGCAAGCCTTCTACAAGATCATTAATAAGTATATTGAAAAGAATAGGGCCCGGTACTGACCCTTCAGTTGCCCAATCTGAGTGTGTACCGGTAATAACCATCCTCTGTTTTCTGTCACTCGGCCAGTTACTTACCCACTTACAGACATTTTCTCCCAGTCCGAGCATCCTCATTTTGTATACTATCCTTTTATATGGTACAGTGTCAAATGCTTTGGAGAAGTCAAGATATACGACATCCATTGATTCGCCGCTGTCAAGTCTAGAACTTACCTCCTCCTAGAAAATGATTAAATTTGTTTGGCATAACCGATCCCTCATGAAACCATGCTGATATGGCGTTATTTGCTTATTTCCTTTGAGATAGCATTTCTCAAAAAACCTTCAAACAGTTTCCTCACAACAGATGTTAAACTTACCGGCCTATAGTTTCCGGGTTCCCTTTTTGAATATTGGCACCACATTTGCTATACGCCAATCCTGTGGGACATTCCCTGTCAGTTTTGGTCCGCAAATATCAGAAATAAGGGTCTGGCTATGATATTACTTAATTCCCTTAGGATACGGGGGTGTATGGCATCCGGTCCTGGCGATTTGTCTATTTTAATCTTTTTAAGTCGCTGTTGTACTTCTTCTTGGGTCAGACAGGGCACTTTTAATGGGGGATTTATTTTTACATTCAGCTTTTCATCTGACAGTTTATTTTCCTCAGTGAATAAATTGGAGAAAAAAATATTTAACAGCTTTGCGCTCTCCTCGTCGATCTCTGCAACTCCCCCTTCATTACTCTTTAAAGGGCCGATTTATACTTTTTAACATTTTATATAATTGAAGAAAATTTTAGGGTTAGTTTTACTCTTTGGCAATGAATCTCTGTCTCTAGTTTGGCTGCTTTTATTTGTTTTTTTACATGTTCTAATTTTTTCCTTATAGTTTTTCAGTGCTTCCTCGCTACCCTCCTGCTTTAGTGATTTATATGCTTTCTTTTTGTCATTTATTGCTTTCTTTACATTTCTATTTATCCACATTGTTTTCTTTTTGTTCCTTAACCACCTTTTATTCCCATACGGTATGTACCCCTCACAATGAGAATTTAGGATGCTTTTAAAGATATCCCATTTTGTGGCTGTATTTTTGTTTTTGAGGACTTTGTCCCAGTTAGTTAGACCTATGGCCTCGCTTAGTTGGCTAAATTTAGCTTTTTTGAAGTTCGGTATTTTTGTTCCTACCTGTAGAAATGCTCTTTTGAACGATAATTGGAAGGTTATTACTTTATGGTGTCCCCCAATTTGCACATCTGTTGTTCTGTCAGGTCTATTGTTTAATACTAAGTCCAGTATGGCCGTCCCTCTAGTCAGGTCCTGAACCAGTTGGGAAAGGTAATTGTCTTTGGTTATTGCCAAGAACCTGTTTCCTTTATGGGATGTACAGGTTTCAGTTTCCCAGTCTATATCTGGGTAGTTAAAGTCCCCCATAATAACCACCTCATTATGATTTGCGGCCTCGTCTATCTCATTTAGTAATACATTTTCTGTGGACCCTGGTATATTATGTGGTTTATAGTAAACTCCTATTAGTAATTTATTATTTTTTTTGCCTCTATGTATCTCTACCCACAGTGAGTCCACATGTTCATGTCCCTCACTTATATCTTCTCAGACTGTGGGCTTTAGATAGGACTTTCCATAAAGGCAGACCCCTTCCCCTCTCCGGTTTTGACGATCCTTTCTAAACAGATTGTAACACTGTACTTTAACGGCCCAGTCATAGCTATCATCCAGCCATGTCCGTTATTCCCGCTATGTCATAGTCCTCCTCACACATCACTAATTCCAGTTCCCCAGTTTTGTTAGTCAGGCTTCTGGCATTAGTGTACATACTGTACAATTAAGAGGTTTTTGTATATTTTTAACCCTACACCTTTCCTTCTGAACTGTTTTAGTCCCTCCTTCCATTCCGCCCCCGGTATCTATCTGCACTATCTTGCCCTTCTGTAACGTAAGTACCCCCCCCCCCCCCAGTCTTTAGTTTAAACACTCCTCCAGCCTTCTAGCCATCTTTATCCCCAACACAGCTGCCTCTTCCCCATTGAGGTGCAGCCCGTCCCTACGATAGAGCCTTTAGCCGACAGAAGTCGGCCCAGTTCTCCAGGAACCCGGACCCCTCCTTCCTACACCAGTTCTTGAGCCACTTGTTAACCTCCCTAATCTCCCGCTGCCTTTCTTGTGTGGCTCGTGGTACAGACAGTATCTCGGAAAATACTACCTTTGAGGTCCTTGCCCTAAGCTTTTGACCTAAATCCCTGAAATCATTTTTAATGACGCTCCACCTTCCTCTAACTTTGTCATTGGTTCTGATATGGACCATGACCGCTGGATCTTCTCCAGCCCCTCCCAGTAATCTGTCAACCCGATTCGCAATGTGCCGAACTCTAGCGCCGGGAAGACAGCACACTATTCGGCGATAGTACCGTAGACATAACTATAAAGAAAAATGTTATGGGAGTCAGAATTATAACGATGAAAAGAAAAATTTTCAGTATTAAAATGCAAGAAAAAATATACAAATATCGCCATAATAGTACTGACCTGGAGAATATGGAGCACAAGTCAGTTTTACTGCATAGTGAATGCCGTAAAAACACAACTGGCGGAATTGCATGGTTTTTTTTTTTGTTCCCAATTCCAATTTTTTTCCAGCTTCCCACTACATCCTATGCAATATTAACTGTTGCTGTTAGAAAGTACAGTTTGTTCAGCATAAAACAAGTTCTCATACGGCTAGAAGGAAGGGAGTGGAAAACGGAAAATCGTTCTGTCGGCAAAGGGTGTGTACTGAAAAATTTCATAAGCCTTCTGTTTGTATATATAACAAAAGATTTCATCCGAAAATATTGTATCGGTGAGAGTTAGTTTAATCCCTCATCTGTTTTGCCTTTCTGTGTCATCTCATTCATTTTTTTTTTTTTTGCTCATCTAGCTTTTTGTATGGCAACGTCCCTTCCTTTAAATATTGCAACTCCTGCCACTGCATCAGCACAGCCTGCCCTAGTCCAGAGTTCAAACCTCTTTGGAAAGCCATCTGAATCTACACAAGGTAACTTTGCTGCTCATCTATGTTAAGTAGTGGCTCCGTCTTTGAAAATGTCAGCAGGTTTTGGTAACCAGTTCCCCACCGCCTCATAGACTATAAACGTCCTGGCGGTCATTACTTATCTCTGAACGGATATTCTAAAATGTCCGTTCAGAAATGGCAACTGCGCGTTAATCTGTGGCAGTGACAGCAGGGCACCCCATAGAGAAGGCAGGGCACCGTTCCAGAGTTTCCCTGCCTTCTGGATCACTGTATACACAGCGTTGAACGTTCAGGAAGCGCAATGTCTCATCCTATTCTAGCCCCAGCGATCTTGTGACCACCAGGGCTATGAGACTGCAGGAGCTGCTGGGTCTTCTTTAGACATCAGCCATGCAGTTAGGCTGTATAGTGCTTACAGCCTCTCTGGGGGCTGTATTCCCCCTGTAACTGGGGTTACTACAGTATGTCAGCCCCAGTTACAGGAGAAATCAGGAATTTAAAAAAATCACACAAAGTGTAAAATACAAAAAGAAGTGTATAATGTGAAGGAAAAACAAGTCTAGCCAGCAAAGGAATAAATATGGAGATAAGTAAAAGTGAACTCTGTTTGGTTGCTATGGGCAAATAAGCCAGTTTTCATTTACAGCAGTTTGATAAATGTCCCCCTATGTCTTTGTGTGCAGAAAGAGTAAACAGTAAATTGGGTTAATTCTTAAACAATATATTTCATTGGGACTGTTTCAGGATCAACAACATCATCTACAGCCAGCACTCTGGGACTTGGCTCCAGTCTTGCTACATCTGCAGCTCCTCTTTTCTCAATTACAACCACAGCTTCGGCTTCAGGTATGAGCTAAACTTTTCCAGTTCAATTCTGGTAAGATTAGATTCACTAGTAAAACGGTCTTAGCTGTTCCGGTTTCTACAGAACGGCCATGTAACAAACACTGTATTCACTGTTGAGGTTCTTTCCATTACAAATTGGTGACTTTGATGTACACCTTGTTCCTTCAAGGCTGTTCTATAAGGGTAGTTGAATAAACTCTTTAGTTAGTTCTGGGCAGAAAATTACCCCAGGTCTATGTTTCTCAGGCTTCTTAACTCCTTATTGACCACCAATACGCAGTTGGACTGTGGTCACTAAGGGGCCTTAGGTTGGGCCCCCGTGTTCACGGGTCAGTAAGGCCTAAAACAGGCTGGCCTTAAAGGGGTTACAGGAAATTTTATTAATGAGAATTTATATTGTATTTATATGCAGATTAAACAGAGCATGAACTAGTTTTTCTTTTTGACAATCTGTTCGATATAAACAGTTTTAGGGTCAACAAAGTCTTCTGTCATCAGGACTCTGGGATTTGCCTCTAGTCTTGTATCTTCAGCATTCCTTGTCTTAATCACAACCACAGTTTTGACATGTTGTCTTCATAAGGACGGTTTAACTAAAACTCAGTGTTGAGACATGCCAAGAAAAGCATGTCTGATATGTTTCTCAGCCTTGTGAAGTAGAAAATATCATGATAAAAAGTATATTCATATTTTAATAGACAAAGTAGGTAGAGGTCGGACTACATTTTTTTTAGAAGAGTAAAAATATTCCTCTTTGCAATTTTGAGTATTTTTAGTGGAGGAGTAGAATTTTAGCAGTAATATACAGTCATGTGAAAAAATTAGGACACCCTTTGAAAGCATGTGGTTTTTTGTAACATTTTTAATAAATGGTTATTTCATCTCCGTTTCAACAATACAGAGAGATTAAAGTAATCCAACTAAACAAAGAAAACTGAAGAAAAGTCTTTTCAAGATCTTCTGTAAATGTCATTCTACAAAAATGCCTATTCTAACTGAGGAAAAAGATAGGACACCCTCACATGTATTCCCTCTTAAATTGGCTCAGATCTCACACAGGTATATCACACCAGGTGCACATAATTAGTAGATCGTTACTCTGCATGTTGAATGAGGCTTGCCCTATTTAAACCTCAGACATTTAGTTTGGTGTGCTCCTGACTGTTGAAGTGAGAGTGAGCACCATGGTGAGAGCAAAAGAGCTGTCAGAGGACTTCAGAAAAAGATTGTAGCAGCCTATGAGTCTGGGAAGGGATTTAAAAAGATCTCCAAAGATTTTGAAATCAGCCATTCCACTGTCCGGAAGATAGTCTACAAGTGGAGGGCTTTCAAAACAACTGCCAACATGCCCAGGACTGGTCGCCCCAGCAAGTTCACCCCAAGAGCAGACCGCAAGATGCTAAAAGAGGTCTCCAAAAACCCTAAAGTGTCATCTCGAGAACTACAGCAGGCTCTGGCTACTGTTGATGTAGAAGTACATGCCTCTACAATCAGAAAGAGACTGTACAAGTTTAACTTGCATGGGAGGTGTGCAAGGAGGAAACCTTTGCTTTCCAAGAGAAACATCGAGGCCAGACTGACATTTGCCAGAGATAAAGTTGACAAAGACCAGGACTTCTGGAATAATGTTCTTTGGACAGATGAGTCCAAAATTGAATTATTTGGACACAACAGCAGAGGACATGTTTGGCGTAAACCAAACACAGCATTCCAAGAAAAGAACCTCATACCAACTGTGAAGCATGGAGGTGGAAGTGTCATGGTTTGGGGCTGCTTTGCTGCAGCAGGACCTGGTCAGCTCACCATCATAGAATCCACGATGAATTCTACTGTGTATCAGAAGGTGCTTGAAGAACATGTGAGACCATCAGTTAGAAAATTAAAGCTGAAGCGGAACTGGACCATGCAACATGACAATGACCCAAAACATACTAGTAAATCAACCAAAGATTGGCTGAAAAAGAAGAAATGGAGAGTCCTGGAATGGCCAAGTCAAAGTCCAGATTTGAATCCCATTGAGATGCTGTGGGGTGACTTGAAAAGGGCTGTACGTGCAAGAAACCCCTCAAACATCTCACAGCTGAAAAAGTTCTGCATTGAGGAGTGGGGTAAAATTTCCTCAGACCGATGTCGAAGACTGGTAGATGGCTACAAGAACCGTCTCACTGCAGTTATTTCAGCCAAAGGAGGTAACACTTGCTATTAGGGGCAAGGGTGTCCTATCTTTTTCCTCAGTTAGAATAGGCATTTTTGTAGAATGACATTTACAGAAGATCTTGAAAAGACTTTTCTTCAGTTTTCTTTGTTTAGTCGGATTACTTTAATCTCTCTGTATTGTTGAAACGGAGATGAAATAACCATTTATTAAAAATGTTACAAAAAACCACATGCTTTCAAAGGGTGTCCTAATTTTTTCACATGACTGTGTATATATATATATATTTACATTTACATAGGCCTGCATAATATTATAAGGTTGTCTGTCTTTTTTTAAAAATAAGATGCTCGATCCTCCTTCTCTTGAATCTTCAGCTTCTATCTTCACATAGCGCTGCCCTGGCCGGCGGCGTGCGCTCGTGTATGGAAAGCCAACAAGTTTCCTGAAACGTTGGTGTGACGTCACACTGTACAGAAGCCTTTGAGGACCAAAAGTAAATCCAATGCGTTTTAGAGACACCTGTCTCCTTTGTCAGGGTGTCTCCAAAACACGTTTGATTTACTTTTGGTCCTCAAAGGCTTCCGTACAGTGTGACATCACACCAACGTTTCAGTAAACTTATTGGCTTCCCATGCGTGCTAGGTGAAGGTAGAAGCTGAAGATTCAAGAGAAGGAGGATTGAGCATCTTAAAGAAAAGGCAGGCAATTGCAAGAAAAGGCAAGTGATTGTATCTAAAAGTAAATAAGAACGTTGCATTTATTTGTTTGTAAGAACTATGTGTCAATAATTAACATTCTATATATACTAGGTGTTTATCTTTATATTAACAAAGTACAGGCAGGTACTTTTTTTAAATGCCCAGCAGCAGCATATGTAGATAAAATAGTGGTTCATAACAAGAATCACATTATTCCACCGTGATGGTAATATTGATGTATAGTCTTGTGTACACGCGGTCTTACCCATAGGGCCTCAATGCGCTTAGCTGGCTGATTCAACAAGGGAGGAAAAAGAAGGCATAACGCTTTAACATGGGCCGCAAAGACTTAGAGAATAGGGCACCTATTCCAGAGACCAATTTCCTAGCATTTATCAAAGGGAGAATCAAGAAAAAGGGAGGGAAGGTAGGGGGGATCTCAAAGATTCGGATGAGATATAGAGAAGATGAAGAGAACAAAATTAATAAACGTGAGGAAAAGGTATAATTAAAATAGATGGGACATTACCAACCGTGAATTTATAGACTAAGATTTAGAAAAAAAAACAATTATATGAACCAAAAAAAAGTGTTACATAGGAAGATCAAACGCCTGTTTGAAAAGTAGGGTTTTCAGTGCACGTCTGAATGAGAGAAGATTAGGGATCATTTTCAGGGCCAGAGGTAGTTGGTTCCAAAATCTGGCCCCTTGAGCCGAAAAGAATTTACCTTAACGTCTGATCTTATTAACTTGCGGGATGTTAAAATTCTCAGAGTTACTAGACCTCAATGTCCTCAACGGGGCGTACCTGGTGAATTTACGTTGCAGGTACAAGGACCCCACACCATGGAACACCCTATGCATGAAGCATCCAATCTTGAACATCACCTATTGTTGGACAGGGAGCCAGTGCAAGGCTTTAAGAGAGGGCGTGATATGCTCTCGGCGAGCAACACCTGTTAGTAGCCTTGCTGCGGTATTCTGTACAAGTTGAAGTCTATGCAAGTTCTTCTTCGGGAGTCCCATGTACAAGGCATTACAATAGTCCAACTGACTGCTGATCGCTGCTCCAACCAAGGCTTTCCTGAGAGGTGATTCGATGTTTTTTAAGATCCTCCTCGGAAGTTTCAGCTGGTAGTGGCAGGTACTAACCACCTGATTTATCTGAGGAGCCAGGGTTAATCTGGAGTCCAAGACTACTCCCAAGTCCCTGACCTGGATGGCTGTCTCAGGGACAGGTCCAAAATACAGTGGCCATTGGGGTGCTGAGGGTGTAATTTTCTGGTCATTCTAGGCATTTTCTGAAGCGGTCATTTCATTCAATAAGGAAGCTCAGGAGTGAAATTGCATTATTTTATGAGGTTGCTGTTTATGCATAGAAAATGTTACTAGTTTACTCTATAATGTCTTCTATACATAAATAGCAAGCTTAGGCAATTTTAAATTTAACCAACATACACTAAACATAAGACCAGTGCTGCCATAAGTTATATGCACAATGCCAACATTATGTCATACACATTGCTTCTTTACGCAGTTGTCCCATAATAGTCATAACAGAACCATAAACAGCACTCCCAAGACTATTCTGTAATTATTTGGTTATAACTGCCCAGTTCCTGCTGTGTATTCACCTCAGACCCAGTCACTCCACCCTGGGGCTTTATAAATCCACTAGTGCCCTCATTGTCCACAGCACCTCTTACAAGAGGCTGCTTACCACACTAGGCTGCCACTTCCTTTGCAGTATTGGTGAAGATGGCAGGACCACTGCACAGGCTCAGGGTGGCACCACAATTGGCCCGGCAGCCCAACCAAATTGACCAAGACACTAAGGCTGGGAACACACCTAAGCGTTTTGCAGGCGTGCGTTTTTTCAAGCGTTTTTACTAGGGATGTCCCGATACCGGCATTTTCACGAGTACTTGTACTCGTAAAAATGCCGCCGATACCACTGCCGATACCGGAAGTGGCTATATTCTGTTTCATTACCCCTAACTTACTATGCCCGTGATTACTAACTACACGCGCAGTCCTCCATGCTCTGCCGCGCCTTCTGTAATCATAAGTGGGCGGAGCGGGCAGGCAGGACATGAGGCGCATGGAGGAATCGGGCAGCTTGAGCTCTCAGTTCCTCCATGCGCCTCATGTCCCGCCTGCCCACTCCGCCCACTTTATGATTACAGAAGGCGCGCGGGGCAGGAGCATGGAGGGACTGCGCATTAATAGTTAGTAATCACGGGCACAGTAAGTTAGGGGTAATGAAACAGAATATAGCAGCTGCGGGGCCGGTGTATGAGTCAAGCTGCACCGGCCCCCGCAAGTGTAATCTGGATGACACCAATGGGGGGGATCTGTGGATGACATGTATATAGCATAAGATGCTATATATGTGTCATCCACATAGCCCCCTAACAATGTCAGCCACAGATCCCCCTCCCATTACAGCCTCATCCACAGGTCCCCCCCATAACAGTGATGTCCACAGGTCCCCCCCATAACAGTGATGTCCACAGGTCCCCCTCCCATAACAGTGATGTCCACAGGTTCCCCCCATAACAGTGATGTCCACAGGTCCCCCTCCCCCATAACAGTGATGTCCACAGGTCCCCCATAACAGTGATGTCCACAGGTCCCCCATAACGGTGACGCCCACAGGTCCCCCCATAACGGTGCCATCCACAGATCCCCCATAACAGTGCGTCATCCACAGATCCCCCATAACAGTGCGTCATCCACAGATCTCCCCATAACACTGTTATCCACAGATCCCCCATAACAGTGCGCCATCCACAGATCCCCCATAACAGTGCGTCATCCACAGATCCCCCATAACAGTGCGCCATCCACAGATCCCCCATAACAGTGCGTCATCCACAGATCCCCCATAACAGTGCGTCATCCACAGATCCTCCACAACAGTGTGTCCTCCACAGATCCCCCAAAAACAGATCCCCCTGGAGGCACATTGGTTTGAAAACGCTATTATATTACCATTTATTAATTTATTAACACTTGTACAAAGGAAAAGAAAAGCCGTTATTCATAGCAACCAAATTCCAGCTTTAATTGTTTTCATTGCTATCAGTAACTGCGCCGCTGTTTATATGAGGTATCGGTAATTGGTATCGGCGAGTACTTAAATAAAAGTATCGGTACTCGGTCTTAAAAAAATGGTATCGGGACATCCCTAGTTTTTACGCGCGACAAACACGCGATTGTGTGCGTGTTTTTGTCATTAATGAACGCGCGTTTTTCGCGCGTTTTTGTGATAGGTGCTAGATCCACAAAAAATTATTCTGTCTTGCACCTGGGAGTGGCCTTTTTCAGCTGGTTGCCTAGTTAAAAACGCGCGTTCGTAGGCGCGTTTTTGAACAGAAAACACGCATTTCTTCATCTTTGCGCGTTCTAATACAATCCTATGGACGGAAACGCGCGCAAATACGCCCTAAAGAAGCTCAAGTAGAAGCGACAGCGTAAGGCGTTTTCCAGCGCGTTGCCATAGGGAAGCATGGCTTTTCACATGTTGTGCGTTTTAAAACGCTTAGGTGTGTACCTAGGGTAAAACATGATTTATTTATTTTTTTTTCAAAAATTCTTTTATTGGGTTAAATGTAAAAAAGAAAAAAGTAGACATATTATGTAACGCCGCGTCCGTAACAACCTGCTCTATAAAAATACCACATGACCTAACCCCTCAGATGAATACCGTAAAAAAGATAAAAATGGTTTAAAAAAAGCCATTATTTTTGTCACCTTCATCACAAAAGGTGTAGTAGCAAGCGATCAAAACATCATATACACCCTAAAATAGTGCTAATCAAACAGTCATCTCATCTCGCAAAAATTATACCCTACCTAAGACAATCGCCAAAAAAAAAAAAAAGCTATGGTTCTCAGACTATACACTAAAACATGATTTTTTTTTTTTGTTTCAAAAAGGATATTGTGTAAAACATAAATAAATACAAAAAAGTATCCATATTCATATTGCCACGTCCGTAATGACCTGCTCTATAAAAAAAAAAATACCACATGACCTAACCCCTCAGATAAACACCGTCAAAAAAAATGAAATAAAAACTGTTCTAAAATAGAACCAATCTAACCATCACCTCGTCCCACAAAAAATGAACCCCTACCTAAGACAATCGCCGAAAACATAAACAAAAAAAAAAATTATGGCTCTCAGAATATGGAGACACTAAAGCATTATTTAAATAAAAAAGTATACATATTAGGTGTCAACGCGTCCGTAAGATCTTGCTGTATAAAAATATCACATGAACTAACCTCTCAGATGAACAACCTAATAGTGTCAAAAAAGGCATTTTTTTGTCACCTTGCATCACAAAAAGTGAAAATACCAAGTGATCAAAATGTCATATGCACCCTAAAATAGTACCAATCAAACAGTCATCTCATACCGCAAAAAACGAGACCCCACCTAAGACAATCATCCAAAAAAAACTATGGCTCTCAGAATATGCAGACACTAAAACATGATTTTTTTTTTTCCACAAATGCTTTATTATGTAAAACTGAAACAAACGGCCAAAAAAGTATACATATTTGGTATTGTTGTGTCCGTAACAAGCTTCTCTATAAAAATACCACATGATCTAAATTGTCAGATGAACATTGTAAATAACAAAAAATAAAAACTATGTCAAAACAGCTATTTTTTGTTACCTTGCCTCACAAAAAGTGTAATATAGAGCAACCAAAAATCGTATGTACCCTAAAATAGTACCAACAAAACTGCCACCTTATCTCATAGTTTCCAAAATGGGGTCATTTATTTATTTATTTATTTTTTTTGGAGTTTCTACTCTAGAGGTGCATCAGGAGGTCTTGAAATGTGACATGGCAGCTTAAAATTATCCCGGTGAAATCTGCTTTCCAAAAACTATATGGCGTTCCTTTTCTTCTGCTCCCTGCCGTGTGCCTGTACAGCAGTTTACGACCACATATGGGGTGTTTCTGTACACTACAGAATCGGGGCAATAAATATACTGAGTTTTGTGTGGCTGTTAACCCTTGCTTTGTTAGCGTAAAAAAAGGATTAAAATGGAAAATCTGCCAAAAAAATTAAATTCTGAAATTTCATCTCTATTTTCCATTAATTCTTGTGGAACACCTAAAAGGTTAACAAAGTTTGTAATATCAGTTTTAAATACCTTCAGGGTGTAGTTTCTAAAATGGGGCCATTTTTGGGTGGTTTCTATTACTTAAGCCTCACAAAGGGACTTCAGACCTGAACTGAAGATTTGCTTTTAAACTTCTAAGCCTTCTAACGTCCCCAAAAAATAAAATGGCATTCACAAAGTGATCCAAACATAAAGTAGACATATGGAAAATGTAAAGTAATTATGAGGTATGACTATCTGTTTTAAAAGCAGAGAAATAGAAATTTGGAAAGTTGTGAATTTTTCAAATTTGGTATTTGTTATAAATAAAATTGAAATTTTTTGACTCCATTTTATCACTGTCATAAAGTACAATATGTGATGAGAAAAGAATCTCAGAATGGCCTGGATAAGTAAGTGTTTTAAAGTTATTACCACAAAAAGTGACACATGTCAGAGTTGCAAAATTTAGCATGAGATTTAAGGTTAAAGTGGCTCGTTGTGAAGGGGTTAAAACATCACATTCAATATTTTGTCTTTTGCAGCTACCTTGACTAGTAAGACACAGACTCCTGGAGCAGTGCATAGTATTACTTCTGGATCAATACCTGTAAGGTAAGTACAACATAATACTGAACCATTACTTATATGGAAAAGTTTTAAATATAAGAAAAAAGGGATTTCAGCTCGCCCACCGTCATCTTACGACATGCAGCAGTAGGCTCAGGATATTTCCTATTTCTTTATTTCTTCATTATAAAATTTATAGGCTGACCAGACAGGCAAGGTCTACGCGTTTCAACTGTACGTCTTAATCATGACCACATTGTGTTATCACATACTCTGGTTTAAAAATCCTCTCTTGCCATGAGGCACGCCCCCAGCCAGGTGCAGAATAATAATCAGCTCCAAGCTAGAACTGCCTCCAATGGCTTTATTAAAATGTATACAAAATGCTACTCCATTATAACACAACAAAAAACAAAACGGGAGCAAGTCAGTACTCGTAAATCAAATATCGATTATTCATACCCTTCGGATTTCTTGTGTTCAGTGTAAAAATCCAAAAGGATTCTCTATTCAGCAATTGCCTGTTTGTCTCGTGCGGATTTAAACACCCTTTCTATACCCATGACACTCAGGCTTGTCAGGTCACCCTGATGAACACCTCTAAAATGTATAGATAGCATAGAGATGTTCAGCAGTTTGAGACTGGAGACATCCGACAAGTGCTTTATTATTCTCACTTTCAGGCTGTTTGAGGTGCATCCTGCGTATTGAATTTAATAGGCATTGCAGGATGCCAAATAAATTACATTATTTGTGTTACGGTTGATATACGATCTGATCTTAAAAACCTCCTTGGTTACACTGGATTCAAATATTTTACCCACTGTAATATATTGACAAGTTTTACAAATACTATGCAGGGCTCCAGACTAAAAAAATTACCTAGGAGCCATTGGCTCCTAAACTAAAAAATTTAGGAGCCAAATAAAATGTTTATTCGCCAAATTTAAATAGATATATATTCATGATAGAAAAAAATTGCCTCATTAACACGTCAGTGTTTGGTCAGTGATTTCCTTCAGTGATTGTGAGCCAAAACCAGGATTGAAGCCTCCATAGACATAAGGTATAAGGGAAAGATCTGCACCAGTTCTGTGTTTACAGCCGCAACTGGTTTTGGCTCACAAATCACTGATGGAAATCACTGACCGAACACTGATGCCACAGTCACACACGGGTTCACATTATGTTTCGGTCATATGTTATATTATACTATGACTGAAACATAACGGACGCCTCAGACAGATGCCGTACTGCAGCATCCCTCACCATAGAGTTCTATTGTACAAAAAGTGTATAATTTTTTGTGGACTTTACAGGATGGTAAGACGTGGTACACTACGATCTCCCATTCTGCAAAAAAAAAGTATAAATTAGCATATATGGTTTTTTGTACAATGGAACGCTATTGGATGGATGCCACAGTATGGCATCTGTCTGAGGCGGCCGTCAACATACGTTTTTTTTTTGTATATGTTAATTGTATGACAAAAATCCAACACTTACATTATTTTCATTGTTCTGCTCATCAAACGGAGCAGAACAACAGAAATAAATAGTGGTGGTGTGAACGGGGCCTAAGAGGTGGGTGTGCAGGGAACCATCACCAGTCTAATAACATGAAGCAATTATAGCGAAGTGATAAAGTCCAGTCCAATATGGCGGAACTTCCCTGAACGTTATCACTTGGCTATAATAGCCTGCTGTGTATTTACTACACACTGCAACACATACATCACTGCACTACATACATCAGTGTGAGATGTATGTAGTGATGTGTGATGTATACATGTGTATGATGTGTGTAGTGCAGTGTGTGATGTATGTGGTGCAGTGTGTGATGTATACATGTGTACTGTATGATGTATGTGATGAACACATGGATACACAACACCTTGCAATGTCTCCTTCGTCTGCGGCCCCATCTTGATGCTTCGGCTCCTCAGCGCGCCCGGCACCCCTTCCTTCAGACACCCAGCAGGCCCCTCCTCCTTTCATCTCCCGCCGGCTTTCTCTGGTGCAGGGCGCTGTATGGCTCCGGCGCACGCCCAAACTAACCAATAGCAAAGCTCCTTACTGTATCGAGCTTTGCTATTGGTTATTTCAGGCTCAATAAATTTTTATTAAATTTATCAAATAAGAGTTTACATACAATAACAACGTGGATGCAACCACAAGGTCATAAGTATGAAAAATGGCAAATTGTATTCAGTGACCAGAACAAATCAGGAGATAAAATGGAACCACTAGGGCACCCGCCCGGGTGCTGCCAACCTAGTGAGCTAGAAAGGAAATAAATAGGTCAGAAATCACAAAAGCCGATAAGACGGGGAGTGCACGTGAGTAGGGGAACTCCTCTGGGCCGCAACTCCCGGACTCTGCTTGGTAAAAAACTCGGTCAGCTTCGCTGGAGCCGGCTTCCTCTTTATCTTCCCCATCGTCCTGGGCATGTGGGGCACGGGTAGAAGGTAAGCAATCCCGGTCAGGAGGTCTCTGTGAGCCGCTTTAGGAGATCAAGACACGGAGCTGCAGGACTATGCGGCCGGCGCCATTAGCGTGCAGGCCACGCCCCCCTCGCTATTGGTTATTTCAGGCTGCGCTGCCTGTGCCGCTGCGTGGTGCGTCTGCTGAAGTTTTTTTTTTTCTTAAAGCTGCAGCGCAGCGGTGGGACAAGTCGCAAATGGCGATAAGACTTAAATTTCTTATCGCCATTTTCAAATTCCTAGTCGCATTGGCGACCATTTTAGTCGCCATCTGGAGCCCTGCTATGGCCACATTTGTAACTGCCCACAACATTCAACCATGTGCATTTGCCAGCATCCAATTTTTCAATTAACAAGCTAGGGGACAAAGCAGGTGCCCGTCTGCTTACCACTTGAAAGCCTGGCTCTAAAATGTGTCGCAAGCTATCATCTTGAAATAAAATGAGTAGACCTTTCCCTATAATGCCTTGTATCTCCTGATACTGGCAAAGGTAGGAGGTGACAACTCTCAGTTTTTGTTTAGTTTGTTATCCTCTCCTTCCCAACTAAGAGTACTATGTGTAATTAATGCCTATCTATTCACATGTTTTACTTTCTTTCCTGCCTGCTTCAAAATACCAAGCCAGCTTTACCAAGTTATCGTTTTTTCCAGGGCTGTGGAGTCGGTAGATAAATTTTCCGACTCCTCAGATTTTGAAACTTCCGACTCCTCTGTATTTAATATGCAAATACAAAGCTGTTCCACCAAGTTCTTCTAATCTCCTCTAGCACAGAAAGGTAGTTGAGCAGAAGCTGCTGCCTTCTCCTTTGTGTGCTGATCTTCTGCTGAAAATAGAGCAGTGGGAGGATCCAGGAAGGGGCAGGGGAAGGGGCATTTATTTTAAAACATGATTTTTCCAGTAGAATCCCATAGTCATGTTTAAAATTTAAGCTAACAATCGGAGTTTACATGTTTTATAGCCTTAGCTGAATGATAGCAGTTTTTCAAATGGTTTACAGCTTCAGTCTTGAACTATTGACTATCCATTCCCTTCACTTATACAAGTGTCTCCAGTCCTTAATCAGTTATCAGTGAGAGGCTAGGATAACCATGGGTTCCCTGTAACAGCAGACCACAAGACAATGGAAAGTGTAAGTATTGCCGCTCCTTAAAGGGACACTGACAGGCTGATTTTCCAGCTAAAGATATATATATACTGGTATTCATCAGAGAATTAGGAATAAAACTATACTAATGTTACCCCCAGTTAAGCTGTACTTGTGTTTAAAAAACATTTTAATCTGTATGCAAATTCACTATCTTTGTGCCCAATGGGGCAGCGTCTCCTGCGGCTTTGTGCCCAGCCGCGCCCGAGTACAGCTTCCCAGCGCTGTTCCCCTCGTTATTATTCACTGCACTGGCCTTTTTTTTTCAGGCTAGCCGAATGCTGAATTCCTGCGCAGGCGCACGTGTAGAGTGCTGGCAGCAGCCTCGCCTGGCTATGCTGAGGCTGTGCCAGCTTTCTCTCTTCCTCCTCGCTACCTAGTCCTGTCTAGTGCTGCCAGTACTCTACATGTGCGCCTGCCCCCTTGGGCACAAAGGTATAGAATTTGCATATTGATTAAAACGTTTTTAAACACAAGTAAACCTCAACTGGGGGTAACAGTCATCTAGTTGTATTCCTAATCCTCTGATGAATACCAGCAGATATATCTTTAGCCGTAAATCAGCCTGTCAGTGTCCCTTTAACTGCATAGTAAATCATATTGAAAGCATGCTTCATCACGGTCACTTAACGTCTTTGTTTAGCGGTAACGTGACGCACTGCATGCATTGGCCTTTATTCTTACAGTAGAGAAGTAATTAATTATAACTTTATCTGAATTGGGACATTTAAACTTGCTTTTTTTTTATTCCAATTTTTTTTAATTCCAATTTAAATCTAGTAGGAGTCGGAGTCGGTCCATTTTTTGCCGACTCCAGGTACCCAAAATTGACTCCTCGACTTCGACTCCGACTCCACAGCCCTGGTTTTTTTAGTGTACCTGAACATTCACTTCAGTTTTTTCAATGTTGGAAATGGGCTAAAATTTTTGTAATCTAGTTTATTATTTTTTTTTTTCCATGACATCACCACATCGACCTCTAAAGGGACAGGAAGCACAGAGAGGTAAAAAAGCCCCTCCCTTTCTCCTTCACCAGTGTTCTTCCTTTCCTTTCACAGGTCAGGAGCAACAGAGAGGTTCCCTTCTGAGAATTAAGATTTCTTTGTGTTGAAGTGAGCCCAGGGAAGAACCATGGGTTTCACCTCTCCTTCCTTACCGTATGCTAGCGCTCGGCTAGCACCCCTCATGGTTGAGGTCCCCTGGCTTACCAGTTCCCTACTCAAAGCCCCAGGGTCTGGTGTCGGATGCCACTTCCCCTGGTTATGGTCTCTTGGGTCCGAATATCTCCTCCTCAGGCAATTGGTGCTCTGGCTTCGGCAGGGGAGCAACATGTTGGTTCATGGAATGCTTGGCGTCACTTCTTCTGGATTTGTCAGTGCAAATCGTGGTCAAAAGGTAGAGAAAGAGGCGCACGTAGGGTAAATGTTTCATGAGTTAATTAAATGAGATATGGTTTGCTCACCTATTGGCACCAATTTGGGCGCAACCACAATCAAGACCAAGTCAAGATGGTTATCGGTTGGTGCAACCTGGATTCGTCCAATCAACTTGGCAGGAGCCATCCCACCACTCGGGTAGAACAGGAGAAAAGAGAGAAGACGCTAGACCTTATGTGTCGAACGTATTGCCCGCGGAGGGCGCACTTAACACAATCGGTTACTTGAGAAGTTTCAGTTTATTCATAGACAACGTGTTTCGGGGTGCTGTGGGCCCCTTTATCAAGTCTAAAATGGAGTACTGTGTACAGTTCTGGGCTCCTGTGAACAAGGCGGACATAGCAAAGCTGGAGAGGGTTAAGAGGAGGGCAACTAAAGTAATAACTGGAATGGGGTAACTACAGTACCCTGAAAAATTATCAAAATTAGGGTTATTTACTTTAGAAAAAAGACGACTGAGGGGAGATCTAATAACTATGTATAAATATATCAGGAGTCAATACAGAGATCTCTCCCATCATCTATTTATCCCCATGACTGTGACGAGGGGACATTCTCTGCGTCTGGAGGAAAGAAGGTTTGTACACAAACATAGAAGAGGATTCTTTACGGTAAGAGCAGTGAGACTATGGAACTCTCTGCCTAAGGAGATGGTGATGGTGAGGACAATAAAGGAATTCAAAAGGGGCCTGGATGTATTTCTGGAGTGTAATAATATTACAGGCTATAGCTACTAGAGAGGGGTCGTTGATCCAGGGAGTACTTCTGATTGCCTGAATGGAGTTGGGAAGGAATTTTTTACTCCCCTCAAGTGGGAAAAATTGCCTTGTACCTCAGTTGTTTTTTTTGCCTTCCTCTGGATCAACTAGCAGGATGACAGGCCGAACTGGATGGACGGATGTCTTTTTTTCGGCTTTATGTACTATGTTACTATGTAAAATCCGATCATAAAAAATACAAAATATATAATACAAAAAATGTACAAAAATATACACATAGCAAATACACAATCTTATAAATAAAATAAGGTAAAATAAAGAATCCATACAATCTATATAATATGTAACACATGATATATACAATGTTATATGTAAAAAAATATGTGTGTGTGTGTGTGTATATATATATATATATATATATATATATATATATATATATATATATATGCAAAGAAATAAAAACTGGACAATGTAAAAGCAAAGATGAGACATGGCATCTGTCATAAATTCAAATATAACATAATTATAATTTATATGGTATAAAAAATGATTGAAGTAGGTATAAAAATTAATATAGGAAAATATGTGAGAGCACGTGAAAAGTAATTCATAAGTGCCTTTTAATCATGACAGGCAAAAATTCATATTTTTTTCTAATAGATCTATATATATGACGGGCATGTCATATTTCAGATTTGCCCTGTAGGACAAGCGAAAAACCATATTTTTTATATGTCTATAAACATTGAGAGCTATGTGTATATACAATGACAAGGCGTGGGGTGGTCGGTCTTGGATATAGAGAGAGAGAGAGATATGGATATAATAAAATAAAGCTACTCAATCATTTCATCATCTTTCACTAGGAGTGTATGCATGCACACACATCATCCTATATTAGGAGTGTATGCATGCACACACGTGTGTATGTGTGTGTATATATATATATATATATATATATATATATATATATATATATATATATTATATAATCTCTATCTATATCTATCCTTATGCAGGTCCGACCATCTCACGCCTTGTCATTGTATATACACACACATCTCAATATTTATAGACATATAGAAAATATTGCTTTTTGCTTGTCCTACAGGGGGACTCTGAAATATGACATGTGACATGCCCGTCATAAATATAGATATATTATAAAGAATATGAATTTTTGCCCGTCATGATTAAAGGCACTTATGAATTACTTTTCGCGTGCTCTCACATATATTTTCCTATATTAAATTTTATACCTACTACAATATACTTCAATCATTTTATATACCATATAAATTATAATTTTTATATTTGATTAACTCTCTGTAATGAATTTATGACCTATCCCATTTCTTATCCTTGCTTTTACATTGTCCGGTTTTTATTTATATGCTGCCATGCATATATATACATATGTATATATATTTTTTATATATAACATAGGCCTCTTTCACACTTGCGTTCTGAGGATCCGGCGGGCACTTCCGTCCCGCCGGATCCGTCAGAACGCAAGTCGCCTGAAAGCATTAGAAGACTGATCAGGATCCTGATCAGTCTTCGAAATGCTTTAAAAGCGTCCTTGTTGCCATGGTAACCTCAAAGTCCCGGTTGCCATAGCAGTAGTGGGGAGTAGGGGAGCAGTATACTTACAGTCCGTGCGCCTCCCGGGGCGCTCCAGAATGACGTCAGAGCGCCCCATGCGCATGGATCACGAGCTCCCCTGCTCCCCACTACACTTTACCATGGCAACCAGGACTTTAGCGTCCTGGCTGCCATGGTAACCATTCAG
Organism: Bufotes viridis; assembly: GCA_033119425.1. NCBI lineage: Eukaryota > Metazoa > Chordata > Amphibia > Anura > Bufonidae > Bufotes > Bufotes viridis. The sequence continues at coordinate 109,872,439 of CM065597.1, read as the reverse complement.
AAAAAGCTAAATGTCGGATCCGGCGATGCGCCGAAACGACGTTTTGTTTAAGTCCGGATTAATGCCTTTCAATGGGCATTAATTCCGGATCCGGCCTTGCGGCAAGTGTTCAGGTTTTTTGGCCAGAGCAAAAAGCGCAGCATGCTGCGGTATTTTCTCCGGCCAAAAAACGTTCCGGTCCTGAACTGAAGACATCCTGATGAATCCTGAACGGATTTCTCTCCATTCAGAATGCATTGGGATAATCCTGATCAGGATTTTTCCGACATAGAGCCCCGACGACTGAACTCTATGCCAGAAAACAAATACGCAAGTTTGAAAGAGCCCTTATATTGTATATAACATGTATTACATAATATATATATAATTATTATTTTTTTTTTTTTAATTCTTTATTTATTCATTTTAAGCGTAACAAACCAAAGTACACCGAAATAGTGTGAGGGATCAAAGACACAGAGACCCATACACACTACCGTAATCAGGGCAGTACATCGAGTAACATTGACAACGTAGATAGACTGCAAACAAGTAATGTACAGGCAAAAAAGGTACACAAAGTCAAGTGCTGATCGTATTATAACAATGTCCTGAACGGTCTCGGGACCTCGATAAACTATAAAAAACATTTTCTATTCCGCAAATGAGACTCCCCGAAAAACGGGGACTGGTACATAAACACTATATATCTGGTATCCATGTATAGTATATATAATACAAACTGTAAAAGTTGAGTGAGGGGGGAACAGAAAGGACAGGACACACAAGGAGGGAAAGAACAAGAGGAAGAATTGACGAAAGAGGGATTATATATATTCTATGTATTCTTTATTTTAGCTTATTTTATTTATCTATACCTTTAAGATTGTGTATTTGCTATGTGCATATTTTTGGAAATTTTTTTGTATTATATATTATATTTTTTATCGGATTTTAGACTTTATAAAGGGGCCCACAGCACCCCGAAACGCGTTGTCTATGAATAATGGAAACTTCTCAAGTAACCAGTTGTGTTAAGTGCGCTCTCCATGGTCCATATGTTTGACTCATAAGGATTTGTCAGTGTGTCAGGAAGGCTGCCGCTATCAACCTCTGGCCCTGTCTTCAGCGGCTGACATCCCTTCCTGTGGTTTCAACGCTTTGTTGGAGGAAGTTGGCGTCTGATGTCATCTCCGGACACGAAGCAGGGTTTAGTCATTTTCTTCGTTCTATGGAATACTGAATATCTGGCAGCGGAACCCGGGAATGGAGGTGGCTACAATGCTTGAGTCCCTTTTGGGTAGACTCACATTGCAACAGATGGGCAACTGTAGGTGGATCGAGTCCTTATAGATTAGCAGGAGGAGCATCGCGACAGCAGGGAGGTAGGATTATTTTGCTGTTTTAATACAGACAGAATTGTTCTCCATCATGGAAGGTCCTGTTTCTGGTTGGTCTGCTCTGGTCCCAGAATCCCCTACTCGTGGTCATGTAAGTGTCACTGACATACCCTGTAAAATAAATATATCTTTATATCTGTATGGATAGTGGCTAGCAGGCATTTTTTCCATATTTTTTTAGGATAAGGACACAAGGTGCAAAAGATGGCTACAGAACCTAAAAAGAAACTTGCAAAGTTGTTGAAAAGTTGTCAGACTCTTATACCAATCAGCTGTGCAGTACATGCATAGATATAGTAATGAGAAAGGAACAGCCATTTCTTGTAATCTGAAATTAAGAAGATGGTTAGAGACTAAGTTCAGTCATCGGTGGCAAAAATGATCCTGCAGCCATCTATCTTTCAGTCGCCAAAAAAGATCAAGAACAGAGACGGATTTGGACTCTGATCCGGATGGTATAAGTCAGCCAAGGTCTGAGGGGAATTAAAAGAAGATGAGGAGGAAGAAATTCCCTCCTGTTCTGCGGAAGAAGTAGTTTTTGTTTTTTTTGTTTTTCTGGAGTTCTGGACTCTCATATTTTAGAAGTCCATCAAACTATGTATGTAGAAGAGGTTTCATAACCCCGCTCTATCCAAGATGAAATGTTTGGCTGATTTAAAATTAAACATCTCTTTCCAGTAAATGAGAATTTAAAGACCCTCATTATGGAAGAAGCAGAAAAGAGACTTCACATTTGAGTCATCTGGTCTTTAATTTGGAGGTCACTAAATTGTGGTTTGAGACCCCCAGAATTGACATACCTATTGCTAAAGTAGTCTAAAAGACTACATTACCATTTGAAGATTCTTTACAGCTTAAAAATGCCATGGACAGAAAAATGTATGGCCTCTTGAAGAGATCTTCATAATCATAATCATCAATATTGCAGCCACATTAGTGGCTGGATCTTTTATTTGACTGTCCCAATTAGAAAATCATCTAAAAATGAAGACGTCCAGCGAGGAAATCCTAGAATTCATCCCGCTTTTGAAAATGGGTACAGCTTTTATTCTGCCTAACGCCACTAGAGGTGCTTTATGGCTTAAAACCTGGTCTAGTGACATTTCTTCTTCAAACAAATTGTGTACTTTTCCATTCTTCGGATCCTACTTTTTCGGACCTGTTCTGGACACCATCTTAGAAAAAGCAGCCAATAGTATAAAGGATTTTCCAGAAGAGAAATTCAAAAAGGCACAGTCCTTTCAGAAGCCTGGGCCCTGTTATCAGACACAAACATGCCGATGTAAAGGAAAGACTGTGAGGTGGATTTACCGAAAAGGAGGAAAAGGGGGGGGGGGGGGATTGAAGTCCTTTCTCCCACAGTGGAAAGAATCATGGACAATCCCTGGATCCTCAGGATAATAGAGGAAGGCTACAAGATAGAACTATCAATTCCTCCTCCAGAAAGGTTCACTTTGACCAAATTCAGTGAACCAGAACAGATTTTAGCCATCATGAAGGATCTCAACAAACTGTTACTCCTGCGGGCCATCAAACCAGTACCTCCAGAGGAAATATTCACATGTCACTATTCAAGCATATTTCTGGTGCAGAAATCCAATGGGATGTTTTGTTCTATTCTATATCTGAAATTCCTGAATCAATGGGTGAAATACCAAAAGTTCAGGATAGAATCAATAAAGTCTACAGTCCAGCTCATCTGTTCGGGGGCAGTAATGTGTATGTTGGACCTAAAAGATGCATACTATTATATGCCAATATTTCCAGAGGATCAAAAATATCTAAGACTTGCCAGAAAGGCTCTTCAATACTGCACTAGCAGTTTCAGTGTCTACCATTTAGCCTAGCCTCTGCACCAAGAATATATACAAAAATAAGGGAGGAAGTAGTTTTTTGGTTGCGAAGGTAGAAAGAAATTGTGATCGTCCCATACACTAGACAATTTCATTTTAACAGCACCATCTTCCACTATTCTTCTAAATCACCTCAACTTCACTCTGATGACCTTTTCTCAGATGGGTTGGATCATCAATGTAGAAAAATCAGATCTACTTCCAGAGACCAGAAATGTTTTCCTGGGAGCTCTTTTGGATTCCAACATCCAACGATCCTTTCTGCCAGAAGAAAAAGAAGTTTCAATATGCCAAGAGATCACCCTGTTACAAAAGAAACAAGTTTGGTCACTAAGAGCAGCCATGAGAGTTCTTGATCTTATGACTTCATGCTTACCAACAGTTCCATAGAGTCCATTTCATTCACGACTTCTTCAGAAGACAATTCTTACACAGTGAGACAGAAAGCTGAGCTCTTTGGACATGAAGATTTGTATACCAGACATGATAATTCACAGTCTTAACAGTTCCAACAAACTTGTCTCCCATGGTTTTTAAACCCACAGATCCTGGTAACAACAATTGCCAGCAAGACAGGTTGGGGGGCCCAGGTCCGGACAAGTAACTAAATAAAAGCAGAACACATCTTAAATGGTCACCATGTTCGAGTATTATCAGACAATATGACAACAGTCTCATTCTTAAGATGACGGGAGTTTAAGATTCCTGCCACTTCAGTCCCTGGCAGATCAAATATTGAGCTGGGCAGACAGATCAGTTCTATCCATTTCTGCTATACATCTAAAAGGAATGTAAGTGACAGCGGACTTCTTAAACAGACGTTCCTTCTGTCTGAGAGGATGGTGTCTCAAGAAAGACATCTTTCATCTTCTGTGCAAGAAATGGGGGACTCCCCAGATGGACCTATTTGGCACAAGATGCTTTTGTCAGCGGGCTGCCTGGGTGAACATATGGGTATGTCCGGGTTCAGCTCTGAACCCGGACAACCCCTTTAATATTGATAGTCCCTTCTGGCCTAAACAATCCTGGGTTCCAGTGGTGAAAAATCTGGCACTGGAGGTACCATTTTCTTTCTCCCACCAGAAAAGGATCTTTTAATTCAGGGTCCCCTCAGATATCCTCAACTACACAGGCTGAAGTTAACACCATGGCTTTGAAAAAACAAATGCCAAGAGCCTCCCCCCAAAAAGCTATAAGAGCTATAAAAAAAGTAACCTCGGCCATTTATGGTAAGATGTGGAAAAGATTCCGCTCCTAGTATGATTCCCTTCATCAACAGAATTTTCCCTTCTATTCAGGATATTCTTGAATTCCTGCAGCAAGGTTTTGAGAGGAACCTTAGGCCCAGTACTAGAAGTGCAGCAGATTTCTGCTTTAAGCTGGTTTTTAGACTTTCCATTGGGAAAACATAGATGGATTGAAACCTATATCCAGAATTTCTTTCTATACAGAAGTCTGTTCCGCCCTGGAATTTACATATGGTCTTTAATTGCCTATTTGCCTCCCTTTGATCCTCCTAAATGAATGTAACATTATGATGTTATCTATGAAGACTGCGTTCTTGGTGGCCAAAACCTCGGCTAGAGGAATAGTGGAAATATAGGCTCTGTCTATCACAGAGCCATATTTTACAATCTTGGAGGACAGAATAATTTTAAAACTTCATCCAGCTTTTCTTCTAAAAAATGGTGTCAGCTTTCCATAGAAATCGAGAAATAATTCTTCCTTTATTCTGTGCAGATTTGAGAAACCAGAAAGAAGAAAAATTCCATAACCTGGACGTAAGACTATCAGTCTTGGAATACCTGGATGCTACACACCTTTTCTTAAAGGACTTTTCTTTGTTTTTGTTTTTTTCCAAGAGAATTGTAGCAATAAAGCAAAGCTGGCATCTAAATCCCAGCAAGATGGATAAAATCAGTTACAAGATTGATAAAATCAACGATTTTAAATGCATATTCCTCTTAGGACATAGACTGCCCTTAAAGGTTACAGCCCATTGTACCCATGCAATGACAGCTTCATGGACTGAATAGGCGATTTGCAGAAACGCAACTTGGTCCAGTTTTCATGCATTCTGCGAGCATTATAGATTACATCCTTTACATCTTTGTTAGCTGAAAGGTCCAAAGTCCTCCAGGCCATTGTCCCTCCCTAATAAGTTGATCTGGTATTGCTCCATGTGGTGCTGTCATGGAGGATATCCTGGAAAGTTGGATCTAGACCTACTGGTAAATACTTTTCCAGGAGTCCGACATGAGAGCACTCTTATTTCCCTCTATTATATTGGTGATGGTTTTCATGTTTATATCATTTTTGGGGAGTTTAATAAATAGGTTTGCATCTATCCTGGCGGGGTAATTGGAAAAACAGTGGTGATGGAGGGAGGGGCCTTTTAACTTCTGTGCTTCCTGTCCCTTTAGAGGTCAATAAGGACATGCTCCATGTGATGCTGCGATATCAGACTCCTGGAAAACTATTTACACTACTTTCACACTAGCATTTTGGCTTTCCCTTTGTGAGATCTGTTCAGGGCTCTCAAAAGCGGTCCAAAATGGATCAGTTTTGCCCTAATGCATTCTGAATGGAAAAGGATCCGCTCAGAATGCATCAGTTTGCCTCCGTTCAGTCACCATTCCACTCTGGAGGTGGACACCAAAATGCTGCCTGCAGCGTTCTGTTGTCTGCCTGACAAAACGGAGCCAAATGGATCCGTCCTGGCACACAATGTAAGTCAGTGGGGACAGATCAGTTTTTTTCTGGCACAATAGAAAGCGGATCTGTCCCCCATTGACTTTCAATGGTGTTCTAGACCAGTGTTTCCCAACCAGTGTGCCTCCAGCTGTTGCAAAACTACAACTCCCAGCATGCCCGGACAGCTTTTGGCTGTGCGGGCATGCTGGGAGTTGTAGTTTAGCAACAGCTGGAGGCACACTGGTTGGGAAACACTGTTCTAGACGGATCCGTCATGGCTATAGAAAACATAATACAACCAGATCCGTTCATCACGGATGCATGCGGTTGTATTATTGTAATGGCTAGTGTGAAAGTAGCCTAAATCCCCGAGGTTCCTTCCTCCTGAAGCGCTATTCACTACAGTGGATAGACAATCCAAGGATACTTGGCTGCATATCTCTAGGTGTGCCCAGTAGGAAGTGAGACTGTAATCCCTGCATCCCTGGCTGAATGTGAGCACCGACAGGGGCATGCTCATTGATGCCAACACTTGAAGACTGTGCGCACTGGTCAAGTGCACAGCTCAGGAAGGGACCCAGGCAGCCTGCATAGTTGAGGAATCGTTCACTCCCCCTTATACCATGACGTATAAGGTTAAGAGGGCCATGAGTCCAAATCTTATGTTTGTTAAGCTTAAAGCTGCACCTTCTCAGAGAAAATAAGATGCACGGGACAAAGTGGTATTGGAGGAATCTCTGATCTTATTTGAGATCATAAAGTCTTTAACCTCTTAACCCATAGAGCTGTATATATAAGCGGAATTATACGTCTGCATGCGTATTGAGCGGATCTCTGCAGCGGACTTGCTCCATTTGCAACGGGTGCTGGATGTAGCATATATCCGGCACCCGCACGGACAGTTGTTAACCCCTCAGGAGCCGTGTCACCTGTGAGTGAAGGCAGATGGATGCGGCTCTTTTCTTTCCGATCTGAGCCCCAGCTGTAAAATCACGGTGCATCGATCGGTTGCCATGGCAGCCTGGACGCTGCTGAAGCGCTCTAGTCCTGTCATGGCTTTCTCCATGCGCAGGGCTATGCACGAGGCAGAGCTCAGAATGGAGAGTGTAAAAATCCTATTCGCCCTAATAGATTGCTGCATCTCAAAATGTCTGAACTATTAAAATATTTTAAAAAAATTCCTGTTGTGAATGCCGTAAAACATGAAAAACACGCGATTTGCCATTTTGTCATCTTGTCCTCCCCCCAAAAAAACTGAATAACTGTGATCAAAAAGTCTTAAATACTACAAAAATGGTACTGATATAAACTCGTTTGTTACACAAAAAAACAAGCCCTCATACAGCTCTGTAGGCCAAAATATTAAAAAGTTATGGTTGTCAGAATATGGTGATGCAAAGAAAATTTTGATTTTTCGAAAGGTTTTTATTTTTTAAAAGTAGTAAAAAAATAATAATTTGGCATTGCCACATTTGTATTTAGCCGCAGAATAAGGACGTCAGTAGGGCTGCAACGATTAATCAACGTAATCGATAATATGCAATAACGGGATCCGTTGTTGGCGAATCCCGTTATCGAATAATCAGCCGATTCGTTGCTAAGGGGGGCGGGAGCAGTTCCGATCGGAGCCCCAGCATTGCCCAGCCCCCCTACCAGACAATACGGGGTGCTGGGTAATATCTGGGGGCACCAGACAATGCGGGGGGACTGGGTAATATCGGGTAGAGATGCCGCGAACATAAAATTTTCCGTTCGAGAACTTCCGCAAATGTTCGAACCGGCGACCCGCCATAGACTTCAATAGGCAGGCGAATTTTAAAACCCACAGGGACTCTTTCTGGCCACAGTAGTGATGGAAAAGTTGTTTCAAGAGGACTAACACCTGGACTGTGGCATGCCGGAGGGCAATCCATGGCAAAACCTCCATGGAAAATTACGTAGTGGATGCAGAGTCGGGTTTTAATCCATAAAGGGCATAAATCACCTAACATTCTTAAATTGTTTGGAATAATGTGCTTTAAAACATCCAGTGTGTGTATACGATCAGGTATGATATTGTATCGATCAGGTAGTGTAAGGGTTACACCCGCTTCACAGTGACAGACCTAACTGACAGACCAAACTCCCTGTTTAACCCCTTAAGGACTCAGCCCTATTTCACCCTAAGGACTCGGCCATTTTTTGCAAATCTGACCAGTGTCACTTTATGTGGTGATAACTTTAAAATGCTTTTACTTATCCTGGCCATTCTGACATTGTTTTTTCGTCACATATTGTACTTCGTGACAGTGGTAAAATGGAGTAAAAAAATTTCATTTTTATTTATAAAAAAATACCAAATTTACCAAAAATTTTGAAAAATTAGCAATTTTGCAAGTTTTCGTTTCTCTACTTCTATAATACATATTATTACCGCCAAAAAAAGTTATTGATTTACATTCCCCATATGTCTACTTCATGTATCGATCATTTTGGGAATGCCATTTTATTTTTTGGGGACGTTACAAGGCTTAGAAGTTTAGAGGCAAATCTTGAAATTTTTCTGAAATTTTCCAAAACCCACTTTTTAGGGACCAGTACAGGTCTGGATTCACTTTGTAAGGCATACATAATAGAAACCACCCAAAAATGCCCCTTTAGGTTTTCCGCAAGAGTTAATGGCGGTGGAGAAAAAATTTCAGAATTTCGATTATTTTTTTTTTTTAATATTTTTCATTTTAATCCATTTTTTCCAGTAACAAAGCAAGGGTTAACAGCCAAACAAAACTCAATATTTATTGCCTTGATTCTGTAGTTTGCAGAAACACCCCATATGTGGCCGTAAAATGCTGTATGGACAAACGGCAGGGCGCAGAATGAAGGGAACATCATATGGTTTTTGGAAGGCGGATTTTGCTGGACTGGATATTTGACACCATGTCCCATTTGAAGCACCCCCTGATGTTCCCCTAGAGTAGAAACTCCATAAAAGTCACTCCATCTAAGAAACTACACCCCTCAAGGTTTTCAAGAACGGTTTTAAAAACTTTGTTAACCCTTTAGGTGTTCCACAAGAGTTATTGGCAAATGGAGATGAAATTTCAGAATTTCAATTTTTTTGTTACCTTGCCTCAAAAAAAGTGTAACAGAGCAAGCAAAAATCATATTTACCCTAAAATAATACAAACAAAACTGCCACCTTATCCCGTAGTTTCCAAAATGGGGTCACTTTTTTGGCGTTTCTACTGTAGGGGTGCATCAGGTGGGCTTCAAATGGGATATAGTGTCAAAAAACTAGTTCAGCAAAATCTGCCTTCCAAAAACCATATGGCGTTCCCTTCCTTCTAAGCCCTGCCGTTTGGCTATACAGCAGTTTACGACCACATATGGGGTGTTTCTACAAACTAGAGAATCAGGGAAATAAATATTGAGTTTTGTTTGGCTGTTAACCCTTGCTTTGTTACTGGAAAAATGGATTAAAATGGAAAATTTGCAAAAAAATAGCTGTTTTGGGACTTTATTTTTTTTTTTTTATTTATTTACATCGTTGAATTGACAGGTTGGATTGTGTGCTATTTCTATAGCGTTACGGACGTGACAATCCCAAATATGACTACTTTTTTATTTTTTTTGTTTCAGTTTTTCATAACAAAGCATTTTTGAAAAAAATTATTTTTTAGTGTCCACATTCTGAAAGCCATATTTTAAACTTTTATTTTTTGGGCGACTGTCTTATGTAGGGGCTCATTTTTTGGGGGGATGAGATGACTGGCACTATTTTGGGGTGCATATGACATTTTGTTCGCTTGCTATTACACTTTTTGTAAGGTGACAAAAATGACTTGACACTGTATTTATATAATTTTTTTCTGTGTTCACCTGAGGGGTTAGTTCATGTTATTTTTATAGAGCAGGTTGTTATGGACGCGGTGATACCTAATATGTATACTTTTTTATATTTAAGTTTTACACAAAAATATTATTTTTGTAACAAAAATCATGTTAATTTTTTTGGGCGATTGTGTAGGGTATCATTTTTTGCGGGATGAGATAACTGTTTGGCACTATTTTTGGGTGCATATAACTTTTTGATCGCTTGCTATTACAGTTTTTCAGATGTGAGGTGACAGTTTTTTGTTTTTTTTTACATTGTTTTTACTTTTTTACAGTATTTACTTAAAGGGTTAGATCGTGTGATATTATAGAGCAGATTCTTACGGACGCGGCGAAACCTAATATGTGTACTTTTTTTAATCTATTTTACTTTAACACTATAACAGCATTTTACAAAAAAAAGTTTTTGTGTCTCCATAGTCTGAGAGCCATATGTTTTTTATTTTTTTGTGTGATTGTCTTATGTAGGGCCTCATTTTTTGCGGGATTAGATGGCGGTTTGATTGCTACTATTTTGAGAGGCATACGCCTTTTTGATCGACAAAAAATGGCTAATTTAGTAACATAGTAAATAAGGCCGAAAAAAGACATCTGTCCATACAGTTCGGCCTATCATCCTGCTAGTTGATCCAGAGGAAGGCAAAAGAAAAAAAAAAAAAAAAAAACCTGTAAGGTAGAAGCCAATTTTCCCCACTTAAGGGGAGTAAAAAATTCCTTCCCGACTCCATTCAGGCAATCAGAAGTTCTCCCTGGATCAACGACCCATCTCTAGTAGCTATAGCCTGTAATATTATTACACTCCAGAAATACATCCAGGCCCCTCTTGAATTCCTTTATTGTACTCACCATCACCGCCTCCTTAGGCAGAGAGTTCCATAGTCTCACTGCTCTTACCATTTTTACAGTATTTGCATGAGGCTATTATCAAGGGATATTTTTATAGAGCAGGTTTTTTCGGACGAGGCAATACCTTATATGTGTAGTGTGTTTTATTTTTTTCATTTTTATTCAGTGAGGTTTTTTTTTTTTTGTTTTTTTTTCACTTTTTTACAATTTTTTTTTTTTTTTTTTTTTTTTTTTTTACCCAGACCCACTTGGTTCTTGTAGATCCAGTGGATCTGGTGTCTATCTAATACACTACAGTACACTATACAAAATTAACACTTTGGAGGCATTCAGTCTCCCGCGGGGATCAGAGATCGCACCAAGCGCTGCAAGCCACAGGTCTGAATTGGCCTGTGGTTTGCAGCGATTGCCGATATGGGTGGGGCGGGGTCACAGTAGTCAAAGGGAGGGTTCATCACTCCTCAGTGTTGATATCTGCAGTTAAGGTGAGGTAGTCTGCTACCTGTCGGTCGTGTTGTTCTCTGAGGGTGGACCCCGAAGGGCTGTGGTGAAGCGTAAAGCAAACTTTTTAACTTGTTTTGGAACTGCTGCATCCTTTCCGACTTCCAGTAATTCGGTAACATTTCAGCCACTTTCTACTTATACCCGGGGTCTAGTAGCGTGGCCACCCAGTACAGGTCGTTCTCCTTCATCCTTTTTATACGAGGGTCCCTCAACAGGCATGACAGCATGAAAGAGCCCATTTGCACAAGGTTGGATGCAGAGCTACTTATCTCCCGTTCCTCGTCCTCACTGATCTCATTGAAGGTCTGTCGTCCCGCCCCCCCAGCCACGTACAACACCACAGGTCCCAGATATGTGACAACAACGAGCACCCTGGGATGCCTGCTGTGGTTGGTCTTCCTCCTCAAAGCCACATTCCTCCTCTGACTCCTCTTCCAGCGTTGCCGCAGGTCCAGCAAGCGATGATCATAAGGCTGTTTCATACAAACACTTGTTGACGGCTTTTTCTTGTTGGAGCAGGCGGTCGAACATTAGGAGTGTTGAATTCCAAAGTATCGGGCTGTCACAAATCAAGCGTCTCACTGGCATGTTGTTTCGCCACTGAATATCGGAAAAGTGCGCCATCGCCGTGTAGGAACGCCTGAAATGGCCACGCACCTTCCTGGCCTGCTTGAGGACGTCCTGTAAGCCTGGGTACTTACACACAAAGCGTTGTACGATCAGATTCAACATATGTTCCATGCACAGCACGTGTCAACTTGCCCAAATTCAATGCTGCCAACAGATGGCTTCCATTGTCACACACCACTTTACCGATCTCCAGTTGGTGCGGGGTCAGACACTGATCCACCTGTGTGTTCAGGGCGGGTCCGGTGTGACTCTCTGCTTTCAGGCAAGTCAACCCCAAGACGGCGTGACACTGTTGTATCCGGGATGTGGAATAGCTGCTGGGGGGGGGGGGGGGCCCCCGGTGCAGTTGATGATGTGGAGCAAGATGCAGCAGCAGAAGAGGACTCGGCCAAGGAGGTTAGCGAAGAGGATGGAGTAGAGGAGGTGGCAGCAGACCTGCCTGCAAGTCGTGGCAGTGTCACCAACTCCGCTGCAGAGCCACGCATTCCATGCGTGGCAGCCGTCAGCAGGTTTACCAAATGTGCAGTGTACGTGATATACCTGCCCTGACTGTGCTTTGCAGACCAGGTATCAGTGGTCAGATGGACCCTTGCCCCAACACTGTGCCAGACATGCCATGACTTCCTTTTCCACAATAGAGTACAGGTTGGGGATTGCCAACAAGAATTTCGGCCGGGTACCTTCCACTGCGGTATTCCAATAGCTACACATTTTTTGAAGGCCTCAGACTCCACCAGCTTGTATGGTAAAAGCCAGCGGGCTAAGAGTTCTGACAAGCCAGCTGTCAGACGCCAGGCAAGGGGGTGACTCTGTGACATTGGCTTCTTATGCTCAAACATTTCCTTGACAGACACCTGACTGTGGGCAGATGATCATGAACTGCTGAAGGTGAGAGGCGGAGTGGCGGGTGGTTGAGAGGGGGCAGGGAGGACAGCAGTGGTTGACGTGGCTGAAGATGCTGGACCAGGAGGAGGGTGGTGGCTTTGAGTTTGTGTGCTGCTTGTAATCATATATTGATCCCATAGGCATTTGTGATGTGAGATCATGTGCCTTCGCAAAGCAGTTGTACCTAGGTGGTTGTTGGACTTCCCACAACTCAGTTTCTTTTGGCACAGGTTGCATATGGCATCGCTCTCATCAGAGGCAGACACACACAAAAAATGCCACACTGCTGAGCTTTGCAATTACGGCATTCTGGTGGTGGCAACAGCATGTGTTGATTGGCATGCTGTCTGGCTGACCCCGGGTGCCGATACATGCTGTCTGACTGTGCCACTAGCTCCTTGCGACGACCTCCCCCTGCTTCCAACTCATCTCCTCCTCCTCTCTGTCTCCCCATCTGAACTTTCCCCCTGTTCTTCTCTTCGAGCGGGCACCCACGTGACATCCATGGACACATCGTCATCATCAACTGCTTCACTTGTATCTGACAACTCAGCAATGGAAGCAGCAGCGTGTACAACATCATCATCACACTGTACGTCCATGTGTGTAATGCTGCCTGACTGAGACATATCACTGTTATTTAGATCCTCTGGCAATAATGGTTGCGCATCACTCATTTCTTCCAACTGGTGTATTGTTAAAAATCTCTGACAGATCAAATGAAGCGGCTGTGGTGCTAGTGTGGTGGCGGCGGCAGGCGGGCAAGTGGTAACTTGAGAGGTGCCCAAGCAGAGCTGGAGAAGGATGGTGCATCAAGGTTCCGAGCGGAAGCTGTAGAAGATTGGGTGTCCTGTGTAAGCCAGTCAACTATGTCCTCAGAATTTTTCGAGTTCAGGGTATGTGGCCTCTTAACACTGGGCATTATTCTAGGGCCAAAAGAAAACACAGCACCACGACAGCCCCTGCGGGGTGGCCCACCTCTGCCTGTCATTTTTTTTTATTAGTGGTACTATGTGTGCAAGGTACTGTGCCACCCGGTATAAGTGGTGGGCACACTACAGTCTGTAGAAGTGGGCCTGACACACACTGGCAGGCAACTAACCTTAACACTGGGTTCAGACCTGAGCGTTCTAGAAACTCGTGTTTTAGTCGCGCGTATTTCAGCGCGTTTTGCAAATAGGAAACTCTGTTTATGGGGACGCGCGTTAAACGGGCCAAAAAAGGCAAACATACTTGCTTTTGCGTCGGCCGTTTTTACGCGCTTCCGAACGTGCATAAAAACTCGCAAGTGTGAACCATTCCCATAGGAATGCATGGGTACTGTACAGTTGTGCGTTTTTATGCGCGTTCGAACGCGCGTAAAAACGCTAAGGTGTGAACTGAGGGTAAAAGGTAAAAATTAAATGACTTATTTATCGGCAAGCTACTGTGCCACCCGGTATGAGTGGTGGGCACTGGCAGTGGGCACACTACAGTCATTGGAAGTGGACCTGACACACTGGCAGCAGGCAGGCAACTGAAATTAAAGTGTAAAAATTAAATGCCTTTTTTTTAATGCAGAGTCCTGTGCCACACGGTATGAGTAGTGGGCACACTACAGTCTGTGGGCCTGCAACTTCTCACACACGGGCAGGCCAAGCAACTGCTATATATATATATATATATATATATATATATATATATATATATATATATATATATTAGGCCTGCACAATATATCGCGAAAGCAATCGTTATCGCAATTAATCGCCATATCGCAATCGCAATTTGCTGACCCAAAAATGCTGCAATTATATTACTGTATTTTTCGCTTTATAAGACACAATTTTTCCCCCCAAAAGTGGGGGGGAATGGCAGTGCGTCTTATAAAGCGATGGTTGACTTTCTACGTGACACTGACACTATGCTGCACAGCGCGGCCAGCGATACATCAGTTACAGTGCGGGGAGGGAGGAGGGGCTGGAGGCAAGTCGTTATTTTAATGAACACATGTTCTTCTATCTATTTTATTTATCTGTTCTGTGCAGTGATATTAGGAAAATGGCAAGTTCTGTATTTTGTACTTTTGCAGTAATGCAAATATGTATTTTATTTTGAAAAACACTGCGCATTTCAGTTCTTGGGTTCAGCATAATTACATTTCACATTATCAGTCATCTGTGTGTGCTTTTACCATGAAAATCCAAGCAGATAGACCTCTAGCACAATTCCCTTAAAATATCGCATCGCATATCGTTATCGCAATTTTTAGGGCCCTAATCGCAATCGCACAAAATTACCATATCGTGCAGCCTATATATATATATATATATATATATATATATATATATATATATATATAGAGAGAGAGAGAAAAATAAAAGCAGACTAATGTAGCAGCCGTAAAAAGGGCTTTTTGGGGTGCTGTTACGCTGTCCTTACAGCAGATGAGTCTGTGGACACAGAACACTCGCCTAGCTAACGCTTTCCCTATGAATTCAGAATCATCAGCAGCAGCTGCAGTCTCCCTGCTCTCACTAACATGCAGCGTCAGACTGAATCTAAAATGTCTGCCGTTTTTATAGGAGGTGGGAAGGTGTGGGAGGGAGGGTGGTGATTAGCTGGAATGTGTCTGCTGATTGTGAGGTACAGGGTCAAAGTTTGCTCAATGATGAGGTATAGGAGGCCAACCGAACATTGCATATGTTAGCCCGCCGCAGCGAACGCGAACAAGTGATGTTTGACGGCGAATAGTTTGGGACATCGCTAATCAGGGGGCACCAGACAATGTGGGGGGGGGGGTGGGACTGGGTAATATCAGGGGGCTCTAGACAATGTGGGGGGGTGGGACTGGGTAATATCAGGGGGCACCAGTCTTTACATTCTAATGCAAAATTTTTATAATTATGTAACTCCTAAAATTGTTTTAATATAGCCTTTGTACATTATTTTTCAAGTAAAATCATATAACATATAAACCCCCTTTTTTTTTTTTAAAATTTTGTTGTTTTTCCCGATTAATCGATGAAATTATCGACAACTAATGGATTATTCAAATAATCATTAGCTGCAGCCCTAGACGTCAGATCATTTTTAGTACAAATGTGATCGCTATGATGAAACGCCAAAAACCTTGCTGGAATTCTGCTTTCTTTTCAAGTTTGCCGCGCAAATATCTTCCCTGTTTTCTAATACAAGACATTGTAAACGAAATGGTGGCATAAAAAAATGCATGTTGTCTCTCAAAAAATAATCCCTCATATAAGGCTACATGCACAGGAACGTATGTGTTTTGCGGTCCACAAATTGCGGTTCCGCAAAAAAAAAGACCTCCGTATGCCATCCGTGTTTTTTTTTTTTTTTTTTTTTTGTGGATCCATTGTAACAATGCCTAAAACGGACAAGAATAGGAAATGTTATATTTTTTTTTGTGGGGCTAGGGAACGGACATGCGGATAGCACACGGTGTGCGGACCCATTGAAATGAATGGGTCTGCATCCTATCCGCAAAAAAACAGAACAGACACAAACAAAATATGTTCGTGTGCATGAGACCTAACTATGTGAATGGAAAATAAAAAAGTTATGGCTATTGAAACGTGGGGAGGAAAAATCCAAAATAGAAATGGGCCCGGTCTTTAAGGGGTTGACAAAAGAAGTAGTCAGCCACAGCCTAGTTTACTTGCAGTATCCTCTAAACCTGATAAGGGAGACATTTCTTCTGAAGCTGAATCCGATTCCTCTGATAACCATTCTCTCAATAAGAGATGGGATCTCTTCTAAAAACCACCAGAGTGACAATATTGAAGAGGTTAAATAAACCTCAGTCTATACAGTATCAAATGTCCCAGGGCTTGGGACACAAAAAGAGAGCCTTCTCTGTTCCCTTTACAGAAGAGGATTCTTCTTGTTGGGATAACACCTCAAAGGTGGATGCCCAGGTGGCTGGAATCTATAAGAAATCTTAGCTTCCCTTTTGAGGATATGAGTCTTCTCAGAGACCCAATGAACAAAGTGTGACTCCCTAGGTACTAACCATGCAGGATGCCCAAAGCTTTGCTTTGGGCTCTCTTCCTTTTTTGTTATTTTGAAAAACTAAAAGATGAAAATAAAATATTGTTTTCGCTTAAGATACAAAGAGAACTTGTCCTCTAACTTTATGCCTTTTGGAGATCATTTCATCTTTTGCTTGCCACTGTATTTATGCTAAGATAACAAACATTGAATAATACAGGGTGGCCCACGAAAAGTTAGCCCACCTCGCCTGCAGCAATAATATGACAAGATGAACACGCAAGTGGATTATTTTTTTTATTTTATTTTTTTAATTACCCACAAGTGAAAAAAGATGCTGAAAGTGGTCCCCGTTTACGTCTGTGCATCTTTGGGCACTTCGGATTATGTTGGCTGATACAGCTTGCAGCTCTTCAACAGTGATGCTGGGGATAGTGTTTGTGATGTTTTCCTTGAGTTCATCCAGGGTATGCGGATTGTTGGCGTACGCTTTGTTCTAAAGTTCCCCACGGATAAAATCACTTGTGGACAAGTCTGGGGAACATGGTGGTCATAACCCCTTGCTCACAGTTAATGAACCTGTGCCAGTGAGTTCCGTTGAGATGTGGCATGTTGCCTCATCTTGGAAAAAGCAGGACATTTTTTCTTCTGGTGTTAGATTATTGTAAAACTGTTAAAAGATGTCCAGATAAATTGTGGTATTCACAGTTGATTTGAAGAAAAATGGGCCCACTATTCCTGTTCCTGACACTGCACACCAAATACAACAATTTACGTGTTTAGCTTTGTCAGACTCATTCAGTTCCTGCACACACGTTATTTGGTGCGGTTTCAAGTTCAGAGATTTCAGCACTCGCTGTCGTTAGTGATGCATCAAATTGCTGAGACAATCTTCAAATAGATTTTTGGGGGCTATTTGCAATCCACTGCTGAATTTAATGCACACCTGCAGCAGCCCTGATTGATGGAGGCCTCGGTTTCTTCATGTTTGCAAGAGAGACAGTTTGATGCCATTTCCAAAACCACGTTTTACTGGTGGTTTTGTTCCTAGGTACTTGTCGGCAAAGGTCTCTTGCGTTTCCTTAATCGATCTGTTTCACACTCAGCCTTCCACAATCACTATTTGATGTTCACTATTTGATATTTTGTGAATATGGAATTTCCCTGCAGCTGCTTTTATGTTTATTGGAAATGAAGTATACTGTACAAGAGCAGTGGTCACCCCCCCCCCCCCCCCAATCTAATGTTTTCTTTTATATAGTAGTACTCCTGCTGTTATGACGTATGCTCAACTGGAGAACCTTATCAACAAATGGAGTTTGGAGCTTGAGGATCAAGAAAAACATTTTTTACAGCAAGCTACCCAAGTCAATGCCTGGGACAGGACACTGATTACCAATGGTGAAAGGGTAAGCAATGAATACTTGAATGGTTTTTCCAGTACTTTGATATTGATAGCCTATTTTCAGGATATGCCACCAATATCGAATGTTGTTGGACCCCTGCTGATCAAGTAGGTACGATGCTGAAAATGCACAGCTCCATCTATTTCTCTAGTAGACGTTGCTGATTACTGCAGCACTGGCCCCACTACAAAAATGGACCAAGCTGTGTATTTCTGGTGTCAGAGCAGCTGTGGGTATGCAGGATGTGAGATCGTGCCAATCGGGTATTGATGGTCTCTCCTGTGGATAGGCAATCACTATTAATGTACTGGAAAACTCCTTTAAAGGGGCTCTCCAGGAATTAAGAAAATGAAAACCGTTAAATATTACTTTATTATGAATATATTCCCAAATACCTTTCATTAGTTATAATGGCTCATTTTGTTTAGGGAACAATCATTAGGGGAAATAAAATGGCCGCTGTCCCTGTTAGTACACACAAAACCTGTCCTAATCACACAGCAGGACAAGTTACTACAGAACACTGAGCTAAAGAGCTGCCTCATCCTTTTCTCTGCTCTGCTTGTCAGCGATAATGATCCTGAATACAGTTTAATATGATCTTCCGCTGAATCTCTGTAGGAATGGAGTTCATGAGGAGACATAAAGTACAGAAAGGAGGTGGAGATGTGGGTAATGAGCAGCAGCACTTACCACAGCCCCACATTACCACAGTCTGTCTTGTCCGTCCTCTCTACTTCATGTCTCCTCATGAACTCCATTCCTACAGAGATTAAGCTGAAGATCTTATCTGTATCCAGGATGATAATTCCTGACAAGCAGAGCAGAGAGGAGTATGAGGAAGCTCTTTAGCTTGATTTTCTCAATTGCCAGAGAACCCATTTAAGCCACATGTTGTGACTGTATATAGCCTTTGTAGCCATCTAATATCGAGATGCTTTATGTTGTCAGATCACCTCATTACATAGAGAGATGGAGAAGGTAAAATTGGATCAGAAGAGGTAAGACAATAAAAAGTTGCAACTTTTGGTCTTTTACTTATACTGTATTTAAAATGGTAATCACATACGTGCAACACCAACAAATACAAAAGTGTAAGCCCCCAAATAGTCACCATCTAAAATTCAAATATTTAATTGAAACAAAAGTCTCATGTATACGTGAAGATGATGTCTTTATAATGAGTAATATATCAATCTTCCTGACAAAGCATTCTTGCAAAACATGTGAGTGAGGGACACTGTGGGTGACCAGCACCTCTTGATTATGCCATTTATCTTGTGCTTTGTATAGTCTGGTTGGGAGTATAGTAAACAAATCTAGCGAATCATATCTTTGTACCGCGGTCTGTTGCCCTTTGCCGTATATATTACTCATTATAAGAGCAGATGTTTAATGTGTCATGCAACTTTTGGTAGTGCTGTAAATTATCTTTCCACCGGGCGTCCTTTTTGCTGTTGGGTCACTGTTGTGTTGATTTGTTTTTAATATATGACTTTTTATAGGTTTCGTTTCAATAAAGTATTAGAATTTTAGATTGTGAATATTTCTCTTTATTTGGGGGCTTACACTGTTGTATTTGTTGATGTTGTTGGTTAACTACTGTAAGTGTGGCCCTACTTACAAGGTCAGATTGGTATGGTAATCACTGTACAAGGTTAATATTACATTTCCTTATTTTCAGTTTGTTTAATTAAATGGTGATCTTGTACGACTATAAAGATGACCACCTACCCCTTGAATATTTAGAGCTACAAGCTGCCCTTAACTTTGATCTACCTGTCATTGTTCACCAGAGTTTTATCTACTTGCATAACTTATGTAGTGTAGTTTAAAAGGGGATTTCGAGCAAATTGCAGCTGAAGGGCCTAAAAAATAAAAGAATAGATACTCTCGTCAACGATCCCTTGCCATTCCAATTCTGACAAGTCCCTGTTGTCCCATTTGTGCTCCCATGTAATCACACTGAAAATGCCCTCTCAGCCAATCACTCACTAAAGTGTTGACCCGCCTCCACCGATGAATGGCTGGGCAGGAATTATTCCTTTGTGCCACGACAGGATCAAAGATGCAGACACACAGAATAATGGAGGTTTGGTTGGGGATGAGTATTGATTCTTTTATTTTTTTTTAACCTGTTATGAGCCTGCTGGCATATTTTTTATTTTTTTTTTCTTGTTAAAAGGGCTGACTGTTGACAATAAGGTGATAGGGTTTACCGTGAGAATGCTATTAGGCTTACTGAACAGGGCACGGTTTAAAATAAAATAACTATAAACTTTATTAGATAATCAATAAATATAATATATAAATTTGGAAATCCTATAAGAAGGTACTCAGGAACCCTCCATGAGCGAAGATACTAAGTGAAGTCGCACATTAATCGGGAACTCAATGAACAGTAATGTGTTCCACTGTAGTGCAGCAACACCAAGACCTCAGGTGGCTCATTCAGGTAATGTATTTGTTGTGGCACCCGTGTACTGGGTGACTTTTTGTTAACCACAACACCTGGTGAGTGCGCTACCAAGAGGAAAAAAGCATAATTGTGTGAGCCCTACCACCCATAAACAACAGGGGGGGGAGGGGAGGATGGTAGGATGGTGACTATTGTATTTCACCAAACACCTCTTAGTGGGCTCCAGAATTGCATAACAAAGCTGCTGTCCCTGCCTGTGGTATTCTATCCCTGGCTCGACGCGTTTCTTGGACCCTGTGGTGGCTGTCCCGTCATCAGGAGCTATATTGGGAGTGATCAGTGCTGGAAGTCATAAGGCAGAAAGCAGGGTAATGTTCCACACACGTGGGGAGTGCGGCAGCTACGGCGCTAGTATGGCCGTACGCGCGCGCACTTCCCCCGGCGTTAAATAGATACAGGCGCATCCAGGGGATGAAGGCTTGGCTCAGGCAACCAATCAGGAGGAGAGGGACGCGGCTTAGCCGCAGCTCGTCACCCCAGGTCCTCCCGGCTCGTCCGTAGCAGCCAGGTAAATCGCTTCATTTAATCGTTAAACGGGATATCCAAGCGGCTAAAAACTCTGCAGAGTGTCATAATGTAGGGGCATAGCAAGTGTCTAGAGGAAGGCAGGAGGATAAAGACGATGTATCACAGTATAGTATCAAAATCAAAGTACTTGACCACAGTACTGTAACATGGGAACAGGCAGGTGGGGAGCTGCTACTGAATGCAGCAGATTTTTTCCTTGCTAAACCATTAAAGGTGCTCTTCATGATTTTTATATTGATGGCCCATCTTTAGGATAGGGCATCAGTATCAGATCAGCAGAGGTCTGACTCCCAGCACCACCACTGATCGACTGTTCCATAATAGCTATGGATAGGGGATACATGTTTTTGTGGAAAACCCCTTGCTAAAAGTACAAGAGCTACGTTCTTTTCAAACAGCTGATTGTCAAGGTCTCTCCCCCCGCCAATCTGATGTTGATGCCTTACCCTGTGGATCGGTCATCATAGTAACATATTTTATAAGGCCGAAAAAAGGCATCTGTCCATCCAGGTATGCCTGTTATCTTGCAAGTTGATCCAGAGGAAGGCAAAAAAAAAAGTGAGGTAAAAGTCAATTTTCCCCACTTAGGCTGGATTCACAAGTCCATTTAAAATGGATGTGAACTGTCCGTGGTAACCTGGGCTGGAGCAGGAGCGCACAGCGTCATAGCAACCAATGACGCAGTGCGCTCCTGCTTTAAGCAGGAATCCAGCCCAGGTTACCACGGACAGTTCACGTCCATTTTAAACGGACTGGTGAATCCAGCCTAAGTGGAAAAAAATTCCTTCCAGACTCCAATCAGGCAATCCGAATAACTCCCTGGATCAACTGGGATATTTTTAAAAGCATCCTAAAATCTATAATTGAGAGGTACATACCTTATGGGAATAAAAGGTTAAAGTAAAAGAAGAAACCAATGTGGATAAATAGAACAGTAAAGAAAGCAATAAAGGACAAAAAGAAAGCATTTAAATCACTAAAACAGGAGAGTAGCGAGGAAGCACTGATAAACTATAAGGAAAAAAATTGAATATGTAAAAAACAAATAAAAGCGGCCAAACTAGAGACGGAGATATTAATTGCCAAAGAGAGAAAAACTAACCCTAAAATGTTTTTCAATTATATAAAGGGTAAAAAGTATAAATCTGAAGGTGTCAGTCCTTTAAAGAGTGAGAGTGCTTGGCATCAATTTTAATATTGACTATACTTTTACTATTTAAGATTTGGGTGAACACCCTCCGATTTACTTTGCGGACTGGCGCTCATAATCTGTAGATGGTGAAGTGGTATAGTCCTATGTAAATCTTTACGCTATATTGTAGTCTATTATAGTAGACTACACCCATAAATATTAGTTTTTTTATACAATTCGGATTTAAAAAGCGTTTAGTTGCCAACTAACTCTATACGCAGCTGCCGTCCCTGTTTGCACATATACGCGGTCATGTATACATTTTTTTTTTTTTTTTTACTACTTTTAGACTGAATAACGAAGACTAAAATCACCTACATTTTGAATTTAGAAATTTCTGTTAGACCACTTTTACTCCCATCTTTGTTGGCGCCTTGGGGGCCAGTTGGATCACCCAACAAACCCTCCTATCTAACCTACTACCTTGTTTTTCTGTTGTCTTTTTCAACTAGTGGAGTACCTCAGGGGTCAGTACTGGGCCCTATCCTCTTCAATATATTTATTAATGATCTTGTAGAAGGCTTGCACAGTAAAATATTAATTTTTGCAGATGACACTAAACTGTGTAAAGTAATTATCACTGAAAAGGACCGTTTTTGCTACTGAGGGATCGGGATAGATTGGAGGCTTGGGCAGAAAAATGGCAGATGAGGTTTAACACTGACAAATGTAAGGTTATGCACATGGGAAGGAATAATGCAAGTCACCCGTACATACTAAATGGTAAAACGCTGGGTAACATTGACATGGAAAAAGACTTAGGAATTTTAGTGAACAGCAAACTAAGCTGTAGAAACCAGTGTCAGGCAGCTGCTGCAAAGCCAAGAACATAAGCGGTTGTATCAAGAGGCATAGATGCCCATGATGAGAACATAGTACTACCACTTTACAAATAACTAGTTAGACCACACATGGAGTACTGTGTACCGTTCTGGCCTCCTGTGAACAAGGCAGACATAGCAGAGCTGGAGAGGGTTCAAAGGAGGGCAACTAAAGTAATAACTGGAATGGGGCAACTACAGTACCCTGAAAGGTTATCAGAATTATGGTTATTCACTTTAGAAAAAAGACGACTGAGGGGAGATCTAATAACTATGTATAAATATATCAAGGGTCAGTACAGAGATCTGTCCCATCATCTATTTATCTCTAGGACTGTGACTGTGACGAGGGGATATCCTCTGCGTCTGGAGGAAAGAAGGTTTGTACACAAACATAAAGAGGATTCTTTACGGTAAGAGCAGTAAGACTATGGAACTCTCTGCCTGAGGAGGTGGTGATGGTGAGTTCACTAAAAGAGTTCAAGAGGGACCTGGAGGTATTTCTGGAGTGTAATAATATTACAGGCTATATCTACTGGAGATGGTTCGTTGATCCAGGGAGTTATTCTGATTGCCTGATTTGAGTCGGAAAGGAATTGTATTCCCCTAAAGTGGGGAAAATTGGCTTCTACCTCACAGGGTTTTTTTTTTTTTTTTTTTTGCCTTCCTCTGCATCAACTTGCAGGATAACAGGCCGAACTGGATGGACAAATGTCTTTTTTCGGCCTTATTTACTATGTTACTTCAGAAGAGAGCATAGAGTTCCATAGATGCACTGCTCTTGGGGTCCTTTCACACTAGCGTTTTCAGAGTTCCGTCGTCGGGGCTCTATGCCGGATGAATACTGATCAGTATTATCCCCATGCATTCTGACTGGAGAGAAATCCATTCAGTATGCATCAGGATGTCTTCAGTTCAGTCACTGAACGTGTTTTGGACGGAGCATGCTATGGTATTCTTTCCGTCCTGGGAGGCAGAGAAAAACGGATCCGTCATGACCCCCAATGCAAGTCAATCTGCCATAATAGAAAACGGATTCGTCCTCAATTGACCTTCAGTGGAGTTCATGACGGATCAGTCTTGACAATGTTAAAAAATAGTTGATACAAGCGGATCCGTTCAAACGGATGCATGCGGTTGTATTATCTGTAACTGAAGCATTTCTTTCCAGCATAGAGCCCCGACGACGGAACTCTATGCCGGATCCTGAAACCCCTAGTGTGAAAGGACCCTTACCGTAAAGAATCCTCTTCTATGTTTGTGTACAAACCTTCTGTACTCCAGACGCAGAGGATGTCCCCTTGTCACAGTCCTGGGGATAATAGAGATGGGACAGATCCTGATATATTTATACATGGTTATTAGGTCTCCCCTCAGTCGTCATTTTTCTAAAGTGAATAACCGATTTTTTTATAATCTTTTAGGGCACTGTAGTAGTCCCCCCATTCCAGTTATTACTTTAGTTGCCCTCCTCTGAACCCTCTTCAGCTATGCTATGTCTGCCTTGTTCACAGGAGGCCAGAACTGTACACAGTACTCCATGTGTGGTCTAACTAGTGATTTGTAAAGTGGTAGGACTATGTTCTCATCATGGGCATCTATGCCTCTTTTGATGCAACCGCTTATCTTATTGGCTTTGCAGCAGCTGCCTGACACTGGTTTCTACAGGTTAGTTCACTAAAATTCCTAGATCCTTTTCCATGTCGGTGTTACCCATTGTTTTACTATTTCGTATGTACGGTTGACTTGCATTATTCCTTCCCATGTGCATAACATTACATTTGTCAGTGTTAAACCTCATCTGCCACTTCTCTGCCCAAGCCTCTAATCTATCCAGATCCATCTGTAGCAGTATACAGTCCTCTTCCGTGTTAATTACTTTACACAGTTTATTGTCATCTGCAAAAATGTTTTCACTGTGCAAGTCTTCTGTAAGATCATTAATAAATATATTGAAGAGAATAGGCCCAATACTGACCCCTGAGGTACTAGTGACAGTGACCCAATCTGAGTGTGTATCATTAATAACCACCCTCTGTTTTTTATCACTGAGCCAGTTACTTACCCACATACAGACATTTTCTCCCAGTCCAAGCATTCTCATTTTCTATACTAACCTTTCATATGATACAGTGTCAAATGCTTTGGAGAAGTCCAGATATAAGACATCCATTTATTCGCCGCTGTCAAGTCTAGAACTTATCTCCTCATCAATATAAAAAAGTAGACCATCCCTTTCATGTTTAATTTGTGTGAAAAGTTAAAAGGTTGAATTTTGCCGTTAGTAGCAACCTCAGCATACCCCTCTTACCAGCCTATCTGCTCTATTTCGATCCAGTTTCAATTTGCCAGTTTATTACCATGCCACCCAGGGGTCAGACCAAGACTACCATGTCCAGACTAATTACGTTGTTTTTAGAAACTCTTTTGTGCCTCATTACACCCCTAATTTTGGACCAGAAATGTTGTCTAAACTAAGCCAACCAAGATTTGGCTCAGGGAAACATGTCTGACATTGAGTAGCAAGATACCTCAAATCTTTCACACATCTATAAACATCCTTTACTATTTATTCTTCTGTTTAACAAAATAACAGCTGAATTGCTCTTTTTCCCTCTCTGCCCCGCACACACAAATGCAAGTTATTCAAAAAATGTGTACCCCAAAATGGTACCATGATCTATGGTACCAGATTCAATCTGCAAAAAAAAAGTCCCCCAGACAGCTATTGTCCAGTGTACGCCAGACTATGATCGCCAGGCAGTCTACTGGAAGAGTTGTCTAATTTATGACGAGGCGTATGCCTCTTCATAAATTGGGTGCAGCATCTGGCCGTCCTTGTGCCTGAACTGAATTCTACGCCAGTGTTCTTCTACGGCATCAGTCTGTAGTAAAATATAAATGCGTCGTGGCCTCCACCCCCGACCACTCCCAGCTATCACTATGCCCCCTTTCTGGGAAACTGGTTAGGCCGCTGGAGAAACAGCACTTGTGCAAAGTGGAGGATTTTAAATGTGTTATCAGAAAATAACCTATTGTTTAAATCCATATTTTTATGTTTTACAAACTTTTAAAGAATTTTTGGTGATGTTTTTAATTTCCTATGTCAATATCTATAGTAACATAGTTTGTTAGGTGGAAAAAATACATTGGTCCATCCAGTTCAGCCTATTATCATGCGAGATGATCCAGAGGAAGACAAAAAAAAAACATGAGGTAGAAAGCAATTTTTCTAACTTAAGGGGAGAAAATTCCTTCCCGACTCCAATCGGGCAATCGGAATAACTCCCTGGATGAAGGACCTTTCTAGAAATATAATAACTATAACCGGTAATAATAATACACTCTAGAAATACATCCAAGCCACACTTAAACTCTTTTAGTAAATTCATCATCACCACTTCCTCAGACAGAGAGTTCTATAGTCTCACTGCTTTCACTGTAAAGAACCCTCTTCTATGTTTGTGTAGAAACGCTTTACTCTAGAAGTAGAGGATGTCCCCTCATCACAGTCCTGGGTATAAATAGATGATGGGGGAGCTCTGTACTGCCCCCTGATGTATTTATACATACTTAATAGATCTCCACTCAGTTGTCTTTTTTTCTAAACTGAATAACCCTTATTTTGATCTTTCTTGGTACTGTAGTTCACTCATTCCAGTTACTTTAGTTGTCCTCCTCTCAAGAGCCCAAAACTACAAAATAGTCCATGTGTGGTCTGACAAGTGATCATGTTGATCTATGTGCTCATAGCTGAGATCTTCCAGGTCCTTTTTGAGTTTAGTCGGTCTCCTCTTTACTTTTTCTAACTCCAGGGCATCCTTTTTATTGACCAGTGCCCAGAACTGAATTGTGTATTCCAGGTGAGGCTGTACCAATGCTTTGTATAATGGCAATATTGCATCCTTGTCTCGCGAGTACATACCTCTTTTAACACAAGACAAAATTTGGTTGGCCTATTAGGCAGCTGACTGGTATCGCATGCTGTTATTTAGTCTATGATCTACTAATACACCAAATCCTTCTCAACCAGTTACTCTCCCAGTTTTACTCTCCCTAGAACATATGCTGTGTGCAGACTATTAGCCCCCAAGTGCATAACTTTACATTTATTTATATTGAATCTTATTTGCCATTCGGAGGCCCAAACATTTACTTTGTTCAAGTTGGCTTGTAACTTATTAACATCTTCCATAGACTGTACCGTACTACAAAGTTTGGCATCATCTGCAAAAATAGAAACTTACTATCCATCCTATCCTCTGTCATTAATGAATAAGTTAAATAGCGGACCCAGCACAGAACCTTGGGGTACACCACTTATAACCGGTGACCATTCGGAGTAGGAATCATTGACCACAACTCTTTGGATACAATCGTGAAGCCAATTTTCAATCCAATTACAAATTGTTCACTTGTTCACTTTTACTTTGTTTAGCATATTAAGAACCATATCTACAGTCAACCAGTTAAGTTAAAAAAATGCAGTATGTTCTTTGCCATCTTTCATGGAGGACTTGTTATTCAAGCCAGTGTTGAAAAACACTCACCTATTGAACACATAAAAACTGATGACATCCGTGTGAGAAAAAATGCAAGAATTTACCAGATTTGCAGAATACATTGATTCAAATTGGAGGAAAAAGTCAGTTTTCCACTGACAGAACTTGGACGTGTTTCAGAGGCTCTGCTTGGGGCTGCTGTAACATAATTTGTCATTTCGGATATTATTATAGTCTGTTAGGCTGTTTCTGTCAGATATGTCCTGAATACGGCTTTTCCATTATTTTCGTTCTTCTGCACCTATAATGGAGCAGAAGAACAGAAGTAAATAGTGCTGATGTGAACGCGAATTAAGAATGAGATTTAGATAAATCCTGTTTACATGTTGCTGTGAATTTGGTATGGTGATTTTTTTTTTTTTTTAAGGTTTTATAGACAGATTTTATTTTGTTTAGGTTGGATCAAGAATTGGACTTTATACTTTCTCAGCAGAAAGAGTTAGAGGACCTTTTAACACCACTGGAAGACTCGGTCAAGGAACAGAGTGGAACAATCTATCTACAACATGCAGATGAGGAGAGAGAAAAAACGTAAGTTATTAGGAAGCAGACTAAGCCTGATATTTTCTTGACATGTAGTTATTTACTTCAACCTTTTGAAGATAAATTTTGGAAACTGTTTTAACTTGGTGATTGGGGGGGGGGGGGGGATGTGAGTTGGGGGAAGAAGCCATAATTCAACACCTTTCTATCAGCATTAATATTTTCCATAAAACACACCAGACCATAAGACACAACTCAGGATTAGGCAACAGAAATTAGAAAAATAAAAATGATCTACCTTTCCTGGTTGTTTATTGAAGTGGAGAGGTCAAGGTTACTGTCTTTGGGGTTCTGCATAGAGGGGCATTAATAGTTTTGGTCAGCTTCTGTTAACTTGAGTGTGTTATCTGTTGGCCATTGTAACAAACAGCAATGACACAAATGGTCATTAAATGAATCCAAGTAACTGTTTCTCCTGTCATTGTTCCACAGTGTCATGCCATGCCTGCTCTCCTAGATTTTTTTATTTTTTACACTATACATGATCATGACTAGAGATAAGCGAATCGAGGCTGATGAAGTGGAAATAGTTTAGAATTTCATGAAAAAAGTTGTTTCGCAATGAATGTGAATTTCCTCACGCTTAGTGGTCACGAATTGTAATTTTTTCTGACATGGCGGCTACACGTGTGAAGACATGGGGCAAAGAACTCTGGGAAGGCGGGATGACCCATAATGCCATGGGGACAGACGTGTATGCAGGCGCTAGGGAGAGTGAAAGAAAAACTGGTTGTTAAAAAAAAAAAAAGGAAAGAAGTGATTTACTAGTGCAGGGAAAGGATAGTGAAAGGAATCATTTCAAAGGCAGGGAAAGACGTGTGCATATGGTAGGAAGAGTAATAGGAAAATCCTCATTGTGAAAAAAAAGCGATTTACAAGTGCAGGGAAACATTACTTGGGAATCCAGATAGTCTCATAATACAGCTCTGTCATTCCAGTAATTGGTTATTGGGGAGCAAGTGCAACGTTGAAGAGCCTTTAGTGGCTTTTATCTGTGGAAAAAGATAAATATATACGCAGGTCACTTTTTTTTGTTTATGCTAAAATCATTTACATTCATTTCTAGTGAAAGAGTATAGGGTTGTATTTCAGTAATACACTAAAGATTTAAACGCACTGCACGGTTGCATTCATTTCTGGTGAAAGGGTTAGGGTCGTATTTTAGTACTACAAGAAAAATATATACGCACTTCACTGTTTAATTGTTTTATTTACATGGTTAAAGCGTATAGTGGCCTTTTTTCCGTCCAACAGGAAATATATATTCTCAGTGAACTGCTGCAGTGATTTATGTTGAAAGTGTACTGGGGAATATTTCAATACTTCAAGAAATATATATACGCAGTTCACTCTTTAATTTTTTTTTTCTGGTCAAAGTGTATAGAGTCATATTTTTTTGTACAACAAGAAAACTATATTCTCAGTTCATTTCCGCAGTTAATTGTGGTGAAAGCGTTTAGTGGCCTATTTCAGTTCAAAAAGAAAAATAAATTTGTCGCTTTTAGGGGTGTTTTCATTTCCATTTAATTTGTTTAGTTCAGTTGCAAGTATGTCAGGCAAAGAAGTGCCAGGCCATGCACAAAGGAGTGGCAGAGGCCTGAATGTTTCTGGCGCAAGCAGAGGTCGCAGCAGAGTAAGCGGTTGTGGCAGCAATAGTCACTGCAAGAGGCCTGAGCTCCCAGTGTCATCTACAGGTCGTGCTTGACCAGCAACCCAGCGGTTCTTGATTGGTTAACTTGGTCATCCACATCATCCCAAGTGATATCTGACACCCCCAGCAAACAGTCGGTTTGTTCGTCAGACACAACCCTTAGTTGGCATGGCCCGGGAGCAGGCCCTGTGCCCTCACCTGTCCTCAACCTGCCTGTGGCCTTTTCTGTTCCCTCTCTGTGAGACGTACTACACGCAGTGGGCTCAGTTTCACTTTTCAGCGAGGAAGGGCTACTAGAGGACAGTCAGCAGCTACTACCAAGCCAAGATGTGGAGGAGACATCCGCCGCTTCCTCAGCTAGACGGCCAAGTAGTGATAAGGAGTGTGGCACAGGTGCTTGTGTTGCGAGAGCCAGCAAGTTGCTAGCGTGGCCGGGAGTCAGCAGTGGGAGGTCGGGAGCCAAACGGGCACGGGGTAAGCCATCCGTTTTGCAGTAGCCTACCTGCCCGGAAAGGAGTTGTGCGCGGGTTCTCTGAAGCAGCGGTGTTAGTAGTCATCCATTGAGTAGTGTTGGGGGAAAAATAAGGTACTCTGTGGTGTGGCAGTTTTTTGTGAAGCTGCTTGAGGAGATCAACATGGCCATATGTATAATATGTGAGCAGAAGGTGATGTGTGGCGAGGGTTGGCACAGCGGTCCTGCGTCAACATATGCAGTGTCACCATCAAGTGGCCTGGGAGAAGCGTGGCTCCGATGTGGCGGTCCAGACTGCCACAGCTACCGCTACATCACCCAGTGGCACGCACTCTGTTTCAGGCAGTCAAGGCTCCACTACCTTAGCCAAAGGGAGCTGTCTGTCAATCCCATCTTCTGCTGGGCCATATGCTCCTCCTACTCCTCGTCAGTCATTCCGTCAGCAATCGATCACCGACGCGATTGCCAAGAGACAACAGTATGCGTGCACGCATCCAATGGCGCAGAAGCTGAACGTGCTCCTGTCCAAGTTGCTTGTGCTTTAGTCCCTCCCTTTCCAAGTGGTGGACTCTGCACCTTTCAGAGAACTGATGGCTTGTGCCGAGCCGAGGTGGAGAGTTCCAAGCCGTCATTTCTTTGCGAAACAGGCAGTACCAGCCCTGCACACACATGTAGAATAGAAGGTGAGCCAGTCCTTGAGCCTGTCGGTGTCTGCCAAAGTGCACGGCAGCGCTGACGTGTGAAGCTGTAACTACGCTCAGGGACAATACATGTCCTTTACGGCCCACTGGCTGAATGTGGTTCCTGCACAGCCACACCAGCAACTTTGTCAGGTCACACCGCTTCCACTTCCACGTTGTCACGCCATTGGTCCTGCGACAATGTCCACCTCTGCTTCCACATCCTCCACCATGTCCTCAGCCTCCACTGCAGGGACAAGTCACAGTGTCCCTCCAGCATATAAAATTTGCAGGGCTCAGCCGTGTCACTCTGTTCTGCACCTGGTTTGCCTTGGCGAACAGAGTCACACAGGGGAGGAACTGCTCCATGTGATGCATCAAGAAATCGATTGGTTTTCTCCGACACCTGAAAATCAGAACCATGCTGACCGACAACGGGAAGAACATGGTGTTGGTGCTGCGTAAAGGAAGGCTGAGCCATGCACCCTGCATGGCACACGTGTTCAGTCTGGTTGTCAAGTGGTTCTTGAAGTCTTCCACCCATCTGCAAGACATCCTAAAAATGGCCAGGAAACTTTGCATGCACTTCAGCCACTCGTACACCACAAAGCACACCCTCCTTGAGCTGCAGCGGCAGAACAGCATCCCCAAACATAGGCTGATATGCGACGTTTTCCACTCGTTGGAATTCCACCCTCCATATGTTGGACCGACTATACGAACAGAGAAAGGCCATCAACGATTTCTTGATGATGCAAGCACATAGGAATACTCCCCTGCATAACTTTGATGTCAGCCAGTGGCGGTTCATGCGTGACACCTGTCGTTTGCTCAAGCTCTTTGAGGGCGCCATTTTATTTGTCAGTCGCCAGGACTACTGCATGAACGACATCATTCCACTTCTTCATGTCCTGGAACAGATGGTGGTAACAATGGCTGCGCTCATGTTCCACTGCCATGGCTGCTGGAGAACGGTGGGGTGGCAGTACCAGCTCCATCAGCAGCAGCAGCGTCTACAGTCGCACTCGCATAGTGAAGAAACTACTCACCAGAAGCAGCAGCAGCAGGTAGACCTGGAGCAGGACCTGAATCAGAATCTGGTGACATACTTGGACTGCACCCTGCCACCCCACGTTGAAGATCCGCTGGACTACTGGTCCAGTAGTGTGGCATCAGAGCGGGTGTTTAGTGCGGCGGGGGCCATAGTAACCCCAAGAAGATCTCGCCTGTCCACCAAAAATGTGGAGAGACTGACCTTTGTCAAGATGAATCAGGCGTGGATCAGCCAGGATTTTCAACCACCAATTCCTGATGCGTCATCCATGGTGCCACACCAACACTTTGATAAAAGAGACCGGTTTCTTCAGACTACCTGCCTCAGCTACTACTTTGATGCTGCAAACTGCCTGATGCTACACATCTGATGCCATGTGCTCCTTATATTACCCTCCTTCGTCAGTTGATACTGGTATTGCCACCCACCGCCCTACTCTGTTACCGGGTCACTTTGTGGTCACCTGATGCAGCTGCTGCTGCCATCTCCAAACTATGTCACCTTACCACTCTGTGGTATTCTTCTGATGCTGCCGCCATCTCCACACTGTCACCTTGCCACTCTGTGGTCTCCTGATGCTGCTGCCACCTCCAGACTCGGTCATTGTGCCAGTCTCTGGCCTACTCATGCTGCTGCCACCTCCACACTCTCATTGTGCCGCTCTGTGGTCTCCTCATGCTGTTCCCACCGTCCCTACTTCATGACTGGGCCACTATTTTGCCTTTCAGCCTGGCTGACATCATTTATTTGACGCTTTTTCTAATCTGTCAGAAGGAAGGAAAAACGATATGCACAACAGATCCTGTCTGTGTAGCAGCTTTAACCTCTTAAGGACGCAGCCTTAATTCACCTTAAGGACCTGGCCATTTTTTGCAAATCTGACCAGTGTCACTTTGTGGTGATAACTTTAAAACGCTTTTACTTATCCAGGCCATTCTGAGAGTTTTTTCATCAAATATTCTACTTCATGACAGTGGTAAAATGGAGTTGAAACATTTCATTTTTATTTATAAAAAAAATACCAAATTTACCAAAAATGTGGAAAAATTAGCAATTTTCCAAGTTTAAATTTCTCTACTTCTATAATACATAGTAATACCGGCAAAAAAAAGTTATTGATTTACATTCCCCATATGTCTACTTAATGTATGGATCATTTTGGGAATGCCATTTCATTTTTTGGGGACTTTACAAGGCTTAGAAGTTTAGAAGCAAATCTTGAATTTTTCAGAAATTTTCAAAAACCCACTTTTTAGGGACCAGTTCAGGTCTGAAGTCACTTTGTGAGGCTTACATAATAGAAACCACCCAAAATTAAACTACACCTCTCAAGGTATTAAAAATTGATTTTACAAATGTCGTTAACCCTTTAGGTTTTCCACAAGAGTTAATGGCAAATGGAGATAACATTTCAGAATTTCCAAAGTCTGAGACATATTTTTTTATTTTTTGGGGCGATTGTCCTATGTAGGGCCTCATTTTTTGTAGGATGAGATGGCGGTTTGAGTGGTACTATTTTGGGAGGCATACGCCTTTTTGATCGCTTGGTATTACTCTCTTTGTGATGTCATCTTACATCACAAAAAGTGTAATACCAAGCGATCAAAAAGGCTTATACCTCCCAAAATAGTACCACTCAAACCGCCATCTCATCCCACAAAAAAAAGCCCCTACATAGGACAATCGCCCCAAAAAATAGAAAAATATGGCTCTCGGACTATGGAGACACTAAAACATTTTTATTTTTTTTTCTAAAATGCTGTTATTGTGTTAAAGTAAAATAAATTTAAAAAAGTATACATATTATGTATCACCGCGTCCGTAAAAACCTGCTCTATAAAAATATCACATGATCTAACCCCTCAGGTAAATACCATAAAAAATTAAAAACAATGTGAAAAAAAATTTCACCTCGTATCTCAAAAACTGTAATAGCAAGCGATCAAAAAGATATAAGCACCCAAAAATAGTGCCAATCAAACCGTCATCTAATCCCGCAAAAAATGATTCCCCACATAGGACAATTGCCCCAAAAAATAAAAAAATATGGCGCTTAGACTATGGAGACATTAAAACATGATTGTTTTTTGTTTTAAAAATATTATTGTGTAAAACGTAAATAGAAAAAAAGTATACATATTGGGTATCGCCACGTTCGTAACAACCTGCTCTACAAAAATAACACATGACCTAACCCCTCAGGTGAACACAGAAAAAAAATATATAAATACCGTGTCAAAAGTCATTTTTTGTCATATGCACCCCAAGATAGTGCCAATCAAACCATCATCTCATCCCGCAAAAAATGAGCCCCTACATAAGACAGTCGCCCAAAAAACAAAAATAAAAAATCTGGCTTTCAGAATGTGGAGACACCATAAATTATTGGCTTTTTTGACACTTTTTTTTTTTATGGTATTTGCGTGAGGGGTTAGGTCATGTGATTTTTTTATAGCGCATATTTTTACGGACGCGGCAATACCTAATGTGTAGTGTATTTTTATTTTATTTTTAAATTCAGTTGTGTTGTTGTTTTTTTACTTTTTTTTACATATTTTTTACCCAGTCCCACTTAGTTCTTGAAGATCCAGTGGGTCTGGTGTCTGTATAATACAGTACACTATAGTATAGTTTACACTTAGCCTTTTGCAGAAGTCTGATTAGACTTGCATTACCATGGCAAGCAGGACGCCTCTGAAGGTAACCATCACCCGCTTCCAGAACAAAGCAGCGGGTGATGGGGAGGGATGGGGGCTCCCTCCCTTTGCGATCCCATGGAGAATCGGGGGCTGCAAGGGCATAGCAGCCTCCCTGTTAACCCCTTCCATACAGCGGTCCGCCTCCTTTCTAATGCTTCCCTGGTTTCTAGTGGTTATAGCAGTGTCAGCAGTTTAACCCCTTCCATACCGCACCGCACGCGGGGACATTAATATCACGGGGTGAAAAATTATAAATTTGGGACACTTTTTATGTCTGATCCCTGCTTTCACAGACCGCGGGATCAGAGACTACAAAAAGCGCTGCAAACTGCAGGTCTGAATTGACCTGCGGTTTGCTGCGATCGCCGACATGATTTTAGTAGGCAACTTGTTCAGATCACCGCCACCTGCGCAGCGATGATTGAAAATTCTCAGGGCGTACAGTTACGCCCTGAGTCCTTAAGTACCAGGGCGCCAGGATGTACCTGTATGCCCTGCGTCTGTCAGAGGTTAAATCAGAATTGGCTTATGATTTGGTAGCCAAAAGCAGGAGTGGGTAGAATGCACAGAAGACCTGCAAATATTCCATTCACGTGTCCTCTCTGTTTTAGATCCACTCAGTTTTTTTTTTGTTTTTTTTTTGTTTTTTTTTATACTTTAGCAATACTGATGGATTATTGAGCAAATGCTGATGGAGTGAAGGCATATGCTCCACAGACAGGATCCGTTTTTTGCGGGTTATTGTTCTGACTGTTTAGAGGAAGGGCAAAATAATCGGTGACGTCAACACAAACTTACTGCTGACACGCTCACCTCTCTGTCAGCGGGCTCTACTTGTATAGGCGTTTAATAGAACAGGTTCTGTAGACATCTATATGGAATCAGCTGACGAGGGTGTAAAAGGAGTGCGCTTCTTCTTGATGCTAACATCTACATGTAAGGTTGAGTTGATTCTTGAGTTGTTTGGTCAGTTTTGGCCCCGTGACCCCCCAAATAAGAGAAGTAGGCAGTGATTCTAAGATGACGCCTGTCATCTGCATATCATACGGACTCACAGTATTATTTCACTACCAAAGCAGACTCCCTATGCGTGTTACTGCAAGGCACAGTGTTCTACACCACTATAAAGGCTCTCTGCAGCCAGGAAATAGTTTTTTAACACGATGCGCCGAGAATAAATTTGGATTTTTTCCAAAAATTCGGCAAACTGGCCCAATCAAATCTTTAAAAATTTGCTATCTCTAGTTGTGACCCAGAAGCACAGTGTGTGTGTTAAAGGAAATATTAATTATTATTTTATTCAAATATCAACAATTAATTGTCATAGGCGTGAGTCGTCTAGTGATGTCTCCGCCTATTTATACCAATTAATCAAATAAATGCTGATTACTTCACTCTATACTGGACTACCTGCGGCAATTGCTGTGGCTACTACTGTAACAAAAAGACTACCCACTGTGCTTTAAATAACAGGGTATTTATTAATACACTACACGTTATAGTCTAACAATAGCTTATAAATAGATATAGATATATATCTATATCTATAAGATGGGAATGGACATATATATATTTATAACAGCTTACAGCGATATATAAAAGCACACTACAACAACACGGCAATACGGTCCTATCTACACTTCACACAATCCCAAATTCCACCCACAAACCTCTAGTACATACACACAATAGCACCCCACCTGGCTCTGAAACTATCCCTATGGGGGGGAAACAAAGGGGTTAACAGTGGCACTGCAAGAGTTAATGCAGGCCACAGATACACAGGGCTGCAGCTGGGGTAAAAGGGGAGCCGTGATACTCCTGCAGGGCAGCAGGGGTTGGTGGTACTGGGGTTAAGAGTATCGGAATGTAGAGGTTTTGGTGGGATAGCGTTGGTGGGATAGCGGTAGGGGAGTATGGGCAAGTAGGGGTTAATGGAACCGTTGGTGGTATAGGGTAGGTAGGGGTTAATAGCAGTAGTGGACCGTTGGTTGTATAGTGGTAGGGGGGTATGGGCTAGTAGTGGTTAATGATACTTATTAATATTTGCTCATTGTCCAGGGGTTGCTCGTCTTCTAGGGGGTGCTAGTCTTCTAGGGGGGTCCTCATGGTCCGGGCTGCAGGCTTCTTCTCCGTAAGTGCCGGGCTGCTGGATATTTATATCCAGCAGCCTGCACTCCTGGGGCCGGCTGTGCTGTGGCGCGCGCATGCGCGCCACAGGCAAGGACACGTGGGCCGGCGCGGTGATATGACGTCACCGTGCCAGCCTGCGCATCCCCGCATGCGCACAGCAGGGCGGTGCCACTTGCTAACAGGCGGGGGAAGCCTTTGATAGTAATCACGCTGCCGGAATGTGCATAATAGGAGGAGGGGAGGTTTCTCCCCTCTTCCCATCATGCATAATTATCTCCAGCAGTGCTGGAGGTAATTACTACTAAGGACTCCGATTCTATTGAATCGGAGTTCTGTGAAGCATACAGGATGACCGGACTCTTGTCCGGTCATCCTGATGCAATTAACCAGAGGGTATCCGTATGAATGCTTGGGGCACATTCACACTGATACCTCTGGTTTCAGGTGAATCAGGGGGCATCATATATAATATATATGGATGCTTGGGGCACATCCATATACATGTATACATTAAAAAGATATTTGGGGAGTATACACGCATATGGATGCTTGGGGCACATCTATATATATATATATCTATATATCTATATCTATATATCTATATCCATACGCAACTTTCTGGGAGCTTACATCTGCATGGATGCTTGGGGCCCATCCATAAACATGCATGCATCCCCTATACACACATATATACGTGTGTGTGTGTGTGTGTGTGTGTGTGTGTATATATATATATATATATATATATATATATATATATATACACATGCAGTATTCCCAGGCCAGCGGCCCACATATATTTCAATATTTCAGGGGGCACTTCCCTCAACAGTGTGCATTCACAGCATAGCAAATGGACACACCACTGTAAAGGCTCTCCGCAGCCAGGAAATAGCTATTTTTTTACGTAATTCGCTGCAAATATATTCGGATTGAATCAAATTTTTACCGAAAAATTTGGCAAATCGAATTTTTTAAAAAATTTGCTCATCTCTAATTATTACATTATACACACACAGCACTGCATTATGCTCGTTATACACACACAGCTCTGTGGTACACACCTTATGCACACACAACTCTGCAGCATACATACATACACACACACACAAAACCTGCCCCATACATACACACAGCTGTTCTGCATGCACATTATACACACACAGCTCTGAATAATCTTCTTGGTTTCACCCCTCAGTCATGACCTCATCAAATGTCCTTTAGCTGCATTTAATAGGAGTGATCACATAGATCGATGTTGGGCAGGGAGAGAGAGAAGATTGCAGACACACACTCGCTGATCGGGCAAAGAGCTGCATCACTACTCTGCCAGTTCATTATTAATCAGGGAGTTTTGGCACTGTAGGTTCACTTTGGCTGCAGACTAGAAGACATAATTCACACTTCAGTGATTTGGTTAGTGATTTTACATCAGTGATTGTGAGATAATACCGGGAGGGAATTCTACTCACTAATGTAAGGTGCAAAGATTTGCACCTGTTCTTGTTTTTGATCCATACTAGGCCTAAGGACCCAGCTACTAATAAGCAATCTTTTAGTCCAAAACTATGACAGTTCTAGGAATTAATCTAGGACCACATTCACACAACCGTTTTTAAAACAAATTGAAGTCTATCAATCTATTCACATGGTTGTTTTTTTTAACTATTTCATGGCTACACGGACCCCATTAAATTTAATGGGAACGTTTTGAATACTGTTAGACAGGAGTGCTCCTATCTAACTGCTGTTAAACGGGTAGACTAGTGGAAAATGGCTTTTTAGGGGTCATCCACCCCATCCACTTGCACGTGCGGAAGTATTCACTCCTCTATTGATGTTGAAGGACCAACACTTCAACACAGGTCCTTTAGCATCAAGAGAGGAGCGGCTGTCTCTGCTCATGTAAGTGAATAGGGTGAGTCATTTTTAATTTTTTTTTTTTTTTTATATTCAATACATTATTAATGCTGGGGCCATTTTTGCTGCTGGGGGACATTGGGTGCCACTGTTGTGGACATATCTGCTAGTGGCCATCACGGGGAACCTTAATACTGCTGGGGGCCTCTGACTGAGAAACACTGTATACTGCAGGTGTTGGGATTTGGGATTTAAAAAAAACTAAAACATTGGTTTTTTTTTGTTTTTGTTTTTTTTTTCTTTGCACAAAATTTATATTCTAACCTGTCAGGAGGGTGCATGATGTGAAGGTAATTTTCTTACCAGTGACTGTATTTGTGAGTTATCCCTTCCTTTTGGATCCTCATCTGTGTCCGGTGACCAGCTCTCTGACTTTCCTAATAGCACAGCATCTTGTGTGCAGGAATCCTTTTCATAAGCCTGAATGTATTGAAATAAGTCATTTAAACCTTTTTTGAACCTGTATTTTCTGTGACCAGCTCCTGCGGCAGGTTATTCCAGAGATTCACAGCCCTTACTGTAAAGAATGCATATCGTCTATGACCTGAATTTTATTTTATTTTTTCTTCGGACCCCAGGGGAAAGTTGCCGCTTGCTTTCTGAGGGGATTTAACACAGAATAGTTTCTCTCAATATTTTTTGCATGGTCTGTTTATGTATTTGTGCAGGTTAATTGTGTCCCCACTTAGACGTCTTTTTTTCAAGAATAAACAAATTTAGCTATTTTAATCTTTGCTCATAACTAAGATCTTCCAGAGCCTTTATGAGTTTAGTTGTTCTCATTTGCACTTTTTCTAACTCCAGGGCATCCTTTTTTATGAACTGATGCCCAGAACTGAACTGCGTGTTTCAGGTGAGGCTATACCAAAGCTTTGTATAGTGGTAATATTGCATCCCTGTCCCCAGAGTCCATATCTTTTTTAATACAAGAGTTTGTTGGCTTTAGAGGTAGATGACTGGAATTGCATGCTGTTATTTAGTTTATGATCTACTAACAGACCAAAATTCTTCTCGACAAGTGACTCTCCCAGTTTTACTCTTCCTAGGACTGTGATGGCTAATCTCTGGCACTCCACCTGTGGTAAAACTGCAACTCCTAAGATGTACACTTGCTTGGCTCTTCTCAGAGCTCCATAGAAATGTCTAAGGCATGCTGGCAGTTGTAGTTTCACCACAGCTGGAGTGCCAAAGGTTAGCCATCGCTGCCCTAGGACACATGCTGCATGCAGATTACCCCCCAGGTGCATAACTTACCATTTATCTATATTGAACTTCATGTGCCAAGTGGAGACCCAAACAGTACGTTTATCCAAGTCAACTTATTAACATAGTCTGGACCATATTACAAAGTTTGGTGTCATCTACAAAAATAAAAACAGCACTATTAATCTTATCCTCTGTCATTAATGAATAAGTTAAATAATGGCAGACCCAGCACAAAACCTTGGGGTACACCACTTATAACCGGGGACCATTCAGAATAGGAATCATTAACCTCAATTCTTTGGATACGATCTAAAAGCCTATTTTTAATCCAATTACAAATTACTGTATATTTTTCCCATACACCCAGGACAGCACGTTGAGAGAGAGGATCCGCCCCCATAGACAGGAAACCTGCATAATAAAATAGGCGGAGACTCTCCTCCACCTCAGTGTGGTTTCCTGTCTCTGAGGGGAAGCCTGCATTAAGGAAGATGTGGTCTTTTTGCTCCCCTTATCCGAGCCCCATGCTTTTGGCATGCCTGGAGTTCCCCAGGCCAATGGTGGGCAGCATCACGGATGCGCCAGGGTATTCTGTGCGGGGGTGGCACACGGCATGAAGGAAGGCCAGGTGCAAAGTTGCTGGTAGGGAGGAGTGATACTTCCGGGCCTGAGCAGCGGTAGGAAGTCGGCGGGGCGCAGGACGTCACATGGAACGCAGCTCTGAGCCCACTGTGATGACGTCACACGCCGAAAGAATGCGCACGCTGGGTGCAGCTCCAGGCATAAGAATCGTCTGCAGTGGTATGTAAGGAGTGGAGGACGCAGATTTCTTGCCAGGAGCGGTCCACTAAGGATGGAGGAAGACAAAGTGGCAGAGGATATAGGATCTACCCAGTGTCGGACTGGGGTACCTAGGGCCCACCAGTAAAAAAAATTTTGGGTGCCCAACGTACGGATACATTCAAATATAATAAATAATTGAACAAGTTTTTTTATGCACATAGTCTGGTGGAGGTGCTGTACATTGAATATATGTATGTAGTGCAGTAAGCCTACTGTGTTATGTGCCACTAGTGA
This sequence comes from Bufotes viridis, assembly GCA_033119425.1. Taxonomy (NCBI): domain Eukaryota; kingdom Metazoa; phylum Chordata; class Amphibia; order Anura; family Bufonidae; genus Bufotes; species Bufotes viridis. The sequence goes on along the minus strand of CM065597.1, from coordinate 109,831,359 downwards.
AGAAGGTGGGAGACTAGGGGCCCACCGGGGGATTCCCCTGTGGGCCAGTCCAAGCCTGGGTCTACCCCTACCCCGGTACCTAAGGGAGGGGGTGAGTTTTTGGCTGGCCAATCTGGGGGCATGTTCTTATGATTTTGTATGTCTGGTAATGTTATAGGGGAAACCTAGGAAGATGGTATCTAAAAAGAAAAATATAGAATGTGCCCTGTGTAAAGCTGCATTTCCTCAAGATTGGGAGAAGAGGCTGTGTATTGACAAAACTGTGGCTGAATAGTCGCCTTCTTTTTACAAGTGTCTCCAGGCTGCCAATAGTGTGAAACTAGCCTAAGAAGGCTGATGCCTTTCTGAAAGGGGCTTGGGAGGCTGCTACTTCCTCCTTCAGACCAGGGATTGCCTCTACATGTGCGGCTAGATCTCTGATTGTTTGGCTATCAGAATTGGAGAGCCAGGTCCGTAATAAAGTAACTAGAGAATAAATCTTAGCAGCCCTTCCCACCATAAAGAAAGCTGCAGACGCCTCAGCGGATTCAGTTCGGCTAGTGACCAGATCTTCAGCGTTGTCTAACTCTGCTCGTAGAGCATTATGGCTGAAAAATTGGAGAGGAGACATTCCTTCTAAAAAGAGATTCTGTGGAGTTCTGTGTGAGGGGGAATTCCTGTTTGGCCCTGCCCTAGATGAGTTACTTGAAGCAGCAGATAATAAGAAAAAGTTTCCCAGTTTCCAGCCCTCCTCATTACCGTAATAGACCAGGTTGTTCCTTTCGTTCCTTTAGAAGGAATAGGGAAGGGGACAAAAGAGAAAAGAGTGACAGATTCGAACACCAGAGAAAGGGAAAAGGTTTATTTTTCAACCTGTCCAGTGGGGATAGAAATAAATCTTGCCCACAGTGATGCCAGGGGTTAAGTAGGGGCAAGATTAAGAGAATTCCTCCCTGCTTGTGCACTTATTTCCAACAGTGCCTGGGTTTTGGATATCATTCGGTCAGGACTAAAACTGGACTTTCATTCTTGTCCTCCAGACAAGTTTGTGGTAATAAAATACAGTCCTCGAAATTAGGGGTTTCGGCCATGGAAGAAGTCTTAAAGTTGTTCAGCAAATCCGTTTTAATTCTGGTACCAGTAACATAGTACATAAGGCCGAAAAAAGACATCTGTCAATCCAGTTCAGCCTGTCATCCTGCTAGTTGATCCAGAGGAAGGCAAAAAAAAACTGTGAGGTAGAAGCCAATTTTCCTTCAGGCAATCAGAATAACTCCCTGGATCAACGACCCATCTCTAGTAGTTATAGCCTGTAATATTATACTCCAGAAATACATCCAGGCCCCTCCTGAATTCCTTTATTTTACTCACTATCACCACCTCAGACAGAGTTCCATAGTCTCACTGCTCTTACCGTAAAGTATCTTCTTCTATGTTTGTGTGCAAACCTTCTTTCCTCCAGACGCAGAGGTTGTGTCCTCGTCACAGTCCTGGGGATAAATAGATCATGGGAGAGATCTCTGTATTGACCCCTGATATATTTATTCATAGTTATTAGATCTCCCCTCAGTCGTCTTTATTCTAAAGTGAATAACCCTATTTTTGATAACCTTTCAGGGTACTGTAGTTGCCTCATTCCAGTTATTACTTTAGTTGCCCTCCTCTGAACCCTGGTAGGACTATGTTCTCATCACGGGCATCTATGCCCCTTTTGATGCATCCATACAACACTGTCCCACCTCAACAAACAGACACATGCCAAGTATCCTAAAAATACAATTTTATTATCTCAGATACAATATACAGAGAATTTTATTTACAGTACATAGTGTCAAACACAGGGAAAGATGCATGATTCCAAACACATGTGTTTGTCTACCCCTAAATAAGATGTTAAGCATGCCACATACAGCCCCAGCAAGGTGGACTCTACACTATAATTCAAAGAGGAGAGGAGATAACCTCACACACACAGTGGGGGAGTGAACTGCATAAATCACAGGATACTCTCACCCACCCCACCTCCTATAATCAGCTTGTAGAGAACCTATTCAACCTCGCCTACATACCGTGTGCCATGATAGAGGGATATGCAAACAGGGCGTGTCACTGCAGAACCCTTGACGCGCGTTTCGCCGCAGCTTCTCCAGGAGGCAAAAATGCGTGTTGAGGGTTCTCCAGTGACATTGTATCTGAGATAATAAAATTTTATTTTTAGGAATGTGGCATGTCTGTTCTTTGATGTGGGACAGTGTTGTAGGGTTGTAGTTCATTGTGAACATATGCCATGAAATAGAACTGGTTCTGAGGCTTGTGTTGGTTCTTGTGTATACCATTATCTTATTGGCCTTGGCGGCAGCAGCCTGACACTGGTTTTTGCAGCTTAGTTTGCTGTTTATTAAAACTCCTAGATCCTTTTTCCATGTCAGTGTTACCGAATGTTTTACCATTTAGTATGTACGGGTGACTTGCATTATTCCTTCCCATGTGCATAACTTTACATTTGTCAGTGTTAAACCTCATCTGCCACTTATCTGCCCAAGCCTCCAATCTATCCAGTTCCCTCTGTAGAATTATATTGTCCTCTTCGGTGTTAATTACTTTACACAGTTTAGTGTCATCAGCAAAATTTGATATTTTACTAGAAGAAGGGAAAGGTTTTTACCAGGGCTTTGGAGTTTGTAAGCCAAAGCCCCGACTCCGATATCTTAATTTAAGCTTTTTTATATTTTAGGTTTCTGTATTTCTAAATTTGAGATGTTAGAAAAACCCCTTATATTGCATGTATAGCATGTAGAATCCATCAGCTAACCTCTCCAAACATGAGCTCAGAGGAAAAGCAAATGAAAACATGCAGAGAGAACATGCACTGGACAATTGATTTATGCACCGTTTATTGAAAGTTTAGATATACTTGCCTTAAAGGTTTTTTTTTCAGCATGTTGATTCACTGGCTTACAGGCAGTTTGCACTCACTCTCTCCTCAGGCTGTGGGTGGGTCTCGAGCAGTTATTAACATATATTAACTTAGGGTACTTTTACACTTGCGGCAGGACGGATCCGGCAGGCTATTCAGCCTGCCGGATTCGTCCTGCCGCAAGTGGCCGTGCACTGCCGTGCTGCCACTCCGTCCCCATTGACTATAATGGGGCGGGGGACAGAGCTACGGCACTGCACGGCCGGAGATCGCCGGACGAAAAGTCGGACATGCAGTACTTTTCGTCCGCGATCTCTCGGCCGTGCTGCGCTGTAGCTCCGCCCCCCGCCCCATTATAGTCAATTGGGACGGAGCGGCAGCACGGCAGTGCACGGCCAGTTGCGGCAGGACGGATGCGGCAGGCTGAATAGCCTGCCGGATCCGTCCTGCCGCAAGTGTAAAAGTACCCTAAGTTAATATATGTTAATAACTGCTCGAGACCCACCCACAGCCTGAGGAGAGAGTGAGTGCAAACTGCCTGCTGGATAGATCATCAGCATCTGATTGGCAGGGGTCCGACACCCGGGACCCCCGCCTATCAGCTGTTTGTGAAGGCAGGGGCACTGGCAGTAGCGCCGCAGCTTTCTCGCTGTTTACCTCAGGCCCAGTGATGTCACGACTAGTATCACTGGGCGGGGCTAAGCTCCGTTCACAATTGCACGGCATCGGGACCTGCCTTCTATGGGTGACGAGGAGATCCAACCTCAGGCTGTATCCAACCTCAGATGTATTGTAATGCATTGCAGAGGGGATCAGACCCCCAAAAGTTGAAGTGCCAGAGAGGGACAAAAAATTGTGAAAAAAGAACTTAGAAAAAAAAAGTTAAAAAAAAATAAAAAAAAATTCAAATAAAGCAAAAAAGAAAAGTAGACATATTTGGTATCGCCACATCCATGTCGACAGGCTCTATAAAAATCACATGACCTAACCCCTCATATAAACACTGTCAAAAAAATAACATAAAAACTGTGCTAAAAAAACATTTTTGTCACCTTACATCACTAAAAGTACAACACCAAGCGGATCAAATGGGTGTATGCCCCCCAATGTATACACTGAGGAAAATAAACTGTCAGATGAAATGCTGAATGTAAAAATAAATCCCCCATTAAGTGTTCTGTCTGACCCAAGAAGAAGTACAACAGCGACTTAAAAAGATTAAAATAGACAAATCTCCAGGACCGGATGGCATACACCCCTGTATCCTAAGAGAATTAAGTAATGTCATAGCCAGACCCTTATTTCTGATATTTGCGGACTCTTTACTGACGGGAATGTTCCACAGGATTGGCGCATAGCAAATGTGGTGCCAATATTCAAAAAGGGTCCAAAAAAAGAGCCTGGAAACTATAGGCCGGTAAGTTTAACATATGTTGTGGGGAAACTGTTTGAAGGTTTTCTGAGAGATGCTATCTTAAAGGATCTCAACAGAAATAAGCAAATAACGCCATATCAGCATGGCTTCATGAGGGATCGGTCATGCCAAACGAATTTAATCAGTTTCTATGAGGAGGTAAGTTCTAGACTTGACAGCGGCGAATCAATGGATGTCGTATATCTGGACTTCTCTGAAGCATTTGATACTGTACCACATAAAAAGTATATAAAATGAGGATGCTGGGACTGGGAGAAAATGTCTAAGTGGGTAAGTAACTGGCTGAGTGACAGAAAACAGAGGGTGGTTATTAACGGTACACACTCAGATTGGGCAACGGTCAATAGTGGGGTACCTCAGGGGTCAGTACTGGGCCCTATTCTTTTCAATATATTTATTAATGATCTTGTAGAAGGCTTGCATAGTAAAATATCAATTTTTTGCAGATGACACTAAACTGTGTAAAGTAATTAACACTGAAGAGGACAATATACTGCTACAGAGGGATCTGGATAGATTGGAGGCTTGGGCAGATAAGTGGCAGATGAGGTTTAACACTGACAAATGTAACGTTATGCACATGGGAAGGAATAATGCAAGTCACCCGTACATACTAAATGGTAAAACACTCGGTAACACTGATATGGAAAAAGGATTTAGGAATTTTAATAAACAGCAAACTAAGCTGCAAAAACCAGAGTCGGGCAGCTGCCGCCAAGGCCAATAAGATAATGGGTTGCATCAAAAGGGGCATAGATGCCTGTGATGAGAACATAGTCCTACCACTTTACAAATCGCTAGTCAGACCACAAATGGAGTACTGTGTACAGTTCTGGGCTCCTGTGAACAAGAAAGATATAGCAGAGCTGGAGAGGGTTCAGAGGAGGGCAACTAAAGTAATAACTGGAATGGGGCAACTAAAGTACCAGGAAAGATTATCAAAATTAGGGTTATTTACTTTAGAAAAAAGACGACTGAGGGGAGATCTAATAACTATGTATAAATATATCAGGGGTCAGTACAGAGATCTCTCCCATCATCTATTTATCCCCAGGACTGTGACTGTGACGAGGGGACATCCTCTGCGTCTGGAGGAAAGAAGGTTTGTACACAAACATAGAAGAGGATTCTTTACGGTAAGAGCAGTGAGACTATGGAACTCTCTGCCTAAGGAGGTGGTGATGGTGAGTAAAAGAGAGGAATTCATAGGTTACAGCCCCTTAACTGACTTCGAACTGTAATCCATTTATACTCTGTTTGCCACTTTAAATTGTACATGGCTCTCAGGACATCAGACGTGTCCCTTAGAAACCCTGGAACCTGCCTCACCATTGGCTGTAAAATGTTATCGAGCCAACTGCCCAGGCGTTCACTTAGGGATCCCATGCCTGAACTATTAGTCACAAGGGGAGAGGGTTGATATGCTTATGGACCTTGGGCAGGGCATGCATTATTGGTGTCACCGGTGCATCCACGCACAGATATCTATATTCCGTATCTGTAAAAATATTAATATTTAGGCCCTTTTGTACTAATGTCAAATATTGTTTTTTGTAATCCATTATAGGGTCTTTGGATAATTTTCTGTATGTGGATGCATCGGACAATATATCCAACATTTGATTGTTATACATGTCCCTGTCCAAGACCACAACCGCTCCCCCCTTGTCCGCCATCTTAATTACTATCTCCTTTGAGGTTTGCAACTCAATGTCAATGCTGCCAGCTGGGAAGGAGTTAAATTATTCTGACTTCTGGTTTCAAATATCCATACTTGTGGTACGTGACATAATAGGGTAGAAATGGGGATTGCGTGTTTGCATTTTCTTTGCCCTCATTAGCTAATTCACGATTCCCCTGTTCTCGCTGTAACCCCGCAAGACAGCACAAGGACAGTTGTTCGTTGAACATAAAGTCCTTGTATACATTTTCTTCCAGTGAATTCACTTCTGTCTGCGGGGTCTCGGCAACAGCAGCGACGTCGTGAAATTATGTACAGTACGGCCCCGTAGACTTCTATTGGAGTCATATTTCAGTCCTGTACTGTGTGCTGCCATATTGTGCCAGGGGATGGTGCAATAATACAGAAGTATTACCTATGACCATGCCACAAAGACATGCAAAGGTACAGAGTACCGCACTACACTTCTAACAGAGCCATATCACAGTTCATACTATTGATCCCGCCACACGGTGACTATTGTATGGTACTATATTACAGAAGTATTCCTCCTTAGAACATACCATAATTAATTTAGAGGTCGTTGATGAACTGTATGGCCCACAGACTTGTGTTGGAGCCATATTGCAGTTCTGTTCTCTGTGTGCTGCCATATGGTGCCATTATATGCCACTATGATTCAGAACTCCCCCCGCCCAAGGTGCTAAGGTGGCATTGGCACGATGGAAGCAGAAACAGGAGATTTCATCCCCACCCCTTTCTTCAGGATGTCAAGGAGTCTTACACCTGGAGAACACCAGATGACGGTCACGGCAGACAGTACCTGGTATCATGTAGAAGCAGTTGCTACCAGACTAATAATCCTCTAGGCAAGAAGCGCAAAGCAGGAGGCACATGCTTTCACTACACAGCAAAGCAGACTGTCCTCTGACACTGTTCCAGCATGTCCTCGCTCTCCACTATCTCCCAAGTCTGCGCTGCAAACAGAGCATGCACGGCTCTGTTCCAGACGCAACATAACGGAATAAAGAACCGTGCATACGCAGCTGCCCGGCGCTGTGCACGTTCATGAAAGAAATGAGGCCAGCCACTGGATCAATGTGGTTCCTCTGCACATGCGTGGCCCCTGCATTCGGCAGGCGAGAGGTAACCGTTACTAGGGTAGACACAATGACAGCAATGAGGTAGGAGGGAAATAATTTTATCAAAAAGGATGGGAATTGGCTAATACATTATATTTAAAAAATGATCACTCGCATCATTACCAGATTAAACGGTGATCAGTGTGATGGGGATACCCCTTTAAGGTGAAATATGACCGGGTCGTGAAAGGGTTAATAAGGAGATTGAACCCTTGTTGAGGACTCCTGGGCTCTATTTTGATGTATAGTTTGGTAGACTTGCTCCTGCTGCAGTGGCTTTCAGTTTACAAGGTTTTTAGCTTCTGAGATTTATCTTAACCTCTTACGGACACAGGGCGTACAGGTACGCTCTGATGTTCGAGTCCTTAAGGAAATCATTCAGCAGGCACTCTTTGACAATGCCAAGGGGGGTAAAATCAGTTTTGAATACCTTGAGGGGTGTACTTTCTTAGATGGAGTCACTTTTTTGCAGTTTCTACTCTAGGGGTGCATCAGGGGGCTTCAAATGAGACATGGTGTCTAAAAACCAGTCCAGCAAAATCTGCCTTCCAAAAACCATATGGCGTTCCCTTCCTTTTATGCCCTGCTGTTTGGCCATACAGCAGTTTACGACCACAGATGGGGTGTTTCTGCAAACTACAGAATCAGGGCAATAAATATTGTTTTGTTTGGCTGTTAACCCTTGCTTTGTTACTGGAAAAAATGGATCACAATGGAAAATTTGCCCAAAAAAATCAAAATTGTGAAATCTTTTCTCCATTTGCCATTAACTCTTGTGGAAAACCTAAAGGGTTAACAATGTTTGTAAAATAACTTTAGTATACCTTGAGGGGTGTAGTTTCTAGAATGGGGTCATTTTTGGGTGATTTTATTATGTAAGCCTCACAAAGTGACTTCAGATCTGAACTGGTCCTTTAAAAACGGGTTTTTGGAAAATTTCTGAAAAATGTCAAGATTTGCTTCTAAACTGTAACGTCCCCAAAAAATAAAATTGCATTCCTAAAATGATCCAAACATGAAGTAGACATATAGGAAATGTAAATTAATACCTATTTTTGGAGGTATTACTATGTACTATAGAAGTAGAGAAATTGAAACTTGGAAATTTGCTAATTTTTCCAAATTTTTGGCATATTTTGTATTTTTTTTTATAAATAAAAATGAATTTTTTTGACTCCATTTTACCTGTGTCATGAAGTACAATTAAAAAAAAATCTCAGAATGGCCTGGATAAGTAAAAGCGTTTTAAAGTTATTCGCACATAAAGTTACACTGGTCAGATTTGCAAAAAATGGCCTAGTCCTTAAGGTGAAATATGGCCGTGTCCTTAAGGGGTTAAAGAGGACCTTTCATGGGTCCAAAAAATATGAACTAAGTAGCAGGAGGTGTAGAGCGGTGCCCAGGGATCTAAGTTGACTTAATATTATTCCTGGGCGCTGCTCCGTTCGTCCGCTCTGGCTCCTGCTACATTCAGCAGTCGGAACAACGGGGAGGAGACATCAGCCTCTCTCCCTGGGCGTTCCTTCTCCCTGACAGCAGCGCTGTCCAATCCGAGCACAGAACGTCACAGCCAAGGAGTAAAACCTCCCTAGCTGTGACGCTCTGCGCTGCGATTGGACAGATCTACTGTCAGGGAGAAGGAACACCCAGGGAGAGAGGTCCTCTTTAAACCTTCTGAGATTTTGTTTATAGTTGGGATGAGCAACCTCTGGCACTCCAGCTGTTCTGGAACTACAGCTCTCAGAATCCTCTTTTCACTCCTATGGTAGTTACAAGAACAGTCAAGTAAGTATGCATGCTGGGAATTGTAATTTCACAACAGCTGGAATGTCGAGGGTTGCTGATCCCTGGATTATTGGTTTCAGCTTATAGCGATGAAAAAGTGAAAAAAAAAGATCTGGGCATTAAGGCCCAAAAAAGGCTAATCACCAAGGGGTTAAAATATTAAAACACAAGATACCACTACATATGTGGTATTACTATAATTGTACTGTTCAAGATAATGAAGGGAGTAGGTCAGTTTTACCGTTTAATGATGTAAAAACAAAACTCATAAAACTGGTGAAATTGTTGCCATAGAAACCCATGCAGTGTAGTAGGTCCCTAAATAAAAACAAATATAATTAACCTCTCAGCCAACTACCTATATCACCATGGACGCTGTGACATACATAGTTTGCAATATAATAATGCTTCCTGAACATGCACTACTCACAAAAAGTTACGGATATTTGACTTGTGGGTGAAATTTCAGGGTGAACCTGAAATGCACTAACTTTTTACAGATTAATTTAATGTGACCTACATGTGAATACATATGTCCAACTATTCAGTGTTTCAGTACTTTTGCACAACTTGCTGTTCTCTAACAAGGAGGTTAACAGCAAAATTCAGAACAGGTGTTTGATCCATGAATTGCCTATTAAATTTCCTAGTTCAATTAGAATTGGTATTTAAACAGTCGTCCTCATCATGCGGTTCATATTTTGACATCATGAGACCAAGACAACACCTAACAATCAACAGTACCTCGCCATTGACAAGGCTTCAAGCAGGATGTTCTCTGACTCAAGTGGCCATTAAGCTTAGAGTGTCGCCAGCAGGGATAGAGACTGGAAGAGTCACAGAGTCATAGAAGTGGTTGTCCTTTGTTCACATCCCACACTGATGACTGCTTCATTGTGAACAATGCCCTTCGAAACCAAATGATAACTGCCACACAACTCCAGGCACATTTAAGGGAGTGTCACGTCAGACCATTCAAAACTGTTTACATCAGCGTGGTCTGCATGCTAGATGACCAGCAAGTGTACCTGAACACACTGCCATGGACCAGGGACCATCTACGCTGGACAAGGGACTAGTGGGCCTCAGTGCTATTCAGTGATGAAAGTCAATTCACGAGAAGCAGAAATTATGGCCGCCAACGATGTTGGATTCATCAAGGAAAGCACTGTGCATCAGCCCATGGTTGTCACCAGACGAGCCTTTGGTTGTAGTGGTGTTACAATGTGGGCAGGTTTGTCTAGTCAATACAGAACTGCCCTACACTTTAATTGTACAGTGATATGCCCGTTTTACTTGAATAACATCATTAATCCAGTTATTGTGCCACTGTATGAACATCATAGACCTAATTTCAGCTTCATGGACGACAATGCACCAGCTTATTGTGGTTGCATATTTAGGGAACGGCTGCTGGAGACTGGGGAACCTCAAATGGTGTGGCCTGCACTTTCCCCAGACCTGAATCCCATTAAAAACGTATGGGATCAGATAAATTGCCGTGCAGAGGCTCGTAACTTTGTACCCCAGGACCTCAATGACCTGAGGGCCGCCGTTCAAGCAGTGTGTAATGCTATGCCTCAGCAGACAGTAAGTCAACTTGTGAACAGCATGAAATGTCGTCAAGCTGTAATTAATGCTCAAGGCCACACGACAAGTTATTGAGACATTGACATGTTATGTGGCAGTATACCCACCACTGTTAGCTTTTGTTTTAATAAATTGAGGAAATCACCATTGCATGCTTCTACTAAAATACTGTACTTTCATCATGTAATATCACTATGGATTTTATTCGAAAGCCAAATATCCCTAACTTTTTGTGAGTAGTGTACCTTATATCAGGTGCACAAAAAAGATTATCTGTCATTTGTTTTTATTTCTCAAATTTAGCCTCTTTCTGCATACAATAAAAATTTCTGAACGCAAGGTTCTTTCTGAGACCTTTGTTCTACGTGAATACTTGCTATGTTGCCAAGAAAAAAAGTACATGTATTTGGGGATTGATTTGTGGCATAAATTTGACTGGTAAACTAGTTACATGAAATTGCAATAGGGAGAAACAAAATTAGTACAGTATTTTTCGCTTTATAAGACGCACACCAAAGTGGTGGGGGGTGTTAGTGTGTCTTATAAAACGAACACTGATACTTCGCTGGTCTCTATGCTGCACAGCGCGGCCTGCGAAGTTTCAGTGGGGAGGAAGGAGACGGGGACACTCGCGGCGGGGCCACTGCATGCCACCGTAGTTAGCAAGTACTACAGCAGGGTTTGGGCTACTTTTACATAGATTAAGCTTTATTTGAATATGGTATACGTTACAGCTGTGTGCTGTCTTCCCGCCTCCTCCCTCCCCACTGATACATCACTAAAATACACTTATGGGGATATCTGTGGATGACACTTATGGGGATATCTGTGGATGACACTTATGGGGATAGCTGTGGATGACACATATATAGCATATTCCCATAACCGTGTCCTCCACAGATATCCCCATAAAGGTGTCCTCCACAGGCCACCATTAGTTCAAAAGCACACCTTTTGGTTCAAATTTTTTTTTCTTATTTTCCTCCTCAAAAACCTAGGTGCGTCTTATCATCAGGTGCGTCTTATAAAACGAAAAATATGGTATTTTACCCTATATGAAACATACCAAATTATATAAGATACTGTTTCTGCTTTTGTATCACACTAAAACCCTATCTGTGCCACAGGGGAAAAAAAAATCTACTCAAACTATAAAACTGAAAGAAATATTAGAATGTGTCATTCTAAACTTTGAAATTTTGTTATTGTGATATTCAGGTATCTGAAGTCCTTGGCCTTGAAAGGGTTGATTAAAAAGTCATTGTAAATGCAATCTAGAAAAATTATAACATGAATGAATTATTTTATAGCACTTAAATTTGTATTTTGCCAACAGATACAAGCTGGCAGAGAATATTGACGCCCAACTGAAGCGTATGGCCCAGGACTTAAAGGACGTTATAGAACATCTTAACACAACTGCAGGTCCTGGAGATGCCACTAATCCAGTGAGTAATTGCATACATACATGTCTAATTAAGCAGGGTTCGATGTGCTTAATCTTTGTTCAGATTGAGGATCAAACTGTAGAAGAAGCTCTTCTTTTATGTTTTATGTTTGGTCATTGAATATTTATAACCCCTTCATGACGGGACTTTAAAGATGGCCGACTGTTTTTCACAGCTGTAACGTAATGTGAATTTGAAAGATTTGAGAATAAATAAGCTTACACAGGCTAAGTGAATAAATTTATTTACTAAGTGATTAAATATACGATAACACAAATCGCATACTGAATAATAAAAAGTAAATAAACATCACTAGCCTAAATGTGCAATATGGGGTGACACTTCGGTCGCCATGTTCTAGCACATGGACGACACCCCAGGGTGTATCAACAGAGAGGGTAAATCAATACTTACATCCTACCTAGAATGAAGTCTTCAATGGAGTGCCCTGAGTGAATGTGTGTCACAGAGTTTAAACATTTTAGCCCCTTCTTCAGTGTGCAGCATGCATGTCTCTGAGATCACTAAGGAATGTCGGTCTTGTCCGCCCAATAGGGGATGGGTACTAGATTACAAGGTAAATAATTACACAGAATGTTAATAATAAAAGGAAACTGATTTAAAGGGACAGAAACAATCAGTACTTTAAAAAACCCTTACAATACAACAGCATATACCTGGTGGCAGGGTCTGTGAATGGCGATTGCAAACATTTAAAGGGATTATCTGGGAATTTGATATTGATGATTCATGCACAGGACCACCACCAATTAGCTGTTTAAAGAGATATTGATGCTCTGTGCATGATTAGGCATCTTCCTCAGCCAGTGATGTACATCGGTCATGTGGCCTACGTACAGCACAGTCCCATTCAGGTGAATGGGCTAAGCTGCAATACCAATCATAGCAGCTATATAGTATATAGCACTGTTCCTTGTGAGGAGGCTGCATTGATCACTAGAGCTAATCAGTGAGGCTGTCGGAGATCCCTGCCTATCTGATATTAATGACCTACACTAAGAATAGGCCATCAAATGGCACCTAGATGGCACCTAAAACCCCTCAGATGCTGTGGGCAGTTGCAACCAATGCATCTGAGCAGTCTTTTTCCGGGGATTGAATTCCCATGCCAAGAAGGAGTAAGCCATTTAGTTGCTATGGCAAAATTGGGCATTCTAAGGCCTCATGCACACGGCCGTGCGCGGACCGTGGTATCCCGGTCTGGAATCCAGCTGACAGCAGGAGCGCATGGCGTCATTGGTTGCTCTGACGCCGTGCGCTTCATGCCGCTGCTGGACTACAGTAATTGGTGTATTACAGTAGTCCAGCAGCGGCATGAAGCGCACGGCATCATAGCAACCAGCTGTCAGCTGGATTCCAGGCCAGGATACCACGGTCTGCGCACGGCCGTGTGCATGAGGCCTAAAGCAAAGACCTTATGGCAGAGCTTGATAGGAGCACACTGAATCTCCAATAAATTGCACTGTTAAATCATTGCATTTTATGGGAGAAGCGGTCAGGTGATTTTATGTTCATAAAGCGAAAAAATCTATAAAAAATAAAAAATTAGCATCACCACATCCCAAAATGCCCATATTATTAAAATATAACAGTATATATCCTGTACGGTGGATGGTGTATCGATAATATAAAGTTATAATGGACAATTTGGCTTTTGTATGGTCATTTCCCCTTCCAAAAAAAAATAAAAAATAAAAGGATAACAGTCTTACGCCAAAATGGTATCAATAAAAAACACAGATCGCCGCCCTGCAAAAATAAGACTGTGGACATAAATATAAAAAAAGTTACGGGGGTCAGAATAATATGGCAATGTGATATCACTGTAATCATACTGACCTTTAGAAAAAGGTCAGTTTTACCACATAGGGAACACAATACAAATGAATCCTATGAAACTATGGTGGAATTGCATTTTTTTCCTGTTCCACCCCTTTTGGAATTTTGTTTCCAACTTCCCACTACATCAGATGCAATATATAATGGTGTCATTTGAAGGTACAACTTGTCCCACCAAAAAAAAAAAAAGCTCTCATACGGCTATGTACAGTAAATGGAAAGCAAAATGGAAAATCACTGAGCCCTTAAAGGGGTTGTGTCACTTCAGCAAGTGGCATTTATCATGTTGAGAAAGTTATTACAAGAAACTAATGTATCGTTATTATCCGTATTGCTTCCTTTGCTGGCTGGATTCATTTTTCTATCATTGCTTGTTTCCATGGTTATGACCACCCTGTAGTCCAGCAGCAGTTTGCCTTGCTTGCACACTATAGGAAAAAGCCTATGTGAGCTCCCGCTGTCCCAGCCACCAGAGAAGCCGGCTCTTTCCTATCATGTGCAAGCACGGCCACCACTGCGTAACTGCAGGGTGGTCGTAACCATAGAAACAAGCAGTGGAGGCAAAATGGATAATACATTTGTACCTTGTATTAACTTCCTCTACATAATAAATTATATTTACTGTAGTGAGACAACCCCTTTAAGGGGTCAAGTGCCTAAAGTAAGTGTATGTGACCAAATAAACAAAATGGTTTCCACACCTTGTAATCATTGACAAAAAGAGGTTGATTCCTTACAATAAGCTGATATGAAGTATGTAATCGTGTCAATTTATATATATACATATATTTTGCAATCACAGCTGCAGCAGATCTGTAAAATCTTGAATGCTCATGTGGATTCATTGCAGTGGATCGACCAGAATTCAGGTGAGTGCTGCAAGCAACAACTGTTCTTATCAGAACAGAGTGAATGAGTTAACTTATGTTTGATTTAACCACAATTTTGGATAGAAAAAAAATAACGTAAGGAACAAGGCTGTTTGATGCAATTTTGAGTGACTGTTTTTAACTTTCTTCCCATAGCTCTTCTTCAAAGGAAAGTGGAGCAAGTGGCAAAGGAATGTGAGAGTCGGAGGAAGGAACAGGAGAGAGGATTTTCTATTACATTTGACTAACCTAAATGATACTCACTTTAGTAGTGTGTTTGGTTACGTTTTCTTCTGTTTAAATTGTTATTCCCTTATTGCTAATTTTTCTATTTGTTTTCCCTATCCAAAATATAAATGTTATAGTGCTACTTTCACATTAGCGTTAATATTTTCCTGCATTGAGATCCGTCATAGGGTCTCAATACGGAAAAAAAAACGCTTCTGTTTTGTCCACATTCATTGTCAATGGGGACAAAATGTAGCTGAACAGAACGGAATGCTCCAAAATGCATTCCGTTCCGTTTGGTTGCGTTTTCATACCGGAGAGCTTTCCATCCTGGGATGCGGAGCAAAACTGATCCATCATGACCCACATTGAAAGTCAATGGAGACGGGTCCGTTTTCTCTGACACAATAGAAAACAGATCCGTCCCTTATTGACTTTCCATGGAGTTCATGATGGATCCGTCTTGGCTATGTTAAAGATAATACAACCGGATCCGTTCATAACGGATGCAGCCAGTTGTATTATCAGTAACAGAAGCGTTTTTGCTGAACCCTACCGGAGCCAGCAAAAACGCTGATGTGAAAGTAGTCTAATGCAAGCCTTAGGGAAAGGAAAGTTATAGGGCCCTTCCGCATCCACAGCAACTGTCGCTCTAAGATGAGACATGCACAGTTCTTGTATACATTCAATGAATAAAGAAAGTTTACTTGGTTCAGTTGTCCACAATAGGAAATCTTTCCATTTATTTCTTAAGCAGTAGTTCAGCATCACCACCACCATCTGTTGTGTCCCTATAGAGGAAAGGTACATTAAATGTTCATCTGAGACTGACATTTACATTGGGAGACTCTATTTTTTTTCCCAGTTTATTATTTTGTGTAACCACAGTAGTCTAGAGTTACTTAACATCACAAAAATATCACAATGTCGCGATATATCGTTCAGAGGTTAGAGGCACAAAACATGAAGATATTAAGGTAATGTTAAGTAATGTTGTTAAGGTGCCTTGCAATATCCTTAAAGGGCATTTGTAAGCAGATTTTTACATATGAAACTGTCTGACATGTTGCATGAGCGATTGCCAGTTGAAGGCATCAGTGTTAGTTCATATGTCCATATGCGCTGCGTTGCTGAAAAAAAATGAAGTTTTAATGTATGCAAATGAGTCTCTAGGAGCAACAGGGTCTTTACCGCCGTTACACCTAGAGGCTCTGGTCTGTGCAACTGCTGTGCCCTGTGCACTTCATAATCACACCTGTACAGCGCTGGCCAGGAGTTTAAAGGGAACCGGTCACCATGTTTTGACATCTAAAACTGAATGTATCTTCAAGTTTGTCTACCTTGATAGCTCCAAGCGATCCACCCATAACCTTCTCAGGACTAACCTGTCCTATTATATCACCCTCTAAAGCGTTCCCGCAGTTATGCTCATTTGAATAAATAATTCCTTCCCCTCACACCATCAGAGCCTATTTCCCTCCCCCTAGACTTTGATTGACATGGCAGCGAATCTGCTAGATTTTATCTATAGGGGCGTTTCTAAGGCGGAGCTGAGGAGCTTGACTCAGAGAAAATATGACTCTTCTCTGGTAACACAAGTAAGATATGACTCTCTGTTAATTTGCATAAAAGGCGGAAAGTACAAAATGCATCACACTTATTTAAATTGGCTGCATGAAATTAAAAGTGTAATTTATATGTTTAGGGCAACACAATAAACATTTAGAAATGCTCAGTGAGGGTAACCTAGTAGAGGTGACAGGTTCCCTTTAAAGATGGCAACTGCCTGTTGCAAGGCTCCCTAGGAATACAGTTTTTCATACACTCCAATTATAATGAGGCAAACCTGGTCCAGCTTCCACCAGATAAAACGCTGACCTTTATTAATCCAAATGCTTTTTGTCCTAAGCACATCGCTGCTTCTGCATCACATTACCAGCAGGTGAGCGTTATACCGTAGGCAGTGCTGTTTGGAACTCCAATGCTAATGCATTGGACTGTATTAGAGAAGCAATGTGATGATTGCTTGTTATACTTCCCTATGGAAACCTTTAAAAAACATTTTTTTTTTATCATTTCCCCCTTTCTCCAAAAATAAAAATACATAAACCATAAAAAAAACACATCATGGGCATTACCGCATGCGAAAATGCCCGTACTACTAAAATATGAAAATATTTATCCCATACGGTAAACGGCGAAACTGAAAAAATTCAAAATGCAACAATAAAAAGTATAGATTGCCCTGGAAAAATTGATCCCTCACATAGCTCTGTGCTCAACAAAGTTATAGGGGTCAGAATATGGCAACAAAAAGAAATCATTTTTTTCAAGGTTTTTTTTTTGTGTGTATTAAAACGCAAGAAAAACAGTATCTGTGGTATCACCGTAACTGTACTGACCTTGCGAATGGAAGTAACAGGTCAGTTTTACCATAAAGGTAACGCCATAAAAACAAAATCCATAAAACTTATGCAGAATGGTGTTTTTTTGTTTTAGTTTTTTCCAGTTTTTCCCTACATTGTATGCAATATTAAATGGTGGAATTAGAAAGTCCAAATTGTTTGCCAAAAAACAAACCCTCATACAGGTATGTGAACAGAAAAATAAAAAACTTATGGCCCCCGGAAAGGCAGGGAGTGAAAAACGAAAGAAACCTTTGGGCTCTCCAATTACACTTTTCTTTACCTTTTCCCAACCAATATCCTCACTTGAATATTCTGACATTGCAGCATCTTCTACCATTGTTTAAAGTTCTTTTTAGTTGAATTGTTAACACCGCTCTATATAGGGAGGAAATGGTAGTATGCCTTGGACTCACCATTGTATTTTGTGCTTTATGCTCGGGATTGTTTAAGTTCAGTTTTACAGAAAGACCTTAATTGGTAAAATTGCAAGAAGTGCTTGCTGATATCCCATACCACTCAGAGTTCCTGGAGACTTCACCAGCATCTCTCATCTGGACATACAGTAGTGTAAAAAATCTAATAAATAGCAAAATCGTTATAACTTTTATTTCCGCTTATGCACTGGAAATACTACACATTAAATTTCAAAACGATAACAAAATCCAGTATCCAGTTTATTTTTTTTTTTAAACTCGTTTTATTGAAATATAACAAGCAGAGCATCGTACATGAAAGAAGTACAATATGTGACATTGCATACAATGAGCATGACAATAAAATGAGGCATTATGGGCTCTCATTTGTCGATTGAGACATGGCATTAAGGTATCCGGAATACCAGGGTATAAGGTGTAACTAAACACATAGGCATACATTGGTGCAATATTGAGGTGACAGTGACTACACATTATGAGATGAAGCCCCCCATGGGACAAGTAAGTCCCTAAGTGGCGGAACACATATGAGAGGATGTTACGGTTGAAGGAGATGCACACCATGCCCCCCAAATTTTTTCAAATTTTTGTGGACATCCTCTGCGGGTATACATTATCTTCTCTAAAGGTATAACATTATTGACCAATGTTTTCCACTGGCCGACCGTGGGGGGCCTGTCCGCCATCCAACGGAGGGCAATCGCCTTCCTGGCAAGGAAGAGGGACTCCCTTAGAAAGATGAGAACATGATGCGAACTAGAATCATCGTCCACAATTCCCAAAAGGCATTTTTTGGGACACAGTGTGAGTGAGCCCGGAATCAGGTCGGACAGGATCCCCACCACAGACCTCCAGAATGATTGTATGTAATCACATTCCCAGATGAGATGCCAAAAATCTGCATATTCTTGTGAGCACCTGTGACAGCCTGTGTGTGGCAGTCTGCCCATTTTGAATAGTCGGGACGGGGTAAGATAACACCTATGTGTAATACAGAGTTGGATCAATCTATTGGTAAGAGAAGGAGACACCATCATAGGTGCCAATAGAGCTTCATTCCATTCTTCTGCTGATAAATCAGGAATATTTCCCCTCCACCTGCTTTCAGAACCCAGGGGAGAGGCCGTCATCCTCAGATGCAACATGTGGGTGTATACAGCAGAAATCAGCCCCTTCGGCCCCTGAGTTCTGAAAATGCCAATGAGTGGATATGTGGAAACACTTCGCTTAAGTACTCTAAGTTGCGTCTGGGCAGCGTGTCTCAACTGTAAATACCTGAAGAAGTGGGGACGCAGTAGCCCAACTTTGGTCTGTAGTTGTGAAAAGGAGAACATGATGCCATTTTCATATAAATCCTTTAGACAGTGCACCCCATAACTCTTCCATATCACCTCCCCTCACAGTGTAATAAATGAGGGAACATTGGGTTACCCCATAATGGAATGTCGTCTGGCAAGTCATTGTACTGCCTCAGTTTCGCTGCTCTCCACACTTGATGTGCTAGCCTGTGTATCCGCAGAGGAGTTCCTGTTATGGAGGACATTCCCTCCAGCACCGGCCACAGACTAAGGAGCTGGAGGTGTGTCTGTAGGTAATACTCTGAGTTGGGAAGAGGGTCCTGGGTTACCCATGGCACCAGATATCGCAGCTGACCGGCAATGAAGTACAAAAAGAGGTCCGGCAGAGCCGCACCACCCCCGTCCCAGCTTCTCTGAAGAGACCGCAGGGCCAACTTTCGCCTGTTTTTACCCCAAATAAAAGTCGCCATGGCTGAGTGTAGTTTATCAAAGAATGCCATGGGGAGTGGAGTGCATGCATGTTCTAGGAGATAGAGTGCCTTAGGTTGGAGTATCATTTTAATTAGATTCAGTCTCCCCATGATGGATAGGGGTAGGGTGCTCCATGATTTAAACTTGTCCAGAAAGTAAGCCTCAAGGGGAATCGTATTTAGCTCGTGCGATAGGGCAGGATCCTTGGTAATAATGACGCCCAGGTATTTAAATCTGTCAACTACCATTAAATTATGGAACACTGGGGGCCAGTCTGGGCACCACAAGGACATAAGGGCGGATTTAGCCCAATTAATATGGAGGCCCGAAAATAGACCAAACCGCTCTATGATGTCAATAGCTCTAGGTAGGGTGGTTTCCACAGAGTCCATGTACAGAATAAGATCATCTGCATACAGCCCCAGACGGTCCTCTCTGGTTCCCAGGGATACACCACTAAAAACTCTATCTTGCCTGATCCTCAACGCCAAGTGTTCAATAGCCACAGCAAATAACAGGGGGGACAGAGGGCACTCTTGTCTGGTCCCTCGATACAATCTAAATGAGGTAGACAGAGAGCCATTTATCATAATGTTCGCAGTGGGAGATCGGTATAGAATGGTGATCCATTTGATAAATGAGGGACCAAAGCCAAAGCATCTGAGGGTCTGTTCCAAATATGGCCATTCGACTGAGTCGAACGCCTTGGCCGTGTCCAGCGCGGCCAAGGCCCATTCTCTACCGCTCGCACACCCGATCTGGGCCACTACTTGGGCCCGTCTGATGTTACTGGACGTTGATCGGCCCGGTATAAAACCAGTTTGGTTCTCATGTATAATGGACAAGATTACCCTGTTAAATCTGTTAGCTAATATTTTTGCAAGAATTTTATAGTCCAGATTTAAGAGGGATATAGGACGGTACGATCCACACTCCAGCGGGTTCTTATCTGGTTTCAATAGTACCACTATGGAGGCTTCATATAGAGACTCTGGGAGCACACCTTCATCAAATGATGCCTGAAACATGCTCAATAGTTGTGGTCCCAGAATATCCACGTATTTTGAGTAAACCTCCAGTGGGAGTCCGTCCGGTCCTGGGGCCTTACCAGGGTTTAAGTCCTTGATCGCCGTAGTAACCTCGTCTAATGTGATCGCCCTCTCCATTAACTCCCTATCAGAATCTGACAGTCTTGGGTGTGAGATCTCATGCAGGTAATCCCCTAATGTAGAATTGGAGTATTGAGCATTGGAGCTGTATAAATCTCTGTAGAACTCCCCAAAGCGCTCCAAGATCCCCCCGGGGTCATCAATCACAGATCCAGCAGCATCCGCAATGCGTAGTATCGGGGGAGCCATATTATTTCTACGTATCACCTGGGCAAGTACCTTACCTACTCTACTGCCTTGTTCAAAGGACTGCTGTTGTAAAAACATTATACTACGGACGCTTTTCTCCTGTAAATGGGTCATGTATTGCCTGCCTGCCATCATCCAGACTACTCTACGGTCTTCCGTGGGGTTAGTGGTATATTCCCGCTCAGCTTCCCTGCAACGTTCGCTCAGCTCTTCCTCCCTACGTCTAGCGGATTTCTTTACATAGGATATGGAGGACCTGAGACATCCCCGCAAGAAGGCTTTCAGTGTCTCCCACAGTAAGGCCGGATGAGTATCAACAGTATTAACGGATAAAAAGGTTTGGAGTTGGTCAGGAATACGATCATTCACTGATATCAATTGGAGCCAGAACGGATGGACCCGCTGTTTGGGAGATCTCCTATCTGTGTCAGGGTTAATTATGACTGCAAGTACAGGGGCATGGTCAGATGGACCCTGGGTGCCATATGATACATCTCTTGTTGCCATGTATGTACCGCTGTCGCCCAGTATATAATCAATTCTGGATAGGGCCCCTCTAGAAGGGGTAAAGCAGGAATATTCTATGCGGTTTGGAAACTTTACTCTCCAGATATCAAGCCACCCCAGTTCATTCAGAAAACGCGCCAGAGCAGACATAGATGGTCGGATGATGGGCCCTAGCGTCGGGTTGCGGAACCTATCCCTCGCTTCATCCAGCGGCATGTTGAGGTCTCCCATGCCTAAAATCCTGGCAGATGGGTATTGTGCTGCGAATCCTGCCGCCGTTTGAAGCAGGGAGAGACTAGCCGGTGGAGGGTTGTATAGATTGAGTATAACATACGGTACCCCATTTATATGAGCATATGCAAACACAAATTTACCATCTGGGTCTACACAGGAGTGGTGGAGCTCCCACCGCACCGTCCTGTGAATCAGGAGAGATACCCCTCTGGAGTACGAATTACCATAGGCGCTCTCCACCCATTGTGCCCAAGGTTTCTTAACTCTCCCACTGGTTTCCATGGTTAGGTGGGTCTCTTGGAGGCCCAAAATGTGAGGTGCATAACTACGAATATGTGCAAATACAGCCATGCGTTTCCTTGGACCGCCCATACCCCTTATGTTCCATGACATTACTCTGATTTCAGCCATGGTACCTGCGCGTATTGATAGTGAGGATAGTCAACCGACCACTGGAACTCACGGTGGCGGTCATGAAACATTACATATACATTGCACTGTGTGTACATGATGGATGCTCTGACAACAGTTAACACTAAGAACCAAAACATTGATATTCCTAACATGGAATAAGCAGAAGGGTTAATGCTACATTCAAGATAATGTGTGGCCATAAATATGCGGGGGACCTGCACAGTGTAAATAGGTGTAATATCAGTGCAGGTAGAGAGTCAGGTTCCCGCCGCATATATGTCACCTGCTATTATGATTATCATGAGTCAAGGGAGACAATGGAGCACGGTAGGGTCAACATGTCCCTGAGACAACACTCTCCATATTGGCATACATTACCAAACCATAGTCCAGGATTAGTAGGCGAAGAGGCCAACCTCATGAGGGGAAACGAAAGGTTAACATAAAGTCCCGCAGAGTTGGTTAAAGTCCATCTTCAGGGTGCTTTATCTAGGAGGCGAACGGCGAGATCTTCTAGATAGCCAGTCCTCAGCCTCTGCAGGGTTAGAAAAGAAGGTAACCTTGTCTCCATCGATGATTCTCAGGCGGGCCGGGTAAGCCATCGAATATTTAATGTTGAGCCCACGCAGGCGTCGTTTAACAGAGGTGAAAGTGGCTCTTCTTTTCTGCAATTCTGCAGAGAAATCCGGATACAAAGACACGGTCGCCGATCCATGTGTTAGGTTCTGCGTGACTCGGGCCTGGGCTAAAATAAGATCCCTGTCGTGCCAATTCAGCATGCGAGCCAGAAGTGGCCTCGGCGGAGCGCCAGGAGGAGGCTGCCTGGCAGGGACCCGGTGAGCTCTCTCCACAGCATACGCGGTGGAAAAGGCTGCATTGGGGAACACCGACCTGAACCAGTTCTCCAGGAAAGTCGCGGGATTCGGGCCTTCCACCCTCTCCGGCATTCCGATTATGCGGACGTTGTTGCGTCTGGCACGGTTCTCCAGGTCATCGCACTTTTGCCGCCATAGGTCCACCGAAGCTTCCACCGCAGCCAGTCTTGCCGGAATAGGATTGGTGAGATCCTCCAGGTCGGACACGCGGGTCTCTGTGAGCCTGACCCGCTCCCGGAGCTGCTGGACATCATGGCGCAGAAGGCCCAGGTCCACCCGTACCTCATCAATCTTCCCGGTGAGTGAGGCCTGGCACCCGGTGATAGCCGCCAGCAGCTGTTGATGCGATGTCTGCAGGGTCAGCTCAGGTTCTGCCTCGGCGTCTGGAGAGGTCTGCTGGGCCGCTTGGCCTCTAGTTGAGTGCGCACGTGTAGGCGAGGAGGCCGCGGCGCCATGTTGGTTTTCCTGCCGCGCGTATTCTTTAAGGCGCTCCGCCGCCATCTGCGCCTTACTAGGGCTCATTGTTGGTTTCCTACCCTCACGGTGAGCTAGGTGTACCGGCTGTGTCGAGTCTTAGCAGGTGAGGTGATCAGGATGATAAGCGGGAGCCGGAGCTGCTCTCAGATGCGTCCAGCCATCACGGCAGTTAGCCACGCCCCCCATCCAGTTTATTTTTTACAGAAAGTAAAGAAAATAACATTAGGCGGTTCTAAAAAATAGCAGTGCCAGCATTTTTCTTTAAAGGGAACCTGTCTCCTAGAAATCAGCTATTAAACTGTTTATAGTACCTTATAGTGCCCCATAGTCATGTCCTAATGTAGTTTTTCTTCCTTTTCCTGGATTTAAATTCATGTAGAAATCACTATTTTAATTTTGTGCTGCCCCGTGCTTCAAGTCATGCTTGAAGTCAAGGGGGCAGCGGCCTGCGCGTCTGTAATCCAGCTGTCCCCGTCCCCCGGCGCCTTGATTGACATGCCACATTTTCAAGCCGGGACCGCGCTCTCACCCCGCATGCGCAGTAATGGGCTGCTGTAGCGCCGGAGACGGGATCACACTACAGCAGCCCATTACTGCGCATGCGGGGTTCAGATCGGCTGCTCCATTGGGGTGCTTTCTCTTGCTGCCCTGTACATTATGTTAATTAGTAGCATTGGCACAGGGAGGAGGAGATGGCTGTGTTTCTCAATCACAGAGCAGACCGTCACAGCCAGGGAGAAAAAAAAGCTTAATTTGTTACCTGTTTTCTCCTGAATACAGCAACACCCCATATGTGGTGGTAAACTGCTTCGGGGGCACATGGCAGGACTTTATTTTTTTTACATCATTCACCAGAGGGGGCATATCATGTGATATTTTTATAGAGCAGGTTGTTACGGGTGCGGCGATACCTAATGTGTATTATTTTTACACATTTTAATTTAAGATTTACACAGTAAAAGCATTTTGACAAGAAAAATATCTGGGAGGGGGTTTGTTACCATTTGGGCGATTGTCTTGCGTAGGGTCTCACTTTTTGTGGGATAAGATGACTGGTACCAATTTGAAGTGCATACGCCTTTGTTTGCTTGGTATTACACTTTTTGTGAGGCAAGGTGACCAGAAAATGGCTGTTTTGGTACGGTTTCTTTTGTTGTCCCTTTTTTTACGCCGTTCACCTTACGGGGTGGATCATGTGATATTTTTATAGAGCCGGTAGATACAGACGTGGCAATAGCTAATATGTCTACTTTTCTTTCTTTTTTTTCTCCTATTTTTTAAGAATTTTTTTTATAACTTAATTTTGGGAAAAGGACTTCTTTTTTTTTTTTTTTTTTTTGAAACTGCGGGTTACTGCAGTGCGAGGACTCGACAGTAATATTGCACATGCCGCAGTCAGAGAGGGTTAATACTCCGGCATCTGTGTTTTCACTAGCAGGTCCCCAGCTATCAGTGACTACTGAACCCCTGCCGCTGTTTTTCAGTTTTGTTTTTTTTTTTTTTTTTTTTTTATAATTTTATAACTTTTTTTTTTTAGAAAAAATAAGTTTTGAATAATTTTAGGAGTGTAGTTTTTAAAATGGGGTAATTTATGGGTGGATTCTATTATGAAAGCGCCTTAAAAAAAATGCTTCCAAAAGTCTAAGCTTTCCAATGTTGTAAAAAGATAAAATGACATTAAAAATATGCAAGTATACATATGGTGAATGATTATTTTGAGACAAATCACTGTCTTAACCCCTTAGTGCTTTTTGACGTGTATACTCGTCAGGGAGCACTGCTATTTGGCGCTCCATGACGAGTATACACGTCATGGCATCAAACTTTACACACAGCCAGGGATCTCTGCTTACTGCCCCGGATCTAATGAGGGCGGTCCCGGGCCAGTGAGTGCTCTTATTGGCTAGTCTTTACAGACTAGCCAATCAGACGATCCTAATGCCGGCTGACAGGTTCTGATCCCCGCAGTCCGATCAGAACCTTTTAAATGTACATCCCCCTCAATGTGCCCCCTCCTCATTTTATGGATGGCCGGGCACGCGATTCCCACCCCCCCCCCCCCTTCTCTCATTTTCAGGATGGCCAGAGCGGTTTCGCCGCAGTGTGTCAGCACAGCTCACATTTTGCTTCAAATGGGGTTAAACCGTTGTACCGCTGTATGAAAGAAGTTAACAGAGAGGTGTTGCAGCCACCCGATACTTGACAGGATGATAGTGGGAGGGGGCCTCCTCCCTCCCCCATCAGCCTCTGTTGTGGCAGTGGCTGGTTACCATGGCAACCGGACTTACGGCTTGCCATGGTATAGCTAAGCCGGATCAGGCTTCTGCTAAAGTAGTAGTGTAATATATAGGTATCAGACCCACTGGACCTTCAAGAACCAAGTGGGTCTGGCTCAAAAATGTAAAAAAAAAAAGGTAAAAAAATAAAATTTCGCATATTTATAACTGATTTAAAAAAATAATAATAATAAAATGCACTACACATGTTTTATATCACCATGACCATAACGACCTGATCTATGAAAGGGTCATGTTACTTTCCCCAAACGGTTAATGCCATAATAGAAAAACTATTATGAAATTGAAATTTTGCCCACCTCATCTCCCAAAAAGGTAATTAAAGTGATCAAAAAATTTGTATGTACACCAAAATGGTACCAATCAAACCGGCACCTCATCCACCAAAAAATGAGCCCCTATGTGAGACAATCGCCCCAATTTTTTTTAAAAAATGGCTCTCAGACGGAGACACTAAAACATTTTTTTTTCTTTCTAAAATGCTGTTATTGTAACATAGTATATAAGACCGAAAAAAAGACATTTTTCTATCCAGTTCGGCCTGTTTCCTACAAGTTGATCCAGAGGAAGGCAAAAAAAAACGTGTGAGGCAGAAGCCAATTTTCCCCACTTAAGGGGAAAAAAAATTCCTTCCCGACTCCAATCAGGCAATCAGAATAACTCCCTGGATCAACGACCCCTCTCTAGTAGCTGTAGCCTGTAATATTATTACACTCCAGAAATACATCCAGTCCCCTCTTGAATTCCTTTATTGTACTCACCATCACCACCTCCTCAGGCAGAGAGTTCCATAGTCTCACTACTCTTACCGTGAAGAATCCTTTTCTATGTTTGTGTACAAACCTTCTTTCCTCCAGACGCAGAGGATGTCCCCTCGTCATAGTTACAGTCCTGGGGATAAATAGATGATAGATCTCTGTACTGACCCCTGATATATTTATGCATAGTTATTAGATCTCCCCTCAGTCGTCTTTTTTTCTAAAGTGAATAGCCCTAATTTTGTAGTTGCCCCATTCCAGTTATTACTTTAGTTGCCCTCCTCTGAACCCTCTCCAGCTCTGCTATATCTGCCTTGTTCACAGGAGCCCAGAACTGTACACAGTACTCCATGTGTGGTCTGACTAGTGATTGGTAAAGTGGTAGGACTGTGTTCTCGTCATGGGCATATATGCCCCTTTTGATGCAACCCATTATCTTATTGGCCTTGGCAGTAGCTGCCTGTCACTGGTTTTTGCAGCTTAATTTGCTGTTTATTAAAATTCCTTTTCCATGTCAGTGTTACCGAGTGTTTTACCATTTAATATGTGCGGGTGGACCCTAAAGTCTATCTCCTTAACCTACCACCGAGACAGCTAAATAAACCATCCTCTAAACTCTTTCTCTCATTGTGTACTGCGGCCAAGACCTTGATTGCGAAATTCTGGAGGCAGACGGCCCCCCCCACTAGGTCCTTACTGCTGTCCAGACTTCGGGAGTTTAGGAACTTGGAGCATCTCACCGCCTCCCTTAACAACACTTTGGCACAATTTGATAAGGTGTGGCGCCCGTGGGACGTCTATTCTGTCTCTCCTTGATGCCCCTTCTGCTTCCCCCTCCTCCCTCTTCTCTACTTTCCCCCTCCTTACATGTCCTGTCTGCGTCTCTGTTTTCCATGTAGTGTCTGTTCTGTGTCTGCAGGATATGCTATTTTTTATTTCTCTTTTCTAGAATAATCAGGCACTGTACTTGTATTAATCACATGTGTATTACATTGTACTTGTTGCAGATGTTACTTTTGGCCGGTGGGCCTCCTTATTTCTGCTCTTGTCTGTGCTCTGTGTTTATACAAAAACCAAAAATGGGCACTGTAGTGCCGTCAATAAAAATTTACAGTTTAAAAAAATAATATGTGCGGGTGACTTGCATTATTCCTTCCCATGTGCATAACTTTACCTTTGTCAGTGTTAAACCTCATCTGCCACTTCTCTGCCCAAGCCTCCAATCTATCCAGATCCCTATGTAGCAGAAAACTGTCCTCTTCCATGTTAATTACTTTACACAGTTTAGTGTCATCTGCAAAAATTGATATTTTACTGTGCAAGATCATTAATAAATATATTAAAGAGAATATGGCCCAATACTAACCCCTGAGGTACCCCACTAGTGACAGTGACCCAATCTGAGTGTGTACTGTTAATAACCACCCTCTGTTTTCTATTACTCAGCCAGTTACTTACCCACATACAGACATTTTCTCCCAGTCCGAGCATCCTCAGTTATATACTAACCTTTTATGTAGTACAGTAGCAAATGCTTTGGAGAAGTCCAGATATATCACATCCATCCAAAAATCCGGAGGACTTGCCTAAAATAAACACTGTACATTCGCCGCTGTCAAGTCTAGAACTTGCCTCCTCATAGAAGCTGATTAAATTAGTTTGACATGACCGATCCCTCATGAAGCCATGCTGATATGGTGTTATTTGCTTATTTTTATTGAGATACTCCAAGATAGCATCTCTTAGAAACCCTTCAAACAGTTTACCAACAGCAGATGTTAAACTTACCATCCTATAATTTCCAGGCTCTGATTTTGGATCCTTTTTGAATATTGGCACCACATTTGCTATGCGCCAATCCTGTGGAACATTCAGTATAGAGTCCGTAAATATCAGAAATAAGGGTCTGGCTATGACATCACTTAATTCCCTTAGGATATGGGGGTGTATGCCATCTTGTCCTGGCGATTTGTCTATTTTAATCTTTTTAAGTCGCTGTTGTACTTCTTCCTGGGTCAGACAGGGCACTTTTAATGGGGAATTTACTTTTACATTCTGCATTTTCCTCAGTGAATATAGTGGAGAAAAAAATATTTAATAGTTTTGCTTTATCCTCGTCGCTCTCTGCAACACCCCCCTCATTGCTATGTAGAGGGCCGACTCCTTCAGATTTATATTTTTTACTATTTATATAATTAAAGAACCTTTTTGGGTTAGTTTTATTCTTTGGCAATTAATCTCTCAGTCTCTAGTTTGGCAATTTTTATTAGTTTTTTTTACCTAAACTATAAGGAAAAAAATAGAATATCAGTGCTTCCTGGCTCCCCTCCTGTTTGTGATTTATATGCTTTCTTTTTGTCATTTATTGCTTTCTTTACAGTTCTATTTATCCACATTGGTTTCTTATTGTTTCTTAGCCTTTTATTCCTATAAGGCAGGGGTGGCCAACCTTACAGACACAGTGAGCCCAAAAAAAAGGATTACCAGGAGCCACAAGCTATACATTTACACAGTCACCGTATTTTTCGCCCTACAAGATGCACCAAGGTTGTAACAAAGAAAAATAAGAGAAAAAAAAGATTTTTCACCTGATCTGAGGTCTGATAAAAAAACATTTCATATTTTTCACCAGACCTCAGATCAGACTCCTAAATCGGATCCCCAATTCACATCTGACCTAAAATAAGATCCCCCAAACCTTATCAGACCTCCAAATCAGACCCCAATGCTCATCAAACCCAGCGTCAGACCCTCAGTGCTCAGATTCCCCCCCCCCTCATTCTCAGATCTGCCCCCCCATGCTCAGATCTGACCAACCCATGCTCACACAAGACTCCCCCATGCTCAGATGTGACCTCCATTACCTAGATCAGGACCCCTTCCCCATGCTCAGATCAGAACCTCCCGTGCTTAGATCAGACCCCCATGCCCAGTTCTATAATTT
This sequence comes from Bufotes viridis, assembly GCA_033119425.1. Lineage (NCBI taxonomy): Eukaryota > Metazoa > Chordata > Amphibia > Anura > Bufonidae > Bufotes > Bufotes viridis. The sequence goes on along the minus strand of CM065597.1, from coordinate 109,801,950 downwards.
AAAAAAAATCTCTTCCCTCTCCCGATCAGGCACTGGTATCATGTTCGGGCAGCTGCTACTTTTCAGGTCTGATACCCTCCCAACTATGACCTGATGAGCACAGCATCAGGTCATAGTACATGTCTTCATGTACTACATTCTCACACTGTGTGCATCTGGACGTAGTGAAGAGTGAGCTAGATCTGCAAAGTAGCAACGGTGCCCGATCAGGAAAAAATATCTGAGCATGGGGTGGAGAGTGAGCCAGCCTGACTGCTTCCCAGCACCACAGCAAGAGCCGCACTTGAAGAAGCAAAGAGCCACATGTGGCTGAAGAGCCACAGGTTGGCCACCCCTGCTATAAGGTATGTACCCCTCACAATTAGATGTTACAATGCTTTTAAAAATTTGTGGTTGTTTCTTTATTTTTGAGGACTTTGTCCCAGTTAGTTAGGCCTATGGCCTCCCTTAGTTGGCTAAATTTTGCTTTTTTGACGTCTGGTATTTTCGTTCCTCCCTTTAGAAACTCTCATTTTAAGGATAATTGGAAGGTTATTACTTTATGGTCACTATTTCCTAGGTGTCCCCCAACCTGCACATATGTTGTTCTATCAGGTCTATTGGTTAATACTAAGTCCAGTATGGCTGTCCCTCTAGTGGGATCCTGAACCAGTTGGGAAAGGTAATTTTCTTTGGCTATTGCCAAGAACCTGTTTCCTTTTTGGGATGTACAGCTTTGTTTCCCAGTCTATCTCTTGGTAGTTGAAGTTCCCCATAATAACGACTTCATTATGACTTGCCGCCTCCTCGTTTAGTAATAGATTTTCTGTGGACTCTGGTGTGTTCGGTGGTTTAAAATAAACTAATAGCAATGTATTATTGTTTTTTGCTCCATGTATTTCTACCCACAGTGACTCCACATGTTCATGTCCCTCACAGATGTATTCTCGAATTACGGGATTGACAGGACTTCACATAGAGGCAGAGCCCTCCCCCTCTCCGGTTTTGACGATCCTTTCTAAACAGATTGCAACCTTTTATATTAACTGCCCAGTCATAGCTATCATCCAGCCATGTCTCAGTTATTCCCACTATGTCATAGTCCTCCTCACACATCACTAATTCCAGTTCAACAGTCTTGTTAGTCAGGCTTCTTGCATTAGTATACATACATTTAACAGGTTTATGTGTATTTTTTACCCTACATCTTTCATTGTGAGCTGTTCTAGTCCCCCCTTCCATTCCTCTCCCAGTCACACTACCTCTCCTCTGGTCTCTATCTTCCCATCTTATAATGTAATTACCCTCCCCCCCCCAGTCCCTAGTTTAAACACTCCTCCAACCTTCTAGCCATCTTTTTCCCCAACACAGCTGCCGCTTCCCCATTGAGGTGCAGCCCGTCCCTACGATAGAGCCTTTAGCCGACAGAGAAGTCGGCCCAGTTCTCCAGGAACCCGAACCCCTCCCTCCTACACCAGTTCTTGAGCCACTTGTTAACCTCCCTAATATCCCGCTGCCTTTCTTGTGTGGATCATGGTACAAGCAGTATTTCAGAAAATACTACCTTTGAGGTCCGTTCCCTAAGCTTTTGACCTAAATCCCTGAAATCATTTTTAAGGACTCTCCACCTTCCTGTAACTTTGTCATTGGTTCAGATATGGACCATGACCGCTGGGTCTTCTCCAGCCCCTCCCAGTAATGTCAACCCGATCCGCGATGTGTCGAACTCTAGCGCCAGGAAGAAAGCACACTGTTCGGCGATCACGATCTTTGTGACAGATTGCCCTATCTGTTCCCCTAATAATGGAGTCTCCCACTACCAGAACCTGTCTGGCCTGTCCTGCTCTCCTGCTTACTGGAGCGGACATTCCCCTGACTGGCAGAAGAAGTGTTCGGCTGCAGTGGTGCCGTGCCTGAACTGTCATTCCCCTCATCTGCCAACCGTGCAAACTTGTTGGGGTGTGTCAGATCAGGGCCTCCCTGGCACTCTTCCCTCTACCCCGCTTTCTTATTGGTACCCAGCTAACTACCTCACTCTCCTCAGCCCCCTCACTGTCACTCCCCCCCTTATCTGCTCCATAGAGTGCTTGCTCAGTGAGCAGCAAACTCTTTTCCAAATTGCCAGTGGCTTTCAGTGTTGCAACTCACCTGTTTAGAGACTCGGATGTGCGATTCCAAACGGGTAATTTGCTCAGATTTTGTGTTAAAGTAAAATAAAAAGTATACATATTAGGTAATGCCGCACCCGTAAGAACCTGCGCTATAAAAATATCACATGACCTAACTCAGATGAACACTGTAAAAAAATAAAAATAAAAACCGTGTAAAAAAAGCCTTTTTTTGTCACCTTACATTGCAAAAAGTGTAATACCAAGCAATCAAAAAGGCATATGCCCCCCAAAATTGTACCAATCAGTCCGTCACCTCATCCCGCAAAAAATAAGACCCTACCTAAGACAATCGGTCAAAAAATAAAAAAAAACTATCACTCTCAGACAATGGAGACACTAAAATGATTTTTTTTTGCTTCAAAACTGCTATTGTGCTAAAGTGAAATAAATAAAAAAAAGTTGACATATTGGGTATCACCACATCCGTAAGAACCTGCTCTATAAAAATATTACATAACCTAAACCCTCAGGTGAACACCATAAGAAAAAATCTGTGCCAAAAAAGCAATTTTTTTGTCACCTTACATCACAAAATGTGTAATAACAAGCAATCAAAAAGTCATATGCACCCTAAAATAGTACCAATCAGTCATCTCATACAAAAAAGAGCCCCTACATAAGACAGTCTCACAAAAAATAAAAAGTAAAATATGGCTTTCAGAATGAGAAACAAAAAAATCATTTTTTTCAAAAATGCTTTATTATGTAAAACTGAAACAACCAAAAAAAGTAGTCACATTTGGTATTGTTGCGTCCGTAACAACCTGCTCTATAAAAATACCACATGATCTAACCTGTCAGATGAACATTGTAAATAGCAAAAAATAAAAATGGTGCCAAAACAGCTATTTTCTTTTTTACCTTGCCTCACAAAAAGTGTAATATAGCAACCAAAAATCATATGTACCCTAAAATAGTAGCAACAAAACTGCCACCTTATCGCGTAGTTTCAAAAAAGGGTCATTTTTGTTGGGGAGTTTCTACTCTAGGGGTGCATCAGGGGGTCTTCAAATGTGACAAGGTGTCAAAAAACCAGTCCATCAAAATCTGCCTTCTAAAAACCACATAGCGCTCCTTTCCTTCTGCCCCCTGCCCTGTGCCCGTACAGCAGTTTACGACCACGTATGGGGTGTTTCTGTAAACTACAGAATCAGGGCAATAAATATTGAGTTTTGTTTGACTGTTAACCCTTGCATTGTTAGCAGAAAAAAAATGATTGAAATGGAAAATCTGCCAAAAAAAGTGAAATTCTGAAATTTCATCTCTATTTTCTATTCTTGTGGGACACCTAAAGGGTTAAAATCAGTTTTGAATACCACTGTCATGAAGTATATCATCTCAGAATGGCTTGGATAAGTAAGAGCGTTTTTAAGTTATCACTACATAAAGTGACACGTCAGATTTGCAAAAAATGGCCTGGTCCTTGAGATGAAAAATGGCTGTGTCATAAGAGAAGTTCAAATTTAGTAAATTTCAATTTTTTTCAAAATTTCCTTTACATTTTGGATTTTTCTATACATATAGTAAGACAAATTAACTCAAATTCACCACTAACATGAAGCAAGACGTGTCCTGAAAATACTGTCTCAGAATGGTTGGATAAGTAAAATCATTCCGAAGTTCTTACCACACAAACTGACACGTCAGATTTGAAAAATGGGGCTTCCGCACCCATTTGAAGAGCATTTCTTCTTTGCATAAGGAAACATAATTTCTTCAAGTATTGTGATATTTTTGAACTGATCTATGATAACTTATACGCGATAAATGGGCACATCAACATATAATGAACTTATGTCTTTTTTTCTACCGTATCAACTATGTAACTATGATTTTTGCGCTTATATGGTTTACTGTTTTAACTGGTACTGTGGCTTGAAATCAGTGCTTGGGGGTCATCTGACATACTGCCTGCAGCCAGTAGACCCAAAAAACTATTTTGCTTTGATCAGTCCATAAAATGTCATTTCTGTTTGGGCTAGTTTATCCTTCTCAAATTACTACCTATTCAGGATGTCTTTTTTTCAACAGCAGAACTTTGCAGGGAGTTCTTGCTGGTAACTTAGATTCACTTAATTGTCTCCTAGTCCGGAGCCAATTAAGTGAAGCTAAGTTACCAGCAAGAACTCCCCGCAGAGTTTTGCTGTTGAATAAAGATGACTTTAGCAGTACTCACTGGTATCTTCAGGTCTTTTTTGATATTTCTGAAGGTGATCATTGGCTGAGCATTTGCCATTTTGTGTCAAATCTCTTTTTATTCGTTTTTCATATGAAATTGTAACATTCACTCAAACATTGAGACAACATTTAGCGGGAACATTTTAGAGAAGAGCCACTATCGGCCCGTAGAGGCCCAGCAACATTACTCAACAAAGTATATGGAATAGGAGACAAGTTAGTAACTTGCAAAATCCGGGTTGTGGCTTGTGCAAAAGCCACCATTTATCAGAAGACAAAATGAAAGTACAATAAGGAAAGAACATAACATAGGTATTGAGTGGAATGGTGAAACAGAATGTGCCAGGGACGAAGTCCTAGTCGATATCAGTCTCAATGTGAAATATTAAAGTATAACTGTCAATTTTTTTTTTTTTAACTATTGGATTTTGGTGATTAATATCACCTTGTTGGCCCTGTTTTAATTTCTGATTATTTAATAAATAACCCCTAAATGTCCCCAGTATTGGCTACTGTTACCTGAGATAAAATCAGGTTACTATGCTCCTTCCGTCTACCAGATGAGGACTGAGCACACTGCGTGCACTGGGAACTGATAGTGAGTCAACATTGTAAGGGAATGTATAAAAAGCCAGGTTCTTCCTGACAGGAGATAACAGTGCTGGGCTGTGTTTGTGAACTTCTCCACATGCCTGTGCTTGGCAGACACTCCCTTAGCAGTGCAGGACAATGTGGCTGTTCAGTGTATAAATGACAGCCTTATCTGATAAGAGGAGAGCTTGTAGAAGGACTACAGGCTTCAGCCAGACCTGGGAACTTCACTGCAAGACCCCCCTATACAGAGCTGGTCTTCACTAACTTCACTGCAGGTGTCCTATGGATTAGCCTCATGGCTGAGGGCGGCCATCTTAACAGAATAGTGAAATTGCAGTTTTATGCAGACTTGTTGTGAAGGGCTGAATCTTATTAAATATGGGGTAAGTAAGTCTAATAGTTATTGATTCAGGAATATTATCATATTAGTAACTACATATATGAAAACTGAAATTAGGGTCTAAATGTGACAGTTATCCTTTAAATGTGCAGGGTATATTTTGGGTGAGTACAACCCTTATCCCTAAGTGGATGGGTAAGGGAGAATCTCTGCAGCTTGTGCGAAGGATCTCCAAGGAGACCAGGTGAGCTTATATTTGTTTCGACAGCTCGGAAATGAGCATAGTTTCTAAAATCTCGCAACCTGTCACATTTTATGTATCCATTGGGCCATGGGAGGTGCAATGGTTTGTTTCCAATAGAGTGGAATCATGGCCTTAGCTAGTAGAACTAAGTATATTCATTAGGGGTTTGTTTTTTTTTTTTAAAAGACGGTGTGAGGTTTAAGAAGATGACTGTAAGGGGAGGGTGGGGGGGTTTGGGCAGTTGGACAAAGTCTGGAGATGACATCCCCCACCCCAGTCCAGAAAGGCTTGAGGACTGGGAATTCCCACCATATATGGAGATATGAATCCTTATCTACAGAATATCTCCAGCAAGTAGCTGGTATATTGGGGTCAATGCAGTTCAAAACCAGGGGGGTCTTATACCACCTACTGACCAGTTTATTTGTTGGTCTCTTGTAAAAGAATGCAGCTTGAGGGTCCCATACAGGATCCGTAGATCTGCTTGATATCAGAATCGGAGAGAGTCAATGATAGTTCTTTCTCGCATTCTGATTTATACGGAAGTACGTAATCCCCCGGGGTAAATGAACGAAGGCCTTCACTTATTTTCGATATGGACCTCCATGTCAGGTCCCTAGTAATGAAGAAAGAAACTCCAGTTTTAATGCGGTGTCAATATAGTTGCTGCTTTTATTCATTTGCGGCAATATCACGTACAGGTGACGTTTCGGCCAATCACTGGCCTTCATCAGACTGTGATAACAAACATACAATAGACATATACATTAGTTTGTATCATGCAGTGGTTACATACATTTTGACTCTTCACATAGTACTCCTCATATTACATATTCTATATATAGTCCGATTTCCATTGTCTCAATATAAGTCACATCCTAGTTATTTGTATGATCCGTATTGTGAGTTTTGTGCGGTATCATAGTATACGATCATATACAGTAAGAGGAAGACAAAACATTGGTAAGTAAAACTGTGAAGTACTGAGGGAGACATCTTCAAGACGAATAATATGTATAGAGAGAAGGTAACATCAGAAGACAACAGGACTCCAAATTCAAATTGACTCGTCCATAGTCAGAGAGAGCTATCTGAATAGAATGTTGAGGATAATAGTCCTCCGAGGGTAAGCATATATGGGTAGGTATATGTGGGAACCACACAGCCTGTATGTTGCACCCGGATGAACAGCATGTAAAAAAGGTCATAAAGAAGATCATATCAGAAACATTGTATGGAAGAAGAAGTACCTGTCGCCGCGGTAAGTCGTGGTAAGGATGCACTCGAAAGTGGGCTGCGTCTTGAGGATCTGCAGAACTATGTCTGCTATCGGTACTGTGCGCCTGAATTGTGGCGCCATGATCAGGTTGAAATACCGGAAAGACCGGAAGTGAGGAGGTGCGTTGGACGGATGTACGTCATTCTGATCCAGGCCTCGTGTTCAGTTGTGTGCGCGTGCGCTATGCCCTATGTGTGTTACAAGCCTCATTCTCTGTTTTCAGCGCATGCGTAGGATGTTATAGGCTGGCGATATTGTTTATATCGCTTTTATGGGCAATTAAGTAGTAACACAAAGGTCTATTTGGCAAAGTATGCGCATCCATATTCAGCATGTCTACACTCTACATGACGTAAATACACATCCCAGCATATCGGACATATTGGACACAGAGGACATTATAAATCCTCACTATGGTAGATCCCATAATCTAACACACTTATAGAAATGAACGGGGGTAAGGTTACATATTATGCTTAAGGTACATCTTTTCAAAGGAATATAATGGATCTAATTAAGCATCACATATTCAATGGGATAGCCTCCATATATTTGCTCCTTACTCCACTTACTAGGCTATACATACCCGTGAGATTCACTAGGACGGTCTATCGGCTATGGCCGGCTATGCTTACCCCACATTGGCTGATCAAAAGGATACTGTAAGGCTAGGCCATCTGTAGGAGAAAAATCGTGTATATGGTTAAACCATATTCTTACTCATATTATGTTGATTATATCTATAATCCATATATTCGCCAGTAGGGGTATATTGGGATGAAGGGAGGGTAGGGGAAGGGTAGAAGGAGAAAAGAGGGAAACAAAGGGGAGGAAGGAGAGTGTTATTTTATGTGAATGCCTGAATCTCATATTCCCTGTTCAAGCCCTTGGGCTCCAGGGTATCAAGCGTGTGTATCCTGTAAGCCTCTCTTTTTTTCAATAATTTTGTTCTATCACCCCTCCTTCTTTGTGGTTCTATATGATCAATGACTTGGAAACGTAGTTGTGATATATTATGACCTGCTGATTCGAAGTGTGCTGGGACCGGTTGCAGTAGTTCCTTGCGCCTGATTTTAGTTTCACCATAGTACTACGGAGATGAACTTTCTGGACACCTTGGTCATCAAACACTCTGACGGTTCTGTCAACACAGATCTATATAGAAAACCTACTGACAGAAACAACTTACTTCACTATTCAAGTTTCCATTCTCCTAATACAAAAAAGTCCATACCACATTCCCAGTCAGAACGTATACAACGTATCGTTAAATCTAAAACTTTACAACAAACCAGACTAACTGAAATGAATAACCGGTTTGAAGAACGAGGATATCCCAGACACCTATTGAAGGGTATTAACAAACATAAACCAAGAAAGAATATTACCAGAGAGGGAGCACGTATTCCGTTCGTACATACTTGCCATCCCAGCTCTCAAAAAAACGTGAACAGTATTAAGGGACATTGGCATATACTGAACAAAGCCTTCCCAGATGTGACAGAATTCAGAAACCCTATCCTGTCCTGTACGCGTCGCCCCAAAAATTTGAGAGACATGTTAGTCAGAGCCGACATAGGCCCATCATTACACATATCCAAACAAAGCCATCTTCAAAAACAAAAGATGGGGACCTTCCCCTGCATCCATTGCCTGCAATGCTCGCACATAATCAAAGGCCCAAACTTTGTCCATCCATCATCAGGAAAAATGTTCCCTATCCGGGATTTTTATACATGCAACTCATCATATGTTATATACATTTTGAAATGTCCTTGTGGCAAAATTTATGTAGGGAGACTACACAAAGGATACGCGAACGTATATGCCAACACAAATCTAAAATCAGGCGCAAGGAGCTACTGCAACCGGTCCCAGCACACTTCGAATCAGCAGGTCATAATATATCACAACTACGTTTCCAAGTCATTGATCATATAGAACCACAAAGAAGGAGGGGTGATAGAACAAAATTATTGAAAAAAGAGAGGCTTACAGGATACACACGCTTGATACCCTGGAGCCCAAGGGCTTGAACAGGAATATGAGATTCAGGCATTCACATAAAATAACACTCTCCTTCCTCCCTTTGTTTCCCTCTTTTCTCCTTCTACCCTTCCCCTACCCTTCCTTCATCCCAATATACCCCTACTGGCGAATATATGGATTATAGATATAATCAACATAATATGAGTAAGAATATGGTTTAACCATATACACGATTTTTCTCCTACAGATGGCCTAGCCTTACAGTATCCTTTTGATCAGCCAATGTGAGGTAAGCATAGCCGGCCATAGCCGATAGACCGTCCTAGTGAATCTCACGGGTATGTATAGCCTAGTAAGTGGAGTAAGGAGCAAATATACGGAGGCTATCCCATTGAATATGTGATGCTTAATTAGATCCATTATATTCCTTTGAAAAGATGTACCTTAAGCATAATATGTAACCTTACCCCCGTTCATTTCTATAAGTGTGTTAGATTATGGGATCTACCATAGTGAGGATTTATAATGTCCTCTGTGTCCAATATGTCCGATATGCTGAGATGTGTATTTACGTCATGTAGAGTGTAGACATGCTGAATATGGATGCGCATACTTTGACAAATAGACCTTTGTGTTACTACTTAATTGCCCATAAAAGCGATATAAACAATATCGCCAGCCTATAACATCCTACGCATGCGCTGAAAACAGAGAATGAGGCTTGTAACACACATAGGGCATAGCGCACGCGCACACAACTGAACACGAGGCCTGGATCAGAATGACGTACATCCGTCCGACGCACCTCCTCACTTCCGGTCTTTCCGGTATTTCAACCTGATCATGGCGCCACAATTCAGGCGCACAGTACCGATAGCAGACATAGTTCTGCAGATCCTCAAGACGCAGCCCACTTTCGAGTGCATCCTTACCACGACTTACCGCGGCGACAGGTACTTCTTCTTCCATACAATGTTTCTGATATGATCTTCTTTATGACCTTTTTACATGCTGTTCATCCGGGTGCAACATACAGGCTGTGTGGTTCCCTCATATACCTACCCATATATGCTTACCCTCGGAGGACTATTATCCTCAACATTCTATTCAGATAGCTCTCTCTGACTATGGACGAGTCAATTTGAATTTGGAGTCCTGTTGTCTTCTGATGTTACCTTCTCTCTATACATATTATTCGTCTTGAAGATGTCTCCCTCAGTACTTCACAGTTTTACTTACCAATGTTTTGTCTTCCTCTTACTGTATATGATCGTATACTATGATACCGCACAAAACTCACAATACGGATCATACAAATAACTAGGATGTGACTTATATTGAGACAATGGAAATCGGACTATATATAGAATATGTAATATGAGGAGTACTATGTGAAGAGTCAAAATGTATGTAACCACTGCATGATACAAACTAATGTATATGTCTATTGTATGTTTGTTATCACAGTCTGATGAAGGCCAGTGATTGGCCGAAACGTCACCTGTACGTGATATTGCCGCAAATGAATAAAAGCAGCAACTATATTGACACCGCATTAAAACTGGAGTTTCTTTCTTCATTATACTGGGGTGGGAACCCGACTTCCAGTGGCGGAAAAAGGCAGAGTGCCACAACGTTCTACGTATTGATTAGGTCCCTAGTAATGTCTCTTTTCTTAATCAACATTTTGAATTACAGGTGTAAATGGTTGTATGTTATATTGTCCAGTGCAGCGTCCGCAACTATAGACCGTTGTGTGTCTAGATCAGGGAATGTTCCATTCTGTAGTATGTCCCCAAGTAGGTGACGTCTCATTTTCCTTTGCAGGGGTAGCCAATGTGAGGAGTATGGGTCATTGAGTCCTAATAGATCTCCCAGACTTGTTAATGGGGGGGTAGGCCAAATGGTTTTGTTCCGGGCTAATCTTTTTCCAGATGTGTAAAGGGGCTTTTGTTAATAGGTTGAGGTTCGGTGTGGGGTGTGTTTGGGTTGTGGCCAGTAGTAGAGCTTGGGTCAGGAAAAATTGGATCACTTCCTCAATAGGAACATACAGTTTCAGATATTGGCGTTTGTGCCAGTGAAGAATTCTTGACATTTGTATGGATTCATACATTGATGTGATGTCTTGGAATCCAATCCCTCCCTCTTTCTTTCGTTTGATCAGGGTATTGTATGCCAGTCAAAAAGTGTGGTGATAAGAAAGCAGGATGAGCTCATACCCATATGCAGTTGTGCATTTCTGTAGGGGAGCACATCCTGCACTTGTAGTCCGTTGCTAATGGCAATCACCAGCAGAAAATGCATACAATGGATGATGCCAGCAACGGACTACAAGTACCACAATGGACATCCTACATAAGGTGAAATTTATGTGGATGTGGCAAGAATTCAGAACAAACACAGAACCAGAGATAACCAGAGTATGCCAGCCAATCTGTGGCGAAAGGAACCCCAGACATATTTCAGTAATAGTTAACAAAGCTTAAGAAAAAAGGGAGGGGGAGAGATAGTCTGCATCATGTATAGTATTTTAGGGGTTATGATCATTTTAAGCAGATTTTAACAGACCCCTACGAAACATATGGTATCTTCCAAGAACTGAGAGCATTTTCGATAGAGTGTATAGTTCAATGGATACCACTTATCAGGAGAAGGTGAAATGTGCAATCCCAGGTATTTGATCACGGAATGTGAAGGATGCAGAGCTTTTGGTCGCTATGATCGAGGAGGGAGAACATGATATTTAATGCCACTGATGTGTTTATCTTGAAATTAGACAGTGAATGAAATTGTTCAAAGAGACGAGACAGAGCGGGATAGGAAGATTCAGGGTTAGTGGTGGCTATTAACAAGTCATTGCGATATACCGCAGTATAATGCTTTATTCCTCCTGCTCTAAATCCCCTTATCTCAGGGTGCTGACTGATGGATTAGAGGAGGGTTTCTATAGTAGGGAACAAAGAGGAGGGGGGAGAGAGGGCAGCCCTGTCTCGTGCCATTAGAAATTTGAAAAAGCGAGGACAAGATGCCAGTTACACTCACCATGGCCACGGGGCGTGTGTACAGGGCTGAGACATATCTAAGGAAGGGTTCTGGGAGGTCAAATTTGCGTAGGGTAGCTAACATGTAAACCCGGTCGAATGCTTTCTCAACATCTGTAGGTAAAAGAGCTAAGGGGAAAGTTTTCGACCGGGCTAGCTGAATCATGTGTAAATACCCGTATCTGAATAGTCTCTAAATCCCCGTATCTCAGGGTGCTGTCTGATGGATTGGAAGAGGGTTTCCATGGTGAGCACGAAGAGGAGGGGAGAGAAAGGGCAGCCCTGTCTCATGCCGTTAGAAATTTGAAAAGGCGAGGACAAGAATCATGTGTAAGACTCTGAGGGTGTTGTCTTTTCCCTCACTGGTCTTCACAAATCCTACTTGTTCGGCATTGACCAAGGAGAGGAGAAACCGGTTAAGGCGATTTGCTAAGAGCTTGGGATATTATTTAACATCTACGTTGAGTAGAGATATTGGGCGATGGCTTTCGCATAAGTTAGGATCTTTTCCCTCCTTTGGCTGGACCGTGACGTGGGCTTCCAGAGTTTGAGGGGGAAGCGTACTTTTGTCATTCAGGGAGTTGAAAGTCGAGAGCATGTGGGTGGAAAAGAATGTCTTGGAATGATCTGTAGTACATGGCTGTTAGCCCATCAGGGCCAGGGCTTTTGCCCTTGGGGGATTCTTTAGAGCTGTCTGCAATTCAGAAACAGATATAGGTGCTGCTAGTTGAGAGCATTGTGTCATGTCCAATGATGGTAGTGACAATGAGTGTAGGAAAGTTTGTGTGTATTGTAGCCTGAGTGTCAAATCCCCCAGATCTCAAATTATATAAGGTTTCATAGAAAACTCTAAAGTGTTCCACTATGGTTTTTGTGTCGGTGCTCTGCTGTCCAATGAGAGACCTGAAAGATTTGATATGTCTGATCCTGAGCTCGCTTGGCCAAAAGGACGATAAGCCTGCAGCTTTTGTTGCCATGCATATACATATGGTGTTGGGTGTAGAGATGAGCTTTGGAAGCTTTCATGTTAAGGAGTTGTATCAGCTTTTCTTATGTTGTCTTTCCAAAGTTTCTATATTCTTAGGTGTGGTTTCCAGTTCCTCCCCTCCCCTCCCCCGTTTTTTGACATGTGAGCCCAGTGATATTAGTTCACCCCTCACTACAGCCTTGTGGGCTTCCCAGATCGTAGTCAAGGGGGTACCAGGGGTCAAGTTGTGGGTGAAGTAGCATTCTGGTAGGCCAGCAATTCAGGTTTTATGTGATGGGTCATGGAGAAGCGTTTCGTTGAGGCGCCACATATAGGTGCGGGCAGGGAGGGACTTAATAGTCAGAGCGTGCGATATTAGGGCATGGTCCGAGATGGTGATGTTGTGCATCAAAGACTTGGTCAGGTAAATAAGGAGAAGAAAGAAAAAGGTCATCTATTTTCTGATACATGTCATGAGCATCCAAGTAATATGTGTAGTCCCTGCTAGAGGGGTTAGCTGTGTGCCAAGTGTCTACGAGTTTTGCGGATATTAGGGCCAATTTCAAGGTTCTGAGTTTTCTATATGATACGTGGTGAGTTGGAGGAGTCAGCAGTGGATCTAATGTGATGTTGAGGTCGCCTCCCAGAACACAGATTCCCTCTTGGAAAGACCCCAGCCGTCGGGAAAACATCTACCAGCCAAGGTACCTGTTGCACCCACAAGTGTGATTGTTTGCTAGTTGACCCTTGAGGAACAGGAATCTGCGTTCTGGGTCCTCAAGGCTAGAGGTTAGAGTAAAAGGGAGTGTTTTTTTTTTTTTTTATGGCAATGGTTTTACACTGGTTTTGGAAGAAGGGTAGCAGGAATGGAACCATTGTGAAAAGTCTTGTTAAGCGTAGGAAGCTTACCCTGTTTTAAGTGAGTCTCCTGGAGTATCACAGCATCTGCATGGAGAAACCTGAGCAGTCGGGATCTCTTAGTAGGCGAGTTCAATCCCAGCACATTCCACGACACCACGTTGATACCAGTCATTAAGACTATTTCACAGCTATTAAATGATAAAATAAACAGTTGTAACACCAATTAACAGAAAACAAGTATCACAATGTAATGCAGGAAAGGAGGGGGTTTGGTCACTTTTTTACCATGCTCCAAGGACAACCCCGGGGGGTGTCCTATATTAGGCAGCAAGGAGTATTGGGGATATAGTTAGTGTAGAACGGGGGGCTGAGGTTAGTGTACAACCCCTGGGTGGTTGAGGAAGTGTTGGCACCAGATAGAAGTTGTATAGTACCGACATGGGGAAGGACGGAGGGATGAGGAGGAGGGGGATGAAGTGGAGTGGGTAATAATAGACGACAATAGGTTAAATAAGCGAGTAGAAGGGAACGGAGCAGGGATGAGATGTGGAGCTTGAGGTCATGGTTACATGAGTGGGTCATCCATAGCAATAGTAAAGAGTTGCCAGGTATATAAAACTTTAGCTACATAAATTCAATCTGGGATTGCAGCAAGCCTTTTCTGGGTCGTCTTTATCTTTCAGGGGTGTACATAGTAATGTCATAGCCAGACCCTTATTTCTGATATTTAAGGAGTCTATACTGACAGGGAGTGTTCCACAGGATTGGCGCATAGCAAATGTGGTGCCAATATTCAAAAAGGGTTCAAAAACAGAGCCTGGAAACTATAGGCCGGTAAGTTTAACATCTGTCATGGGTAAACTGTTTGAAGGTTTTCTAAGAGATGCTATCTTGGAGTACCTCAATGAAAATAAGCAAATAATGCCATATCAGCATGGCTTCATGAGAGATCGGTCATGTCAAACTAATTTAATCAGTTTCTATGAGGAGGTAAGTTCTAGACTTGACAGCGGCGAATGTACAGTGTTTATTTTAGGCAAGTCCGGATTTTTGGCTGGAGGAAAATCCGCAGCATGCTGAGGATTTCTCTCCAGCCAAAAAACATTTGGGTACTGAACGGATGACATCCTGATGCATCCTGAATGGATTTCTCTTCATTCAGAATGCATTAGGATAATACTGATCAGTAGTTTTACGACATAGAGCCCCGACGACGGAACTCTATGCTGGAAAACAAAAACGCTAGTGTGAAAGAACCCTTAGGTCAGTAGTCGGATATCAGCGTCAAATATGACTTGAATTTGCCTCATATGAAGGGCTTAATAAAACGTTACATTTTTTTAAAGGCTGAAAGAGTACTTGAACCCAGGCCCACTGGACTCAAGACAAGTGCATTACCACTGAGCTATAAGCTTGGTTAGTGTTAGCCTGGGATTTTATTCATCTATGCGATTTTTGCATCCAAATACATAGTATATCTATAACTCATTCTCACTTTGACCCTGACCTATGAAGAGCATAATTCAAACTCTGTTGTCGGGGTCAGGTGTCACACTGGCATTATTTTGATACTATGACTATATCTGACTATGTCCTAAAATGAACACTGTACGAATGAATGGATGTCATATATCTGGGCTTCTCCAAAGCATTTGACACTGTACCGCATGAAAGGTTAGTATATAAAATGAGAATGCTTGGACTGGGAGAAACTGTGGGTAAGTAACTGGCTCAGTAATAGAAAACAGTGGGTGGTTATTAATGGTACACACTCAAATTTGGTCACGGTCACTAATGGAGTACCTCAGGGGTCAGTATTGGGCCCTATTCTCTTCAATATATTTATTAATGATCTTGTAGAAGGCTTGCGCAGTAAAATATCAATTTTTGCAGATGACCCTAAACTGTGTAAAGTAATTAAAACTGAAGAGGAGAGTATACTGCTGCAGAGGGATCTTGATAGATTGGAGGCTTGGGCAAACAAGGGTTTAACACTTACAAATGTAAGGTTATACACATAGGAAGAAATAATGCAAGTCACCAGTACATACTAAATGGTAAAACACTGGGTAGCACCGACATGGAAAAGGACCTAGGAATTTTAGTGAACAGCAAACTAAGCTGTAGAACCCAGTGTCAGGCAGCTGCTGCCAAGGACAATAAGATAATGGGTTGCATTAAAAGGGGCATAGATGCCGTGATGAGAACATAGTCCTAACACTTTACAAATCACTAGTCAGACCACACATGAAGTACTGTGTACAGTTCTGGGCTCTTGTGAACAAGGCAGACATAGCAGACCTGGAGAGGGTTCAGAGGAGGGCAACTAAAGTAATAACTGGAATGGGGGACTACAGTACCCTGAAAGATTATCAAAATTAGGGTTATTCACTATGGAAAAAAAGATGACTGAGGGGAGATTAATAACTATGTATAAATATATCAGGGGTCAGTAGAGAGATCTCGCCCATCTATTCATCCCCAGGACTGTGACACCGGGGACATCCTCTACGTCTGGAGGAAAGAAGGTTTGTGCACAAACATAGAAGAGGGTTCTTTACGGTAAGAGCAGTGAGACTATGGAACTCTCTGCCTGAGGAGGTGGTAATGGTGAGTTCACTAAAAAAGTTCTAGAGGGATGTATTTCTGGAGTGTAATAATATTACTGGTTATGGCTACTAGAGATGTGGCCCTTTGTTCCAGGAAGTTATTCTGATTGGAGTCGGGAAGGAATTTTTTATTTCCCTCAAGTGGAGAAAATTGGCTTCTACCTCACAGGGTTTTTTTTTTTTTTTGCCTTCCTCTGGATCAACTTCCAGGATAAACGATGTTACAGCAGAAAGTCCTGGTAGGTCAGCCACATCAGAAATGGGGTCCCAGGAGGGGGCTTACGAAGGGTCCAGGTCAAGTAGCTCATATATAGGGAGTAAGTCCTTCCGGCTGCGCACAAGTTTATGTGATCCTTGAAGGGTAAATGGAAAAACCCTATGTAGGGAATGTCCATGCTTCATAAGATCTCAGTGAAAGGTTTTAGCCTACGGCATTTGGACAAGGTAACTTGTGATTAGTCCTGGAAAATTTGTATTGGGGATCCTTCATAAGACAGTTCCTTGACGTTTCTGGTAGCTCTCAGGATCCTTCCCCTGTGGTGGGAATTGATGACTTTACATACAGTTGTGTTCAAAATTATTCAACCCCCACTGAAATTGAGTGTTTTGGCCAGTTTGACATTGATTTTGATCATTTCATTCATCTTGTTTACAATTAAATCAAAGAGGCACTTGTAAGTCAGACAAATATAACATAACATTTATAATGAAATAACCACAAATGTCTTTTCTGTGCTCACATCATTATCAGTTTTATTCAACCCCCAAGTGACATTCAATCTTAGTACTTAGTACAACATCCTTTTCCAGTTATAACAGCTTTTAAACATGAAGCATAGCTTGACACAAGTGTCTTGCAGCGATCTATGGGTATCTTCGCCCATTCTTCATGGGCAAAAGCCTCCAGTTCAGTCACATCCTTAGGCTTGCGCACTGCAACTGCTTTCTTTAAGTCCCACCAGAAGTTCTCAATCGGATTTAAGTCTGGTGACTGCGATGGCCACTTCAAAATGTTCCAGCCTTTAATCTGCAACCATGCTCTAGTGGACTTGGAGGTATGCTTGGGATCATTGTCCTGTTGAAAGGTCCAACGTCTCCTAAGCCTCAGGTTTGTGACGGACTGCATCACATTTTCATCCAATATCTCCTGGTACTGAAGAGAATTCATGGTACCTTGCACACGCTGAAGCTTCCCTGTACCTGTAGAAGCAAAACTGTCCCAAAGCATGATTGACCCCCCGCCATGCTTCACAGTAGGCAAGGTGTTCTTTTCTTCATAGGCCTTGTTCTTCCTCCTCCAAACATAGCGTTGATCCATGGGCCCAAACAGTTCTAATTTTGTTTCATCAGTCCACAGAACACTATCCCAAAACTTTTGTGGTTTGTCCACATGACTTTTGGCATACTGCAGTCGACTCTTCTTATTCTTTGGAGACAGCAAGGGGGTGCGCCTGTGAGTTCTGGCATGGAGGCCTTCATCACGCAGTGTGCGTCATATTGTCTGAGCTGAAACTTCAGTACCCGCATCTGACAAACCTTTTTTCAGTTCCTCAGCAGTCACACGGGGACTTTTCTCCACTTTGCGCTTCAGGTAGCGCACAGCAGTCGAAGTCAGCATCCTCTTTCTGCCACGACCAGGTAGCGTTTCAACAGTGCCCTTTGCCTTGAATTAGCGAATGATGCTTCCTATGGTGTCTCTTGGTATGTTTAACATCTTTGCCATCTTCTTATAGCCATTGCCCTTCATGTGAAGAGAAATCACCTCTTCTCTTGTCTTCCTGGACCATTCTCTTGACTTCACCATGTTTGTAAACACACCAGTAAATGTCTAGAAGGAGCTGAGTATCACAGTCATTTTACATCTGCCTAATTGGTGCTTATTATGCTGGATTGCTGCTCCTTGACATCCACAGGTGTTTTCAATACCTGATTGAAAACCCTTGAATGAACCTCTGTTCTTAAGAGTGGTAGTCTTTAAGGGGTTGAATAATTGTGTCAATGAAGAAATCACAAAAAAAAACATTTAATACTATATTACAAAAACAATTGATGTCATTTTAGTTGCATTTGGTTCTTTAACCACTTGCCGCCACGCTAACGCCGATGGGCGTCAGCGCGGCGGCTCTCTCGGGTCTCAGTCACGCCTATCGGCGTCATCTCGTGAGACCTGAGATTTCGCATGAACGCGCGCGTTCATGTGATCGGAGCCGGGACAACTGAAACTACAGCCTGCCAGCGCTGATCATGCGCTGGCAGGCTGTATATGCGGAAAAAAACGCATTTAAATCGCATATCAGACGCTGTTTTGTAAACAGCGTCTGATATGCCTGCTGTCTGCTCGTCTGGTGGTCCCTTTGTTTGGAACCACCAGAGAAAACAAAGGTAAAGTGCACCAATCACTACACACACACCCACTCCCCATCACTGATTAACCCCTGATCACCCAAGTCACCCCCCTGATCACCGATGTCACCCCCCCTGATCACCCCCTGTCACCCCCCCTGTCACTAATCACCCCCCTACAGTCTCATTCAGACGTCCGTATGTATTTTGCGGATCCGCAAAATACGGACACCGGCAATGTGCTTTCCGCATTTTGCAGATCCGCACAGAACTATATAGAAAATGCTTTTTCTTGTCCGCAATTGCGGACAAGAATAGGACATGTTCTATATTTTTGCGGAACGGAAGCGCGGATCCGTAATTCCGGATCCGAGCGGGACAATGTCTGTCCCCATAGAAATGAATGGGTCCGCAATTCCGTTCCGCAAACAGAATTGCGGACGTGTGAATGGGGCATAAGGGTCCCTTATCACCGTCAGTTAGCTAGCTACTTGTTAGGTAGTTAGCGCCCACCGCACTGCAGTCACTGATTTTGGCAGAGATTTTTTCATCCACATTGATCGATGCAAATGAAAAAATCTGCACGGTTCATTTTTTTTTTTTTTTTTCAGCCCGGAGGCTGAACGGAAAAAAAAAAATCTCATTACCCATATTCTCAATATAAGGAGAATCGCAGAAACTCCTAATGCTGGCCATACGTGTAATGATTGCGGAGACCCTCAAATGCCAGGACAGTATAAATACCCCACATGTGACCCCATTTTAAAGAGAAGACACCCCAAGGTATTCCGTGAGGGGTATGGTGAGTTCATGTAAAATTTTATTTTTTGTCACAAGTTAGTGGAATATGAGACTTTGTAAAAAAATATATATATATATCAATTTCCGCTAACTTGTGCCAAAAATTTTTTTTCTGTGAACTCGCCATGCCCCTCACGGAATACTTTGTGGTGTCTTCTTTCCAAAATGGGGTCACGTGGGGTATTTATACTGCCCTGGCATTTTAGGGGTCCTAAAGCGTGAGAATCCAAATGCGTAAAAATGCCCTGTGAAATCCTAAAAGTACTCATTGGTTTTAGGGCCCCTTTGCGCATCTTGGCTGCAAAAAAGTGTCACATGTGGTATCGCCGTACTCAGGAGAAGTAGGGCAATGTGTTTTGGGGTGTATTTTTACATATACCCATACTTTGTGTGAGAAATATCGCTGTAAACGACAACTTTTTAAATTTTTTTATACAAAGTTGTCAATTTACAGAGATATTACTCTCACCCAACATGGTTATATGTAAAAATACACCCCAAAACACATTGCCCTACTTCTCCTGAGTACGGCGATACCACATGAGTGACACTTTTTTGCAGCCTAGGTGCGCAAAGGGGCCCAAATTCCAACGAGTACCTTTAGCTTTTACATGGCTGCTCACAATTTAGCCCCACCCAAAATGCCAGAACAGTACAAACACCCCAAGAATGACCCTATTTTGGAAAGAAGACACCCCAAGGTATTCGCTGAGCGGTATGGTGAGTCCATGAAAAATTTAACTTTTTGTCAAAAGTTAGCGGAAAGGGAGACTTTGCGAGAAAAAACAATAGAAAATCAATTTCCGCTAACTTGTGCCAAAAAAAAAATCTTCTGTGAACTCACCATGCCCCTCACGGAATACCTTGGGGTGTCTTCTTTCCAAAATGGGGTCACATGTGGGGTATTTATACTGCCCTGGCATTTTAGGGGCCCTAAAGCGTGAGAAGAAAAATGCGTAAAAATGCCCTCCTAAAAGGTACTCATTAGAATTAGGGCCCCTTTGCGCACCCAGGCAGCAAAAAGTGTCACTCATGTGGTATCGCCGTACTCAGGAGAAGTAGGGCAATGAGTTTTGGGGTGTATTTTACATATACCCATGCTGGGTGAGAAATATCTCTGTAAACTGACAACTTTGTATAAATTTTTTTAAAAGTTGTCATTTACAGAGATATTTCTCTCACCCAGCATGGGTATATGTAAAAATGCACCCTAAAACACATTGCCCTACTTCTCCTGAGTACGGCGATACCACGTGTGTGACACTTTTTGCAGCCAAGATGCGTAAAGGGCCTAAATCCAATAAGTACCTTTAGGATTTCTAGGGCATTTTTCCGCATTTGATTCTCACGCTTTAGGGCCCTAAAATGCCAGGGCAGTATAAATACCTACAAGTGACCCCATTTTGGAAAGAAGACACCCCAAGGTATTCCGTGAGGGTCATGGCGAGTTCACAGAATTTTTTTTTTTGGCACAAGTTAGCGGAAATTGATTTTTTTTTTTTTTTACAAAGTCTCATATTCCACTAACTTGTGACAAAAATAAAATTTACATGAACTCACCATACCCCTCACGGAATACCTTGGGGTGTCTTCTTTCTAAAATGGGGTCACATGTGGGTATTTATACTGCCCTGGCATTTTAGGGGCCCCTAAAGCGTGAGAAGAAGTCTGGAATCCAAATGCGTAAAAATGCCCTGTGAAATCCTAAAGGTACTCATTGGTTTAGGGCCTTTGCGCACCAGGCTGCAAAAGTGTCACTCATGTGGTATCGCCGTACTCAGGAGAAGTAGGGCAATGTGTTTTGGCGTGTATTTTTATATATACCCATACTTTGTGTGAGAAATATCTCTGTAAACGACAACTTTTTAAATTTTTTTATACAAAGTTGACAATTTACAGAGATATTTCTCTCACCCAACATGGGTATATGTAAAAATACACCCCAAAACACATTGCCCTACTTCTCCTGAGTACAGCGATACCACATGAGTGACACTTTTTTGCAGCCAAGATGCGCAAAGGGGCCCAAATTCCAATGAGTACCTTTAGCTTTTACATGGCTGCTCACAATTTAGCCCCGCCCAAAATGCCAGAGCAGTAAACACACCCCACAAATGACCCCATTTCGGAAAGTAGACACCTCGAGGTATTCACTGAGGGGCATAGTGAGTCCGTCTGAGATTTTTTTTTTTTTTTTTTGCCAGAAGTTAGCAGAAATGGAAACTTTATTATTATTTTTTTTTCCTCAGAAAGTGTCATTTTCCGCTAACTTGTGAAAAAAAATGAAATGATACATGAACTCATTATGCCCCTCCGCGAATACTTTGGGGTGTCTTCTTTCTAAAATGGTGTCATTTGGGGGGTATTAATACTATCCTGACATTCTAGCACCTGAAGAAACATGACAGGTGCTCAGAAAGTCAGAGCTGCTTCAAAATGCAGAAATTCACTTTTTTGCACCATAGTTTGTAAACGCTATAACTTTTACCCAAACCAATAAATATACACTTATTGGATTTTTTTTTTATCAAAGACATGTAGAACAATAAATTTTGTGAAAAATTTATATAGAAATGTAGTTTTTTTAAAAAAAACTTACAACAGAAAGTGAAAAATGACCTTTTTTTGCAAAAATGTCGTTACATTTTTATTAATAGCAAAAAAAGTAAAAATGTCAGCAGCAATGAAATACCACCAAATGAAAGCTCTATTAGTGAGAAAAAAAGGAGGTAAAATTCATTTGGGTGGTAAGTTGTATGACCGAGCAATAAACGGTGAAAGTAGTGTAGTGCGGATTTGTAAAAAAGGGCTGGTCACTAGGGGGGTATAAACCTGTGGTCTTCAAGTGGTTAAAAAGTCCTTGTAAGATTTCATTCGGAACACAATTACAAATGTACACTAAATTACCTAAAACCTTGGGGGTTGAATACTTTTGAACACAACTGTATTATATCCCGTGGTGGTTCTCCATCCTTGGGTTTTGGCTGGAGTGCTCTATGAGCCCTCTCAAGGGAAAATTTTACCCAGATGTTTGGCGGCAATATGTGCTTTAAGATGTCGTTTGTGATTTCCATCACGGATGATAGTGGAACTGATTCTGGGACCCCTTTTGATCTCAAGTTATTATGTTTCCCTCTATTGTCCTTGTCTTCAACATAAGAGAGGAGATTAAGATGATGTTGACAATGAGACAGGGCTGAGGCTGTAGTCTCTCCAAAGGATACTAGGGAGGCCTGGTTCTCCTCAAGTAGTTCCACCCTGCCCCCAGTCTCCCTGATATCTGTTTTGGTGTCTGAGAGTTACCTGATGTCTGAGAGCTGTCATGGTCCGACGTGTCCGTGACGCCAGTCATTTTTGGGTCCACAGCTTGGTGCGTTGCTTTAGGGCCAGGGGTTTTTTGTGGAGGAACTTTTCTATCTCTGACTGTGTATTTTTTGCGGTCGCGTGACCTGCCCCCACTTTGACCATTGTGATTGGTAAGGTACTGGTAAGGAGAGAGTCAATAGAAAGGGCAGCGGGGGCTTAAAAATAATCAGGGTGCCCAACCTCCGGGCTTCAGCAACTTTGTATCTGAACAAGTGTCACAACTTGGCACTCAGAAAGTGATGGGCGAGGGACCCCATGTGTGATATATGGATCGTGCAGCCAAGCTCTTAACAAGAGGTAAAGTACCGAGCGGGGTGTTGTGTGGCACTAGGGTGGGGTAAGTACCTTAACTAAACAGTTTTTTTAGGTACCGACCTCTTTGAACCAGGTAGCGTGGAGCTGTCGTGGAGAGCGCTGCTTCATCTGACCATCTGAAATAAGCTTCCGGAATGCTTGGCGGGGCCGGAGATGCTGAGGCTGATGGCCGTGCACAGAGTTCAGTGGGCCGAGGGAGTGCTCGGAAGATTCGGGTCCCAAGGTCGGCTGTATGGATTCTCTGTGTGTCGCCCAGGCTCGGCGAGGCAGAGCATGGCTAAATTGGCTGCTTAGGCCGTTGGATTCTGCAATTAATAGAAAGGCAAATGCGGAGCTCATGCCACACTCGTCTTTCTCCTTCCAGCACCAGGCCACGCACCCACATTTGCTATTTTGGCTATTCTTTGATCCATTCGAACAGTAGTTCACCGCTTCTAGAGAAGAGCAAATTTCATATTTTGAAATTCGTTCACGCTTCGTTTACTGGTAAAAGGTGAATTGCGTTATGGATTCCATTACCACGGACCATAACAGAATGCTTTTAGAGGCATTCCGTTAGTCTATGGGCTGCAAAACAGATCTTTTCGTTATGCAGGGGAGTTCTCTAAAGGCATTTCGTCATAGAATTGCGTTATGGTCCGTGGTAACGGAATCAATAACGCAATTCACCTTTTACCAGTAAATGAATTTCATGACCAGAAATTCGCTCATCTCTAACTGTTTTTTTTCACGTATTTCAGGTTTTGGTTGCCAATTCAAGGCACTTGAGATCATTTTAGCTGACTAGCTAATTTGCTGCACTTTTGTGTTTTTACCTTCTCAATCAACTTTTTAATCACAGTATGTTCTTCATCAGAACAATGTCTGGAGCGATCCATTATCCCCATTATTTCAGAAGGAAATGCACTATATCCACTATGTGCAACATTTACCACACTCCAACCCTAAATAGCTGCCAAAATTGACACATTTTATTCCACCGAATGATTGACTTCACCAAATTAACTCTTAAATGCTATTACTTTGAGCATGTCTCCTTTAATTAACCCCTTAACCTGTTTTGGGCTTTAATAACTAGGCAATTTGTTTTTCATTTTTTTATTGTCACCTTCCAAGAGCCATAACTTTTTAACCCCTTAAGGACACGGCCCTATTTCACCTTAAGGACCAGTCGATTTTTTTAAAATCTGACCAGTGTCATTTTATGTGGTGATAACTTTTAAACGCTTTTACTTATGTAGGCCATTCTGAGATTGTTTTTTCGTCACATATTGTACTTCATGACACTGGTAAAATGGAGTAAAAAAAGTTCATTTTATTTGTAAAAAAAAATTACAAATTTACCAAAAATTTTGAAAAATTTGCAATTTTCCAAGTTTTAATTACTTTATTTTTTAGTAATACCTCCAAAAATAGTTATTACTTTGTCTACTTCATGTCTAGATCATTTTGGGAATGATATTTTATTTTTTGGGGATGTTACAAGGCTTAGTTTAGAAGCAAATCCTGAAATTTTTCAGAAATCTTCAAAAACCCACTTTTTAAGGACCAGTTCAGGTCTGCAGTCACTTTGTGAGGCTTACATAATAGAAACCACCCAAAAATTACCTCATTCTAGAAACTACACCCCTCAAGGTATTCTAAAGGGTTAACAAGGTTAAGTTTGTAAAATCAGTTTTGGTCTTCCACAATAATTAATGGAAAATAGAGATAAAATCTCATTTTTTTTTTTTAGCAGATTTTCCATATTAATAATTTTTTTCCAGTTACAAAGCAAGGGTTAACATCCAAACAAAACTCAATATTTATTGCCCTGATTCTGTAGTTTACAGAACTTTATAAACTGCTGTACGGGCACACGGCACGGTTTTTGGAAGGCAGATTTTGCTGGATTGATTTTTTGGCACCATGTCCAATTTGAAGCCCCCCTGATGCAATCCTACAGTAGAAACTCCAAAAAAGTGACCACATTTTAGAAACTACAGGATAGGGTGGCAGTTTTGTTGGTACTATTTTAGGGTACATATGATTTTTGGTTGCTCTATATTACACTTTTTGTGAGGCAAGGTAACAAGAAATAGTTGTTTTGGCACTGTTTTTATTTTTTGTTATTTACAACATTCATCTGACAGGTTAGATCGTGTGGTATTTTTTATATTTATGCAAGTTTTACACAATGATTTAATTTTTGAAACAAAAAAAAATCATGTTTTAGTGTCTCCATAGTCTGAGAGCCATAGTTTTTTCAGTTTTTTGGCTATTATCTTGGGTAGTGTTTGATTTTGTGGGATGCGATGACTGTTTGGCACTATTTTGGGGTGCGTATGACTTTTTGATCGCTTGGTATTACACTTTTTGTGATGTAAGGTGACAAAAAATGTCTTTTTGTACACCGTTTTTATTTTTATTTTTTTACGGTGTTAACTTGAGGGGTTAGGTCATGTAATATTTTTATAGAGCAGGTTTTTACAGACACTGCGATACCTAATATGTATACTTTTTTAAAATTTATTTTACTTTAACTTAATGACAGCATTTTAGAAAAAAAATTATGTTGTAGTGTCTCCATAATCTGAGAGCCATATTTTATTTATTTTTTTTGGGCCATTGTCCTATGTAGGGGCTCATTTTTTGCGGGATGAGATGGCGGTTTGATTGCTACTATTTTTAGAGGCATACACCTTTTTGATCGCTTGGTATTAGACTTTTTGTGATGTAATGTGACAAAAAATGGCTTTTTTTACACTTTTTTTTTTTACGGTATTTACTTGAGGGGTTAGGTCATGTGATATTTTTATAGAGCAGGTTTTTACAGATGCTGCGATACCCAATATGTGTAGTGTATTTTATTTATTTTTACTGAGTGATGTTTTTTTTTCTTTTTACTTGTTTTTTTTCACTTTTTTTTCCCCTTTTTTTTTTTTACCCAGACCCACTTGGTTCTTGTAGATCCAGTGGATCTGGTGTCTATCTAATACAGTACAGTACACCATATAGTGTACTGTATTTTTTTTTTTTTACTTTACATGGTCTGCCTTTAGCAGAAGTCTGATCATAGTTACATTACCATGGCAAGCAGGATGCCTCTGAAAGCGTCCTGCTGCCATGGTAACATCACCCGCTGGCAGAGCAGCGGGTGATAGGGAGGGGGGGGGCTGCAAAGGCACGGCTCCCTCCCTGTTAACCCCTTCCATACAGCGGTCCATACAGACCGCAGCATGGAAAGGGTTAAAAGTGCTGACATCTGCACCACAGACGTCAGCAGTTTTTAGCAGTGTCAGCAATGTAACTGTTGTACCTTCTGCACTTCAAATGACAGGGCCAGGCTTTTTGATGTTTTCACTGTCTGGTGCTGCCAATCAAAATGGAGAGGGCACGGAGGTTGCAGAGACAGCTGAGCCTCTAGGAATAAAGGCTATACCCGATTGCTCCTAGAGGCTCATTTGCATATATCAAACATCATTTTTTATTAAAACAGAAGCCCTTTAAACTCGCCATTCTGTTATCAATACAATCGCTTTTTTGGAGACATCAAGAGTTTCCAGTGTAAGTACAGTACTGTTCAGCTGCAAAAACATTAACCTGATAAATCACTGTTTTGACCCCCAGTGTTGTGACAGGATGCCCGCTGAATGATTTCAGCAGGCATCCGGTCCCCATTAACCCCTGCAGCGCCGCGATCTTCTTCTATTCACATGACGTACCGGTATGTCATGTGTCCTTAAGGATTCGGGAAACATGACATACCGGTATGTCATGTGTCCTGAATGGATTAATTTTTCCATCTGTGTATCTTTGAGAGGTTTTTTTTTTTTTTTTTTTTTTACATGACAAGTTGTAGATTAACTTAACTCTTTCTGAGAGAGAGAGTGGGAAAAAAAACAGCAATACTGCCATTGAGTTTTTACGTTCTAAATTGTGTGATGTTCATTTTTCGTCATAGATAATCTGATAACTTTGTTCCCTGGGTCAGTACTTTTTACCACTTTTGCACAATAAATCCTTTTTTTTTTTTTTTTTTTTTTAAAAGCTGAAAACTGTTTTTGCATTGCCACATCCCAAGACCCTTCATTTTCTTTTTTCATTCTTTAGAGCAGTGCAAGTGTTTGATTTTTGTGGGATGACTTGTAGTTTTCATTGGTATCATTTTAGGATACATGACACTCCAAAATAGCATTTGTTTTGATAACAGAATGGCGAGTTTAAAGGGCTTCTGTTTTAATAAAAAATGATGTTTTGATATATGCAAGTGAGCCTCTAGGAGCAATAGGGTATAGCCTTTATTCCTAGAGGCTCAGCTCTCTCTGCAACCTCCGTGCCCTCTCCATTTTGATAGGCAGCACCAGACAGGGAAAACATCAAAAAGCCTGGCCCTGTCATTTGAAGTGCAGAAGGTACAACAGTTACAGAAAGAACTATGCCTCTAGGAGTAATTGCAACACAATTTTTCATAGCAATGTGGCCACATATGAACATAGTATCCAATGTAGGCTGAGGGTCACTGTAATTACAGAGACAAAAGGCGCACCATAAGGTAAGTACGTCCAAGTATTTAAAAAGTTGCTCCAATATGGAGGCTCACCTTGTGTACTTTTGCTGGAAATAGTCACAACACTATTGTCAGCTTGTTTTGATGCAGATCCTGGTTGTCTGGTATGCTGCGAGGTGAATAGCCTTTAGGTGAAGGTGCCCAGGCACACAAAAGGACAGGTACAGCTTCAAATTAGTTCCACCTTTTATGGCACAAAAGACCATAAACAACCAGCGTAGAAAAAAGGATCATCTTTTATTCTCCTTGTTAAACAAATGAGATAAAATACAATGCACAAAAAATATAAAATAATAAATAAAATTAAGACAATGCGTTTCGGGGATCGGCATAGCCCATTCATCAGGTCTAGATTGTATGCATAATGGTTAGTGGACTGGGGTCATATATACACATAAGCCTTCTGAAAAAGGGTGCCAAAAATAAGGGGGGGGGGGGGTCTAGGGAAAGCTATGGTACGATTCATAAGGGTGTAAATAATAGAATTGAACATGTCAAAGTTAATTCATATGTAGATTAGGGACCTGATGGGGGTGATTAAACTGTAATTTTATACATAGTGTGTCAATGGATGTGGAGGGAGGATCGCTACAATGCGATTGTGAACCTCCAATCCGACATTCTAGCCCCGAGGCATTGCCATGGCGATGGGGATGCTTGTCCTGGAAGAGAGTGCTTGGATGGGGATGTATGCGGCTCGGGGAGGCTGGGACGAAGCCTGAGAAGAGCTTGACTGCAGGTGTCCTGCCCCTGAGCCGATAGTACATTCTAGACGATGGGAGCTTCCAATATGGGGCGGAGGCAGATACATAGCAAGATGGCTGGAGAGGATTGGGACCTGTTTTTAAAACTCCCAGAAGAAGGAAAATGATTAGATAGAAAAATGTGAAATAAAATGAATATGGAAAATTAACTAAGTAGATCATAAAGAAGTGTTAATTTATGTAAGGTAGCAGTGATAATGTGACAAATGATGTTTGATGGAGAATGAAAATTATATTCTATACATGTGTGTATAGAATAAAAATATTAATTAAAATGTGGCGTTTGGATTAAAAGGCAGTTGGTTGACAATCTCATAAATATAGGTGACTGGTAGGAAGTATAATAAATGAATAAAATTGATTTGAGTTAGATGTGAATTAAATGGTTGGGAATCAATGAAGAAAATATAATGAATTAGTGGCAAAAGTGTGGGGAAAATGGCAGTGTGTCTTATGGGGCGAATGCCATTTTTACTCTGCTAACACTGATACATGGCCTGCTGCGATGCTGCACAGCGTGGCCTGCGATGTATCAGCGGGAAGAGGGCTGGAGGCTAGCAACTCGCGGCAGTGCCCGGTGCAGTCACTGTACCCAATTACACTGGGACCCGCTCACACCAGTATTCATATGTAAAGTGTGGCCAGTCCATATGTAAAGTGTAGGCAAGGTAGCGCCATCCACTACTCAATATGAAACCCCCGTACTAGCAGGCACTGCAGGCTGGCCCGTCACTAACTTTGTCACGGCACATGCTCCACCTGCTTCATTACTAAAGTGAGATGAGCATGCGCTGTGACGAACTGAGTAACCGGCCAGCCTGCAGTGCCTGTTAGTACGGGAGTTTTATAATGAGTACTGGATTGCACTAAAAAAGGATTTTCCAGCACCAGTTCTTCCTTGAGTGAAATTTTCTATTTTTTCAGTGACGACAAGACGGCAATAAAACTTTTTCACAGGTCATGGTTTAATCTACGCGTTTCGAACAGGTGAGTTCTTATTCATGACTGGCATGTCTTGCTTCTGTGAGAGCGGCTATATATACCTTTTGTCCATAAAACCCATCCCCCAATTTCAGGGAGAAGGATATACTCGGGTGCATAGAGAGCCGTAAGCACACTAGAAGGCAAGGCAAGCGTTTGTTCTATTCGTGATACAAAAAGATATTAAAAGTACTGGTTGACTTAAATAGTATAGAGACTTCAATATAAGAGTAGGTTTAAAACATGGACAAAAAATAGCAATATTCAACTTCATATGGGTATAGAAAAGAAAAATATATAAAACTACATACATTTTTGACCATGGAAAAAACGCAGGGTGTGAACTGGTTCCAGTCACATCAGTATAAAAAATTTTTAAATTAAAAATAAAAGTAATGAGAACAGACAAAAATATACACACGGTACATCGTTTTTAACGATATAGGCTCAGCTAAAAAAAAAGTACATCAGTTCTTTTTTGGATTGCGCTACCTTGACTACACTTTACATATGCATTTGCCTCACTTTACATACTGTCGGGATATTAATAATTCAATTAAGAATTATTAATTATGGTCATAAAAATATTTTTTTCATAACTACCTGAAATTATGACCTGGTGAATTGTAGATAACCCAATCGATACAATTCACATCTGAGGCCGACTATTTCCTCAGATAATAAGTTCTTTTCATGAGAGATGACATTAATGCTAAAGATATAGTTTTGACATTAAATAATAATACGCAGGTATTATAAAAACATGCAAAGTTTATTAGTTACAAGATTATAAACAAATAAGTATATAAACACGATAATATATGCCAAGGAATATATATGGCAATGATATCAGGCACCAGAAGCTTCACAATAAGTAAATAAACACATGTGGGTAAGAGCAGCTTGTCACATTATAACAAAGCTATTTGGTTAGGATATCAAAACAAGAAGTTAAATTATATACATTACTCCTGTTGAGAGGAAAACCTCTTGATATCAAAAATGGGTGTGCCTAATCCTAGACATCAATCTGGAATGCTGAATACATTCCCCACCCCTCTCTAACCAAAGTACAACTCACATGACTTCGGGAATGGGCAAATCCATTGAAGTATACAACTTAGAAGATAGTAGTCAAATCCTAGACTACTTTTGCATGTATACTTCTGTCAATACTACTTTCATATCTGTATAACCTGGTAAGACTATTAAGACAACAGAAATTGGAAGAACTTGGAACAAATCTTCCAGTGGGAATTTATCATCTAGCTTGGCGAAGAATGCTACTATCAATATATCTCCGCATATATATATGCAATCATTTAATACTCTGATAAATTATGAAACTTGATTCTTCTGCAGGTAGAATGAAGCCTCACAATTATTCTATATCTAAGACTACATCTCACATAAAGAGATGATAAATAAATGAATATCTTCGCCAACATAGATGCTATGATTTTACCCACATTATCTAAATAGTCTTAATAAAATGAAACATCATTCTTTGTGTTTCTTACCAAGTCCTAGCAGGAATTTCACTTCTGCTCCTAGGAAAGCTGGATGGTCCATCACCATGGCTTTCATCTTGGGTGTTGGCTCCTGGAATGTTGGAATGCTATGCTTCCACCTTTGTTCCTTAGCTTCTCCTTCTTGCCTCTCTTCTTTCCCTTTGCCTCTCTCCTGATGCTGATCTATCTAGGGTAATTATCTCCCTTGTAATCTAACATTACCACCCCCTGGATTAGTATTCTCCAATCAATTGAGGGGGTGTAAACATAAGTAGCAAAAGGGGTGATATATGTATGCCAGTGCCCCTGTCCGTTTGACTATATTGGTAAGACGAAAAGGGAAGCCAGAAGAAGAATATTGGAGCATGTTAATGATGTGATTAATAAAAGAACGACATCAGTGGCTACCCATATTAATGAGTGTCACGGGGGAAACCCGCGATTGATGAAGTTCTCCATTCTTGAAGGGGTAGCAATGTCTGCGAGGGGTGGCGACTGGGACCGTAAGATCTTACAAAAAGAATGTATGTGGATACATAGATTTAGGTCTCAGTCGCCACTTGGACTAAATGAGAGACTGGATTTTGCGTGCTTTCTCTAGTCTGTATTTCACACACACTTCTCTGTCTATCTTAATTTGCTGTACCTACCCAGTGAATTCTCTGCTCTTTCTTTGTTACTCCGTATAGTATTTAATAATCCCTCACTGGCCAGAGGTGCATGAAGCACCCAAATTGGGACCATTAATTATATGTATTTTTGTTTTTTACTCTTTGTTCTATTTTTCAAAACTTGCTCAGATCCCCCCTAAACCATCCATTCCCTTACTCCTAGTATTAGAGACTATTCATTAATCATAAATGTCTCTATACTGATATAAGTGATGTGGAGATCGATCTGGACTAATCAAAAAGTGGAGCACTATATGAGAAATAAATACCGTGCGATCCATTGACAGGAAGCTGAGGTGTCATGTGGAAGCGATGTGCGGTCCATTGACAGGAAGCTGAGGTGTCACATGGACGCGATGTGCGCTCCACTCACAGGATGTGAGGTGTTGTGTGAATGCGATGTGCGTTCCACTTACAGGATGTCAGTATGATGGAACGGGATTGCCGTCATGCGCCGCCGTTATGCGGTTCACTGGTAGTCACGTGATCTCGGCGTGCGTTCCATCTGCATGCCGAGACGGACAATACTATGATGGGATGAGTTCACCTGTATGGATGGAAGCGCCTCACATGCAAGCAATGTAAGCGCCTCACCTGCAAGTAATGTAAGTGGGATGGGAGGGTATAAAGGAGGGGGCAGAACTTGTTTTGTTTCGATGCCAGAGGAGGAAGTACGAGCGGGGAGAGGTTTATGTGAGTATGCTGGAGAATTTAGTACCATGGATTGAAAAACATAGGGGCATACTAATAGCTAACCTAATGCATTTCCCTAGGACACTGTCTCCACTCGACTAATGTGGGATATGTGTAACGGTGATATTTATGTATTGCATCGGGCGGCCTGACCAAAGTAAGTGCATATAGTTCCCTATTACTTTATTGGGTCTTCTGTCTTTTCCACTATTTGGATGGTATGAATCTGACCATCTGACTGTGGATATATGCACATATCGTTATAGGTCATGCCCGGATAAAAATTTGGATCTTGATCTCCTCTCTACCCGCACTCCAGTATCGATGTACTCAACACCTCCTCTGGGCATAAGTGACATATCAGGTCTTTTTTAACACTATTATGTGTATTCAACAACTATTTATTATACTTAATGCCTCCTGATGAACCTCATTAACATGAGGGGAAACGCGTTGAGGAATATATAATCATTGTATTCATGATTGAATGAGGAATATATAATCATTGTATGCATGATTGAATTTACTGGTGCTGGATTTCTGTACGTGCACTAAGGAAGAGGTAGTCCACGATATATCTGGATACTGTGTCTTCCTAGTTATGCAATTAAGCGCTTCTATGCGAGAAATCCTTTGCACGCTTTGATCAATATATTGATTGGTTAAGTACTCGGTGCCTATATCTATCCATCTGTCATCTAGCGTCCTTATTAGGGATAGATGCAGGGACAGTGAGTCTTAGGCACGAGGACAGGGAGTCCTCACCATTAGGGGACGTCCCTGGGCACAGGTGTACCCTAGGACCCACAGTAGGGATAAATTCCCCCATCCCAACTCTGAGTCAACGCAGTGTGTGGTGGTGGACTATTGGCACTGAGTTACCAACAATATATATTGTATATAGACCTGTGATGAACTATTTTCGGACTTAGAGTATGGAATTATCGCACTCTGAATATCCTCAGTAAAATATATACCTTGGTCTGATATGGGGAAGTAGGGGTTCTCTTTTACCATTATTTCATTAAATGTTACGTTTTAAATAGGGTTTTTTGCACTAGTTGGATACTTTAATTTTTGAATAACCCTTTTGGAATATCCTTTTAGTTGGACTAAATGGGGGTGTAAACATAAGTAATAAGATCCTATTTACCCATAATGCAACTATGGAGGATGGTGTAGCGATGTCTATCTGTCTCCGGATGGCACTGTTGTGTAAGCTATTAGCACCATACTATAAAGAGTTAACTAGGGTATTTTTGCATCATATACATTTGACCCTCGTCGTCGTAAATCAGAGATAAGGATTAGTTTAGAAAACTTTGAAACAACTAAAGACAGACCTCTAGGCGTCTCTCTGAATGTTTCTCACACTGTTGATCTATGGACCATAATGATATGAATGGGCCTTGTTCTCTTCAGACGGACATGTCTGGAGAATCCAGTGTACTCCCTTACAGATAAGACCACATTTGTGGCAATAACTCTTAAGACACAATACTCTCTGTATTTCTACACAGACTGAGCTTGGCATGACCTCATCTTGGCCTGTCTCATTCGCATATGAAAACTTTGGCTCATGTATGTTTCTTAAAGACAATGAGCATGCATTTTTAATATAATATGATCAGTTATCAATATATATGTCTATGAAAATGCCTGACAATACGAATACTGGTGTGAGCGGGGCCCAATGTAATAGAGTACAGTGACTGCAACGGGCCCCGCCGCGGACTGCCGCCCTCCAGCCCCTCCTCCCTCCCTGCTGATACATCGCAGGCCGCGCTGTGCAGCATCGCGGAAGGCGATGTATCAGTGTTAGCAGAGTAAAAATAGCAGCATTCGCCCCATAAGACATACTGCCATTTTCCCCCCACTTTTGAGAGGAAAAAGTGCCTCTTATGGGGCGAACAATGTTTTGGTTTTTTTGTTTTTTTCTCTCATATCTTTTACATTTGGCCACTAAATTATCATATTTTCTTCATTGATTCCCAACCATTTAATTCACATCTAATTCAATCTATTTTATTCATTTATTATACTTTTTACCATTGTCACCTATATTTACGAGATAATTATTCTCAACCAACTGCCTTTTAATCCAACCCCTGCATTTTATCTCATATTTTTATTCTATACATACATCAGGCAAATTCCTTCTTAGTCCTTTATATAATTGTTGTCCATCAAACATCATTTGTCACATTATCACTGCTACCTTACATAAATTAACACTTCTATATGATCTACTTAGTTAATTTTCCATATTTATTTTATTTCACATTTTTCTCTCTAATCATTTTCCTTCTTCTGGGCATTTTGAAAGCAGGTCCCAATCCTCTCCAGCCATCTCGCTATGTATCTGCCTCTGTCCCGTATTGGAAGCGTTCCCCATCACCATGGGAACCTCCCGTCATCTAGAATGTACTATCGGCTCTGAGGGGCAGGACACCTGCAGTCAGGCTCTTCTCAGAATTCGTCCCAGCCTCCCCGAGCCGCATACATCCCCAACCAAGCACACTCCTCCAGGACAAGCGTTCCCATCGTCATGGCAACGCCTCAGGGTTAGAATGTAGTGTTGGATCGGAGGTTCAAAATCTCATTGTAGCGATCCTCCCCAACATCCATTGACACACAATGTATAAAATTACAGTTTCATCACCCCCATCAGGTCCCTAATCTGCATATGAATTAACTTTGACATGTTCAACTGTATTATTTACACCCTTTTGAATTGTACTATAGCTTTCCCCTAGACACACACCCTTAGTTTTGTCACCCTTTTTCAGAAGGTTTATGTGTATATATAGCCCCAGTCTACAAACCATTACGCATACAATCTAAACCTGATGAGGGGGATCTGCCGATCCCCAAAACGCGTTGTCTTTAAATTAAATTTATTATTTTATATTCTTTTATGCACTGTATTTTATTTTATTTGTTTAACCACTACCCGACCGCCTAACGCAGGGATGCGTCCTGCGGGGCGGCCGGGTTATTCCTCGTTGACGCGAGATTTCCTGTGAGCGTTGTGCGCCTGTGAAGTTAACAGCGTCTAATATACCTGCTCCCTGGTCCTCTGGTGGTCCCATTTACTTGGATCGACCACCAGAGGACACAGGCAGCTCTGTAGGTAGCACCACACTACACTACACCCCCCCCCCCCGTCACTTATTAACCCCTGATCACCCCCCTGTAAGCAAAACACGGACACCGGCAATATCCTTTCCGCATTTTGCGGATCCGCACATTGCCAAAACTATATAGAAAATGCCTTTTCGTGTCCAATTGCGGACTAGTGCGGATCCACATTTCCGGATCCGAGCGGGAGAAAGTCTGTCCCCATAGAAATGAATGGGTCCGCAATTCCGTTCAGCAAAATGCGGAACGGAATTCCGGACGTGTGAATGGGGCCTAAGGGTCTCTTATCACCGCCAGTTAGTTAGCTACTTGTTAGGTAGTTAGCGCCCAGGCTACCACACCGCAGTCACTGATTAGTCGCTTATTAGCGCCATCGCTGTCGCTAATCAGCACTAGTACTATATAGACTGATCGCAATCAGATCTATATCAGTACATTACGGTCACCTTAGGCTCTACAAAAAAACGCAGTGTTTGCCCGATCAGGCCTGATATTGTGCGCACACTTGCGTTCAGTCGCCCCACCACAGTATCAGAATTTTTTTTTTTCTGATAATTGCAAAAACACTGTAAAATCGTTGCGGCGCTATAAAGATCACTTTTGAGTTTTTTGGATCTTTATTAGCGATCACAGCTTTACTTCGCAAGCACTCCTATGTCCTTTCCCCTCTTTTTTTTTTTTGCAAATTTTTTTGCAGAGAGATCGATGCGAATGAAGAAATCTGTGCCATTCATTTTTTTTTTTTTTATGCTCAATAAAAGGAGAATAGCAGAAACTCCTAATGCTGGCCATACATGTAATGATTGCGGAGACCCTCCAATGCCAAGGCAGTATAAATACCCCACAAGTGACCCCATTTTAGAAAGAAGACACCCCAATGTATTCCGTGAGGGGCATGGCGAGTTCATAGATGATTTTTTTTTTCGGCACAAGTTAGCGGAAATATATATATATTTTTTTTTCTTACAAAGTCTCATATTCCACTAACTTGTGACAAAAATGTGGGTCCCTTTGCGCACCTAGGCTGCAAAAAAGTGTCACACGTGGTATCGCCGTACTCAGTAGAAGTAGGGCAATGTGTTCTGGGGTGTATTTTTACATATACCCATGCTGGGTGAGAGAAATATCTCTGTAAATTGACAACTTTGTATACAAAAATCGAAAAAGTTGTCATTTACAGAGATAATACTCACACACAGTATGGATATATGTAAAAATACACCCCAAAACACATTGCCCTACTTCTCCTGAGTACGGCGATACCACATGAGTGACAATTTTTTGCAGCCAAGATGCGCAAAGGGGCCCTATTTCCAATGAGTTAGGATTTCACAGGGCATTTTTACGTATTTGGATTCCAAACTACTTCTCACGCTTTAGGGGCCCCTTAAAATTCCAGGGCAGTATAAATACCCCACAAGTGACCCCATTTTAGAAAGAAGACACCCCAAGGTATTCCGTGAGGGGCATGGCGAGTTCATAGAAGATTTTTTATTTTTTTTGCACAAGTTAGCGGAAATTGATTTATTATTTTTTTTTTTCTTACAAAGTCTCATTGCACTAACTTGTGACAAAATTCTTTTTTTCTTTTACATGAACTCACCATACCCCTACTATAGTCTCCTGGAAGAAGGCACAAAGGCACTTTAAAAAGCAGCTTTCAGCAGATTTGTACCTATGAAACTGGCTGACCTGTTGCTTGTGTGCTTGCCAGGATTCATCTGTGTTGGACACATTCATCTGTGTTGGTCCTATGTGCATAGGTCTTCAAATTAGTTCCATCTTTTTGTTATACAAAGTTGTCAATTTACAGAGATATTTATCTCACCCAGCATGGGTATATGTAAAAATACACCCCAAAACTCATTGCCCTACTTCTTCTGAGTACGATGATACCACATGTGTGACACTTTTTTGCAGCCTAGGTGCGTAAAGGGGCCGGAAGTCCAACGAGTACCTTTAGGCTTTACAAGGTTGCTCACAATTTAGCCCCACCCAAAATGCCAGAACAATAAACATACCCCACAAATCACCCCATTTCGGAAAGTAGACACCCCAAGGTATTCACTGAGGGGCATAGTGAGTCCATGGGAGATTTTTTTTTTTTTTTTGCCAGAAGTTAGCAGAAATGGAAACTTTATTATAATTTTTTTTCCTCAGAAAGTGTCATTTTCCGCTAACTTTTGAAAAAAATTAAATCATACATGAACTTCCCATGCCCTTCCGCGAATACTTTAGGGGGTCTTCTTTCTAAAATGGTGTCATTTGGGGGGTATTTATACTATCCTGGCATTCTAGCACCTCAAGAAACATGACAGGTGCTCAGAAAGTCAGAGCTACTTTAAAATGCGGAAATTCACTTTTTGTACCATAGTTTGTAAACGCTATAACTTTTTACTAACTTTCTACTAACTTTTGCGCAAACCAATAAATATACACTTATTGGATTTTTTTTTATCAGACGTGTAGCACAATACATTCTGACACAAACTTGTATTTGTATATAAGAAATGTAATTATATTTGAACAATTTTACCAGAAAAAGTTAAAAATACAATATTTTGAGAAAATTGCGGTCTTTTTTGATTAATATCAGAAAAACGAAAAATCTCCCCAGCAATCAAATACAACCAAAATAAAGCTGTATTTGTGAGAAGAAAAGGAGGTCAAATTAATTTGGGTGGTAAGTTTTATGACCGAGCAATAAACCGTGAAAGTAGTGTAGTGCAGAATTGTAAAAAATTGTCTGGTCATTAAGGGGGTTTAAGCTAGGGGGGCTGAAGTGGTTAACAGAGAATAAAAGAAGATCCCTTTTTTCTACGTTGGTTGTTTATGGTCTTTTGCGCCATGAAAGATGGAACTAATTTGAAGACCTATGCACATAGGACCAACACAGATGAATGCAGCTGGCAAGCACACATGCAACAGGTCAGCCAGCTTCATAGGTACAAATCTGCTGAAAGCTGCTTTTTAAAGTGCTTTTGTGCCTTCTTCCAGGCTATAGTAGCCCTCACCACAGTGGAATATTTCATACCCCATCACAGCTGGGAGTATTAAATATACAATAAGATGTGAAGATCCACAGTTCCACTATCTCCTGTTCTATTAAAAGATCTGAATAATGGGAGGAGGAATTTAACCAAGCAGTAGAATGGTGGAATAAGCAGATCAGGGATGGCTTGGGAAAAAGTGTCTCCGCTAATCCCCTCCAGAAAGAGGATGGATTGGTACGGCCTATCTCCCGTACTTCACTCTTCGACACATTAATCCAATAACCTGAAAAGGTTCCAAAATGTCCTTTAAGAACCTTGGCTGTGTTCTCTAGCACAGTGTGTCCCAACCAGTGTGCCTCCAGCTGTTGCAAAACTACAACTCCCAGCATGCCCGGACAGACTTTGGCTGTGCAGGCATGCTGGGAGTTGTAGTTTTGAAACAGCTGGAGGCACACTGGTTGGGAAACACTGCTCTAGCACACAACGTAATAAACAGCAGCAATGTATGGCCAACTCATCAAATTAAAAAAAAAACTGTCAGGGCCAGGTCTGCTACTTTAGGAACTGGTGCTGCTGCTTCTGTTTGTGGAAGATCAAAACGCTAACCCTAGACCAAGCTTGCCTGCTGGTAACTCTGTGCATCTCCTGTAGCGATTTTTATCCACATTGCCTGTAGGCAAAACCACTGCTGTGTATAATATCTATCGGCTGAAAATAAACCATAGGCTTCCAAACACAATAATAGGCACCACAACTCTATTGCAGAAAATCAGGCAGTATCACCAGATCCAGTGGGAAAATAGAACTAGCCTTTCTCCTAGATCTTCTTTCTAGTAGCCAAGCCACATCTATAAGCAGTACTGTCATTGTCCTCATTAGCTAATGCTTCTGCTCAGGAAACTCCTTTGCCAACTGACGACAGAGCAGAGATCACAACAGAATGTGTGAACAGTAATGTGCTTGTATGCAAACTGAACTCCTCCCTGGCTACGTTGTTATTACTGCAGTTGCTGCTGTACATAGGGAATTTCGCTGTCTTTAGGGAACTGTCTTTCACAGACCATTGAGATCTCCACTTTTGTGTCAGTCTGGTTCAGGCACTTAGCCACCTCCTCGGCATCCTTCTCATCTCTGCAACAAGAACAAAAAAGAGAGTTGCTTCCACTCTCCCTTTTTTTCATATGTGTATGTAAACTGAGACATGTCTTAGGCTATGACTACAACAGCGACTACATGGCTGGATCTCTTGCGACTGTCTAGGCGATTTCTATGGGATCACTGATTCTCGGTGATCCTGGCTGTGACAGCGTCGCTGTGTAGCCTTAGCACTGATGAGACAGGGTGATAGAAGCCACACAGCAGCTCAGTTGCTAATCTGCATCAAGCAGCAAATTTCCTGCTGGATGTATAACTGCAAATGGGCAAGGTGTTTAGTGACAGTAGTAGGAACATTATGATATTTCCTTCAAATGCAAAACAAACACACTTCCTGCATGGTGCACATGATAAATTTTGTGGTGCAATGCCTTAAAAAAAATATATATATATATATTGAGGCCAGATTTGTAAGTAGGGACAACAGTGGAATCAAGGGATGGTGGAAGAACTACTTCCACTTCTTGGTTGTAGCCCTGTAGCTCTTGGGGACTTGCATGGATGAACTCTGGATCAAAGCAGAGGGGTTGTCCATTTTGATTGCCAGTGATCACACCTTGCCCATAATGATGGAAGAGACAGGGTTTATATCCTCTTCTCCTCAGATACTGCTGGTTTCCGGCTCTGCAGTCACAATGCTGCTGTCTCTGCTCTGGGGGAATCTCAAGCTGAGGGATGAACAATTATGCCTCTTGTCTACCTTCATCAATTTTCAGATTGTATTGCATTAGCTGCTCCTCACACTACAGTTACTACTACTACCTCTGCAGGGCTGCAGATCTACTACCTTGCCTACAAAGCAAGGTACTGCTACCCCTACACAGCCACACATCTTCATCCTTGTCTGTCAGGTTCTATACTGTGCTGCCACTACTACCCCTGCACAGCCACACACCACCTATCCATCAGGTTCCAAACTTTACTGCTGCTGTTCCCAAAAAAAGTGAGAATATTTGGATGCCTGTTCAAAACTAGCCAATGCTTACGATACTACCCCCTGTTTATGCATAATTTTTGGACTGATTGTTGAGAACAACGATAATGTGTATAAACATTGGCAAACCCCCTAGAAAGGGACAAAAAAAAAAAAAATTTAATTGTAAAAAGCATATTAAATCTGACAATGCAGTGTATTTTTAAACAGGCTGTTTGTTAACAATGTCATCCATGTGTTTACTCATAGCTATTTAGGTCAGTGTCACTCTGACAGAATTTACCATTACTGGCTATAAGTCCTAGCTAGGAGACCTAATATTGTCATACACCAATTTTCAGAGTTTTGGTTCCGGTCGAATTTAGTTGTACCCAAATCAAATTTTCTGACTGATTTCTTTAGACTCTGACCCAAACTTAATTTCAAGAGATTTGCTCATCTATATTCAGTACTGTTATAAGTGTGGTCACCCCAACATTGTCTTAGGGTGCCTTGACATGCTACAGCTTTTGTTGCTGAATTTTCCACAACTGAAAATCAGTTCCATTCCTTTGAATAGGGTGACAAGCACTCTTTTTGATTCTGGACAGCCTATGGTACACTGAGTAGGCATGCACAGTATTGTAGACCAGGTGATGCCCCTACTATGCCAAGTACGTGCGCGCAGTATTGTAGTCCAGTTGATGCACCTAGTACACAGAGTACCTGTGTGCAGTATTGTAGTCCAGGTAATGCCCCTCTGGGTTGCTGGAAAACCTATTCATATTAGCTTTCCTAAATCTGACACTGGCAGATGTTAGACATGATATTTTGCATATATTTTACCCAAAAATCCAGAGGAGCATTGTTTAACCTACAATAGTTGTCGCATGTATCAACTGGTTTCTTAATAGAAGTAGTTACCCACCCAGAGGTTCCCCAGTGATGGCTAACCTCTGGCACTCCAGCTGTGGTGAAACTATGACTCCTTGCATGCTCCATTCATTACTATGGAGTTCTGAGAACAGCCAAGCAAGTGTGCACCTTGGGGGTGGTAAACAGCTGGAGTGTTGGGGGTTAGCCATCACAGCCCTAAGGCCTGCTTTTTTCTGATTAAGGGCTTTCATCCAGAAAGAACTAGTTGCTGGCTTAGCTTCTATTCCCAGCTTTGCCTGTTTAACCCTTAGAATACCAAAGTTTTTGCATTTTAATTTTTCTTCCTTATCCTCCATAACTTTATTTTTCTGTCCACATAGCTGTATGAGGGTTTTATTTTTTGTGGGACAATTCAGCCACTGTTTTACGGGTTTCGTTCCCACAGGGTTCCTTTTGTATCAAAACTGTGCCCTATATTCTCTGGGTCAGTAAAATTCCAATGATATCACATATGTATAGTTTTTTTTAAATATCTAAATAGTGTAAAAATAAATTTAAACTTTGAAAAAAAAAAGTTTTTTTCAGATCACCATATTCTGACCTTTTTTTATAGTTATAACTACTGAACTGTGTGGGAGACTCATTTTGTAGAGGACAATCAGTAATTTTTTTTATTGACACCATTTTGGAGTGCGTGACATTTTATTACATTTTTTGGGGGTAAGAAAAGCAATGAAAAAATTGCAAATTTGCCATTTTGACCCTTTTTTTCCTTTACACCGTATTGGAAAAATATTTTTATTTTAATAGTACGGGCATTTTTGAACACGGTGATGCCCATGATGTTTATATTTTTTTTTTATGTATTTAATTTTTCATTCTACGGAAAGGGTGATTTAAACTTCACGGCATCTAAAGGCTTTAATGACTGCGATCGTCATTATTGCTGGTCGTGATCATAAGCTGTCGGTCTCTGCTGTTTGGAAAAATATATATAAAAATTTGGGTTCAACTGAATATGAATTTTTTGAGAAGTTCGGACCAAATCCTGATCCAGTTCCCTCATCCTTAGTCACAATAAAACCATTTCATCTGGGACATGTGTGCTTGATAGTTGAACATCATGGTCTTAGTCCCATTCTGCATTCTTGAGAAAATTGATGTTTTCTAATATGGAAATGAGTCTCTAGGAGAAACGAGGGTCATGCAGCTGCATCTCATTTCTCCCAGAGGCTCAGATCACTATCCTTCAGGCCTCACCACCACCACTGGCTGACAGGACATACCTACCCTTGAAGACTCACTAGAGCTCTTTCAGGTGAGATGCTTTTATTGCAAAATATCTAATGATAGAACCTGTTTAAGAGTCTGGCTCTGGGTTTGCTCTGGGTGGCAAAGATTTCTCACTCTATAGTCTCTTTACAGATGCTGAAGGGGTTGCTGCCATGTTAGCCAAAATAATAGGTCACTCACGGAAAGGAACCATGGAAGAGGTCTATATATCCTCGCAACTATCCTACAGCAGAGTTAGAATATGATGATCCTTCAGAAGGAGAAGCTGCTAGGCTCAGGTAGGCAATCAGGCTTGGACTGGCCACAGGGGAACAGGTGAATCCCCCGGTGGGCCCCTGAGCATGTGTTGGCCCCCAGTCCCCCACCTCTTGCACAAGTGGCACTTGACTGCACCAGATACGAACAGAGAGTTCACAGCTAGTGTTGTGCGAACAGTTCGAGCATAGTTCGGGTTCTTACCAAATTTTGGGGTGTTTGGGACACAGACCCGGACCCGAACATTTTCAAAAAAGTTTGAGTTCGGGTCTGCTGTTTGTCGATTTCTTCCTGCTTTCTGAAGGGCTGCACAGCAGCCAATCATCTATCGTTTTACTTCTTGCCCTAAAAAGCCATCACAGCAATGCCTACTAATGGCATGGCTGTGATTGGCCAAGTGCAGCATGTGACCCAGCCTCTATTTAAGCTGGAGTCACGTAGCGCCGCACGTCACACTGCAGCTTCTGTGAGGAAGAGATTAGGCAGGGAAAAGTCAGCAAAAAGACAAAATGAAGTGATCGATCTACAGCTCTACAGCTGAATCATTCAACTTCTGCTAGTTAATTGCTCACTGGTTTTTAGGCTGCACAGAGCATTTTTCTGTCACTTTTTTCTAGGGTGATCGGCGGCCATTTTGTGACTTGTGGTGGGGGTTAAGTTCAGTTGCCAAAATAGCAATCCCCTAAATCTGGTGTTCCAGCTGTGGCTAAAGTGTAATGCTGTCTGGCAAAGGATAGATTATTTTATGTGGTGAAATTCAATTACCAAAATAGCAATCCCCTAAATCTGGTGTGCCAGCTGTGGCTAGCCAAGTGTAATAGTGTCCGGCAAAGGATATATTTTGTTCTGGGGTGAAATTCAATAGCCAAAATAGCAATACCGTAAATCAGTGGTTTCAGCTGTGGCTGGCCAAGTTTAATAGTGTCCTGCAAAGGATATATTTTGTTCTGGGGTGAAATTCAATTGCCAAAATAGCAATACCCTGAATCTGGTGTTCCAGCTGTTTCAGGCCAAGTGTTAATCAGTCCGTAAAAGGGTATATTACACTCAAGGTGTATATACAAGTGCTGAGAGGGTCATCCTCAATAACTTCACATGCTACCGTGCATCTCCCATTGTATCTCTTCTTCGTTAAAGGGTATATTACACAAAGTGTTAAAATACAATTGCTGAAGGCATAATCCTACATGTATTTTCACACGCTACTGT
This sequence comes from Bufotes viridis, assembly GCA_033119425.1. Lineage (NCBI taxonomy): Eukaryota > Metazoa > Chordata > Amphibia > Anura > Bufonidae > Bufotes > Bufotes viridis. The sequence goes on along the minus strand of CM065597.1, from coordinate 109,757,869 downwards.
GTACCTCCAAGTGTAAATCTGTCCATAAAAGGATACCTTTCATCCAGGGCCTAAATGCTAGCCCTACAATTGATATTCCCCTAAATCAGTGGTTACTGCTGTGCCTGGATTAGTGTAATACGGTACATAAATAAATAGGCAGATAGTGTTAGGTGCCTGTAAAAAAAAAAAAAAAGGCCCGAATTTGAAATCAATACATTGGCCCAAATATTTTTTTTCTAATTGTGGTGCTTGGTGAACGGTAACAATGAGGAAAACATCTAGTAAGGGACGCGGTTGTGGTGGTGTTGAGGACCCTCTGGTGCTGGGAGAGGATGTGGCCATTCTGCCACAGCCACACGTCCTAGTGAACCAACTACCTCAGGTTCCAGTACCCGCTAGAATTTACAGCGATATTTGGTGAGGCCTAATGCTGTTCTAAGGATGGTAAGGCCTGAGCAGGTACAGGCTCTAGTCAATTGGGTGGCCGACAGTGGATCCAGCACGTTCACAACATTATCTCGCACCCAGTCTTCTGTAGAAAGCGCACAGGTGGCGCCTGAAAACCAAGGCCATCAGTCTGTTACATCACCCTCATGCATATCAGCGAAACTGTCTGAGCCTCAAGTTATACAGCAGTCTCTTATGCTGTTTGGTTTCCCAAGGGAAGATATAGAATGCATTGATGCACAACCACTTATGTTTCCTGATGATGAGGACATGGGAATACCACCTCATCGGAGTCCACACGTCTCTGATGATGACGAAACACAGGTGCCAATTGCTGCGTCTTTCTGCCGTGTGCAGACTGAACAGGAGGTCAGGGAGGAAGACTGTGTGGAAGACGATGCAGGGGACGATGAGGTCCTAGACCCCACATGGAATAAAGGTCGTGCCATTGACTTTCATAGTTCAGAGGAAGAGGCAGTGGTGAGACCGAGCCAACAGCGTAGCAAAAGAGGGATCAGGGGGCAAAAGCAGAACAGACGCCGCCAAGAGAGTTCGCCTGCTACTGGCCACCACCACCAGGGACCGAGCACCCCAAAGGCAGCTTCAAGGAGTTCCCTGGCATGGCACTTCTTTAAACAATGTGCTGACGATAAGACCCGAGTGGTTTGCACGCTGTGTCATCAGAGACTGAAGTGAGGCATTAACGTTCTGAACCTTAGCACAACCTGCCTGACCAAGCATCTACATGCAAAGCATGAACTGCAGTGGAGTAAACACCTTAAAAGCAAGGAACTCACTCAGGCTCCCTCTGCTCCCTCTTCTGCTGCTGCCTCGGCCTCTTCCTCCGCCTCGGGAGGAACGTTGGCACCTGCCGACCACCAAACAGAGAATGTGCCACCGACCCCACCACCTGCGTCACCAAGCATCTCCACCATGTCACACAGCAGCGTTCAGCTCTCCATCTCTCAAACCTTGGAGAGAAAGCGTAAATTCCCACCTAGCCACCCTCGAGCCCTGGGACTGATTGCCAGCATTTCTAAACTACTGGCCTTTGAAATGCTGTCATTCAGGCTGATGGACACAGGCAGCTTAAAACAGCTGATGGCGATGGCTGTCTCACAGTATGTTATTCCCAGCTGCTACTACTTCTCCAAGACAGCCAGGCCTACCCTGCACAACCAAGTATCCGATAAAATCAAGTGTGCACTGCGCAACGCCATCTGTGGCAAGGTCCACCTAACCACAGATACGTGGACCAGTAAGCACGCCCAGGTGCGCTATATCTCCCTAACTGCACACTGGGTAAATGTAGTGGCGGCTGGGCCCCAGGCGGAGAGTTCTTTGGCGCACGTCCTTCTGCCGCCAAGGATCGCAGGGCATCATTCTTTGCCTCCTGTAGCCTCCTCCTCGGCTTCCTCCTCCTCTGCTTCCACCAGCTCATCCAGTCAGCCACACACCTTCACCACCAACTTCAGCACAGCCCGGGGTAAATGTCAGCAGGCCATTCTGAAACTCATATGTTTGGGGGACAGGCCCCACACCACGCAGGAGTTGTGGCAGGGTATTGAACAACAGACCGACAAGTGGTTTCTGCTGCTGGGCCTCAAGCCCGGCCTGGTGGTGTGCAATAATGGGCGAAATTTCCCCGACATGTCAGAGCTGCTGCATAAAGTGGTGGCCGTCTGTGCGCGCTTCCGGCGTTCACATCCTGCCGCTGCTCGCCTGTCTGCGCTGCAGTGGAACTTCAGCCTTCCCGTTCACCAGGAGGAACTCCACCTTGCACATGCTGGCCAGACTGTGCGAGCAGCAGCAGGCGATAGTGGAGTTTCAGCTGCAGCATGAACGAGTGAGTCGCTCGGCGGAACAGCACCACTTCACCACCAATGACTGGGCCTCCATGTGAGACCTGTGTGCCCTATTGCGCTGTTTCGAGTACTCCACCAACATGGCCAGTGGCGATGATGCCGTCCGTTATCAGCGTTACAATACCACTTATATGTCTCCTTGAGAAAACACTTAAGGCGATGATTTAAGAGGAGGTGGCCCAGGAGGAGGATGAGGGGTCATTTTTAGCACTTTCAGGCCAGTCTGCTAGAAGTGCCTCAAAGGGAGGTTTTTTGCAACAGCAGAGGCCAGGTACAAATGTGGCCAGCCAGGGCCCACTACTGGAGAATGAGGATGAAGCAGGTTCACAGCGGGATGGCACCCAACACAGCTCAGGCCCATCACTGGTGCGTGGCTGGGGGGATCCGGAGGACAATGACGATAAGCCTCGCACAGAGAACAGCTTGTCCTTACCTCTGGGCAGCCTGGCACACATGAGCGACTACATGCTGCAGTGCCTGCGCAACGACAGTAGAGTTGCCCACATTTTAATGTGTGCGGACTACTGGGTTGCCACCCTGCTGGATCCCCGGTACAAGGACAATGTGCCCACCTTACTTCCTGCACTGGAGCGTGATAGGAAGATGCGCGAGTACAAGCGCACGCTGGTAGACGCGCTCCTGAGATCATTCCCAAATGTCACAGGGGAACAGGTGGAAGCCCAAGGCGAAGGCAGAGGAGGAGCAAGAGGTCGCCAACGCAGCTGTGTCACGGCCAGCTCCTCTGAGGGCAGGGTTAGCATGGCAGAAATGTGGAAAAGTTTTGTCTCCACGCCACAGCTAACTGCACCACCACCTGATACGGAACGTGTTAGCAAGAAGCAGCATTTCACTAACATGGTTGAACACCCCTCCACGTACTGACTGATGGTTCGGCCCCATTCAACTTCTGGGTCTCCAAATTGTCCACGTGGCCAGAGTTAGCATTTTATGCCTTGGAGGTGCTGGCCTGCCCGGCGGCCAGCATTTTGGCTGAACGTGTATTCAGCACGGCAGGGGGCGTCAATACTGACGAACGCAGCCGCCTGTGCACAGCCAACGTGGACAAGCTGACCTTCATAAAAATGATCCAGGCATGGATCCCACAGGACCTGTCCCTCCCTTGTGCAGAATAGACATTTATAACTGCCTCCCCCTCAACCATGTATTCTTGTACTCCGGGGCATTTCTTTATTGAATCCTCATTTTTTTAACCACCTCAGCTCCCCTAGCTTAAACCCCCTTACGCTGGGTTCAGACCTGAGTGTTTCTGAGACGTGCGTTTTTGTGCGCGTTTTTGGCAATAGTAAACGCGCGTTTAACGCGCGTTTGTGTGATTGACTGCAGTGTTGTCCAATGAGCAAATATCCCTGTCTATAAGTTTGGCCAATCAGAGTGCATTGCAGGTGTGAAATTCCATGTGTGTTGGTAGAGTGTGTGGTTTGGAGACATGGAATGCTATAGAAGGCGATGTGTTGCGGCACTTGTTGGAGCTATCCAACTTGAACGCTGGAGGAGAAGGCGGGACAGTGGGCGACGCTTCTGGGTCCATCCTGTGATTGCCAATAGACAGGAGAGGGGACAGTTCTGGGCACTATATGCGAACCTCCGTGCCCATGAGGACAAGTTTTTTGACTACACCAGGATGTCCATCCACAGGTTAGTACGTATACGTTGTTTCAATGTTTTTTCAATGGTTAAGCTAAGTGTTTTTTGCTTTTTGTATTGTTAACCATCACCATTTTATTGTTCTACAGCTTTGACGAGCTCCTGGGGCTGTTGTCCACTCATTTGCAGCGTCAGGACACCTTCATGCGGGACAGCATCCCACCAGTGGAAAGACTGGTCATTACTTTGCGGTAAGTAGCCTATAATTGTGGCCATTAAAACCATTTGCAGTGTGTAGGGACTGTATATGAGTTTTGCCGTGTTTCTCCTGTTGTTTGTGACGTATGAGTGTTTGTGCGGGGGGTATGTGATGTAAGAACATCGTACATTTCCAACCAAAATGTGGTAGCTCTGTTTAACAAACTCAAGATCACGTTTTTTTAAACAGCATAAAAATCTTAGGAAACTTTTCCTATATATTTAACATTTTTGGCTCACAAACCCTTGAGCCTCAAAATTCCCTCTGCTACTTGTCAAAGGATTTCATATTGCGGCCCAGCAAACTCAGGCTCTGGATCCCGCCTTGTCTCTCTGGCTCCGCGAGACTGATGGGCGGGTTGCATTTCAGTGGTGGTGGTGGAGGTGCTTGGGCCCGTGCTTGTAGAGGGATATGTGTATAGTGTGTGTTGTTGTGTCTGCCATGTGTCAGGAGGGTGTTGTATGTTACTTTGTGTGTATGTGTGTGCTGGGTATGTGTGAGTGTGTTCTTGTGCATGTTGTTGTGGATGTAGTGGGCCATATTGTTGCCCATATTGTGGGCCATATTGGGGGCAATATTGTGGGCCATATTGTTGCCCATATTGTGGGGCCTGCAGTGGGGCACTGATTGGCTGTGTGGCCTCATAAGGTGTGTAATATTTATCCTACTTATCCAGGGTCCGAGTCACGTCCTCCCTTGCTTGTGTGACCAGATGTCTGGGCACATGTAGCATTTTCTCCTCTAGACTGAGGAGAAAATGGGCATCACTGGTAAGTTTTGGCACAGGATGTGCCAGGGCATCCAGGCAGGCTATTAGCCTGTCCTCATGCCTCTCCACTCTCCTCCTTTTTTGTCGGTGCTGCCGACTTGCTTGTGGAACAGATGGGACGTTCTGCGTGGGGATCACTAAAGTAGGAGTGGGTTGGGGGGCTGGAGGACTCATTGGCCCCATAGATGTCCCAGCCTCACTGTCCCTGGTTGTGCCCTCGTCCTCTTCCTCCTCATCTTGCGCCTGGCTGGCTTCCCAGCTACTATTGGTGCTGTAAAGAGAAAAATATAGGTAAGTATGTTCCCCATATGAAATTGAATGTATGTCATGTCATACCACATCCTCTCCTCAATGTGTATGCCCTTGACACACCTACGCATTTCCGTGCACGGTATCAAAAATGCCATCCGTTGCGCATGCATGTAACTGGAGCGTGCGCTTGGGGAAGATCCGCTCCTCTGCTCCCTTTCTTTTCGCCTATGGCGGATAAAGGCGTCTTTCAGGCTTTTCCATTTGCCTTTGATTGTGTTGACTAGAAAAAAAAAAAAAAACATCCGTTAATGGCTCTTTATTTTCTTACATTTGTTTCAGGTATTTAGCTACTGCACAGTCTTTGGCCAGTATTCACTATGCCTTTATGAGCGGGAAATCAACAGCCAGTATGGTCGTCCGGGAAACCTGCGTGGCAATTTGGGATGTCCTTCATCCTGCTGTGATGGCCCAACCACAAAAGGAGGAGTGGCTGCAAATTGCAGATCAGTTTCAGCAATCCTGCAATTTCCCGAACTGTGTCGGAGCAATAGACGGAAAACACATCCGCGTTAAGAAGCCCATCAGGAGCGGGAGTCAATTTTTTAACTATAAAAAATATTTTTCGTTTGTTCTTTTTGCTGTCTGTGATGCCAACTATTGCTCCAGGTACATTGATGTGGGCTCCAACGGCAGCAGCTCTGACTCTGCTATTTTTGGGCATTCTGCCTTTGGGCAAATGCTCATTAATAATGATCTTGACCTCCCGGGGAACACCACACTGCCTGGCACCAGTTACCCGGCTATGCCGTATGTTTTTGTGGGGGACGAGGCATTTGCGCTGGGGGAGCATATGATGAGGCCGTACTCCAGCCGGGGACTCTCCATTGCCAGGCAGGTATTTAATTACCGGCTGACAAGGGCACGCAGGGTGGTGGAGTGCGCCTTCGGAATATTAGCCAACAAATGGCGCTTTCTCCACTCGCCAATTCATCTAAAATTGGAGACTGCCATCTCGGCCGTGAAGGCAGCATGTACTCTCCATAATTTTGTTCGCGAGCGGGGTGGCTATAATTTTGAGGATTCGCTCAGCCATTCCTTGGAGAGTCCTAATCAGAGCGGTGTGCGTAGGACCAGACACGGTGCGGCTGTTCGGGTCCACTTCACGGCATATTTTTTGTCACCACAGGGGGAGTTACCCTGGCAATTGGAAGCCATCTAAATTTATGTTAATTTATATTGTTCTGCTGAAAAGATTGTTTCATTATCATTTAATCTTCCATTTTGATTGTTTATTATTATGCCAGAATTACAAGATTTGAATAGTTACTTTGTGCGTTTCCGTTTTTTCACCTATATATTGCCCCTTGTGGATGCCCCTATAGTGGCCAACAATAGTCGCCCGTTAACACTGGTAAAAAATGTGGGCGAAATAAGGTGTCCCATTTATGTGCCCTATACTCGGCCAGTAGAATAGAAGCCAATGTTGTCGAAATTACGGGTCCCATCTAGGTGCCCAATACTGGCACTGAAGACATAGAAGCACCTAAAATGTGCCAGTCCGGCCATAGCCCACAAGCAGTAAAATTTGCAAAAGTACACAATATCACTATCAACTAAGGAAGTAGGCCTACATTTCAAATTTGCACTACATTTGCAGATTGAAACAGCGCAGTCTGGCACAAGACAGTGGAACCACTGCAAATTGAACCTACTGGGCCATTGCATTGTACCAGAATGTGGGGGAGGGTGAACCAGGACAGTACAGACCCAAAAATTACTATCCCCCTAAAAACGGAAACACAGAACACACTAGAAGGGGGTCATCCCATAGGAGGAGGCAATGCACATTAAAAGCCGACAAAGTTTGTGTAGATTACATTACAAGCATAATTAACCAAAAACCAGGTGACACAGAGCAACATGGACTATGCACAGGATAGGTGTGGTGCAAAAACGAAAGGGGTGAGGGGACACTATACAACATGTAATGTGCACATCATTCTTTGTAAACTAAGGCCACTGAGGGGCCATATACTTGAACAGGGATGGTGATGCTGCAGCCCTCTAGCTGTTGCTAAAATCCAACTCCATGCATGCCTGCACAGGCTCCAGCAAGTAAAATACAGCCCAGCATTTGTGGAGGTGGCGTTTGACAACAGCTGAAGGGCTGCAGGTAGAGCTGGCCAGGGCTATTACATATAGTTGGTACACCACTGCACACAAGGAGTTTACTTTTCACATTATAACACACATGGAAATACCTTTGCCTTGTTTCACAGTCTTTGTCAAAGTCATCCACTCTGGCCAGATGGTTTTGGCTATATCCTCCCAGGCCTGCTGCCTGCTCCTCCGATTCTTGTATTGGGCATCCTGGGTATCATACAGGCAGCGTTTGCCCTGCACCAGCCTGATGAGTGTCTCTGTGTCACACACAGACTCCTCCATGTTGGCTTCTCTCCACAAACTGTGCCTAGCACCTGGGGTTTGGCCTTTCTAGCATGTTGCAAATTCATAAACGCGCGTTCAAATGCGCGTTTTCAGTGTCAAAAACGCTCAAAATACAAGCGTTGCGCGTACCCATTGAAGTCTATGGGCCAAAACGCGCGACAAACGCCCCAAAAAAGCTCAAGTACTTGTTTATGCGTCGGGCGTTTTTCAGCGCGTTTGAACGTGCTGTAAAACGCGAAAATGTGAACCAGTCCCATAGGGAAGCATTGGTTTGCATCGGTTATGCATTTTACAGCGCGTTCGAACGCGCTGTAAAACGCGCAAGTGTGAACTGAGGGTTAATGACCAGGCCACTTTTTACAATTCTGTACTACGCTACTTTCACCGTTTATTGCTCCGTCATACAACTTACCACCCAAATGAATTTTACCTCCTTTTCTTCTCACTAATAGAGCTTTCATTTGTTGCTATTTCATTCTTGCTGACATTTTTACTTTTTTTGATATTTTACTTTTTTTGACAAAATTTTTGCAAAAAAATGACACTTTTCACTTTCTGTAGGAAAATTTGTCAAATAAAACTACATTTCTCTATAAATTTTTCTCTAAATTTATTGTTCTACATGTCTTTGATAAAAAAAATGCAATAAGTGTATATTTATTGGTTTGGGTAAAAGGTATAGCGTTTACAAACTATGGTGCAAAAAAGTGAATTTCCGCACTTTGACTTTCTGAGCACCTGTCCTGTTTCCTGACGTACTACAATGCCCAGACAGTAGAAAAACCCCACAAATGACCCAATTTCGGAAAGTAGACACCCTAAAGTATTCGCTGATGGGCATAGTGAGTTCATGGAAGTTTTTATTTTGTCACAAGTTAACGGAAATGGATTTTATTTTTTTTTTGTCCTTACAAAGACTCATATTCCACTAACTTGTGACAAAAAATAAAATTTTACATGAACTCACCATACCCCTCACGGAATACCTTGGAGTGTTTACTTTCTAAAATGGGGTCACTTGTGTGGTATTTTTACTGCCCTGGCATTTTAGGGGCCCCTAAACGTGAGAAGTGGTTTGGAATCCAAATGCGTAAAAATGTCCTGTGAAATCCTAAAGGTACTCATTGGATTTAGGGCTCCTTTGCACATCTTGGCTGCAAAAAAGTGGCACACATGTGGTATCGCCGTACTCAGGAGAAGTAGGGCAATGTGTTTTGGCGTGTATTTTTACATATACTCATACTGTGTGTGAAAAATATATCTGTAAATGACCACTTTTTCCATTTTTTTTTATACAAAGTTGTCAATTTATATAGATATTTTTCACACCCAGCATGGGTATATGTAAAAATACACCCCAAAACACATTGCGCTACTTCTCCTGAGTACAGCGATACCACGTGTGACACTTTTTCGCAGCCAAGATGCGCAAAGGGGCCCTAATTCCAATGAGTACCTTTTAGGATGGCATTTTTACGCATTTTTCTTCTCACGCTTTAGGGCCCCTAAATTGCCAGGGCAGTAAAAATACCCCAAATGTGACCCCATTTTAGAAAGAAGACACCCCAAGGTATTCTGTGAGGGGCATGGCGAGTTCATAGAAGATTTTTTTTTTTTTTTGGCACAAGTTAGCGGAATTTGATTTTTTTTTTTTCTCACAGTCTCCCTTTCCGCTAACTTGTGACAAAAAGTTCAATCTTTCATGGACTCAATATGCCCCTCAGCGAATACCTTGGGGTGTCTTCTTTCCAAAATGGGGTCACGTGAGGTTTTTGTACTGCCATGGCATTTGAGGGTCTCCGCAATCATTACATGTATGGCCAGCATTAGGAGTTTCTGCTATTCTCCTTATATGGAGCATACAGTTAATGAGATTTTTTTTCCGTTCAGCCTCTGGGCTGAAAGAAAAAGTGAACGGCACAGATTTCCTCATTCGCATCGATCGATGTGGATGAAAAAATCTCTGCCAAAAAATATGCAAGAAAAAAAAGAGCGGCCTGGCGATTGCCAGGACATAGGGGCTCCGCCCAAACATCCATGCCCACTTCAGCTCCTATGTCCTGGCAAACGCGATTTCTCCATTCACATCGATCAATCGATCGTTGTGGAGGAAGACATCTTTGCCAGATTTTTGATACAAAGTGTTTGCCAAAGCATATGAACTCCAACACCTCTCCTCAGCTCATATGCCTGGGCAAACGTACCTGTACTGCAGAGGAGAAATCTCGTCTTGCAGCTCCGCATACACCGACTTCACGTGTCTTCTGACAGCAGCGCAATGCTTCTCTCAGAATGCACATCAGTGCTGCAGCATTTTTGTCGGTTGGTCCGTTGGTGTACCTGGAAAATAAAGGGTGGTTTGGGGGGGGGGGGGGAGAAGAAAAAACAGGCAGCAGGCTCATAAACTTGAACGTTACAAACTTTATAAAAGCTGAACATAAAACTTTTTTTTATCAAACCTGAACATCAAAACTTTTAAAACCTGAACTCAAGATTTTTTTTTTCTTGCTACCTTTTTAATAATTTTTTTTTCCTTTTCACTCTTTATTTTCCTTGCAGAAACCTCTCCTCTCCCATAGGACAATGTGTAAAGTGTAAATCACACAGAGATGGTGCGAAGTACATTATGCACTTTATCCCAAGTGAAAGGAGAGGTTTCTACCGTTTCACATTTCTGCTGTAGCACACCAGCACCCCTATGTGTTAGGGTCTCTCAAAACCTAGTATCCTGAGTGTAAAAACTACCTGTGTCCTGCAATCCCTCCGTCCCTAAGTGTACCTGAGTGTGGTACTTCCGGAAACACTCCCCTAGGCATAGGGCAGGGTGGTCAGGACAGTCAGAACAGAAATAACGGGTGTCACGCCTTATTCCACTCCTGCTACAGACAACATCTTTTTCAGGGTGGCGGTTGGGTTGAGGTACCAGCAACGACATTGGGGAAATGTCGCTCGTGTAGACGGCTCACCACACTAGTGGTTGGGGCCACGGAACCTCCTGGATACAGGAGGTTCTCGATGATCTCTTCATGAAATTTGAGGAAGGATCCTGTTCTCCCAGCCTTACTGTAGAGAACAAAACTATTATACATAGCCAATTGAAATAAATATACAGACACCTTCTTATACCAGAGTCTGGTGCGTCGGGAAATCAAATACGGGGCCAACATCTGGTCATTGAAGTCCACCCCTCCCATGTGGAGGTTATAGTCGTGGACTGAGAGGGGCTTTTCAACGACACTGGTTGCCCGTTCAATTTGTATTGTCGTGTCTGCGTGAATGGAGGAGAGCATGTAAACGTCATGCTTGTCTCGCCATTTCACCGCGAGCAGTTCTTGGTTACACAAGGCAGCCCTCTCCCCCCTTGCGAGACTGGTGGTAACGAGCCATTGGGGGAAGCCCCGGCGACTAGGTCGCATGGTGCCACAGCAGCCAATCTGTTCGAAGAACAAATGCCTGAAGGGGGCCACACTTGTGTAGAAATTGTCCACATAAAGATGGTACCCCTTGCCGAATAAGGGTGACACCAAGTCCCAGACTATCTTCCCAATGCTCCCCAGGTAGTCAGAGCAACCGACCGGCTCCAGGGTCTGATCTTTTCCCTTATAGATCCGAAATTTGTGTGTATAGCCTGTGGCCCTTTCACAGAGCTTATACAATTTGACCCCATACCGGGCGCGCTTGCTTGGGATGTACTGTTACTGTTTGAAGCCAAGGCGCCCGGTAAAATGTATGAGGGACTTGTCTACGCAGATGTTTTGTGCGGGGGTATACAAATCTGCAAATTACAGGTTGAAGTGGTCTATGAGGGGCCGAATTTTGTGGAGCCAGTCAAAAGCTGGGTGGCCTCTGGGACGGGAGGTGGTGTTGTCGCTAAAGTGCAGGAAACACAGGATGGTCTCAAATCGTGTCCTGGACATGGCAGCAGAGTACATGGGCATGTGATGAATTGGGTTCGTGGACCAATATGACCGCAATTCATGTTTTTTTGTCAGGCCTATGTTGAGGAGAAGGCCCAGAAAAGTTTTACATTCGGAAACTTGGAGTGGTTTCCACCGGAAAGGCTGGGCATAGAAGCTTTCCGGGTTGGCGGTAATAAATTGAGTGGCATACCGATTTGTTTCTGCCACGACTAAGTCATAGAGCTCCGCAGTGAAGAACAGCTCAAAAAAAAAACAGTGCCGATCCGATCTGAGCTGTCCCCACCCGAACCCCTGACTGGGCGGTGAAAGGGGGAAATAATGGTGTGGCTGAAGATGGGGGATGCCAATCAGGGTTTGCCAGCACCTCAGGGATTCTAGGGACTCTACGGTCCTGTCTGCGCGGTGGCTGCGACGGGGGAATTACTGCACGTGCCACCGTACCAGCTTCAACTGCCCTTCTGGTGCTCGCCACTTCACCATGTTGTACGGCAGTGCTGGTAGTAGGTCCAGGATGGGCTGCGCTGCTGGTGTATGCCTCACCACGTAATCCGGCAGCGCCAGCCCCACTCTGCTGCCCTTGAAACGGATCCTGCGCAACCTGTCGTCTAGCGGCACGGAGCCGGGTACGCCTGGTGCTATCAGGGACCTCAACCTCCTCGTCCGAACTTTGGGTCAGACTGCCACTGCTTTCTACAGTTTCATATTCTGACCCGCTAGATTCGTCAGATGAGGGTTACCATTCCTCATCCGACTGGGTCAGAATCCTGTAGGCCTCTTCAAGAGAATACCCCTTGTTTGACATTTGGACGACTAAATTTAGGGGGTATTCCATGAGACTACCCAAGAAAAAGAGCAAGCCTGTCTTACAAATGGCAGGGTAGCGAAGTACAGAAGCCGCTGCGATTGATAAAAAGATCAAAATAGATTTTTTTATCGCCGCAGCGCTTGTGAAGTAATTGTGCAGTGATTTTGTCACTGCGGCGGGGCGGGTGTGGGTGAACGCACGTGTGGGCGACCGATCAGGCCTGATCGGGCAAACCCTGCGTTTTGGGGTGGGGAGCGAACTAAGGTGACACTAATACTATTATAGTTCAGGCCTGATCACTTACAGATGCTATAAGGCTGGGTTCAGACTTTAGCATTTTACAGCGCGTTCCTACACTCTGTAAAACGCTCAACAGGCAAAAACCCATGTTTCCCTATGGGCATGGTTCTCACCTGAGCATTTTACAGCGCGTACGAACGCGCTGTAAAACGCTCTACGCCCAATAAAGTACAGGAGCTTCTTTGGGGCGTTTTGTCGCGTGTCCCCCATAAGGATATATTGCGCAAACGCGCGATTTTTACTTTCATTTTCACGATGCAAAAATAAAAGTAAAGATAGAGCTTTGTACGCACGAAGCGGGACACGCAGGTGTGAACCCTGTCTAAAAGTACAAATGCTGATTAGCGCTACGCTAATCAGTGACTGCGGTGCGGTGGGCTGGGCGCTAACGCTAACTACCTACCAAAGGGGGCCTAAACTAATCTAAACCTAAAAGTCAATCTTGGTGAAAAAAAAAAAGTGACTTTAACTAGATGATTGTCAGGTGACTGAGAGGGGTGATCAAGGGGTTATATGGGGTGATGGGGGGTGATCAGGGCCTGAAGTGTGGTGCTTGGTGTACTCACTGTAGAGATGTGCTCTCTCCTGGGTCCAACCGACGTAAAGGACCCAGGAGAGGGCACAGAAGCCATTTAATGCATTATATTTATAAATATAATGCATTTCATGGCTCTTGATTCGTTTTTTTAAAAATCACCAGCCTGCCAGCGCAGATAATTGACTGGCAAGCTTGTGACGAACTTCCCCTGTGCCGATCCTGACAGTCTGTGCGCCCGTTCAGGCACACAGATCGCATCATCAACAGAAGGACCGCCGAGATCACGCGTATCTGCGCGCGGCGGTCCTAAAGAGGTTAACTTTACCATGATCTTGCGGTGCAACCCAAAGTTGAATGAACCTCTCCTCAATCTGGGCGCCTGTTACAATGGTGGATGACATGAAGCCTGAACCTCTGCCATGCAACCTCTCTCCTCTGTCTGGGTGCCGTGGGCTAAATAACTAAAAGTGGCCTTCTCCAGTGGTGGGTGATATGATGCCTTATTCCTTGCTGTGGGACCTCTCTCCTCTGTCTGGGTGCTGGGGCCTAAATAACTGAAAGTGGCCTTCTCAAGTGGTGGGTGATATGATGCCTTATTCCTTGCTGTGGGTCCATTGGGTGCTGGGGCCTAAATAACTGAAAGTGGCCTTCTCCAGTGGTGGGTGATATGACGCATGATTCCTTGCAGTGGGACCTCTCTCCAATTGATATTGGTTAAATTTTATTTATTTTATTTAAATTTATTTCCCTATCCACATTTGTTTGCAGGGCATTCACCTACATTTTGCTGCCTTTTGCAACCCTCTAGCCCTTTCCTGGACTATTTTACAGCCTTTTTAGTGCCCATTTTCGGGAAGTTCGGCCGAACTTCTTGAACCCGAACATCCAGGTGTTCCATCAACTCTATTCACAGCATCTCAACCAGCCTGTGTGTTCATAAGACTGAGTAAATTATTTAACAAACTACTCTATTATTATTGATGCGTCAGCCTTCTAGGCACAGAGGCAGGGCAGACAGTATCCTCTTTCCTCAGGGATCAAAGTCTCTGCAGGGACCCTATAATCAATCATGAATGTCTTGCTGCTGAATGTCACTGTGTGCACAGGTAACATTGGCCTGTAGTTGTACGTTGGGCCACCAAAATAAATTTTGCTGGTGGGCCCTAGGCACCCTAGTCCGACACTGGCTGGAGGTTATAGGAGGAGCGCGGCTAATATCAGTCACATATGATGAATGTCTGTGGGGGTTATATCCGTACTAGAACGTTATAAGAGGAGTGGCTAATATCAGTCACATTTAATGTAAATGGCTCTGGAGGTTATCAGCACTGGAGCATGTTAGAGTACCTATTCTACTAAAAATGAATTTGTCGAGGATCAAGCGATGCATCGGTCGGGGACCAATAAGCACACACAGAGTTGGTGTATAATAGAGTCCGGGTTTCCTCTTCCTCAGTGTTTATTTATACACAAAGCCAATCAAAGGTTTATGGTATAGGTCACCGATCCAATCCGATTAGAGATAACAGTGCATGATAGTCTCCTGAATTTTACCTCCTTTTCTTCTCACTAATAGAGCTTTCATTTGGTGGTATTTCATTGTTGCTGACATTTTTACTTTTTTTGCTATTAATAAAAATTTAACGACATTGTTGCAAAAAAATGACATTTTTCGCTTTCTATTGTAATTTTTTTTTTTAAAACTACATTTCTATATACATTTTTCTCAAAATTTATTTTTCTACATGTCTTTAATAAAAAAAAATCCAATAAGTGTATATTTATTGGTTTGGGTAAAAGTTATAGCGTTTACAAACTATGGTGCAAAAAAGTGAATTTCTGCATTTTGAAGCAGCTCTGACTAAAAATAAAATTTTACATGAACTCACCATACCCCTCACGGAATACCTTGGGCTGTCTACTTTCTAAAATGGGGTCACATGTGGGGTATTTATACTGCCCTGGCATTTGAGGGTCTCCGCAATCATTACATATATGGCCAGCATGAGGAGTTTCTGCGATTCTCCTTATATTGAGCATACGGGTAATGATTTATTTTTTTTTTCCGTTAAGCCTCTGGGCTGAAAAAAAAAAATGAGCACAGATTTCTTCATTCGCATCAATCAACGTGGATAAAAAAATCTCTGCCAAAAAATGTGCAAAAAAAAAAAAAAGTAAGGCCCCATTCACACGTCCGCAAAAATGTCCGCATCTATTCCGCAATTCTGCTGAATAGATGCGGACCCATTCAGTGTGAATGGGGCCAGCGGTGATGTGGAGAGCACACTATGTGCTCGCCGCATCAGCATTTGCAGAGCTAAGGCCGCAAACTTCCGGGTTTCGACCCCGAAACATCCGGCCGCAGCTCCGCAAAAGGTAGAGCATGTCCTTTTCTTGTCCGCAATTGCGGACAAGAAAAGGCATTTTCTGTATATAGTTCTGGCAATGTGCGGATCCACAAAATGCGGAAAGCACATTGCCGGTGTCCGTGTTTTGCGGATCCGTGGATCCGCAAAACACATATGGACGTCTGAATGAGTGATTAGTGACAGGGGGTGATCAGGGGTTAATCAGTGACGGGGGGGGGGGCGGTGGATGAGGGGGTCTGTGTGGTGATTGGTGTACTTACATATGTTTCCTCTGGTGGTCCCAAGCAAAATGGACCACCAGAGGAGCAGGCAGTAGGCATACCAGACGCTGTTGACAAGTAATTAACATATTATAAAAGTGGGATTTTTAAAGAAACTAAGCCACAGAAAAAGGTAAGAGCACTATATATTGAATAATCGCACAATAAGGATTTTAATAAGCCCAATAATGAAAAATGACTTTTGGGTCTGTGGGTCAACTGTAGCTTTTAAAAAGTATAAAGAACTATATAAATTATGTAAGGGGATAATAAAATCAGCTACAATACACAATGAAATACAGGTGGCCAAAGAAAGTAAGACCAATCCCAAAACATTCTTCGTATACATAAATGAAAAAAAAAAAAAAAAGGTCAGAACATGTAGGGTCCCTAAATGATAGTAATGAGGTGTTGGTCACTGGGGATCAAGAGAAGGCAAAGCTCGTAAATGATTTTTTTTTAGCTCTGTATATACAAAAGAAGAGATGGCATCTAATGAGTGGTGCCACTGGTGTAAATACCTCAAATAACATGCGTAACTAGCTGACTATAGATATGGTCCTTAATGTGATGCCCCAGGTCCAGATGGATTACATCCTAGAGTTCTAAAGGAGCTTAGTTAAGTTATTGCTTTGTCTCTGTTCATAATATTTCCAGATTCTTTAATGACTGAGGAAAATAAACTGTCAGATGAAATGCTGAATGTAAAAATAAATTCCCCATTAACCCCTTAAGGACCGTGCTCATTTTCACCTTACACTGGGTTCAGACCTGAGCGTTTTGAAGCCTAGCGTTTTTGGTGCGTTCAAGACTAGCGTGTAGGCGCGTTTTTTCAAGCGTTTTGGTAAATAGTGTAGGCGCGTTTGACGCGCGTTTATGTGATTGACTGCATAGTTGGCCAATGATCAATGATATAGTTTGGCCAATCTGAGTGCTTTAGAGGTGTTACATTCCATGGTGGCTGATTCAGCATGTTGCAAACTTTGTAAAACGCGCATCCATAGGCGCGTTTTACGCGGCACAAACGCCCGAACAACACGCCTATGGCGTTTCCCATTGAAGTCTATTGGAACCAAACGCTGGATAAATGCCCAAATTAACGCGAACATACTTGCCTATGCGTCGGACGTTTATAGGCGCCTACGAACGCGCATTAAAACGCGCAAGTGTGAACCACCTCCATTGGAATGCATGGTTCCTGTACTGTTGTGCGTTTTTTTGCGCGTTCGAAAGCGGCGTTTTACGCGAAAGTGTGAACTGAGTGTTAGGACCAGGCCATTTTTTGCAAATCTGACCAGTGTCACTTTATGTTGTCATAACTTTAAAACGCTTTTTCTTATCCAGGCCATTCTGAGATTGTTTTTTCGTCACATATGGTACTTCATGACACTGGTAAAATTAAGTCGAAAAATTTAATTTATAATTATAAAAAAAAATCAAATTTAACAAAAATTTGGAAAAATTAGCAATTTTCCAAGTTTCAATTTCTCTACTTCTATAATACATAGTAATACCGCCCAAAAAAGTTATTGATTTACATTCCCCATATGTCTACTTCATGTATCGATCATTTTGGGAATGCCATTTTATTTTTGGGGACGTTACAAGGCTTAGAAGTTTAGAAGCAAATCTTGAAATTTTTCAGAAATTTTCAAAAACCCACTTTTTACGTACCCGTACAGGTCTGAAGTCACTTTGTGAGGCTTACATAATAGAAACCATCCAAAAATAACCCCATTCTAGAAACTACACCCCTCAAGGTATTCAAAACTGATTTTACAACCGTCATTAACCCTTTAGGTTTTCCACAAGAGTTAATGGCAAATAGAGATAAAATTTCAGAATTTCGATTTTTGGGAAAATTTTCCGTTTGAATCAATTTTTTCCAGTAACAAAGCAAGGGTTAACAGCCAAACAAAACTCATTTATTGCCTTGATTCTGTAGTTTTCAGAAACACCCCATATGTGGGCGTAAACTGCTGTATGGCCAAACGGCAGGGCACAGAAGGAAGGGAACGCCATATGGTTTTTGGAAGGCGGATTTTGCTGGACTGGATTTTTGACACCATGTCCCATTTGAAGCCCCCCGATGCACCCCTAGAGTAGAATCTCCAAAAAAGTGACTCCATCTAAGAAACTACACCCCTGAAGGTATTCAAAACTGATTTTACAAACTTTGTTAACCCTTTAGGTGTTCCACAAGAGTTATTGGCAAATTGAGATGAAATTTCGGAATTTCTATTTTTTGTTACCTTGCCTCAAAAAAAGTGTAATATAGAGCAACCAAAAATCATATTTACCCTAAAATAATACAAACAAAACTGCCACCTTATCCCGTACTTTCCAAAATGGGGTCACTTTTCTGGAGTTTCTACTGTAGGGGTGCATCAGGGGGGCTTCAAATGGGACATGGTGTCAAATAACCAGTCCAGCAAAATCTGCCTTCCAAAAGCCATATGGCGTTCCCTTCCTTCTACGCCCTGCCGTTTGGCCATACAGCAGTTTACAACCACATATGGGGTGTTTCTGCAAACTAGAGAATCGGGGCAATATATATTGAGTTTTGTTTGGCTGTTAACCCTTGCTTTGTTACTGGAAAAATTGATTAAAATGGAAAATTTGCAAAAAAATAGCCATTTTCGGACAGTTTTTATTTTTTGTCATTTACATCGTTGAACTGACAGGTTATATTGTGTGCTATTTCTATAGAGCAGGTTGCTACGGAGGCGGCAATACCAAATATGGCTACTTTTTGGGGGGTTTTGTTTCAGTTTTACATAATACAGCATTTTTGAAAAAAATGATTTTTTATTGTCTTCACATTCTGAAAGCCATATATTTATTTTTTTTTTTGGGCGACTGTCTTATGTAGGAGCTCATTTTTTGCGGGATGAGATGGCGGTTTGATTGGAACTATCTTGGGGTGCATATGACATTTTGGTCGCTTGCTATTACACTTTTTGTGATGTAAGGTGACAAAAATGGCTCTTGACACCGTATTTTTTTATTTTTTTTTGTTGTGTTCACCTGAGGGTTTTGGTAATTTGTTATTTTTATAGAGCAGGTTACAACGGACGCGCCGGTACCAAATATGTATACTTTTTATTTATTTAAGTATTACAAAATATTATCATTTTTTAAAACAAAACAAATCATGTTTTAGTGTCTCCATTGTCTGAGAGCCCTATTTTTTTTTTTGGGGGGGGGGGGGGTGATTGTCCTATGTGGGGTATCATTTTTTGCGGGATGAGATGACGGTTTGATTGGCACTATTTTTGGGTGCATATAACTTTTTGAGATGTGAGGTGACAAAAATGTTTTTTTTTTACATT
This sequence comes from Bufotes viridis, assembly GCA_033119425.1. Lineage (NCBI taxonomy): Eukaryota > Metazoa > Chordata > Amphibia > Anura > Bufonidae > Bufotes > Bufotes viridis. Next base: position 109,738,718 of record CM065597.1, on the reverse strand, counting down.
GTTTTTATTTTATTTTTTTAACAGTATTTACCTGAGGGGTTAGATAATGTGATATTTTTATAGAGCAGGTTTTTACGGACATGGCGATACATAATATGTATGCTTTTTATTTATTTATTTTACTTTAACACAATAATAGCATTTTAGAAAAAAAAAATTATGTTTTAGTGTCTCCATAGTCTGAGAGCCATATTTTTTTATTTTTTTGGGCGATTGTCCTATATAAGGACTCATTTTTTGTGGGATGAGATGGCGGTTTTATTGGTACTATTTTGGGAGGCATACGCCTTTTTGATCACTTGGTATTACACTTTTTGTAATGCAAGGTGACAAAAAATGGCTTTTTGCACCATTTTTTTGCTTTTTTTTACGGTATTTGCGTGAGGGGTTAGGTCACATGATATTTTTATAGAGTAGTTTTTTACGGACGCGGCGATACCTAATATGTGTAGTGGATTTGTTTTTTTTATTTTTATTCCGTGATATGTATTTTTCTTATTTTTTTTGACCCAGACCCACTTGGTTCTTGTAGAACTTGGATTACTTACCTCACCTCATTCTCGACTGCGCATAGCAGAAGAAATTGAAACTCTGTATTTATTGTGCTATGAACGCGATACCAGAGGAACTATATTATGAGATTTGCTGAACTGATTATAGTACTCATTTCTGTTTTGAAAAAGATGATGATACTGGTACTTATTGTTTTGTTTTTTTTAAGTTGATGTTAAGCTCTTAAACCCGTTCCCTCCTCTCCCTCCTTCCCCCTCTTTCCTCCCCCCTTCCCCTTACCCCCCTTCCTTTTTCCCCTGCATTTCCCCCCCCCCTCCATGCCCCCTCCCTGTATCCCACATATATTAAAATCATTGAGTGTTAAGTAGTAGAAACCACCTCAGACATATACACATATGTTTTTGTTAATTGTAATCTTGTATTACATCTTTTTTTTTTAGGTGGACTCAACATAATTTGTATGTAAGATTTGCACTCTTTAAAATAAACAAATATTAATGGTTCTTGTAGATCCAGTGGATCTGGTACCTATATAATACAGTAAGTACACTATATAGTGTACTTACTGTGTTTTTTTACTTTACAAAGTCTGAATAGGCTTTTGCCTTTAGCAAAAGCCCATTCAGAGTTTCAGTACCATGGCAAGCAGGACGCTTCTGAAAGCGTCCTGCTGCCATGGTAACCATCACCCGCTGCCACAAGAGAGCAGCGGGTGATGGGAAGAGAGGTGAGCTCCCTCCCTCTACTATCCCATCCCGTCGGGGGGGACTGCAAAGGTACAGCAGCCCCCCGATGGGAGAGGGAGGGAGCTCCCTCCATGTTAACACCTTCTATACCGCGGTCCATACGGACCGCGGTATAGAAGGGGTTAAACTGCTGACATCTGCAGCACAGATGTCAGCAGTTTATAGCAGGGGGTCAGCAATGTGCTGACCCCCTGCTATACCCACTAGACACCAAGGAAATCGTTTGAAAGGAGGCGGGCGGTGCGGCAGGCGGGATCGCAATTGCCTCCCGCGCCGCACACCCGCAGCACCGCCCGCAATCCCCCCCCCTGCACCGCCCGGGGGGACACTAATATAGCGGGGTGCAGGGGGGGGTTAAAATTTACATGTTTGGGGCATATTTTAGTCTCTGATCCCCGCGGTCACAGACCGCGGGGATCAGAGACTACAGATAGCGCAGCAAACCGCAGGTCTGAATTGACCTGCGGTTTGCTGCGATCGCTGACATGGGGGGGTCACAGGACCCCCCTGGGCATTGTGCCAAGGTGCCTGCTGAATGATTTCAGCAGTCATCTTGTTCCGATCACCGCCACGTGCGCAGCGGTGATCGGAAATTCACAGGGCGTACATGTCCTTAAGTACCAGGACGCAAGGGCGTACATGTACGCCCTTCGTCCTTAAGGGGTTAAAAGTGTCCTGTCTGACCCAGGAAGAAGTACAACCGCAAAGATTAAAATATGAATCAAATGATGACTTATATCTGGACTTCTCCAAAGCATTTGACACTGTAACATAGTACATAAGGCCGAAAAAAGATATCTGTCTATCCAGTTCAGCCTGTCATCCTGCTAGCTGATCCAGAGGAAGGCAAAAAAAAAACCCTGTGAGGTAGAAGCCAAGTTTCCCCACTTATGGGCGAATAAAAAAAAATCCTTCCCGACCCCAATCAGGCAATCACAATAACTCCCTGGATCAACGACCCCTCTCTAGTAACTATAGCCTGTAATATTATTACACTCCAGAAATACATCCAGGCCCCTCTTGAATTCCTTTATTGTACTCACCATCACCACCTCCTCAGGCAGAGAGTTCCATAGTCTCACTGCTCTTACCGTAAAGAATCCTCTTCTATGTTTGTGTACAAACCTTCTTTCCTCCAGACGCAGAGGATGTCCCCTCATCACAGTCACAGTCCTGGGGATAAAAAGATGATGAGAGAGATCTCTGTATTGATCCGCGTAGGAACGCGCTGTAAAATGCTCAGGTGTGAACCCAGGGTAATTTTGATAACCTTTCAGGGTACTGTAGTTGCCCCATTCCAGTTATTACTTTAGTTGCCCTCCTCTGAACCCTCTCCAGCTCTGCTATATCTTTCTTGTTCACAGGAGCCCAGAACTGTACACAGTACTCATGTGTGGTCTGACTAGTGATTTGTAAAGTGGTAGGACTATGTTCTCATCACGGGCATCTATGCCCCTTTTGATGCAACCCCTTATCTTATTGGCCTTGGCGGCAGCTGCCTGACACTGGTTTTTGCAGCTTAGTTTGCTGTTTATTAAAATTCCTAGATCCTTATCCATGTCAGTGTTACCGAGTGTTATAGACCAGTAATTTTAACAGCCATAGTGGGAAAAATGTTTGAGGGCCTTCTAAGGGACATACAGGATTATGTAAATAATATGATAAGTGATAGCGAACTTGGTTTTACTAAGAACAGAAACTGTCAAACTAACCTGATTTGTTTTTATGAGGAGGTGAGAAGCCTGGACAGAGGGAAGGCTCTCGATATTGTGTTTTTAGACTTTGCAAAGGCGTTTGGTACTGTCCCACACGGGTACATTAAATGGGTAAATTAAAGGTGTTCTCTCATTCAGCAAATTGCATTTATCATGGACAGCATGTTTATACAGGGCACTTATATGTATTTTGATTGACCATATTCAGTGCTCCAGACTAAAAACAATTACCTAGGAGCCATTGGCTCCTAAACTGAAAAATGTACGAGCCAAATAAAAATTTTAGTCGCCAAATTTAAATACATATATAATTATGGTATACAAAATTGCCTCCTTCACACATCAGTGTTCGGTCAGTGATTTCCATCAGTGATTAGAGCCTCCACAGGCATAAGGTAAAGGGAAAGATCTTGCACCTGTTTTGTGTTTAGAGCTGCACCTGGTTTTGGCTCAAAAATCACTGATGGAAATCACTGACGTGTGTATCACGCATTACTGTCCCGCATCTCTCTCCTCCTCATTCCATTTGGTCCTCTTACAGCTGAACTTAAAAACGTGAACTTTCATCCCTGATGAAAACTATTTACATAGTTCACAATTTAGGGTTTATTGGTCACTTGCCGTCCTGTGCAATGAGGCCTCCTCTTTTTTTCAGGGCTGAGGATTAAATGGCTCCAGTGACGGGCCTTCTGAGCTCATTTGGATTAGATTCTCCAGTGCAGAAATTTGAATTGATTGCATACTTTTGATTTAATTCTGTTTTGGGCAGATAAATCTTCGTTCACATTGGATTGAGTTCTACTTTTCAATAATACCATTCTGGGGTATATATAATTTATTGATCAACTTTTATTAAAGCAGTTCTCTGGGCTTTTAATATTGATGAGAGATATGGGAGGTGGCACTTGCACGCTGCGCACGCCATCTCCTCATACAGCTGATCAGCGGGGGTGCCGGGTATCAGACACCTGCCCATCTGATATTGATGACCTGTCCTGAAGATAGGTCATCAATATTCAAAGCCCAGAGAACCTCTTTAACTCTTTCTTTGGGGAATAAAAAAGCCTTTCCACGCCTACCTACTTCCAGTACCGATGGGGGTCGCATAGCATTGTATTGATTTATGATGCTATGTAACCCTTACAGTTCTGGAATGTATTAGATGACACTGGCATGATGCCGTCAGTGCTATCCAATACATTCCAGAACTGTAAGGGTTACATAGCATCATAAATCAATACAATGCTATGCGACCCCGGCAGTGCTGGGAGGTCAGGACGGGTGCTCTCTCTGACATGTGTTGCGAGTTAAATGCGTGGGACTCGCTCGTGTGAAAGGGACCTAAAAGGGAATATATAATGAAGGGAAGGTAACCCATTGTTTATGGTTTCCTTATGTGTCCTCCTGCACTGTGTCCAACCATCTGTCTGTGTATACAGTACCTCCTTTCTCTCTTGTCCTTAGTTCAGCCCTTCTGTAGTCCCTGCTTCACAGCAGCCTGCTGCCTGATCTTCGGTGAGGTCCTGTCTCCTGTGATCCTGCCTCCGCGTTGTCTGCACTGAAGGTAGAAATCTTCAGAGCAGCATGGCCTCCACAAGAAGGAGGCAAGGAAGTGTGCCGTGATGGGAGGAAGCCGGGGGAGGAGGAACAGCACAGGGGCCTCCTGATAATGTATCAGCTATGGTATGCAGCCAGTTAGACTACCCAATTTACTATGTAGATGCCAAAGTGTTTAGGAAGGCAGAGTATTGTACTTGTGTACTCACAAGCTTGCCGTCCTTGCCAGTGGTGTGCCTAGGGTGTTTGGCACTCGGGGCGGGTCCTTTCTCTGGCATTCCCCAGTACCCCCTCACAGTAGTATTTCCCTCATTGTACAACCTTCACAGTAGTTTTATACAGATGTGTGGCCCCTCACAGTAGTTATGCTCATATTGTGCCCCCTCACAGTAGTTATGCCCATATTGTGCCCCCTCACAGTAGTTATGCCCACATTGTACCCCCTCACAATAGTTATGCCCACATTTTGCCCTTCACAGTAGTTATTCTCTCTGTACCCCTTTCACAGTTGTAATGCCCACATTTTACCCCCTCACAGTTATAATGCCCATTGTGCCACCTTCACAGTAATAATGCCCATTGTGCCCCTTCATTGTAATAATCCCCATTGTGCCTCCTTCATGGTAATACTCCCCATTGTGCCTCCTTCATGGTAATACTCCCCATTGTGCCTCCTTCATAGTAATAATGCCCATTGTCCTAATTTTTTTTTTAATTCGGATTTTTTTTATTTAAATTGGATTTTTTTTTTAGAAAATGCTTTTTGAGGAAAATATATTACCATCCAAAGGTTATTCCATCATGAAATAAAGATTCGTTTTTTAATACTGTAGAATAAGGCTGTATATATTTTTTTTTTTTGGTAAATAAATTCCATTAATCCATTGACAATGTCATGCTCTTCCAGAGGTTTTTGTAAGATTATTGGGCAGATGCTTGGTTTACTTTTGCAGTTTCTTAAAACTGAATTTGACTTGGCAGAGATCAGATGCCTCTTCTTCACAGCAAAAATGTTATAACATGAACAGAGTTGAGAAAAAGACCTTAATCCGAACTTCTACAAACCTATGAATACAGAATCAACCCCTTCAGTGCTAAGTTTAATGAAGTTCAGTGAATAGAAACAATATTTTTTCTCCTTCCTAAGTACAACAGAAAAGTTGTCCAAATATGAATGATTAACCTATTAAACTGGGAATAAAAAAACTAATATGAAAAGTTGTTCTAAGATTCTAAAAATCTTCATCTACTTGCATAGTATAAGTTATAACAGCAACAATTAGTCTTTATGTAGAAAACTATGCTTTAAATCAAGCCTTACTGACTAGTGATTAAAATCGTGATTTTAATCAATTTGATTTAACTTCTTACCGACCGCCTAACGCAGGATTGCGTCCTGCAGGCGGTCGGTCTGTTCCTCTCTGACGCGCGGGCGCGTCATCTCGCGAGAGGCGAGATTTCCTGTGAACACGCGCGTGCGGGGACAAGGTAAACTACAGCCTGCCAGCGCAGAAGTTAAAAAAAATGGCATATCAGACGCTGTTTTGTTAACAGCATCTGATATGCTTGCTGATCGTTAATTTGGTGGTCCCTTTTGCTTGGGACCACCAAAGGAAACTTTTATAAGTGCACCAATCACCACACAGACCCCCCACCCCATCCATCCCCCCCACCCCCGTCACTGTTTAACCCCTCCCCTGATTAACCCCCGATCACCCCCCTGATACTAATTACCCCCCTGTAAGGCTCATTCAGACGCCCGTATGTGTTTTGCGGATCCATGGAACCGCGGATCCGCAAAACACGGACACCGGCAATGTGCTTTCCGCATTTTGCGGATCCGCACATTGCCAGAACTATATAGAAAATGCCTTTTCTTGTCCGCAATTGCGGACAAGAATAGGCCATGCTCTATCTTTTGCGGCGCCGCCGGCCCCATTCACACTGAATGGGTCCGCATCTATTCCGCAGAATTGCGGAATAGATGCGGACATTTTTGCGGACGTGTGAATGGGGCCTTACTACTTTTTTTTTGCACATTTTTGGGCAGAGATTTTTTCATCCACATTGATCGATGCGAATGAGGAAATCTGTGCCGTTCATTTTTTTTCTTTTTTCAGCCCAGAGGCTGAACAGGAAAAAAAATCTCATTACCCGTATGCTCAATATAAGGAGAATCGCAGAAACTCCTAATGCTGGCCATACGTGTAATGATTGCGGAGACCCTCGAATGCCAGGGCAGTACAAAAACCTCACATGTGACCCCATTTTAAAAAGAAGACACCCCATTGTATTCCGTGAGGGGTATGGTGAGTTCATGCAAAATTTAATTTTTGTCACAAGTTAGTGGAATATGAGACTGTAAAAAAAAAAAAATCAATTCCCGCTAACTTGTGCCAATTTTTTTTTTTTCTGTGAACTCGCCATGCCCCTCACAGAATACCTTGGGGTGTCTTCTTTCCACAATGGGGTCACTTGTGGGGTTTTTATACTGTCCTGGCATTTTAGGGGCCCTAAAGCGTGAGAATCCAAATGCGTAAAAATGGCCTGTGAAATCCTAAAGGTACTCATTTGTTTTAGGGCCCCTTTGCGCATCTTGGCTGCAAAAAAGTGTCACTCATGTGGTATCCCCGTACTCAGGAGAAGTAGGGCAATGTGTTTTGGGGAGTATTTTTACATATACCCATACTGTGTGTGAGAAATATCACTGTAAACGACAACTTTTTAAATGTTTTTATTCAAAGTTGTCAATTTACAGAGATATTTCTCTCACACACAGTATGGGTATATGTAAAAATACACCCCAAAACACATTGCCCTACTTCTCCTGAGTACGGCGATACCACATGAGTGACACTTTTTTGCAGCCTGGGTGCGCAAAGGGGCCCAATATTCCAACGAGTACCTTTAGGTTTTACATGGCTGCTCACAATTTAGCCCCACCCAAAATGCCACAACAGTACAAACACCCCACAAATGACCCCATTTTGGAAAGAAGACACCCCAAGGTATTCGCTGAGGGGCATAGTGAGTCCATGAAAAATTAAACTTTTTGTCAAAAGTTAGCAAAAAGGGAGACTTTATGAGAAAAAACAATAAAAAAATCAATTTCCGCTAACTTGTGCCAAAAAAAAAATCTTCTATGAACTCGCCATGCCCCCCACAGAATACCTTGGGGTGTCTTCTTTCCAAAATGGGGTCACATGTGGGGTATTTATACTGCCCTGGCAATTTAGGGGCCCTAAAGCGTGAGAAGAAAAATGCGTAAAAATGCCCTCCTAAAAGGTACTCATTGGTTTTAGGGCCCCTTTGCGCATCTTGGCTGCAAAAAAGTGTCACTCATGTGGTATCATCGTATTCAGGAGAAGTAGGGCAATGTGTTTTGGGGTGTAAAATTTACATATACCCATACTGAGTGAGAGAAATATCTCTGTAAATTGACAACTTTGAATAAAAAAATGTAAAAAGTTGTCGTTTACAGCGATATTTCTCACACGCAGCATGGGTATATGTAAAGATACACCCCAAAACACATTGCCCTACTTCTACTGAGTACGGCGATACCACATGAGTGACACTTTTTTGCTGCCTGGGTGCGCAAAGGGGCCCTAAAACCAATGAGTACCTTTAGGATTTCACAGGCCATTTTTACGCATTTGGATTCTCACGCTTTAGGGGCCCCTAAAATGCCAGGTCAGTATAAATACCCCACATGTGACCCCATTTTGGAAAGAAGACACCCCAAGGTATTCCGTGAGGGGCATGGCGAGTTCACCGAATTTTTATTTTTTGGCAAAAGTTAGCGGAAATTGATATTTTTTTTTTTAAATTTTGTTTTTTTACAAAGTCTCATATTCCACTAACTTGTGACAAAAAATAAAATTTTACATGAACTTACCATACCCCTCACGGAATACCTTGGGGTGTCTTCTTTCCAAAATGGGGTCACATGTGGGGTATTTATACTATCCTGGCATTTTAGGGGCCCCTAAAGCGTGAGAAGAAGTCTGGAATCCAAATGCGTAAAAATGCCCTGTAAAATCCTAAAGGTACTCATTGGTTTTAGGGCCCCTTTGCGCACCCAGGCTGCAAAAAAGTGGAACACATGTGGTATCGCCGTACTCAGGAGAAGTAGGGCAATGTGTTTTGGGGTGTATTTTTATATATACCCATACTTTGTGTGACAAATATCTCTGTAAACGACAACTTTTAAAAAATTTTATACAAAGTTGACAATTTACAGAGATATTTCTCTCACCCAACATGGGTATATGTAAAAATACACCCCAAAACACATTGCCCTACTTCTCCTGAGTACGGTGATACCACATAAGTGACACTTTTTTGCAGCCTGGGTGCAAAGGGGCCCAAATTCCAACGAGTACCTTTAGGTTTTACATGGCGGCTCACAATTTAGCCCCGCCCAAAATGCCAGAACAGTAAACACACCCCACAAATGACCCCATTTCGGAAAGTAGACACCCTGAGGTATTCACTGAGGGGCATAGTGAGTCCGTCTGAGATTTTATTTTATTTTTGCCAGAAGTTAGCAGAAATTGAAACTTTTTTTTTTTTTTTTTATCAGAAAGTGTCATTTTCCGCTAACTTGTGAAAAAAAATGAAATGATACATGAACTCACCATGCCCCTCAGTGAATACTTTGGGGTGTCTTCTTTCTAAAATGGTGTCATTTGGGGGGTATTTATACTTTCCTGGCATTCTAGCACCTGAAGAAACATGACAGGCGCTCAGAAAGTCAGAGCTGCTTCAAAATGCCGAAATTCACTTTTTTGCACCATAGTTTGTATACGCTATAACTTTTACCTAAACCAATAAATATACACTTATTGGACTTTTTTTTTTATCAAAGACATGTAGAACAATAAATTTAGAGAAAAATGTATATAGAAATGTAGTTTTTAAAAAAAAGATTTACAACAAAGTGAAAAATGTCATTTTTTTGCAAACATTTCGGTCATTTTTGAATAATAGCAAAAAAAGTAAAAATGTCAGCAGCAATGAAATACCACCAAATGAAAGCTCTATTAGTGAGAAGAAAAGGAGGTAAAATTCATTTGGGTGGTAAGTTGTATGACGGAGCAATAAACGGTGAAAGTAGTATAGTGCGGAATTGTAAAAAGTGGCCTGGTCATTAAGGGTGTTTAAGCTAGGGGGGCTGAAGTGGTTATATCAAATCCACCCTGGGGCGAAGTGTCATAAAATGGGAAAATAACTGGTTGACCAAGATTCAGTTTCTGGGAAGGCCCACAGACTCTTGGATAACTGATAAGGGGCATTGACAAGGAGGGGGGTGTTGAGAGCTTTCAAGGGATAAAAGATCCATGCTTTGGGTATATGGGGGAGCTGGAGGAGGCTGGAAGGAACTGGGGGAGAGACCTAAAAAGACCATGTGTGGTAAATATGTACTGTAAGGTTAAAGGAGTTGTCTGTTATATAAGTTTTTCATCTTGGATTGGTGAAGTAATTGTAATTATTATGTGTGGATAAGGCTACTTTCACATTAGCGTTTTCAATTCCGCTATCGAGATCCATCATAGGATCTCAATAGCGGAAGAAAACGCTCCAATTTTGTCCCCATTCATTGTCAATGGGGACAAAAATGAACTGAACGAAACAAAATGCACCAAAATGCATTCCGTTCCTTTTTGGTTGCGTCCCAATCGCGGACAGAAAAACACTGCAAGCAGCGTTTTTCTGCCCACGATGTGGTGCGGAGCAAGTCGGACCCGTCCTGACACACAATGTAAGGCTACATGCACATGACCATATGTGTTTTGCGGTCTGCAAAAAAACAAAACTGATGTCATTGAAAGGAATGGGTCCACATCCTATCCGCAAAAAAAATGGAACGGAAATGGAAACATACAACGTTCGTGTGCATGTAGCCTGTCAATGGGGAACGATCCATTTTCTCTGACACAATAGAAAATGGATCCATCCCCTATTGACTTTCAATGGTGTTCAAGACAGATCCGTTATGGTTATATAAGACCTAATACAACCGGATCTGTTCATGATGGATGCATGCGGTTGTATTATTGCAATAACAAGATTGCAATGCCCCAGATGTATGTGGATGCCAGTGAAACAACTGATATATGATTGAATAACAGATGGCTTGTAGTATAGTGCCAGACCTGTTGTGCTACTGATTTAAGCCATATCAATGTCCACTATCTGGTAGTTACTCAATAACCAGTGATCCAACTTGAGTGTGGAATAAGTGTTTGCGCAGCTTGGGTCTGCGCAGCACGTTATCTGGCAGGCATCCAATGATTCAACCAATAAATTTAAACCTGACCAGTTCACTGGCTCTTTAAACTGTCAGTCTAATGCCAATGGTACTATTGGCCAATTATAGGATTACAAACTATAAATAGGAGTGTTCAGCATGGTGTTTCAAGTCTGTCCTTTCCCCTGAAGACGCCAGTTTATCTGGTGAAACATGTTGGGGGACAGAATCTGTTGGTTTTAGCTCTGCTCGAGTTGCTAAACACTGAGTAGGAAACAGTTATTTACTTTAGGGTGTATGTTCACAGCACCGAGTACCCTGCAGGATTAGTCAGGCAGGTAGTTATACACTGATTGCAAACTTGTGGGAAGGTTAGGAGGGTAGTGCACACCCTCCGTTACCACTAGCAACCTGTGCGATAGCAGTGTGCAAATTCGAGCAGTAGTTTTAACAAGTGTGTCAAAACTCACAAACATTTTTAGAGAACTACTAATAAAAGTGAAGTTTTACTGATTTAAATATTAAGGGTAAAAGTGGTGAATTGAGCTCAATTGTGGTGCAATAATAGGCACTAGTTTAGCACACTGTGAACCACTGTAAGCCGCAATAAGATCTGATTCCAGCTGGTCTACCCGGTGTTTCCTCCAGATTGCGCGGTCTGAACCTTCGCCTGCCAGAAGCGAATGTGCAGGCTCTCAAACGCTATTTACCCACGAAGGGATCCTATTCTCCAGTACCAGGGAAATACCCGGCTCCCCTCCATCAGCCTCTGCAGTTTCCCCAATCAAGTCTGTCAGTCCAAAAGGGCCTCAGACATTCCCAAAATTACCAGCAAGTACCGCACCAAAGGCTCAAAGACCATCTAAGAAGAGTCGCTGCAACTATGAGGATGGCTTAACTGACAGTATAGTAATGGCTGACTCTACCCTTCATAAGAGCTTTTTTTTTTTGGAAGGGGGGGGGGGTCACTCTACTCTTTTTCCTCAGAAAAAGGAGAAGTCACATAGCCAATTTGGTTAGGCAATTGGTATAATTTATCCATACGCTACACCATGGTATTGGGGGTTCTGGGACCCTGGGGTTAGGTGGTTTATTGGCTCTTGTTGATTTGTTTTTTTTGGTTTTCAACTGACGTGTGGAGCTTCCCATCAGCGGTACCAGAGAGGTATGTGAGCAGCAGATCTTTACCTGGCAGGTAAATATGCGGGGAGAGAGGGGAGCTTAGCCAGGGATATACCCATAGTTTTGACTTCCCCATATCTCGGACATATGGTTACCCAGACTCACTGTATAAGCAGCATGTTTCATCTTCAATAGTAACGCTTTTGTATCTTTTTTTTTTTTACACCTCCCAACATAAGAATAGTGCCCTGGAATGTCAAAGGTTTATGATCGCCGGCCAAACGATCTAAAGACACCTCGAGGCTCCACCCAGACATGGCACTTCTAAAGGAGACTCATCTGTCCGAAGGGGACTTCCACCGCCCGGGCAGGAAATGGGTAGGATGTGTATTCGGGGCATCCGCTCTCAACCGTAAAGGTGGGACTATTATAGTATTATACTAACTCACAAAAACTTCTACTTCTCTATCATCGACATCTCCACTGACCCTGAAGAGGGACGGTGGACACGTATACGGTTTCAACATAAAGGAGAAAAGTGGATCATCTATAATACATATGGCCCCAATGAAGAAAATGCTGCTTTTTCGCTCCTTGGAGGCTAGACCACTTACAAATGATGTGCAGCACAAGATAGTTGAGGGAGGGGGAGGGGGGTTTGGGTTACGGCGATATGAACTCGGTTCATGTCTCACCCAATTGACAGGGAATACACGCACTTCTCACATGTGCACTCTAGCTGGTCACGCATTAATTATCTCCTCTCACATACTTCACTAGCCAATGGGGTTCTAGACAGGACTATACAGAACCTGGCCGTCTCAGACCAAGCCCCAATCTCCATTAACATACTGGATTCTACCCCAAAGGGCACAGGTATTTTGTGACGCCTCCTAGGATACCCGGAAGAGGACGAGACATTCCTCGATCTCCTTAGAGGGTGGTGACAGGAGTTTGAAGCAGACAACGCACCTCACAAGGAAGAACCATCCCTCTCTTGGGCTACGGCCAAGGTGGTAATACGGGGGAAATTGATATCTTACATTTCGTCTAAATGACGCACAGTCCACCAAAAATATGAGGCAGCTAGTGGTGAATTGCGACAGGCTTACACCTGCTTCCTCCTAGACCCTACACCAGAGAAAAAGGATAGATGGGTGGCAGCCAAGCGTATTTTTGAACTTTGGTTGGAAAGGAGAGTGTGTTTCCATCGGTCATCCATGGAGGAGAAACTGCTCCGCTTTGGCAAGAAGTCAGGAAAACTTCTAGCGAGACTAGACAAAGACAGGTGCCCTCCTACACATATCCAAACACTTCGGTCAACTGAGGGTATCCTGACATCTGACCCTCGTGAGATTAATGATATTTTTCAGAGGTTCTATGCCAGTTTGTATTCAACTAACATGTCCTCGCAGGGTGGCACAGCTCTTCTCAATAAAATACCCTTGCCATCAGTCTCTCAGGAAGATTTACTGGAGCTGAATAAACGAATTACCAAAGCAGAAATTAAAACAGCCATACATAATCTACAACATTGTTTCCCAACCAGTGTACCTCCAGCTGTTGCAAAACTACAACTCCCAGCATGCCCGGACAGCCTTTGGCTGTGCAAGCATGCTGGGAGTTGTAGTTTTGCAACAGCTGGAGGCACACTGGTTGGGAAACACTGATCTACACAACTCAAAGGCCCCTGGCCCTGATGGCTACTCTGGAGAAAACTACAAGGTTCTGGTAGACTCCATCACGCCAACACTGGGAGAATATTTTAACGCTATTTTGAACACTGAGAAAATACCAGATGCTTACATCAAATTGCTCTCTAAGTTGGGCACAGATGTACTCTATCTCCAGTCTTATAGGCTCATCTCCCTGATAGATCAAGATGTAAAGCTGATCTCTAAAATAATGGTGGAATGCCTAGCACTGTTCCTTTCCACTTTAATAGGCCCAGCTCAGGTGGGGACACCCCACAATAGTGGCCCTGGACGTCGAAAAGGCGTTTGACAATGTCAAATGGCCATAGGTGGGGAAGGTGATGGACAGGATGGGAATTGTGGGGACTTTTAGATCATTCCTGATAGCTCTATATACTTTCCTGATGGCTCGCATTCACACGCCGGGTTTTATATTGACCCCTTTCCCATTAACCAAAGGCACCTGATAGGGGTGCCCCCTTTCATCCCTATTATTTAACATAGCTATAGAGCCCTTAGCCCGATATCTAGAGACCTTGTCTCTATATAAGGGAATAAAGGTGGGCTCCCAGGAAGTTAAGGTCACCTTATCCGCAGACTGTCATATTGTTTTTTAGTGACCCTCGAAAAGATCTTAACCCTGGGAAAAGTGAAACTTTAGAACTAGGGAGGCTGACATGCCCCGGTTTTTGGGAAACTCTGGGCACCAGTTTGAAACCTGCAAAATCCCATATCCTATATTTGGGTATAAAGATAGGGAAAACTCCCACTAGTATCTATTCCCTAAACTACTCTCCAATTTTTCAGAGGATCAAACAGGAGCTCTCTACATGGCGCAATCTTCCCCTTTCCTTTCTGGGACTGTGTCACTTGATAAAAATTATATAATTCTCAAGGTTGTTATACCAGCTACAAACTATCCCATTATTATTAAAACACAAATACATCCAGGAGATTAACAATGCCTTCATACATTTTATCTTGGCTAGAAGATGTCCTCGCATAGCTTTACAGAAAGTCATGCACACTAAATGGGTAGAGGGCATAAACTTCCCAAATATCGTGTTACAACATAGCATGCCTGATGAGATATGTGATCAATTAGTTACTCTCCACATGTTTCTATTTCTGTCTTCAGCTGGATCATGAGCTGGCCTCACCCTGGAACTTGATATCTTTACTTCATACTAAGAGATCTTGCTTGCCCAGGTCAGTGAAATTCTGTGATATTGCGGGATACTATAGCTTCCTGGAAGGAAATTAGAAAGCGGTTCAAACTGCCTTTTTAGATCTCCAAGTACGTGCCATTCTGGGGTCATCCAGAGTTTGGCCCTGCTCATAGTCCTCTCTCATTTCAGTCCTGGAGAGAAAAGTGTATTACAACCCCTCTACAACTGATAAATACCTCCCAAAGATCTTGGTACACATACAGTGATTTGGTGGCTATCCATCAACTGCCAAATAAATCTCTCTTCCAATTCTTACAGCTTTCCTCTTTTTGTCAGAAGAGGCTGAGAATCGTGGATAAGGAGGTGGTGCAAAACCCGCTGGATATAATTAACAGGCCGGGATTCCGCCACTCAATTTACTCCCTATACCTGGCTCTCAGAGACCTGTTATCCACGCATCCCTCCTCCATGCGCCAACACTGGTCCAGGTTTTTACAGGGCCCTGACATAATCGACCTTATCTTGCAGGTCTGGGAGCAGAAAACATGCGACTTCGGAGCTCTGGAGAGAGTCCCATTTCAAGCTTATGCATAGGGCCAATTAAGGCTTCACTTTTCCAGCAACACGCTCATGTCCTGATAGCCTGACACCCTGCCTAAATCTCAGTCATCATCTACAGACATGTGGCATGGCTTCTGGACCTGCCCGCATATAGACATGTTTTGGGAACAGGTGATAGTTTTTGTAAAAACCTTTTGGGGGTTACACTGAAACAAGACCATTTAATATTATTATTCCAATCTATAACCCCGAACAACTTAAAACCCCCGGGGATCTGTCCAAAGATACCCCCACTATTACATGTGATTCTGTTGGTTGCGAAGAGATGTATCCTGAAGGAATAGCTCTGATACTGGTATTTGTATTTTGTATTAATACCTTTGCTGTCCTTACTGTCATTGTATTGACACCGAATTGCTTTTGGGTACAACTGTGTTTCCGTAGTGTCCTTTTCTTTATGTGGAAAAAACAAAAACCCAATAAAAAGTGTTTGAAAAAAAAGACGACACGAATAGGACATGTTCTATTTTTTTGCAGGAATGACACTTAGACATAAAGATAGCACATGCTGTGCTGTCTGCATTTTTTTGTCGCCCCTTGAAATAAATGGGTCTACATCCAGTCTGCAAAAATTGTGGATCAGATGCTGAATAAAAAAATACTTGTAAGTGATGCCACCACTATGTAAGTGATTGCCACCTTTTATTTAATGTTTGTCAAATTTTAATGACTGTTTGACCCCTTAGTGACCACCCATACGCCTTTTTACGGCGGTCACTAAGGGGTCTTAGGCTGGGCTGCTGCTTTTTTCATGGCTGACGGGTCTAAGCACTTCACAGGTCACTCATGCAGCGTGGGCTCGTCTCTCACATGAGGGCCACGCTCCTTCTCTAACAGCCTGGACCAGCAGAAGTGCCGATTTGGGCTGTTAAACCCTTTACATGCCGCAGAATTGTTGTCCGCGTATGTAAAATGGTGACAGAGGGAGCGGAGCAAATGCAATCGCTGGGTGCCGATGTGTGTAAAGCTGGCTGGGTAAATCACTGAAAAAGGTGCACCACAATGATAAGCAACTAACAATGCTGGCCAATCCCTCAAGCTAATGTTAAAAGCTGAGACTTTAGCCAACATATTCCAGTCAGAAACGTATCTGAGCTCTTTTGCACCACCGTCAAGGTATCTGTGTGGTAATGGGTTCCTACCACTAGACTACCTATGGTGTGTGAACAAGGTCTGACAGGTGCTCATATCCAACTCACAGCCAGGCTCCCACATACCTCCATAGTAGGATCACTAATGCAATGTGAGGTAGTATAAGGCTACTTGCACACGACAGTTGTTTTTTGCTGTCCCCAAATCGGGATCCGCAAAAAAACTGATGGTCCATCAGCTATTTTTGGAGGATTCCTTTGTTTTCACAGATCCCTTATAATAAATGCCTAACCTTGTCCGCAAATGAGAAAAAAGTAGGACATGCACTACTTTTTTTGCTGAAGGTAAACACTGACAACGGACACAGAACACAAATGGATAACCTGTCAGCATTTTTTTGCTGACCCATTGAAATGAATGGGTTCCTGTCCTATCTGCAAAAAAAACTGAAACGGAAGCCGAGAAAAGCAACTGTCGTGTGTATGTAGCCTAAAGCTGCAAGCCCCACCTATAACAGACCATGTGACACAGGCTTCCAGGTGCAACAGAATGTTACCAGCAAAACGCAATGGCCCATTCAATACATATATAGGAAAAAATCACTGAAATAAAGTGACCTAAATGGGAGGAACTGCTCAAAAACCCCAAACACTGTAGGGTGTTTCTAACCGGGGGAGCGGTTCCTCCGCATGTGGTCCGCTGCTAACGGCATTCCCCAGCAAAAAAGCATACAATGGAGAATGTCAGCATGGACCACATGTACCTACACAATATCCTACACAAGATGGAATAATGTGTGGATAGAAATATAGAAATACATAAATTGCTGAAAAAGGTGCACCACAATGATAAGCAACTAATATTGCTGGCCAATCCCTCAAGCTGATGTTAAAATAGAAACATAGAAACATAGAATGTGTCGGCAGATAAGAACCATTTGGCCCATCTAGTCTGCCCAATATACTGAATACTATGAATAGCCCCAGGACCTATCTTATATGAAGGATGGCCTTATGCCTATCCCATGCATGCTTAAACTCCTTCACTGTATTTGCAGCTACCACTTCTGCAGGAAGGCTATTCCATGCGTCCACTACTCTCTCAGTAAAGTAATTCTTCCTGATATTACTTTTAAACCTTTGCCCCTCTAATTTAAAACGATGTCCTCTTGTAGCAGTTTTTCTTCTTTTAAATATTCTCTCCTCTTTTACCGTGATGATTCCCTTTATGTATTTTGTTTCTATCATATCGCCTCTGTCTCTTCTTGCTTCCAAGCTATACATGTTAAGGTCCTTTAACCTTTCCTGGTAAGTTTTGTCCTGCAATCCATGTACTAGTTTAGTAGCTCTTCTCTGAACTCTCTCCAAAGTTTCAATATCCTTCTGCAGATATGGTCTCCAGTACTGCACACAGTACTCCAAATGAGGTCTCACTAGTGCTCACTAGTAGAGCGGCACGAGCACCTCCCTCTTTCTACTGTTAATGCCTCTCCCTATACACCCAAGCATTCTGCTGGCATTACCTGCTGCTCTATGACATTGTCTGCCCACCTTTAGGTCGTCTGATATAATGACCCCTAAATCCCTTTCCTCAGATACTGAGGTTAGTACTGTATCACTGATTTTATATTGTCCTCTTGGGTTTTTACGCCCCAGGTGCATTATCTTGCACTTATCGACATTAAATTTTAGTTGCCAGATTTTTGACCATTCCTCTAGTTTTCCTAAATCTTTTTCCATTTGGTGTATCCCTCCAGGAACATCAACCCTGTTACAAATCTTTGTGTCATCAGCAAAAAGACACACCTTACCATTGAGGCCTTCTGCAATTTCGCTGATAAAGATATTAAACAATATGGGTCCCAGAACAGATCCCTGAGGTACCCCACTGGTAACAATACTATGGTCTGAATATACTCCATTGACTACAACCCTCTGTTTTTTGTCCTTCAGCCACTGCCTAATCCATTCAACAATATGTGAGCTCAAGCTCAAAGACTGCAGTTTATTGATGAGCCTTCTATGTGGGACAGTATCAAATGCCTTACTAAAGTCCAGATAAGCGATGTCTACTGCACCTCCGCCATCTATTATTTTAGTCACCCAATCAAAAAAGTCAATTAGATTAGTTTGACATGATCTCCCTGAAGTAAACCCATGCTGTTTTTTATCAATCAACCCATGGGTTTTTAGATGTTCCACAATCCTCTCCTTGAGTATGGTTTCCATTAATTTCCCCACTATTGATGTCAGGCTTACTGGCCTATAGTTGCCCGATTCCTCTCTACTACCTTTCTTGTGAATTGGCACAACGTTTGCTAATTTCCAATCTTCTGGGACGACACCTGTTACCAGTGATTGGCTAAATAAATCTGTTAATGGATTTGCTAGTACACCTCTAAGCTCTTTTAATAGCTTTGGGTGTATCCCATCAGGCCCCTGTGATTTATTTGTATTAATTTTGGACAGCTGACTTAGAACCTCTTCCTCTGTAAAGACACATGCATCAAAGGATTCATTAGTCTTCCTCCTAACTGAGGTCCTTCTCCTTCATTTTCCTTTGTAAAAACTGAACAGAAGTATTCATTGAGGCAGTCAGCTAGTTCTTTATCCTCTTCCATATACCTTCCTTCTTTTGTTTTTAATTTGGTAATT
Organism: Bufotes viridis; assembly: GCA_033119425.1. Taxonomy (NCBI): domain Eukaryota; kingdom Metazoa; phylum Chordata; class Amphibia; order Anura; family Bufonidae; genus Bufotes; species Bufotes viridis. Next base: position 109,719,582 of record CM065597.1, on the reverse strand, counting down.
CCTTTTTTTAATTTCCTTTTTTCATTTATGTTTCTGAAGAATGTCTTATTACCTTTTTTCACTGACTGAGCTAATTTCTCTTCTGCCTGAGCTTTAGAAGCTCTTATAACTTGCTTGGCCTCTCTCTGCCTCATCTTATAGATTTCCGGTCATCCTCGTTTTGGGTGTTTTTATACTTGCTAAATGCCATCTTTTTGTTTTTAATGATTTTGGCCACTTCTGCTGAGTACCACAGTGGTCTCTTCCTTTTTTGCCTTTACTGACAAGCCTAATGCACTTTTCTGTTGCCTTCAGTAGTGCCAATTTTAAGTAGTCCCATTTCTCTTGGACTCCATTGAAATTGTTCCAGTCTGATAGGGACTCGTATACCACTGATCTCATTTTAGAAAAGTCTGTTTTCCAAAAATCTAAAACTTTTGTTTTTGTGTGGAGTGACTCAGTCACTGTACTTATAGTAAACCTCACTGACTGGTCATCACTGGATCCTAAGCTTTCCCCTACAGTGATATCAGATACCAAATTGCCATTTGTGAACACCAAATCTAAAATGGCCTCCTTCCGGGTTGGCTCCTCAACTACTTGCTGTAGAGATAATCCCAGTACGGAATTTAGAATGTCTGTACTCCTGGCAGAACTAGCCATTTTGGTTTTCCAGTTTATATCAGGAAGATTAAAGTCTCCCATAATGACAACTTCCCCTTTCAATGTCATTTTAGCCATTTCCTCAACTAGTAGATCATCCAATTCTTTGACTTGGCTTGGTGGTCTGTATATGACACCTACACGAGTTACCTTATGATTAGCAAGCTGCAACGTAACCCAAACTGACTCTAAATTGGTTTCGCTTGCTTCTATTAGATTAGATTTTATGCTATTTTTCACATATAGGGCCACTCCACCCTCTTTCTTGCCTTCTCTGTCTTTCCTATATAGAGAGAACTCAGGTATTGTTATGTCCCAGTCATTACTCTCATTGAACCATGTCTCAGTAACAGCCACTAAATCTATATTCTCAGATGCCATTACAGACTCAAGTTCGTTGATCTTATTCCCTAAACTGCGAGCATTTGTAGATAAGACTCTCAGCTTGTCATTTCTTATCCTATCAGCTCCTGGCATTATCTGGCATTGTTTTTTCGGGGGGCAGCCGAACTGATGGATTGTCTCTTTTGTGCCCCCCTTTCCTAGTTTAAATGTTCCTTAGCAAAAACTTTGAACTGTTCACTGAGGACATTCGTTCCCTTGAGAGAAAGATGCAAACCATCTTTCTTGTACAGTTCTTTTCCATTCCAGCTAGAGCCAACATGAGACACAAAGCCAAATCCCTGGTTCAAACACCATTCACCAAGCCATGCATTGAATTCCTTAATACGCAACTGCTTGTCATGCTGACGGTTATGCACAGGCAGAACTGCAGAGAATGAGACAGTCGATGCAATCTCCCTTATATCATTACCAAGTGTGTGAAAATCTTCCTTCACCTTTGAAACTTCATTGCAAGCCAGATCATTTGTCCCAATATGGACAATTTTTGCTTGCTTAATAATGTTAAGGATACGTCCTACTGACTGGAATATGTTGGCTAAAGTCTCAGCTTTTAACATCAGCTTGAGTCATTCCGCCAAAACCAAGCCCTCACAAAACTCTATAGAAAGAAAAATAAAAAAGTTATGGGTCTTGGGAAGGGCGTTGCAAAAAGATTTTTTTTTCCTTTAAAAAAAAAAAAAAAAAGGTTTTATTACACAAAAGTAGTAAAACGTAAAAAAGAATTTCACCACTACTCTGTGATTCTGGCCACAACCATTTACTGTGTAGATCTAACCTAAAGGAGGTCATGAACTGTCCACTGGAGCCAGTTTCACTCCTGTCCTCTTCAGCAGTTAATCCTGTCTTCCTGGGACCATAGCTCATTGAACTCAAAGATCCTAATTCCAAGGATAGTAAAAGCCTCACTAGATTGGTGGATCTCTTCAAGCAGCATAGAGAAAGATACTCATTGGAGACTCACTCCTTACATTCTGATCACCAGCAATTGAACTCTTCAGAGCTGGAGAGCTCAGATTAAGTATTTTCAGGGGTTTTATTCCTCAAACTACAGAAAATTAAGGGCAGTGTTAGAGACTTCAAGACAGGCTCAAACTATTTTGCTAAAGTGTCACCTGAGAATTCTCCATTACATCACACCAGTGTCCTTCCTTCACTAGGATTCAGAAATATATTGTTGGACAGAAATTAGTTCTGTCAGACATGACAGTGCATCTTAATCCCTTAATGACACGGCCCTATTTCACCTTAAGGACCAGGCCATTTTTTTTAAATCTGACCAGTGTCACTTTATGTGGTGATAACTTTAAAACACTTTTGCTCATCCTGGCCATTCTGACATTATTTCATCACATATTGTAATTCGACACTGGTAATATGGAGTCAAAAAAATTATTTTTATTTATAAAAGAAAATATAAAATTTACCAAAAATTTTGAAAAATTAGCAATTTTCCAAGTTTCAATTTCTCTATTTCTATAATACATAGAAATACAGCCCAAAAAAATTTATTTACATTCCCCATATGTCTACTTCAGGTATGGATCAATTTGGGTATGCCATTTTATTTTTTGGGGATGTTACAAGTCGTTTAGAAGCAAATCTTGAAAATTTTCAGAAATTTTTAAAAACCCACTTTTTAGGGACCAGTTCAGGTTTGAAATCAGTTTGTGAGGTTTAAATAATAGAAACCACCCAAAAATAACCCCATTCTAGAAACTACACCCCTCAAGGTAATTAAAAACTGATTTTACAAACATTGTTAACCCTTTACGTGTTCCACAAGAGTTAATGGAAAATGGAGACAAAATTTCTGAATTGTTTTTTTGGGAAAATTTTCCATTTTTTCCAATAACAAAGCAAGGGTTAACAGCCAAACAAAACTCAATATTTATTGCCCTGATTCTATAGTTTGCAGAAACACCCCATATGTGGTCATAAACTGCTGTATGGCCAAACAGCAGAGCTCAGAAGGAAGGGAACGCCATATGGTTTTTGGAGGAAAATTTTACTGGACTGGTTTTTAGACACCATGTCCCATTTGAAGCCCCCCTGATGCACCCCTAGAATAGAAACTCCAAAAAAGTGACCCCATTTTGGAAACTACAGGATAAGGTGGCAGTTTTGTTGGTACTATTTTAGGGTAAATATGATTTCTGGTTCCTCTATATTACACTTTTTTTGAGGCAAGGTAACAAAACAAAGAAATTCTAAAATTTCACCTCCATTTGCCAATAACTTGTGGAACACCCAAAGGGTTACCAAAGTTTGTAAAATCAGTTTTGAATACCTTGAGGGGTGTAGATTCTTAGATGGAGTCACTTTTATGCAGTTTTTACTCTATGGGTGCATCGGGGGGCTTCAAATGGGACATGGTGTCAAAAAACCAGTCCAGCAAAATCTGCCTTCGAAAAACCATATGGTATTCCCTTCCTTCTACGCCCTTCTGTGTGCCCGTACAGTAGTTTACGACCACATATGGGGTGTTTCTGCAAACTACAGAATCAGGGCAATAAATATTGAGTTTTGTTTGGCTGTTAACCCTTGCTTTGTTACTGGAAAAATGGATTAAAAAGAAAAATTTGAAAAAAAAAAACAGTTTTGAGACCGTTTTTATTTTTTGTTATTTCCATCATTGATCTGACAGGTTAGATCGTGTCCCATTTCTATAGAGCAGGTTGTTACGGATGCGACAATACCAAATATGACTACTTTTTGGGAATTTTTGTTAAGTTTTTCATAAAGCATTTGTGAAAAAAAAAAATTTTTAGTGTCTCCCCATTTTTTTTGGGCAACAGTCTTCTGTAGGGGCTCATTTTTTGCAGGATGAGATGGCGGTTTGATTTGCACTATATTGGTGTGCATATGACATTTTGGTCGCTTGCTATTACACTTTTTGGGATGAAAGGTGACAAAAATGGTTTTTGACACTGTATTTATATGATTTTTCTTGCTGTGTACACCTGAGCGGTTAGTTCATGTGTTATTGTTATAGAGCAGGTTGTTACGGACGTGGCAATACCTATTATGTATACTTTTTATTTAGTTTTAATTTTTTTTTTTTCTTAATACTTTTTTATTTTTCAAATTGTATCATAACATGCGATTTATGAAAAACACAATTACAAAAAAAACTTCCCACCCCCCCCAACCAATCCCTCCCCCCTGCCTTGCAGAAAACAGAAAAAAACATTTCCTTAATCGTCCCATTCCTTCCATATACTATCCCACTTTTCATGGGATCCTCGCTGTCTGTACAAAATCCTCTCGAAGCTTTTGACCTTATTAACCAAATTTAGCCAGTTATTACAATCTGGAGCGGAGGAAGAAAGCCATCTTCTAGATATCAGAAGCCTGGCTAAAAAAATCACTTTAGTCAGCAATCGACACTTCATAGCCTGACAACTAACCTCCGATAGATCCCCCAAAACCCATAATTTGGGAGATAAGGGAATATCGATATTGAGTCTTTGGGTTAAAGTTCTTTGAACCAACCTCCAGTACTTGCTCACTGTCGGGCAATCCCAGAACAGATGTAAATGATCTGCCCCGGGATCACCACAGCGGGGGCACTCAGAGGAAGCTCAAAATCCTCTCCTGTGAAGCCACAAAGGTGTTATATATATTTTGTGCATAATATTAAACTGAACCACAATGTGATTAAAATTGTGCAAAACCTGACTTAAATTGTTACCTACATTCTCCCAATCTGGGGAACCCAGACCTAGCAGTAAAGTGGACCAGGATCTTTGCCCTGGAGAAAAACTACCCCAAAAATTTTTTTTTATCAAGTGCCTGTAGCAGTGTGATACCCTAACTTTCGTGTCACCCTTCTTTTGAATCAAGTTATGTAAAAATTCAGGGGTGTCTATATTAAGTGATTATCAGTAATACTAGAAAGTGCAAACCGCAATTGAAAATATGCATACCAAGTCACCTCACCTATATTTTCCTTTTGTTTTAACTCCACCAGAGTCAGGGTTTGTCCATTTTCAACCACTTGGCTCAAATAATTAATCCTTTTATTCCTATAATATTGCTGACAATTCGGGTCAGCAAGATTCAAAAGTTTCAAGTTATACCACAGTGAGGTGCAAATGATTGATGCCCTAACTTTAAACCAACTTCTTATAACCATCCAGGCTTTCATAGCCATTCTGCAGAAAGGTTTGTAATCATTCTGAAACTTAAGTAGATAATCAGACTCCAGTACTGTAAAAAAGTCCGGAAAGCCTGAATCTTTAACCAATTTTCTGCAGAGATGGCTATTTTCCCAATCGTTAAAAAAACAGAGTTGAGATGCCATAAAATAACCCTTAAAGTGAGGGAGATTAAGACCTCCCTGCTTGTAGGGCATAGAAAAGTAAACTGCCTTTAATCTCACCCGCTTCCTCCCCCATAGTAGATCATTAATCAACCGCTCTATCAATCTAAAGTACTTATCTTCTATCCATATAGGGAAATTCCGAAGAACATAGAGAACCTGGGGCAGCACCACCATGTTTATTAGCGAGATTCTATCCGCTCTTGCAGACAGAATTATATGCCATATCTTAATTTTTGATCTCAACTTTTGCAATAGAGGAATCAGATTCAGCTGCAAGTAGTCTTGAGCCTTGGCGGAAATCACTATCCCCAAGTACTTCATTGTCTCGGAGATCGATAATCGATTGATCAAATCATCAGAGGATCCTCGCAATTCATCTATTGGAAGAAGAGTAGTCTTAGCCCAATTAACCTCCAGACCGGAGGAGTTGCAAAATGAATTAACTAACTCCATAACTCGAGGAAGTGTACTTTCTGTTTGATGGATAAAAAATTTAATATCATCTGCAAAAAGAGATATGCGATCCTGCTTCCCCATTACCCCAAAGCCAGCCACCCTCAGGTCCTGCCTTATACTAACCGCCAGGGGTTCAATATAGATGTTAAACAAAAGAGGAGAGAGAGGACAACCTTGACAGGTGCCTCTCTCTAGTTCAAAACTCTCAGTCAGCATATCATTGATCCTAATCCTGGCGGCCGGAGATTTATATAGCAGCTGTATCACTGCAATAAATTTGGGGCCAAAGCCCATTTTTTTCATCACATGCTTGAGAAGGCCTCATGTTGCTATGGGAACCTTCCCCGTCTGTCACAACTGAGCAGACAGGGAAGGGGAAGGAGGGAGCTTCATCCTGTCGGGGGGGGGGGGGGGGGAGGGGCAGCCTCCCGAGGGGAGAGGGAGGGAGCTCCCTCCCTGTTAACCCCTTCCATACGGACCGCGTTATGAAGGGGTTAAACGGCTGGCATCTGAACAGGCACAGATGCCAGTCGTTTCTATCAGAGTGTCAGCAATGTGCTCACACTCTGATAGATCCACTGGACCAGGGATGAATAGAGAGGAGGCAGACGGGGGATCACTATTGCACCACCGGCCTCCTGCACCTCCTGCCTTACATCAGCGCCGCCCGCAACCCCCCCTGCACAGCCCGCCGATCAATCAGCAAGAGGGCTGCAGGGTAAAAATAAAAAAAACGGCACATTTAACTGTCTGATCCCCGCGGTCACAGACCACAGGGATCAGAAATGTCAGAAATCGCTGCAAACCGCAGGTCTGAATTGACCTGCGTTTTGCAGTGATCGTCGATATGGGGGGGGGGGGGGTCACTGGACCCCCCTGGGCATTTGAACATGGTTCCTGCTGCACTATGGCAGCAGGAACCATGTTTCTAGCGCAATTTTCTTTACATGGGATTTATTTCAGGGCGTATGGGTACGCCCTGTGTCCTTAAGGACTCGGACATTAGGGTGTACCCATATGCCCTGTGTCCTTAAGAGGTTAAAGGGAACCTGTCACCTGTCTGCTGAATATAATGATACCTTTCACTTAGTGATCTGTTGCTTTATTATGGAGAAAAAGTACTTTTAATCCATATGCTAATGAGCTGATGTGAGTCCAGCGTTTTTTCTATTCAGAGCTGTAGCCACTCCCCTATTCACTTCTTCAGTTGTAAAAGGGGCGTGGTTTATTTATTTATTGATATATAGAAGTGAATAGGGACAATTTTTAGTTAGCAGTGGACGCTTTATATCAGCCTTAGGACAAAAACTTTAGCTGATGCTGGCCCTATATTTCTCCTGATCCCCTTTGCCCTCAGGAAGAATAAAATGTATCTTTAACTTTCTTAGGTGACAGGATTATCTTAAAACTGGATCTTGCCTTTCACTCTAAAGGTCATTTACAAGCCAAGATGAGCAGCAGATTGTGTGGATGGAAGTGTTGTTTCCCAACAGTCCGCTACTTGTTCTATGTGGGGTAAAGCGTTGCATTTACACGCAACGATAATCTCCACAGTATGAGAACGATGGATTGTTAATGCTATTGTTTCGCTCGTTCATTGGATGATCTGCTGAACCTTTACATGAGCAGATTGTCAGGAATGAGTGTTTGCAGGAACATTTGTTCCTGCTAATCTGCCCGATTATCTACGCGTATAAATCCACCTTAAAGTCGCTACTCCCTTTTATCATAATCAGGAGATTGTGCTTCTACTATGTTGATTTAATCCCAGAAACCAACAGGAAAAATTATTATATATTACTGTATATATTCAGTATGGTGGAAAGAACAAAGGAAAGAAGGCTTCTAAGAGCACCTTAGCAAGATGACTGAAATTTACACTTCAGGAATCCTACAAAATGTTCCATCGTCTTTGTACTAGATGTTTTCTGTAATCAGGACTTGGCATTGGAATGGGTTCCTCCTTTTGAATGGAGTGGCAGTCACGCATGCATGTTGTCGCTCCACTCAACTCTATCGGATAGCCAAAGATAGCTGCGTGCTTGAATTCAGATATCTTTAGCAGTTACATAGAGTTGAGTATAGAGGCAATGCACATGCATTCTCATTATTGCCCTTTTTCTATGGTTCCTCCTTCCTCTGTTAACAGTCTTGCCTGAATGGTGATCATGCATGTTAATCTCTGTAGTGTGAATGAATATGAAACATCTGCATAATATCTGTTTTTTTATTTGTAAGGTTCACAGATTCTGAACAGCTGGCAAAAAAAAGGAATATATAGAACAGTTCATGTTTTATTTGAGTTTCTTACATGAATCTTCAGATTATATTGTTTTTCTTCAGAATCTTCAATTATATTGTTTTTAAACACTGGTCATAAAAGAAAATACTATTATAAAACATAACATTACACAATACTATCACTCCCCACCCCCCCCCCATAAAAAAAAAAAAAAAAAAAAAACAATGCAGACAAAATTTTTAGACCATTCTGATTATATCCGTGTCAGATACTTCCTGGTGGTGTCCAACCAACTAGTGATTTTTCTAGATGCTGGGCAAGTGCCAATGTTAGATGGTCATTGTGCTGAGATGAAATAATCTGTATGCCTAAGGGCAGTCCAGCTTTACTAAGCCCCAGTGGGCACTGAGTAACTGGAAGTCCTAACACATTAAATATCCCTGAGAAGAAAAAAAAAAAAGAAAAACATGTTCAGTTATTAGTTCAGTATGCTTTAAATATTAGTAATTTTTCAGAACAAAAGAACATTATTTTCGTGCAAATTAGCTCTTTCTAAAAAGAAAAGAAAGCTGAGCCTCTGATGCCACCAGATGTACGGTAGCTATCCTATGTTTTACCCATGTTTGTGAGGGTTTCCTCCCAAATTCCAAAGACATACTGATAGGGAATTTACATTGTGAAGATTGAAAATTATTGTGAGCCGCTGTGGAATATAGGTGAATAAAATACTGTATTTTTGATTGATAAGATGCACCCCAGGTTTCGACAACAAAGCTTTAGAAAAAATTATTTTCTAGGTCCTTTTTTGAAAGGAATGTGGTCTACTGGTGTCTTACTGAAGTGGAAGTGTCAAGGTCAGTAACTTTAGGGTATAGTGTGGAGGGAAAGGGGGCTAGTTTTAGTCAGCTCCTGTTATCCTTAGTGTGTCATCTGCTGACCATTGTAATAACCAGCAATGGTGCATGTGGTCACCTCATGAAATGTACCTATCCAATTAAACATGTCTCCTGTCATTGCTCTGTAGTGTCCTGCCATGCTTCCTGTTCTGCTAGATGATTTTTAAGTATTTGTCTGTGACACACACACAGTTCTGGTAACACACACAGCTATACTATACACATACAACCCTGCTACACACTGCTCTATTATACACACATTCAGCTTTGCTACACACATGCACACTTATCATTAATAAAAACTCACACCTCCGGACACTAGTGCCGGTGTACCATGAAAAAGCATTAAGTCATGAAGAAACATTAAGCAGCTGATTTCTGGGGGTGTGTCGCTCTGCTCTGCTCCCTGCTCAGATTACATATTCAGGGGGGTGTGTTCTATGCAGCTCAGCGCGCAGTGTTTGAAGCCCGCGGCACAGGGAGAAGGCGCGGGTGTCTGAATAAACCCGTTAACCCCCCCCATGTTGCGCAGAAAACCGCAGGTCTGAATTGACCTGCGATTTTCTGCGCAACATGGGGGGCTCACAGGTTTATTTAGACACCCGTGCCTCCTCATAACCCCCCCCCCGCCTGCTCATAAACCCTCCCGTGCCTAAACCCCCCTTGCCTCCTCTCACTCAGAAAACCGCAGGTCTGAATATACCTGCGGTTTTCTGCGCAACATGGTTGGGGTTCACAAATTTATTCATACACCCGTGCCTCCTCATAAACTCTCCCCCCCCCCCCTTGCCTCCTCTCACGCAGAAAACCGCAAGTCTGAATAGACCTGCGTTTTTTTGCGCAACAAGGGGGGGGGGGGTTTAACGGGTTTATTCAGACACCCGCGCCTTCTCCCCGTGCCGCGTGGGCTTATACACCCGTGCCTCCTTATAACACCCCCCCCCCCAGCCTCCTGTCACGCAGAAAACCGCAGATCTTAATAGACCTGCGGTTTTCTGCGCAACATGGGGGGGGGGTAACGGGTTTATTCAGACACCCGCGCCTTCTCCCCGTGCCGCGGGCTTCAAACACTGCGCGCTGAGCTGCATAGAACACACCCCCCTGAATATGTAATCTGAGCCGAGAGCAGGGAGCAGAGCAGAGCGACACACCCCCAGAAATCAGCTGCTTAATGTTTTTTCATGACTTAATGCTATTTCATGGTACACTGGCTGTAAGCTTTCCCGCTCTGGCTCCTCCCATTAATGACATCAAAGGTCCTTAGAGGCTGTACTTGGAGTATTAATTTCCTTTCAGTACAGCTGTAGGACCTTCCTCCACATGTGCTCTCCTGCTGTCGCTGTCATACAGATCGGTGTTGGCAGGGTGAGAGGTGTGTGCAGAAGCACAGCTCTCACTGATCGGGCAAAGTGCTGTATGTGAGCTCTGCTGGATTATTAACCCCTTCATGACATAGCCAGTTTTCACCTTAAGGACATGGGCAAATTTTGGAAATCTGACATGTCACTTGTGGTATGTGGTAATAACTTTGGAACACTTTTACTTATCCAAGCCATTCTGAGATTGTTTTCTCATCACATATTGTACTTCATGACAGTGGTAAATTTGAGTCAAAATATTTCATTTTTATTTATAAAAAAAATACCAAATTTACCAAAAATGTGGAAAAATTTGCAAATTAAAATTTCTCTACTTTCAAATCAGATAGTAATACCTCCAAAAATAGTTATCACTTTTCATTCCCCATATGTCTACTTCATGTTTGGATCATTTTGAAAATGATATTTTCTTTTTTGGGGAAGTTTAGAAGCAACTCTTGAAATTTTTCCGAAAATTTCCAAAACTCACTTTTTAAGGACCAGTTCAGGTCTGCAGTCACTTTGTGAGGCTCACATGATAGAAACCACCCAAAAATGACCCCATTTTAGAAACTAAACCCCTCAAGGTATTCAAAACTGATTTTACAAACTTTAACAGAAAATGTCTGTATGTGGGTAAGTAACTGGCTGAGTGACAGAAAACAGAGGGTGGTTATTAACGGTAGATACTCAGATTGGGTCACTGTCACTAGTAGGGTACCTCAGGGGTCAGTATTGGGCCCTATTCTCTTCAATATATTTATTAATGATCTTGTAGAAGGCATGCACAGTAAAATATCTATTTTTGCAGATGACACTAAACTGTGTAAAGTAATTAACACTAAAGAGGACAGTTTTCTGCTACAGAGGGATCTGGATAGATTTGAGGCTTGGGCAGAGAAATGGCAGATGAGGTTTAACACTGACAAATGTAAAGTTATGCACATGGGAAGGAATAATGCAAGTCACCCGTACATATTAAATGGTAAAACACTCGGTAACACTGACATGGAAAAGGATCTAGGAATTCTAATAAACAGCAAATTGAGCTGCAAAAATCAGTGTCAGGCAGCTACTGCCAAGGCCAATAAGATAATGGGTTGCATCAAAAGGGGCATAGATGCCGTGATGAGAACATAGTCCTACCACTTTACAAATCACTAGTCAGACCACACATTGAGTACTGTGTACAGTTCTGGGCTCCTGTGAACAAGGCAGACATAGCAGAGCTGGAGAGGGTTCAGAGGAGGGCAACTAAAGTAATAACTGGAATGGGGCAACTATAGTACCCTGAAAGGTTATCACAATTAGGGTTATTCACTTTAGAAAAAAGACGACTGAGGGGAGATCTAATTACTATGTATAAATATATCAGGGGTCAGTACAGAGATCTCTCCTATCATTTATTTATCCCCAGGACTGTGACTGTGACGAGGGGACATCCTCTGCGTCTGGAGGAAAGAAGGTTTGTACACAAATATAGAAGAGGATTCTTCACTGTAAGAGCAGTGAGACTATGGAACTCTCTGCCTGAGGAGGTGGTGATGGTGAGTACAATAAAGGAATTCAAGAGGGGACTGGATGTATTTCTGGAGTGTAATAATATTACAGGCTATAGCTACTAGAGAGGGGTCGTTGATCCAGGGAGTTATTCTGATTGCCTGATTGGAGTCGGGAAGGAATTTCTTTCCCCTTAAGTGGGGAAAATTGGCTTCTGCCTCACAGGGGTTTTTTGCCTTCCTCTGGATCAACTTGTAGGAAACAGGCCAAACTGGATGGACAAATGTCTTTTTTCGGTCTTAAATACTATGTTACTATGTTTTTAGGTGTTCCACGAGGAAAATGTAAATGATATTTCAGAATTTCATTTTTTCGGCAGATTTTCCATTTTGATCCATTTTTTCCAGTAACAAAGCAAGGGTAAACAGCCCAAAAAAAACTCAATATTTATTGCCCTGATTCTGTAGTTTACAGAAACAACCCATATGTGGTCGTAACCTGCTGTACGGGCACACGGCAGGGCGCAGAAGGAAAGGAATGCCATATGGTTTTTGGAGAGAAGATGTCACTGGGATAACTTTAAGCTGCCATGTCACATTTGAAGACCCCCTGATGCACCCCAAGAGTAGAAACTCCTATAAGAGACCCATTTTGGAAACTAAGGGATAAGGTGGCAGTTTTGTTGGTACTATTTTAGGGTACATTTTATTTTTGGTTGCTCTATATTACACTTTTTGTGAGGTCAGGGTAACAAATAATAGCTGTTTTGACACCGTTTTTATTTTTTGTTATGTATAGTGTTCATCTGACAGGTTAGATCATGTGGTATATTTTTAGAGCAGGTTGTTACAAACATGACAATACAAAATATGAGTACTTTTTTGTTGTTGTTTGTTTCAGTTTTACATAATAAAGCATTTATTCCTTCATCCTATGACAGCACCAGGAGAGAGGGATCCGCTTCGCAGGACAGGAAACCCACAGGTATAAATTTGAAAGGAGCCTCTCCCCCTTCACTGGTTTCCTGTCCTGGGTAGGACAACCTACAGGTTTTCTTATTTTGCTAAGAAATACGGGGAGTAGTTTCTCTCTGGGACCGCAGGCTGGCTAGGCAGATGTGTGCGCCGGGTGAGTTCCCTGCTCCACACACCTTGAAGACGGGAGCCGGGCACCGATCCACGTACAGGAGCAGTGATAGAGCAAGCGGGACGGCATCTACCGGGATCGCCGTGGCAGCTGGCCCCGATGGGCAGGAGCGGAGTAAAAGAGGAAGCGTTGAAGCGCATTACAGGCAGACATCCTGCTCCCCAGTGCAGTAGGAGGGGGGCGGAGCCTAAGAAAAGCGGGATATTCAAACCACTAGGAGGAAATGACGAGCACAAGAGCACCCAGTATATGGGGATAGGCGCTCGATTAAGGTTCCTGGCATCCCATGAGTTCCTGGATTGTGCCATTCAGGAACCATACAGCCCAGCCAAGCTTCCCTTGGGATCTTTGCAGGGCCCCTTCCAGATCCATGGCTACAAGTGGTTGTTTCCAGCATGGAGTGGGGAGCCCATGTGGGCAAAACCTTGCTTCAAGGATTGTGGGACTACCCGATATCGGACAGTTCTTCAAACCTAAAAGAGCTTATGGCGGTCTTTCGTTCCTTACAGGAGATTCTTCTTCTGATCAAGGATCGGCATGTGAAGATCTTATCCGACAATGGCTCCGTTATAGCTTATCTGAACCATCAGGTGGGAACCCGGTCCGAGTCCTTGGCGGCACAGATCTTTTCCTTAGAGGGGAGAGCCTGATCTTTGTCAGCCCTCCATATCAGAGGGGTAGACAATTGGAAGGCCGATTTTCTGAGCTGCTGGTCTCTGGATCAGAGTGAATGATCCCTCAATCTTTCTGTTTTCAACAAGATAGTCAGACTATGGGGGGCCCTCTGATAGACCTGTTTGCCACCAGGGAAAACAGGAAAGTGGAGAAGTTCTTCTCCGTATCACTGGAAGACCGTCCGGATGCTGTAGATGCCTTGGTCCAGCCCTGGAATCAGGGTCTGTTATATGCTTTTCCTCCCCTTCAAATAATACCAAAAGTTCTGAGGAAGATCAAGGAAGACAGAGCAAAGATTATCCTGATAGCTCCCTTCTGGCCCTGACGGGCATGGTTCTACTGGCTGAGAATCATGCCGGTAACAGACCCCTGGGTTTATGCCGGAGACCCCAGATCATCTTTTGCAGGGTCCTGTTGTCTATCCCCCTGTGAAGGGGCTTCATTTGATGGCATGGCTTTTAAACGGCGCCTTTTGTTAGACAGGGGTCTGTCTGAACCAGTGGTCTCCACTATGATATTAAGTAGGAAGCCAGTAACCACTAAAATATATGCGGGAACGTGGGAAGTTTTTTTCAGATTCCTAGGGGTGTCCCCTTCCACTTCTTGCCCTCTCCAGTTGACTAAAATCGTGGATTTTCTTCAGAGAGGTGTAGATAGGGGCCTAGCGTTGAGTACCTTAAAGGCCAGGTGGCAGCACTTAGTGTTCTGTTTGATTACAGGTTGGCCTGTCACCCTTGGATCATCAGATTCTATAGATCTATATCCAGAAGTCTCCCCCGCTAAGACTATCAGAACTCCTCCTTGGGACCTTAATCTGGTATTACGGGTCTTGGTCAAACATCCCTTTGATTCCATAAATTCTCTACCAATAAAGATGCTAACCTTAAAATGTATTTTCCTAGTAGCCATTACCTCAGCCAGAAGGGTAAGCGAGATCCAAGCTCTTTCCATTATCCCTCCATATACTATTATCCAGGAGGATAGAATTTGTTTTAGACCAGATCCAGCTTTTCTGCCAAAAGTAGTGTCTGACTTCCATAAAAGTCAGGAGGTGTTTCTCCCATCCTTCTGTGCAAATCCTAAGCATGATAAGGAAGCAGAGTTTCATTCTCTGGATGTCAGGGAATGTGTATTGCAGTATTTAGAGGCTACTAGAAACTGGAGGAAGTCGTCTTCTTTATTTGTCCTTTTTTCTGGCCAGAAAAGGGGGAATCTAGCTAGTAAGGGTACATTAGCCTGGTGGATTAAACAGGCTATTTCTTTAGCGTATCTCTCTATGCAGAAACCTGTCCCGTCCGTATGGTCAGCTCATTCCACAAGAGTGGTGGACACTTTGTGGGCGGAAAAAGCAGAAGCTTCCATACAGGACATTTGCAGGGCAGCAACCTGGTCTTCTGCCTCTACCTTCTACAGGCACTATAGATTGAATCTTTCTGCGGTGTCTGATCTTTTCTTTGGGCGTAAAGTCCTTCAGGCTGTGGTCCCCCCCTAATTTGTTCACTCTCCGGGATATTTCCTGGTGCTGTCATAGGACGAAGGGATAACTGATAATTACGTACCGGTAATTTTGTTTTCCGGAGTCCATGTAGGCACCCCTTTAATCCCTCCCTGTTCTTCTTTTTTCCTACCCTTATCTTTGGTGATGGGTGTTGATTTTCACTGGGTGTGCAGCGCAAAAAAAAAAAAAAAAAGGTGGTCTCTTGTCTCTGGAAACTATACTAAAGGGGGAGAGGCTCCTTTCAAATTTATACCTGTGGGTTTCCTGTCCTGGGAGGCAGATCGCTCTCTCCTGGTGCTGTCATGGATTCCGGAAAACAAAATTATCGGTACGTAATTATCATTTTTGATTTTTTTTTTTTGTGTTTTCTGAAAGCCATAGTTTTTTTTTTTTTTGGGCGACTGTCTTATGTAGGGGCTCATTTTTTTCCATATGAGATGACTGTTTGAATGGTACTATTTTGGGGTGCACATGACTTTTTGATAGCTTGGTATTACACTTTTTGTGATGTAAGATGACAAAAATGGCTTTGTTACAGTTTCTTACGGATGCGGTAATATCTAATGTATACTTTTTTTCTACTTAAGTTTTACACAATAACAGCATTTTTAAAACAAAAAAAAATCATGTTTCAGTTTCTCCATATTCTGAGAGCCATAGTTTTTTTTTATTTTCAGGGGCTTATTTTTTGCAGGATAAGGTGACTGGTAGCATTTTGGGATACATACAACTTTTTTGATCACTTTTAATACCTTTTTTGGGAAGTGAGGTGGGCAAAAATGTAAATGCCATCATAGTTTTCTTTTTCTTTTTTTTTTTTATGGCGTTCACCCTGCGGGGAAAGTAATATGACCCTTTCATAGATCAGGTCGTTACGAATGTGGTGATATCAATCATGTGTAGTATATTTTATTTTTTAAATGTTGAATCAATTATTGATGTGCGGCTATGAGAAAAAATTAGATTTTTTTAACTTTTTTTTCCCCACTTTTTTGACCCAGACGCACTTGGTTCTTGGTCTGATGCCTCTATAATACACTGCAGTACACTATATAGTGTACTGCAGTGTATTGTGACTTTACACAGCTTGATCAGCCTCCTGCCTTTAGCAGGAGGCTGATCAGGCTTAGCTATACCATGGTAAGCCGGAAGCCTGTGAATGCGGTTGCCATAGTAAGCGCCTGATGGAGGAGGGAGGGAGCCCCCTCCCTCTGTGAACCCGTCAAGCATGGGGTCACTGTAACGGAACAGCAGTGGCCCCATGGGAGAGGGAGCTCCCTCCTGTTAACCTTTACCATACAGTGGTCCCTATGGACCGTGGCATGGAAGGGGTTAAACAGCTGCCATCAACGCCAGCACAGATGTCATTCGTTTCAAGCAGAGTGTCAGCTGTGTGCTGACATTCTGCTAACCACTCTGGCCATCCTGAAAATGGGGGAGAGAGAGCGGGGGATCGCCCGCTCGCTTGGTCATCTTGGGGCACATCAGGGGCTGCGGGGGGAAGGAGGGGGGGTTAAAGGGGTTATCCAAGTTATATTTATTGATGACCTATCCTCAGGATAGGTCATCAATATCAGATCGGCGGGGGTCCGACACCCGGCACCCCCGCCGATCAGCTGTTTGAAGAGAAGACGAGCGCCGTGCCAGCGCTGCCTCCTCGTCATTGTTTACATGCTGGCCGTTGCATCTGCAGCGGTGAGCAGGTGTAATTACACCCAAGCCGTTCCATTCATTTCAATGGGACGGCTCTGTAGTATACACTTGTATAGAAACGAGCCATCCCATTGAAATGAATGGAAGGGCTTGGGTGTAATTACACCTGCTCACCGCTGCAGATGCAACGGCCAGCATGTAAACAATGACGAGGAGGCAGCGCTGGCACGGCGCCGCCTTCTCTTCAAACAGCTGATCGGCGGGGTGCCGGGTGTCAGACCTCGCCGATCTGATATTGATGACCTATCCTGAGGATAGGTCATCAATAAATATAACTGGATAACCCTTTAAATAACATATATATATATATATATATATATATATATATATATATACACAGTACATCTATAGCAAGGTTCTGATGCCCATAGTCACGGACTGTGGGCATCAGAACCTATCAGCTGGCATTATAATTCTCTGATTGGCTAGTCTGTACAGACTAGCCAATCAGAGTGATCGCTGGCCCGGGACCGCCCTCATTGGTCCCGGGCCAGTTAGCTGAGATCTCTGGCTGTGTGTTTAACAGCCGGGGTCTCAGCGCAGTCAACATGTATGCAGACATGGTGACAGTTTAATGCCATGACGTGTATACTCGTCATGGAGCACCAAGTAGCAGTGCTCCATGACGAGTATACATGTCAAATAGAGCTAAGGGGTTAAAGGGGTTCTCCGAATACAGATAAGAACTTTAGCTGAATCTCTGTGGAATTTAGTTCATGAGGAGACGTGAAGTACAGAGAGGATGGACAGGACAGACTGTGGTAATGTGTTGCTGTGGTAATGGAGGCTGCATACAAGAGCTGCTGCTCATTATCCACACCTCACCCTCCTATCATGTCTCCTCATCGTCTCCATTCCCACAGAGATTCACCTGTATTTAGGAGCATGATTCCTGACAAGCAGAGCAGAGAGGAGGATGAGGCAGCTCTTTTCTTCAGTGTTGTGAAGTAACTTGTCCGGCTGTGTGATTAGGACAGGTTTTGTGTGTACTGATAGGACGGTGGCCATTTTATTTCTCCTAATGATTGGTCCCCATACAAAACAAGTCATTATACCAAATGAAAGGTATTTATGAATATATTTATTATAAAATAATATTTAAGTATTTTCACTTTTTTAATTCCTAAAGAACCACTTAAAGGAAGCAAAAAGGGATGTCATGGCCCATAACAGGTATGAACTAGTGTTAGGGACCACTCATACAGGCGACCTTGACGTGGCTTATTACGCTTTCGCCAAAATGTACTCTAATGCCTCATTCAACATCCAGCATGGAAGCAGGGCAGAGTGCTGGTTGCAGAGTGCCATTGCATTTTTGTTTTTGCGTTTGTATGTGTATTTCGCCATAGCAATGTGCACCTGCATATAGGGTTGTGCTGACTGAACCCCCCACCTTTTTTCTTTGTAGTATATATTGGAGCTCAAGATCTCGCGAGATCTTCGGACGACTGGAAGAGCGATGTTGATCTGATACGCTCTTCCCTGCGACGTCATGGGTAAGACATCGCGATGTCTTAAGCGGGATCCAATGTTAGGACATGGCTACTTTCGTCTCCATTCAGGTGCGAACAATGGAGGCTTACTTCGGATAATTGGATCATATGACTGGGAGGATGGGTATATATGACTGTTGGTTAGAGTGGACAAACACGTCCCCTGAAGAAGCAAGGCGAAATGCGCGTCAGGTTGGTATCCTCTCTCCCTCTGTGCTCCTGGTGGGTAAATGCCCTTTTCATACCGATAGCTTACCTGTAGTTCGTGCAGGACTTAGTTTGCTCATGACATGCAGTGCGGTTGGATACATGTATTAGAGAGTGCACCTTTGGTGACTCCATATACTGTGTGTATGACCAGCGCTGTGTATGCATGAGAGTATGGTTCTGTGCTCTGATATGTAGTCAGCAATTTTGTTGCATCAGTCATCTGTTTCATGTGTGTTACACAGCTCTTTTTGACGCTTATTTGCTGGAGATGTGTTATCAGAGTAAGGGCTTTTTTTCCCACTGTGGGAGGGAGGGGTTCTGCTTGTCACAGTATTGTCCTGCACTGCTACCACTACATGATTTGTGTTCTGTGTATTTGCTATAATATGTTTTTTAAACAATAAAGAATTATGTGACATTATATGTGTGAAAGTGAAAAATATGGTAAATAAATTAACAAACAAACTGAATGAAGACCTCTCACCCAGTTAATGTGAATTTGACAGATTTTTTTTCTACTAGTTAAAACTTTTTTTGTAATCTGTATTATTCTTTACATTTTATAGATTTTCTTTTATTTTGTTTACTACACATAGTTATTGGGGCTGCCATCTTGCTTGAGCTGTTCTCAAAAATATTTAGAGATATGCTTTACAGAAGCCATCATGGGCCATAGACACAATGGACAGGAGCTGACTCATTGACTTCTATGGGAGTGTTTTCTAGGAATGCTGTGTAGAGATTACAAGGGAGCTGATAAGACGTAATATCACCTATTATAAATGGTGAATCTTGCGTATACAGGTGTTATCTGTCATTCCTCCAATGTGAAGGACTGGTGTTATTTGTCATTCCTCCACAAGGGAGGAAATAGAAAGATGGTCATATGACACTGGGAGGAAATGGAGGGGGGCTTGCTCTAACTGGCTCAGAGGATGACAGACAGCATGAATCAGCAGGCAGGGAAGTGCCTGTGCAGAATGTTATTCTGCGTGGTACTTGTGACCTGGAAGAATGTTGTGCGGTGGCTCTGTCTGCCAAACAGCAATCACAGACATGAGCCACTAATAGATTGTGATAGGGACAGTATAAGAAGATTATGGGGAGAGAATAGATGTATACTAAGGGGTGTAAGCAGGTATAAATAGTGGGGCACTGAGAACTGGTCTCTATCAGGTGTATTTGCTGAGAGGCAGGGACGGACATATGGCCTATGCAGCCTGTTCAGCTGCACAGGGGTCCAGAGAGGGAGGGGGGCCCTTCCCACTGCCAGCTGAGTTTTTTTTTTCTTTATTTTATTATTTCTTCCCTCCCTTCCTCTGTAACCTGGTTGCCTTTTGGTGGAGGTCAGGGGTTGGGGCATTTGGGAAGGAAAGGGGGGGGGGGGGCTGATCAGGGCTCACTGTGAATCTGCTGCCCGTTCTGCCTATACTCCATAGTTAAAGGACATGGATGACATCATAGTCATGTGATCTGTTCAACACTGGCAGTGGTGGTAGGACCTGTGACCAGTGCAGAAAGAGGCAGCACTCAGGAGTGGAGAGACCTGTGAGGCCATAGAGTGAATGTAAGTGCCCAAAACATGCTGGGAGATGTGGTTCTCCCCATTATACCTCCTCCCTGCTTAGTGGGAGGGAAATATGGTATGTAACTGGGACTGTATGTTAGAGGGGCTAAAGGGAGGAGATGCTATTACTTACATGGGACTGTATGCTACAGAAGATTAGAGGAGAGATGACTGGTGTTATTTACATGGGACTGGATATTATAAAGGACTAGAGGGATGTTATTTACATGGGACTGTATCATTATTTACATGGGACTGTATCATATAGAGGACTGGTATTATTTACAAGGGACTGCATGGTATAGAAGACTGGTGGGAGAGGACTAGTGTTATTTACATGGGACTGCATGGTATAGAAGACTGGAGGGAGAGGACAGGCATTATAATGTATGGGGGCACTACAGAGTGTATTATAACTCCAGGGGGTACAGCTGGAGGTATTATACTTACAGGGGCCCTGCAGGGATCATTATCAATACTGTGGGCAGTGATGCCGGTGCAGCGTGAATAGTCCCTACCCTGTGAGTTTTCCCTACCGCACCAACTGAGCATGCTCATACAAGTAAAGTCCCGCCCACAGCCTAATTCTCCCTTTAGTAAAAACCCCAAATCTACATTAAGTTGTACCCTCGCGGGCTCGCTTCGCTCGCCACGCATCGGGCTCGGCCTCGCTGCGCTCGGCTCTTATAAAGACTAACTCCATGCCGCCATTGATAGTAAAGAATGAACTGGATAGTAAAGAAAAGGGAGAATAGGCTGTGGGCGGGGCTTCACTTGTACTGAGCATGCTCAGTTCGGCGGTAGGGAAAACTCACAGGGTAGGGACTATTCACGCTGCACCGGAATTACTACTGAGGGCTCCATAGGAGTGCCTTATAGATTGGCCTTATTTCTTTTAGGGGTGCCTTATTAGTACTGAGGGCACTGTAGGGGTACTATGGTGGGTGGGAGGTTCAATCTAGCAGTGAGCCGAGTGACATCACCAGCACTAATGGATGTGCTTTAGTGCTGCTTTAGCCTGTAAAGCTGCCCATAAGTGCCGGTGATGTCACCAGGAACACTGCTAGGGCTGTAAACAGAACGTAGCGCAGGCCAAGGGGGAGGGTCGGAGAATGAAATGTCAGAGGGGAGGAGCGGGACGAGAAGGGGATATGTCCAGGGTCAGCGCTGAACTCGGACAACTGCTTTAAAGGGCATCTGTCAGCAGTTCTATTCCTATGACACTGGTTAACCTGTTACATGTGCACTTGGCAGCTGAAGACATCTGTGTTGATCCCATCTTCATATGTGCCCCTATTGCTGAGAAACATGATGTTTTAATTTACGCAAATGAGCCTCTAGGAGCAATGGGGGCGTTACCATTACACCTAGGAGCTCCGTTTTCTTTGCATTTTGTAACTGCCGCTCTCTGTCTACTTTGACAGGGACTGGCAGTGAAAATGGCATCACACTCGGCCATGTCAAAGTGCAGAGGGTGCGGCAGTTACAGAGAGAAAGGAGCCTCTAGGAGTAATAGTAACATCCCCATTTGCAATGCGGGCACATATCTGGGCAAAACTATTGTGAAGGGGGCACATATCTGGACAAAACTATTGTGAAGAGGGCACATATCTGGACATAACTACTGTGAAGGGGGCACAGTGTGGGCATTAATACTATATGCAGGTACAAAGGGGGAATAATTACTAATTACTAATGTGGGGGCATTAAGGGGACTGGTTGTGTATAGTTAAGTAATTATGCTTTGGGCAGAGGCGTGACCTAGTATGAAAAATATATATACATACTGTAAACATATTGATGTACAAGATGTTTTTTATTTGTACGTATGTATTTATATTTGTATGTGTGGTTTGGGGGGGGGGGGGGGCCCAGGGACATTCCTTGCACAGGGGCCCTCTGCTGTCTGTATCCGCCCCTGCTGAGAGGCTACTGTCAGCTTAGCTTCTGGTAACTAGTTCTGCATTACAAATTCCTGCAAGTTTCTTTCTATACTTCCAAACAAATTATATTCTTGCAAGCACTGGGGAATAGACTCCTTTCCCTCTCAAGAAACCAGTTTCCATTTACCATTTGTAATTAGGCATCTTAGTGCATTATAGTCATGCTTACTGAACACATTATCCATAGCTGCAAGAGAACAGGTAGACACAGCAGCAAAAGCATTTGACATCAGTAAAGCAAATTATAACTGTGTTATTGAAGGCATTACTGCATTATGCCATCTAATTCAAAAGATGTTTAGCATCAGTGCAAAAAAAATTATATTTTAGTGAATAAGTGTTAGTCTGAAAAAAGGTGTATTACGGCAATAATAATAATTATACAGGAATAATAACATCATTATCATAGCTGTGTTACTAAATACATTATACTTGGCTGCAAAAAGAACAGGTAGGTAAAGCAGCAAAATCATTTCACATCAGTAAAGCAAATTATAACCATGTTAGTGAAGGCGTTACTGTCACAGCCGCTAGTTCAAAAGACATTTATCATCACTGTAAAAAAAAATTGCAGTGTGACACAAGTAGCTTAGTAAAGTTATTCTTTGAAAAGAGCACTGAAATATCTTACCACATTAATAACAATAAAATAAAAAAGCCACCATAGCCGTGTTACTGAACATGTACATTGCTGCAAGAGAACAGGTAGATAAAGCAGAAAACGCATTTCACATCAGTAACACAGATCATAACCATGTTGTTAACCCCTTAAGCCACCATGACATACCTGTACGTCATGGGCTGCACTGAATTAAGCCACCATGACATACAGGTTCGTCATGGTTACAGACTTTCACCATGCCTATGTAACCCCTGAGGAAGCTGGGTATTAACGGCGATACTCGTGGGGCAGTCTTTTGACAATACTCACTCTCTAGTCTGGGACTTACTTTACTTACAGGTATTGCCTTATATTTATGGATGTTGCATTATTTCTGACACTTTGTTTCATTTGGTTGCATATTGTCCCTGACTTCATACGCTTTGTCCTTATTGTTGGACCTTGGTGAGCATTTTGTCTGTGCCTGGTTTCATCATTTCCAGCACTCTATTTATTGTAAACAATTTTTAAAGTGTGTGTTTTTCCTTAATAAAATTGGCATTATATATTTTAATTAATTTGGATGTGCACTTTCATTGCAGTTTTCTTGTTCTTGTTGATCATGTCTATGTACAGTCGTGGCCAAAAGTTTTGAGAATTACATAAATATTTGAAATTGGAAAAGTTGCTGCTTAAGTTTTTATAATAGCAATTTGCATATACTCCAGAATGTTATGAAGAGTGATCAGATGAATTGCATAGTCCTTCTTTGCCATGAAAATTAACTTAATCCCCAAAAAACCTTTTCACTGCATTTCATTGCTGTCATTAACCACCTGAGGACCGCCTAACGCACAGATGCGTTCGGTCCTCTTACTTTGGGCCGACGCATCATCTCGGGAAACGCGAGATTTCGCGCTGATGCCGCAGCGCATGCGCACTGCGCGGTGGTCAAAAGTTCTAGAAGGAGTTTGTCATCAGCCTGCCAGCCAATTATCAGCGCTGGCAGGCTGATGACTTTTAAAAAAACGAATCACAAGCCATCTAACACATTATATTAATAAATATAATGTGTTAAATAGCTTCTGTGCTCTCTGCTGGGTCCTTTTCGTCGGTTGGACCCAGCACAGAGCACATGTGACTGTAAGTACACCAAGCACTACATACTTAGCCCCAGATCACCCCCCATCACCCCAATTAACCCCTTGATCACCCCTTTCAATCACCTGTCAATCACTAGTGAAAGGGAAAAAAGTGATCAGTGTATACTGTCACTTTTTTTTTTCACCAGTATTGACTGTTAGGTTTAGTTTAGGCCCCTTTGGTAGGTAGTTAGCTTCCGTTAGCGACCAGCCCACCGCACCGCAGTCACCGATTCGCTGATTAGCGTAGCGCTAATCAGCATTTGTACTTTTATAGTATCTGTAAGTGATCAGAACTGATCACAGTCAGATCTATAATAGTATTAGTGTCACCTTAATTTGCCCCCCACCCAAAACGCAGTGTTTGCCCGATCAGGCCTGATCGGTCGCCCACATGTGCGTTCACCCACGCCCACCCCGGCGCATTTTTTATTTTTTTTTATCACTGCACAATCACTTCACAAGCGCTGCGGCGATAAAAAAAAACTGCTTTGATCTTTTTTATCAATCGCAGCGGCTTCCTGTACTTCACTAGCCTCCCATTTGTAAGACAGGCTTGCTTTTTTTCTTGGTAGAATATGAACCTGTAGAAAGCAGTGGCAGTCTGACCCAAAGTTCGGACGAGGAGGTTGAGGCGTACCCGGCCCCATGCCGATAGACCACAGGTTGCGCAGGATCCGTTTCAAGGGCAGCAGAGTGGGGCTGGCGCTGCCGGATTACGTGGTGAGGCATACACCAGCAGCGCTTCCCATCCTGGACCTACTACCAGCACTGCCGTAGAACATGGTGAAGTGGCGAACACCAGAAGGGCAGTTGAAGCTGGTACGGTGGCACGTGCAATAGTTCCCCCGTCGCAGCCACCGCGCAGACAGGCCCGTAGAGCCCCTAGAATCCCTGAGGTGCTGGCAAACCCTGATTGGCAGCCGCCAACTTCAGCCGCACCAGTAGTTCCCTCTTTCACCGCCCAGTCAGGAGTTCGGGTAGAGACAGCTCAGATCGGATTGGCACTGGGGTTTTTTGAGCTGTTCTTCACTGCGGAGCTCTTTGACCTAGTCGTGGCAGAAACAAATCGGTATGCCACTCAATTTATAAAGCCAACCTGGGAAGCTCTTATGCCCAGTCTTTCCGGTGGAAACCAGTCCAAGTTTCCGAATGTAAAACTTTTCTGGGCCTTCTCCTCAAAATGGGCCTAACAAAAAAGCATGAATTGCGGTCCTATTGGTCCACGAACCCAATTCATTACATGCCCATGTACTCTGCTGCCATGTCCAGGACACGATTTGAGACCATCCTGTGTTTCCTGCACTTCAGCGGCAACAACACCTCCCGTCCCACAGGCCACCCAGCTTTTGACCGGCTCCACAAAATTCGGCCCCTCATAGACCACTTCAACCTGTAATTTGCATATTTGTATACCCCCGCACAAAACATCTGCGTAGACGAGTCCCTAATACATTTTACTGGGCGCCTTGGCTTCAAACAGTACATCACAAGCAAGCTATACACACAAATTTCGGATCTATGAGGGAAAAGATCAAACCCGGGAGCCGGTCGGTTGCCCTGACTACCTGGGGAGCAGTGGGAAGATAGTCTGGGACTTGGTGTCACCCTTATTCAGCAAGGGGTACCATCTTTATGTGGACAATTTTTACACAAGTGTGCCCCTCTTCAGGCATTTGTTCCTAGAACAGATTGGCTGCTGTGGCACCGCGCGACCTAGTCGCCGGGGCTTCCCCCAACGGCTCATTACCACCCGTCTTGGAAGGGGGGAGAGGGCTGCCTTGTGTAACCAAGAACTGCTTGCGGTGAAATGGAGAGACAAGCGTGACGTTTACATGCTCTCCTTCATTCACGCAGACGACAATCCAAATTGAACGGGCAACCAGTGTCATTGAAAAGCCCCTCTCGGTCCACGACTATAATTTGCTCATGGGAGGGGTGGACTTCAATGACCAGATGTTGGCCCCATATTTGCTTTCCCGCAGGACCAGATGCTGGTATAAGAAGGTGTCTGTATATCTAATTCAATTGGCTATATATAATAGTTTTGTTCTCTACAGTAGGGCTGGGAGAACAGGATCCTTCCTCAAATTTCAGGAAGAGATCATCGAGAACCTCCTGTATCCAGGAGGTTCCGTAGCCCCAAACCCTAGTGTAGTGAGCCGTCTACACGAGCAACACTTCCCCAGTGTCGTTGCTGGTACCTCAAACCAACCGCCACCCCAAAAAAGATGTCGTGTCTGTAGCAGGAGTGGAATAAGGCATGACACCCGTTATTTCTGTCCTGACTGTCCTGACCACCCTGCCCTATGCCTAGGGGAGTGTTTCCAGAAGTACCACACTCAGGTACACTTAGGGACGTAGGGATTGCAGGACACAGGTAGTTTTTACACTCAGGATCTAGGGTCTCTCAGGATACTAGGTTTTGAGAGACCCTAACACATAGGGGTGCTGGTGTGCTACAGCAGAAATGTGAAACGGTAGAAACCTCTCCTTTCACTTGGGATAAAGTGCATAATGTACTTCGCACCATCTCTGTGTGATTTACACTTTACACATTGTCCCATGGGAAAGGAGAGGTTTCTGCTAGGAAAATAAAGAGTGAAATGGTAAAAAAAATTAAAATTAAACAGGTAGCAAGAAAAAAAATCTTGAGTTAGTTCAGGTTTTAAAAGTTTTATGATGTTCAGGTTTATAAAAAAAAGTTTTATGTTCAGGTTTTATAAAGTTTGTAACGTTCAAGTTTATGAGCCTGCTGCAGTTTTTTCTTTTTCCCCCCTAACCACCCTTTATTTTTCAGGTAGACCAACGGATGAAAACGCTGCAGCACTGATGTTCCATCTTGAGAGAAGCATTGAGCTGCTGTCAGAAGACACGTGAAGTCGGTGTATGCGGCGCTGCAAGAGGAGATTTCTCCTCTGCAGTACAGGTACGTTTGCCCAGGCATATAAGCTGAGGAGAGGTGTTGGAGTTCATATGCTTTGGCAAACACTTTGTATCAAAAATCTGGCAAAGATGTCTTCCTCCACAACGATCGATTGATCGATGTGAATGGAAAAATCACGTTTGCCAGGACATAGGAGCTGAAGTGGGTATGGATGTTTGGGCGGAGCCCCTATGTCCTGGCAATCGCCAGGCCCCTCTTTTTTTTCTTGCATATTTTTTGGCAGAGATTTTTTCATCCACATCGATCGATGTGAATGAAGAAATCTGTGCCGTTCATTTTTTCTCTCAGCCCAGAGGCTGAACGGAAAAAAAAAATCTCATTACCCGTATGCTCCATATAAGGAGAATAGCAGAAACTCCTAATGCTGGCCATACATGTAAAGATTGCGGAGACCCTCAAATGCCAGAGCAGTACAAAAACCTCACATGTGACCCCATTGTGGAAAGAAGATACCCCAAGGTATTCGCTGAGGGGCATATTGAGTCCATAAAAGATTGAACTTTTTGTCACAAGTTAGCGGAAAGGGAGACTTTGTGAGAAAAAACAAAAAAATCTAATTCCGCTAACTTGTGCCAAAAAAAAAAAAATCTTCTATGAACTCACCATGCCCCGCACAGAATACCTCAGGGTGTCTTCTTTCTAAAATTGGGTCACATTTGGGGTATTTTTACTGCCCTGGCATTTTAGGGGCCCTAAAGCGTGAGAAGAAAAATGCGCAAAAATGCCATTCTAAAAGGTACTCATTGGAATTAGGGCCCCTTTGCGCATCTTGGCTGCAAAAAAGTGTCACACATGTGGTATCGCCGTACTCAGGAGAAGTAGGGCAATGTGTTTTGGGGTGTATTTTACATATACCCATGCTGGGTGTAAAAAATATCTTTGTATAAAAAAATGGAACTCATTATGCCCATCAGCGAATACCTTAGGGTGTCTACTTTCCGGAATGGGGTCACTTGTGTGGTATTTTTACTGTCCTGGCATTTTAGGTTCAATTCTTGTTAAGAAGGCTTAAAATTCTTGTTAAGAAGGCTTAAAATTCTTGTTAAGAAGGCTTCAGGGCGTCCAAGAAAGTCCAGCAAGCTCCAGGATCGTCTCCTAAAGAGCATTCAGCTGCTGGATCGGAGTGCCACCAGTGCAGAGCTTGCTCAGGAATGGCAGCAGGCAGGTGTGAGCGCATCTGCACACACAGTGAGGCGAAGACTTTTGGAAGATGGCCTGGTGTCAAGAAGGGCAGCAAAGAAGCCACTTCCCTCGAAAAAAAACACATCAGGGACAGATTGATCTTCTGCAGAAAGTATGGTGAATGGACTGCAGAGGACTGGGGCAAGTCATATTCTCCGATGAAGCCTCTTTCCGATTGTTTGGTGCATCTGGAAAAAGGCTTGTCCGGAGAAGAAAAGGTAAGCGCTACCATCAGTCCTGTGTCATGCCAACAGTAAAGCATCCTGAGACCATTCATGTGTGGGGTTACTTCTCATCCAAGGGAGTGGGCTCACTCACAATTTAGCCCAAAAACACAGCCATGAATTAAGAATGGTACCAAAACACCCTCCAACAGCAACTTCTTCCAACAATCCAGCAACAGTTTGGTGAAGAACAATGCATTTTCCAACACGATAGAGCACCGTGCCATAAGGCAAAAGTGATAACTAAGTGGCTCGGGGACCAAAACGTTGACATTTTGGGTCCATGGCAAGGAAACTCCCCAGATCTTAATCCCATTGAGAACTTGTGGTCAATCCTCAAGAGGCGGGTGGACAAACAAAAACCTACTAATTCTGACAAACTCTAAGAAGTGATTATGAAAGAATGGGTTACTATCAGTCAGGAATTGGCCCAGAAGTTGATTGAGAGCATGCCCAGTCGAATTGCAGAGGTCCTGAAAAAGAAGGGTCAGCACTGCAAATACTGACTCTCTGCATAAATGTCATGTAATTGTCGATAAAAGCCTTTGAAACTTATGAAGTGCATGTAATTATATTTCACTTCATCACAGAAACCACTGAAACAAAGATATAAAAGCAGTTTAGCAGCAAACTTTGTGAAAACTAATATTTGTGTCATTCTCAAAACTTTTGGCCACGACTGTACATGGTGACAGTGTTGAGATCACGGTTGTTATACACAGCCAGCGATCTCAGCTAACTGGCCCGGGACCAATAAGCTCTATGACAGGGCGCTGCAATCCGCGGCAGGTAACCCTTCAGGTGCCGCACCTGAGGGGTTAACTGCCGCAAATCGCAGCGCCCTGTTATAGAGGTCAGGTGCTGGCTATGTGATTTTGCCACCAGCACCCGCCTCCTGTATTTGTATTAATGGATGAGTTATCATTGGTGGCGCAGTGGCCACAGAACAGCCATTTTTGGTTACCTCGCCTCACAAAAAGTGTAATATTGGGCATCCAAAAATCATACGTACCCCAAAAAAGTACCAATAAAATTGTCACCCTAGCCGATGGTTTGCAAAATGGAGTCATTTTGTGGTAGTTTCCACTGTAGGGTATCTAAAAACCAGTCCAGCAAAATCTGCGCTCCAAAAACCATATACCTTCTAAGCCTTTCTACAGCAGTTTACATGTACATATGGTGTGTTTTTGTAAACTGCAGAATCAGTTTACAGAAATCAGATAAAAAGTTTTGTTTGGCCGTTAACCCTTGCTATGTGACAGAACACAATGTATTAAAATGGAAAATTTGCGAAAAAAAGCGAAATTTAGAAATGGTTTGGATAAGTATTTGTTCCAAAGTTATTACCACATAAAGTGAACATGTCAGATTTCCAAAATTTGGCCTGGTCCTTAAGGTAAAAAATGGCTCCGTACTGAAGGGGTTAAAGTTATTACTGCATCACAGTGTCGAGTTCAAAAGATGTTTATGATCACTGCAAAAAAAAAAAAAAATCGCAGTGTCACACGTGTTTTAGCGAAAGGCCAGTACTACTGCATCAGAGCCTCTTTCACTGCAAAAACCTGATTCAGTTTAAATGAATCCACCATGACAGCACACAGAAGAGAACAGGAACAGAGGAACAAGGTTAAATTGACCCCTCCCACCACCATTTACCAGTGAGTTCCAGATTACAGTGTTCCAACCCACAATGAGTGAGACATGCGTGAGAAAAAAATATAGAATTTTTTGTTTATTACTTTTTTTTTTTTTTTTTTTTTTTCTCATACCCATTTTGTTGTTAATGATGGTTGCTTTTGAAACTGCTTTACCATTATTTTTTCCCCCGGAAGTGAACTAATAAATTATCTGCCTGGCATAGATCCCTGGTATCTTCCAGGTATTTTAGGACCGCTCTTCTAATGTCAAGGGAGTGGAACTGCTCTTCCCCAGGATTTTTAGGATTTGTACAGAAGGAAGGTAAAACAATTTCCTGGTCCCCGTGGAAGTTAGTTACTACTTTAGGTAAAAAAACAGGGTCTAGTCTCAGGGTTATCCTGTCTTCTGAAATAGTGAGATATGGTTCACGAATTGATAAGGCCTGGATCTCGCTTAATCTCTTGGCCGATGAGATGGCAATAAGGAAGGCTGTTTTTTGTGGAGCTATTATCCAGGGGCTCGAACGGGTTTCTGTAAGTCCTTTGAGAACAACATTCAAGTCTCAGGAAGGTACGCGAGGTCTGAATGAGGGTCTAAGTCTAGATGCTGATTTTACAAATCTCCTGATCCAGCTATGACTGGCCAATTCCGTGTCAAAGAAGGCACTCAGTGCTGAAATCTGAACCTTCAGGGTAGATGGTCGAAGGCCTAGCTCAAGACCCCTTTGAAGAAAGTCTAGGATCTTCTGGATGTTGGGCTCTGAATAGTTAGGACCTTTCCCACCTGACCATGCACAGAGTTTCTTCCAAATTTTAAGGTATATGGACATGGTCACTTTTTTCCTGCTTGCCTTGAGTGTAGTTATTACCATCTCAGAAAGGCCTTTACATCTTAATATGTCGGATTCAGGATCCAAGCTGATAGTTTAAAGAGCTCCGAATGTGGATGATAAATCAGGCCCTGGACCAAGATATCTTTCCTGAGCAGAAGAATTAATGGTTCCTGTGGAGACAGATTCATTAGTACAGAGAACCAACTTCTCTTGGGCCAAAAGGGGTTATCAGGATCAGTTTTGACTTCTCCTGTATGGCTTCCTGAAGAACCCTTGGTATTAGCTGGAATGGGGGAAAGGCGTAAGCGAGGTCCCGTTTCCAGTCTTGGGAAAATGCATCTATTGCCCAAGGATTGTCCTTTGGGTTCAGGGAGCAAAATAAAGAGACCTTTGTGTTTATTTTGGATGCAAACAGGTCTATGGATGGAGAGCCCCACCTTTGGACCACCAAGTTGAATATCTCGGTGTTTAGAGACCATTTCCCTTTATCTATGGTGGTCCTGCTCAGAAAATCTGCAACCAAGTTCTGATTTCCCTTTAGGTGTATGACCGAGACGGATTTTACTTGTTTCTCTGCCCAGTAGAAAATTTTCCTGGATAGGTTCTCTAGTTTTACTGACCTTGTACCTTCCTGATGATTTAGGTAGGAAACAGTTGTAACGTTGTCTGAGAATATTTTTATGTGTTGGTTCCTTATCTCTGTTGAGGCTGCCTTTAACCCCTTAAGGATACGGCCCTATTTCACCTTAAGGACCAGGCCATTTTTTGCAAATCTGACCAGTGTCATTTTATGTGGTGATAACTTTAAAACGCTTTTACTTATCCAGGCCATTCTGAGATTGTTTTTTCATCACATATTGTACTTCATGACACTGGTAACATTTTGTCAAAAAAGTTAATTTTTTTGTATAATTTTCAAATTTCAATTTTTCCACTTCTAAAATACATAGTAATACCTCCAAAAATAGTTATTACTTTACTTTCCCCAAATGTCTACTTCATGTTTGGATCATTTTGGGAATGCCATTTTATTTTTTGGGGACGTTACAAGGCTTTGAAGTTTAGAAGCAAATCTTGAAAATTTCAAAAACCCCATTTTTAAGGACCAGTTCAGGTCTGAAGTCACTTTGTAAGGCTTACATAAAAGAAACCACCCAAAAATGACCCCATTCTAGAAACTAGACCCCTCAAGGTATTCAAAACTGATTTTACAAACGTTGTTAACCCTTTAGGTGTTCCACAAGAGTTCATGGCAAATGGACATAAAATTTCTGAATTTTTGGCAAATTTTCCATTTGAATCCATTTTTTCCAGGAACAAAGCAAGGGTTAACAGCCAAACATAACCCAATATTTATAGTCCTGATTCTATAGTTTGCAGAAACACCCCATATGTGGTTGTAAACTGCTGTATCACCAAACGGCAGGGCACATAAGGAAGGGAACGCCATATGGTTTTTGGAAGGCAAATTTTGATGGACTGGTTTATTTACACCATGGCCCATTTCAAGCCCCCCTGATGCACTCCTAGAGTAGAAACTCCAAAAAAGTGACCCCATTTTGGAAACTACTGGATAAGGTGGCAGTTTTGGTGGTATTATTTTTAGGATACGTATGATTTTTGGTTGCTCTATAATACATTTTTGTGAGACAAGGTAATAAAAAATAGAAATTCTGAAATTTCATTTCCATTTGCCATAAACTCTTGAGGAACACCTAAAGGGTTATTAAAGTTTGTAAAATCAGTTTTGAATACCTTGAGGGGTGTAGTTTCTTATATGGGGTCACTTTTATGGAGTTTCTTTTTTTTTAGCTTTTTTTGCGGTGTTCATCTGAGGGGTTAGGTCATGTGTTATTTTTATAGTTCAGGTTTGCAGCGATCGCAAAAAAACCAGTCCAGCAAAATCTGCCTTCCAAAAACCATATGGCGTTCCCTTCCTTCTGTGCCCTGCCATTTGGCCATACAGTAGTTTACGACCACATATGGGGTGTTTGTGCAAACAAGAGAATCAGGGCAATAAATATTGAATTTTGTTTGGCTGTTAACCCTTGCTTTGTTACTGGAAAAATGGATTAAAATGGAAAATTTGCAAAGAAATAGCTGTTTTGGGACTGTTTTTATTTTTTGTTATTTACATAGTTGAACTGACAGGTTAGATTGTGTGCTATTTCTATAGAGCAGGTTGTTACGGACGCGACAATAGCAAATATGACTACTTTTTGGGGTTTTTTGTTTCAGTTTTACATAATAAAGCATTTTTGAAAAAAAATTTTTTTAGTGTCTCCACATTCTGAAAGCCATAGTTTTATTTTATTTTTTGGGCGACTGTCTTATGTAGGGGCTCATTTTTGCGGGATGAGATGGCGGTTTGATTGGCACTATCTTGGGGTGCATATGATATTTTGGTCGCTTGCTATTACACTTTTTGTGATGTAAGGTGACAAAAATGGCTTTTGACACCGTATTTTTTTTTGCTGTGTTCAGCTGAGGGGTTAGGTCATGTGTTATTTTTATAGATCAGGTTGTGACGGACGCGGCGATACATAATATGTATACTTTTTATTTATTTATATAAGTTTTACACAATAATATCATTTTTAAAACAAAAAAAAATCATGTTTTAGTGTCTCCATAGTTTGAGAGCCATATTGTTTTTTGGGCGATTGTCCTATGTAGGGGCTCATTTTTGCGGGATGAGATGGCGGTTCGAATGGTACTATCTTGGGGTGCATATGACTTTTTGATCGCTTACTATTACACTTTTTGTGATGTAGGGTGACAAAAAAATGGCTTGTTTGACAACGTTTTATTTTTATGTTTACGGCGTTCATCTGAGGGGTTAGGTCATGTTATATTTTTATAGAGCAGGACCTTACGGACGCGACGATACATAATATGTATACCTTTTTTATTTATTTTGGTTTTACACAATAATATCCTTTTGAATGAAAAAAAACATGTTTTAGTATCTCCATAGTCTGAGAGCCATATATTTTTCAGTTTTTAGGCAATTGTCTCAGGTTGGGTATAATTTTTGCGGGATGAGGTGACGGTTAGATTGGCACTATTTGGGGGGTCATATGACTTTTTGATCGCTTGCTATTACACTTTTTGTGATGTAAGGTGGCAAAAAAATGGCTTTTTGACAAAGTTTTTATTAATTTTTTTTACAGTGTTTACTTGAGGGGTTACGTCATGTGATATTTTTATAGAGCAGATTCTTACGGACGTGGAGATACCCAATATGTCTACTTTTTAGTTTTTTTTTACATTTAACACTAAAAAGCATTTTTGAAACAAAAAAAAATCATGTTTTAGTCTGAGGCATAGTTTTTTTATTTTTTGGCCAATTGTATTAGGTAGGGGCTCGTTTTTTGCGGGATGAGATGGCGGTTTGATTGGTACTATTTTGGATGGCAAACACCTTTTTGAACGCTTTGTATTACACTTTTAGTGATGTAAGGTGCCAAAAAATGGCTTATTTACGTATTTTTTTATGGCGTTCACCTGAGGAGTTCAGTCATGTGATATTTTTATAGAGCAGGTTTTTACGGACGCGGCGATACCTAATATGTGTAGTGTATTTTTTTTTTAATTTTTATTCAGTGATATGTGTTTTTTTCATTCATTTTCATTTTTTTCTGAAAGATCCAGTGGATCTGGTGTCTGTATAATACAGTACAGTACACTATATAGTGCACTGTGCTGTATTTTGTACTTTACAAAGTCTGAATAGGCCTTTAGCAGGTCTATTCAGACTTTCAGCACCATGGAGAGCAGGACGCTTCTGAAAGCGTCCTGTCTCTATGGCAACCATCACCCGATGCCATAACTGAGTAGGGGGTGATGGGGAGGGAGTGGAGCTCCCTCCCTCTGTGATCCCATACTGTTGGGGGGCTGCAAAGGCACAGCAGCCCCCCGATGGGAGAGGGAGGGAGCTCCCTCCCTGTTAACCCTTCCATACCGCGGTCCGTACGGACCGCGGTACGGAAGGGGTTAAACGGCTGGCATCTGATCAAGCACAGATGCCAGCCGTTTCTATCAGTGTCAGCAATGTGCTGACACTCTGATAGACCCACTAGACACCAGGGAAACATATCAGAGGAGGCGGGCGGGGGATCGCAATTGCGATCCCGCCTGCCGCACCGCCTCCCGCTGCCCGCAACCACCCCCCTGCAGCCACAATATGATTGGGGGTTGCAGGGGGTGTTAAAAATAACCAGTTTGGGGGCATTAACCCTCTGATCCCAGAGATCGCACAGAAGCGCTGCAAACCGCAGGTCTGAATTGACCTGTGGTTTGCAGCGAACACCCATATGGGGGGGGTCACAGGACCCCCCTGGGCATTGTAACAAGGTACCTGCTGAATGATTTCAGCAGGTACCTTGTTCCGATCACTGCCAGCTGAGCAGCAGTGATCGGAACAACTCATGACGTATAGGTACGTCATGTGTCCTTAAGGACTCGGGAAACATGCCGTACCGGTACGTCATGTGTCCTAAAGGGGTTAAGGGGTTAAAGTCTCCCAGACTGCTCTGGGTTCTCGGTAGTTTGGGGGTTGTCTAGCTATTTCTAACGGCCAATTCCCTTGATAGAGGTTTGTGTTGATCTTTGCACCCCATCCTGTGCCGCTTGCATCGGTGCAGATAGCTACTGAAGGTGTCCTCTGCCATACTACACCCTTTCTTAGATTCTCTACATGTCCTGGAATTCTGATCTTTTGGTCTAGCGATGTTTGGCGTTTGGCCCACTTCCTGAGAAGCCAGGGTTCTGTAGTGTATCTGACACCAAGGGACTGCTACAATGCAGAACATCATCTGCCCCAGGAGACTCATTGTTTCTCTGATGGAGTAGAACTTCTTTTTCAAGAAAGCTCTGATAGTTTTTTGTATAGCTTCTATCCTTTCTGCTGGAAGGAAGGATGTCTGTTTTGCGGAATCTAGGACGACTCCCAGAAACTTTACCCTTGTTTTTGGTAATAGGGAAGACTTCTTTAAGTTTATTACCCAGCCTAATACAAATATTAGGTAGCGGAGACCGCACTAGTTTGTAGCCACTCACAGGAATAGTAATCCGCCAATGGATACTGTATGATATCGGTAGAGATGGTATAGTCCAGCTTGTAGTGTGCACCGAGAAATCTGCACTCCAATTCACAGGCGCTGCGATCACTCAAAACGCTGCGGCACTCACAGCCAACCACCAACACGCCAACCGAACACTCCTTCTCACCGAACTCAAACCTTCATAGAGGAGAAGGAAACATAGCGCAATACCGCTGATGTGTAAAGGTAAACACTGCTTTATTATACTTACAAAATCCAGAGTAAAAAAAGCGCATCAGTTCACAGCAACGCCCGACCTAGGTTTCGCTAAAGGCTTCGTCAGGGGCTGAAGCTGACATTTAAGACCATAGTTAAATAACCTCCGTGTTACCTCCGGAAGTGAACCCAGAGGCAGCGACCAGGTTGGATAAAGGTCATACAGAGAGTAAGTTCATAGATAACAATAAATCCATAAAAGTTCCAAGTACATGCTTTAATAAATAAGTACAATTAGAATAACACAATAATTTAACATATAATATAAAATTTAAAAAAAAAAGACTTATAATTATTTCACGCCATACATGCTGATTTAATGTCCCATTCGATATTCATGCCTGACGGCTGTAGTGTATTCATTTTGTATATACACTCAGCCTCTTTTTTATTAATTTGTTTAATAGGGTCACCCCCTCGCCAGTTCCTCTTTACGTTTTCCAGAATTGTAGGATCTTTGCAGTGGAATTTTTTAAAATGTGCGGAGACACTATGTGTTTCCAAGCCCTTTCTGATTTTTCTGATATGTTCAGCGATACGGACCTTAAGCTTCCTTAAGGTCCTGCCTATATACTGAAGTTTACAGGGGCATTCAAGGAGATATATGACTCCCGTCGTCTCACATGACATATTACCTATGATTTTATATTCTTTTTTTCTTACTGCGGTATACACTTGTTCTAATTTTAATAATCTTTTATCTTCCCTCGTTCTATTGCGGCAGCCAATACAGAAGCTACACCAACTAAAGACATCATGCAGTTTTGGTTGGGAAGTAGGGTTTTCACACCCATGCACGATGCGATTCCTCACTGTGGGAGCTCGCTTAAAGATAAATGGTGGTTGGGTGGGAATGAGGTGGCCAATAGTACTATAATTTTTTAAAACGTTCCAGTTCTTTTTTATAACTTGCTTTAACTGCGGACAATATGTGGAAAATGTGGTAGTGAAGGTGTATTTGTATTTGCTACCCTGACTTTCAGATTCAGTTATCCCTTTACTTTTCTCCCGTACCATTTCTGATCTATATTTTATTTCTTCCTTTTGTTTGAGTAATTTCTCTTTATCATATCCCTTTTCTAAAAACCGACCCACAATAACTTCACCTTGTTGGTCATAATCAGTGTCATCAGTACAATTTCTCTTGATGCGCTGAAGCTGTCCTGCTGGTATATTGCGCAGCCATGGATCATAGTGGCAGCTATTCCTGTCAATGTATCCATTACGGTCGGTGGGTTTGAAGTATGTTTTTGTTTTAATTTTTCCACTCACCACACTAATTTCCAAATCCAAAAAGTGGATTGTACTATCACTAATGTCCTCTGTCAATTCAATATTCCATGTGCTATTGTTAATAAGAGTAATAAAATCCCTGAGTTGGCTCTCAGATCCATACCAGATGCCAATACAATCATCTATGAATCTTTTCCACAACATTAGGCTGCCACTACCCGTATCCTTTTTTAACACAGGGTCTATATAGAAGGATTCCAAATAGGACATAAACAAGTTTGCGAAGCTTGGTGCGAACTTCGCACCCATCGCAACTCCTGAGGTCTGTAGGAAAAAGTCCTTATCATACCAAAAATAATTATGCAGAAGACAAAATTCTATACAGTCCATAATAAATATCTTATGCTCCTCTTTCATTAATTCATCTTGGTCTAAGAAGAACCTGACTGCCTTAATTCCTATGTTATTTGGGATGATGGTATAGAGGGATGTTACGTCAAGTGTTACAAGGAGTGTATGTTTGGGGATATTATCAAATTCTCGCAGGATATTAAGGATGTGACCAGTATCCTTTAGATATGAAGAAGTCCTAGGTACATATTTTTGCAAAAAAATGTCCACATATTCAGAGACACGACTCGTTATTGAGTCGATTCCCTGACACTATCGGTCTGCCTGGGGGGCAGTCAGCGTTTTTGTGGACCTTAGGTAAATAATATATAATAGGAGTCCTAGGATGTGCGTTATTTAAATATTGGTATTCTTTTTTACTCAGTATCCCATATGTTAGCCCCCTATCAAGGAGGCATTTGAGCTCCTTCTTATACTGGTTAATGGGGTCAGATTTTACTTTTTTATATGTGATCTGATCACTTAAAATTCTGCGCATTTCCTGATCATAATCTTTTTGTTGAGAATGACTATTCCCCCCGTCAGCGGGTTTCACAATTATTTCTGTATTTTTCTCCAGTTCTCTGAGTGCTGTTTTTTCACCTCTTGTTAAATTATCTTTAGTTTTTTCACTTTCCCCTATTTTTTCTCCTTGTTTAAATGCCTCTATACATTCGTTCTCAGGATAGAATGTAGATTTGTTCCTCAAATGTGTATATGTGACATTGCCCTCACTGCCACTTACAATTGGATTTTTTATGAAGTGTTTCTGGATGTTCAACTTTCTTATGTAGCGATGCACATCCAGATATGCTTCAAACTTATTACCCTTATATGTGGGCGCATATTTTAGGCCCTTATTAAGAACCGATATTTCATCTTTAGATAATTCATGAGAGCTTAGATTGTAGATACCTACTGGTTTCCCCTGCCCTTCTTGGCTTCGGGGCTTAATGTGTCTTCTACCATTTCTTTTTCCTCTATACCTCTCTTTTTCTTCCTTGGTGTTTCCTCCTGTCCCTGTGTGTTTTCTATATGTTTGCCCTTTGTTAGTTTGTGGGGAAAATTTTGTTTCTGTATGTTATCTGCCCCAACTTCTTTCTTACTTGGTCCACCCTCCTCACCATTCCTATTACTTGCCGGGGGTGTAGTTTCTCTTCTATATCCCCTCCCATCATTGATTTCTCCTTCTCTTCTAAAATTATTCCTTCCTACTGGTCCATTTTCATTCAATTGTCTCTCCTGGTGTTCATATGTTCTTCTCTCCTGGTAATCATATTGGTTCCTATTATAGTAATGTCTATGTGTTCTATATCCTCCATGATTGTAACTTGGTCGATGAGGCCAATTAAGTTTACGGGGGGTTGTATGTGTGTACGGTCCTCTATAATAGTGGTGGAAAAGTACGGTTGGTGTTTCCTATATTGGGGGTATCTATTCTGTCCACCTCTTCTATTATAGATGGGTCTCTTTTCTTGATAGGGATCATCCCTGGGACTCCAACATTGTTCTCCCATGACATAGAAAACGTAAAGAGGAACTGGCGAGGGGGTGACCCTATTAAATTAATAAAAAAGAGGTTGAGTGGATATACAAAATAAATACACTACAGCCGTCAGGCATGAATATTGAATGGGACATTAAATCAGCGTGTATGGCGTGAAATAATTATAAGTCTCTGTTTTATGAAATTTTATTTTATATGTTAAATTATTGTGTTATTCTAATTGTACTTATTTATTTAAGCATGTACTTGGAACTTTTATGGATTTATTGTTATCTATGAACTTATTCTCTATATGACCTTTATCCAACCCAGTCGCTGCCTCCGGGTTCACTTCCGGAGGTAATTTAACTATGGTCTTAAACTGTCAGCTTCAGCCCCTGACGAAGCCTTTAGCGAAACCTAGGTCGGGCGTTGCTGTGAATTGATGCGCTTTTTTTACTGTGGATTTTGTAAGTATAATAAAGCAGTGCTTACCTTTACACATCAGCGGTATTGCGCTATGTTTCTTTCTCCTCTATGAAGGTTTAAGTTCGGTGAGAAGGAGTGTTCGGTCGGTGTGTTGGTGGTTGGCTGTGAGAGCCGCAGCGTTTTGAGTGATCGCAGCGCCTGTGAATTGGAGTGCAGATTTCTCGGCGCACACTACAAGCTGGACTATACCATTTCTACCGATATCATACAGTATCCATTGGCGGATTACTATTCCTATGAGCATCTGGACTGTGAGTGGCTACAAACTAGCGCGGTCTCCGCTACCTAATATTTGTATTTTACTGTGAGGAGATTGGACCTTCTCCTATTGAAGGGGACTGCTGCTTGTCCTATAGAGGGCTACCAGACTGTTTTTTGTCTTATATTACCCAGCCTAGATTTTTTTGAAAAGGTGGCAAAAATTGTCCCGATCTAATTCCATCTGTTGTTCTGAATCTGATACGATTAGGAAGTCATCTAAGTAGGGAACAATCGTTAGGCCCTGAGTTCTCAGAAAGGCAACCATTTCTACTATCAGTTTGGTGAATATCCTGGGGGCTGATGATATCCCAAAAGGGAGGGTGACAAATTGAAAATGGTGAAGGGTCCCCAAGGGATCCTTTATGGCAAACCTTAGGCATCTTGTGTTTGAATCGGGACATGTTAATACGCGTCTTTTAGGTCAATTGTGCACATGAGAGCATTTATTTTTATCAGAGGAATAGTGGAGTTCAGGGATTCCATTTTGAATTTTTTGTAGAAGTGTTTTTTTAAAGCCCTTTAAATTTATGATCATACGATCAAACTCCGCAAAAACACCTATTGAAGTGATCGATCTACAGCTGTGAATCATTCAACTCCTGCTAGTTAATTGCTCACTGGTTTTTAGGCTGCACAGAGCGTTTTTCTGTCACTTTTTTCTGGGGTTATCAGCGGCGATTTTGTGTCTTGTGGTGCACCAGCACAAGCTGCCACCAAGTCCATCAATCCATCAATACTAGGTTTTTATTTTTGCTATATCCTACATCAGGGGCTTGGCTGTGCTTATTGTCACCCCTAGAAACTCAGGATAGAAATTTCTTTATTTTATTGAGGGGTTAAATTCAATTGCCCAAAATAGCAATCCCCTAAATCTGGTGTCCCATCAGTGGCTGGCCAAGTTTAATAGTCTCCGGCAAAGGATATATTTTGTTCTGGGGTGAAATTCAATTGCCAAAATAGCAATACCGTAAATCTGGTGTCCCAGCAGTGGCTGGCCAAGTTTAATAGTGTCCGGCAAAGGATAGATAATCTTCTGGGGTGAAATTTAGTTGCAAAAATAGAAATACCGTAAATCAGTGGTTTCAGCAGTGGCTGGCCAAGTTTAATAGTGTCCGGCAAAGGATATATTTTGTTCTGGGGTGAAATTCAATTGCCAAAATAGCAATCCCCTAAATCTGGTGTCCCAGCAGTGGCTGGCCAAGTTTAATAGTGTCCGGCAAAGGATAGATAATCTTCTGGGGTGAAATTTAGTTGCAAAAATAGAAATACCGTAAATCAGTGGTTTCAGCAGTGGCTGGCCAAGTTTAATAGTGTCCGGCAAAGGATATATTTTGTTCTGGGGTGAAATTCAATTGCCAAAATAGCAATCCCCTAAATCTGGTGTCCCAGCAGTGGCTGGCCAAGTTTAATAGTGTCCGGCAAAGGATAGATAATTTTCTGGGGTGAAATTTAGTTGCAAAAATAGAAATACCGTAAATCTGGTGTTCCAGCTGTGACTGGATAAGTTTCATAGTGTCCGTCAAAGGATATATTATTTTCTGGGGTGAAATTCAGTTGCAAAAATAGAAATACCGTAAATCTGGTGTTCCAGCTGTTGCAGGCCAAGTGTAAATCTGTCCGTAAAAGGGTATATTACACTCAGCGTGCATCTCCAAGTGTATTTCTTTCCGTTAAAGGGTATATGACAGCAAGTGTTAAAATACAAGTGCTGAAAGCATAATCCTATATATTTTTTCACACGCTACTGTACATCTCCAAGTGTAAATCTGTCCATAAAAGGATACCTTTCATCCTGGGCCTAAATACTAGGCCTACAATTGATATTCCCCTAAATCTGTGGTTACTGCTGTGCCTGGATTAGTGTAATACGGTACATAAATAGATAGCCAGATAGTGTTAGGTGCCTGTAAAAAAAAAAAAAAAAAGGCCTGAATTTGAATTCAATACATTGGGCCAAATAATTTTTTTCTTATTGTGATGAATGGTAACAATGCGGAAAACATCTAGTAAGGGACGCAGACGTGGTGGTGTTAGTGGACCCTCTGGTTCTGGGAGAGGACGTGGCCGTTCTGCCACAGCCACACGTCCTAGTGAACCAACTACCTCAGGTTCCAGTACCCGCCAGAATTTACAGCGATATTTGGTGGGGCCCAATGCCGTTCTAAGGATGGTAAGGCCTGAGCAAGTACAGGCGCTAGTCAATTGGGTGGCCGACAGTGGATCCAGCACGTTCACAACATTATCTCCCACCCAGTCTTCTGCAGAAAGCGCACAGGTGGCGCCTGAAAACCAAGTCCATCAGTCTGTCACATCACCCCAATGC
The DNA here is from genome assembly GCA_033119425.1 of Bufotes viridis. NCBI lineage: Eukaryota > Metazoa > Chordata > Amphibia > Anura > Bufonidae > Bufotes > Bufotes viridis. The sequence continues at coordinate 109,677,445 of CM065597.1, read as the reverse complement.
ATATCAAGTAAACGGTCTGAGCCTCAAGTTATGCAGCAGTCTCTTATGCTGTTTGAAGACTCTGCTGGCAGGGTTTCCCAAGGGAATCCACCTAGCCCTTCCCCAGTGGGGGAAGACATAGAATGCACTGACGCACAACCACTTATGTTTACTGATGATGAGGACATGGGAATACCACCTCATCGGAGTCCGCACGTCTCTGCTGATTATGACGAAACACAGGTGCCAACTGCTGTGTCTTTTTGCAGTGTGCATACCAAACAGGAGGTCAGGGAGGAAGACTGTGTGGAAGACGATGCAGGGGACGATAAGGTCCTAGACCCCACATGGAATGAAGGTCGTGCCATTGACTTTCATAGAGGAAGGAAGCAGGAGGCAAAAGCAGAACAGCCGTCGCCAAGAGAGTTCGCCTGCTACTGGCCACCGCCACCAGGGACCGAGCACCCCAAAGACAGCTTCAAGGAGTTCCCTGGCATGGCACTTCTTTAAACAATGTGCTGACGACAAGACCCGAGTGGTTTGCACGCTGTGCTATCAGAGCCTGAAGCGAGGCATTATTCCTCTGAGGGCAGGGTTAGCATGGCAGAGATGTGAAAAGTTTTGTCACCACGCCACAGCTAACTGCACCACCACCTGAAACGGAACCTGTTAGCAGGAGGCAGCATTTCACTAACATGGTGGAACAGTACATGTGCACACCCCGCCACGTACTGGTTCGGCCCTATTCAACTTCTGGGTCTCCAAATTGTCCACGTGGCCAGAGCTAGCCTTTTATGCCTTGGAGATGCTGGCCTGCCCGGCGACCAGCGTTTTGTCTGAACGTGTATTCAGCACGGCAGGTGGCGTCATTACTGACAAATGCAGCCGCCAGTCCACAGCCAACGTGGACAAGCTGACGTTCATAAAAATGAACCAGGCATGGATTCCACAGGACCTGTCCATCCCTTGTAACGGAATAGACATTTATAACTACCTCCCCTTAACCATATATTCTTGTACTCCAGGGCACTTCTTTATTGAATCCTCTTTTTTTTAATTTTACCATTATTTTGCGGGGCAACCCAAAGTTGAATGAACCTCTCCTCCGTCTGGGTGCCAGGGGCCTAAATATCTGAAAGTGGCCTTCTCCATTGGTGGGTGACCAGAAGCCTGATTCTCTGCTTTGAGACCTCTCTCCTCTGTCTGGGTGCTGGGGCCTAAATAACTAAAAGTGGCCTTCTGCGTTGGAGGGTGACATGATGCCTCTTTTGCTGCTATGGGACCTCTCTCCTTTGTCTGGGTGTCAGGAGCCTAACTTTCACGTACTTGATTGCTGTCTTGGTGGCAGACATTTAACACTTTTTACTGTCTAATGACCGCCCCATTGTCTGGGTGTAAGGGGCCTATATTTCGTTTAATTGCTTGCTGTCTGGGTGAGAGACATTAAACTCTTTTTACTGTCAAATTGCCTCTCCTCTGTCTGGGTGCCAGGGGCCTACATAAATGATAATGGCCTGTTCCATTGCAGTTTGACCTGAGGCCTGTGTTGCTGTTACGGGACCGCTCTCCTCTTTGCGGGTGCCATGGCCCTGAGTCTGTGAATGAGGCCTGTGGCACTGCAGGCAGACATGAATCCTTTTTGGCTGTGATGAGAACATCAACTCCCATAGCATTCCCACCTGATGCCACCCCAACCTCCTATTCCACCTCATCCTCCTCCAAGTTGCCAATTGATATTGGTTAATTTTTATTTATTTTATTTTACTTTAAGTCATTTCCCTATCCACATTTGTTTGCAGGGGATTTACCTACATTTTGCTGCCTTTTGAAGCCCTCTAGCCCTTTACTGGGTTATTTTACAGCCTTTTTAGTGCCCAAATGTTTGGGTCCCCATTGAACTTCTCGAACCCGAACATTCAAGTGTTCGCTCAACTCTAGTCGCTATTTTTATTTTGGTGGTTGAGGAGATATCCTCTGCCTCTTCCCCATTTTGCATAGCACCAGCAACCAGTTTTACCTTTCTCCCGAAAGGATCTTCCCTAGTTAAACTTGGAACGATGACTTCCTTTTAGAGGGTTTTTCCTCCGGAAAACCTTTTTTCTTGTCGGTAGCCTTTTCTAGGATCCTGTCCAAGACAATCCCAAACACATACTCCCTGGAAAGGGCTATCGAACATAATTTAATTTTCATTTTGGATGCTATGTCACATGTCCAGGATTTAATCCAAAGAGAGCCCTTCTAGAGGCATTAGATAAGCTGCATCCTTTGCCGAAAAATGTAGAGTCTAAGCTGAGGCGTCTGCCAAGAAGCCTGTAGCTGATTTCAACAAGGGAATAGAATCCAAAATCTGTTCCCGAAACGTTTTATTAATTAAGTGTTTCTCCAATTCATTCAGCCAGAGGTACATCGACCTGGCCACCGAGGTTGCTGTGATATTTGTTTTAAGACTAAACATTGCCACTTCCCAGGACTTTCTCAAAAGGCTATCTGCCTTCCTTTCCATGGTGTCTTTTAGCTGGGGGGAGTCCTCAAAGGGCAGCGAGGTTTTTTATTTACTTTTGCCACCTGCACATCAATTCTAGGTATCTTATCAAAAATCTTAGATTCGGAGGAATCAAATAATAATCTACTCTTGAATTCTCTGGAGATGCCTAGTTTCTTTTCCGGGAATGCCCACTCGTCCATGATCATTTCTTTAATGTTCTCATTAATGGGAAAACCCCCAAACATTTCCTTCTGTACTGAGCGAGGTTTCTGAACATCTTCTACCCCCATAGTAGTGTCCATGACCACCTTTAAAAGGTAGTTCATTTCATCCGAGGTAAAAAATAATTTTTTTGATTCTTCAGTTATCTCGCCCTCAGATAGGGGATAATCCTCCTCCTCTTTTTTTAGATGAAAAGGTCTCGTCCTTCAACCCGTCAGAGTCTGAGGAGGAGATGTCTAACAGTCTCTGACGCTTAGGTGGATGTACCGCCAGGTTTTCTTCCCGAAATGATGCCAATGAAGATTTAACTTCCTCATGGATCATGGATTTGAATTCCTGCATAATATACGGCTGTTCATCTCTTACTATTTTCGTAATACACTCTTTACAGAGATTTTGGGGTATTTATCAGGAAGTTTTGCATAGCATTGGATGCATGTCATACTCTTCCTGGGTTTCTTCAGAGTCTGTTTAGAGACCTATGGTGAAAGAGCAGCTGTATCAATGCAGGATTCTATGTATAGTACATCAAGCTAAGTTTAGTATACAAGAAAAAATTGGGGTAGCATAGCCCCCTGGATGACCATTGCCCTAAGGGTATACAGAAAAAGTATAAAGTATATAATAGTCCCTATATCAGGACCCAAGCCTGGGCACTCACAGTTTGAAGCGTTGGAGCATCATGCTCTTTCAGCTGCTGCGTCTCCTGGCCCGACATCCTGTGACTGCGATAGCACAGCGTTCAGAGACTGCAGCGTGAGTTCACGGCGTGAGTTATAGGAGCACTTCCGAGTCTATCCCCTGACCCGAAAGTGACGTCAGAGGCCCGCGAACATTCGCTTCTTGCGTCTCGACCAGCTAGTCTCACGGGGAGATAGAAGGCCTGTGGCAGCATCAGGGCAGGCTCCTGATTAACAGAAAGCGTGACCCTCTCTGTCCTGGCCACTGTAGGCGCAGGAACATACTGGTGAATGGTGGTGGGAGGGGTCAATTTAACCTTTCTCTGTTCCTGCCCCTACAGAGGTCAGGAGTCAATCTCTCCTCTTCTTTGTGCCGTCATGGTCGTGAAATGGAAGATTGCATTATTATTATTATTGTAAGTTCTCGATACCAGTGTGCCCTGTGTTTGTAGAAGGGGATGGATTTGGGACATTTAATGCACCTTTTTCTTTAAAGGAAATGTATGACTATTTTGTTTTAATTACTGATTTAAAGTATTTATTAATTTATGTTTTTACTTTTATTAACTCACTTTGTATCTTTTTTATTTTTATTTATTCATTTTATGGGGGCAGCCATCTTCTATAAGTTTCAAGCTGGGAACAACAGCTCTATAGATTACAGCAGTTCACTGTGCATAAGAGCATAACCCTAAGTCTAATACAACAGTGTCCACTGAGCATGCTCCCCTCCCAAACCTGAGAAGAAGAGTATCACAGAGCAGAGTCAGGCAGCATGTTAGCCCCAGAATACACATCTCATACTGTACTACACATAGCTGTAACTGGCAATTGTGAGGGAAGCAGGCTGTGGCTCAAAATATGGGGAGGGGGGGGGGACTGTTGCTGGAAAATATTGGGGGGGGGGGGGCTGCAGATAGGAATTGTAAGGGAAGGGGGCTGTAGCTGGCTAATATGAGGGCTGATGCTGGAAGATATGGGGGGCTGCTGACGCTAGCAAATATGAGGAAGATGGCTGTGTGTAAATGTGAAAAGGGAATAAGGCTGTGGCTGGATAATATAGGGGCTGCTGCTGGCAACTGTGCGGGAAGCAGGCTGTTACTGGCAAATATCTGAGGGGCTGTGACTGGCAATTGTAAGGGAAGCAGGCTATAGCTGGAAAATGGGGGGGGGGGTGCTACTGCTAGCAAATATGTGAAAGGGGGCTGTGGTTGGCAATTTGTAGGGAAGGAGGCCGTGGCTGGCTAATATGGGGGGCTATGGCTGGCTTTACCTACCCTAAACTGCAGAGCATTAGTGTAAAATAAGCTGTCTAAAAACAGGAAGTTCATCTCTTCTGAATGCTCTAGTGGCCAGGCTAAAAACTACAGTATAATAGTTGAGCATTTTTGTGGTTTAAATAATATGCAATTTTTTGATGATACATGCCCTTTAAATTACAGAAAAAACACTTGAAGTTTTGACTGTTTAATAATGTTTGTACCAAACATTTATAGGCCGCATAATAAAATGTTTGGAAAATGAAAGAGTACAAAACGAAAGACCCATGCTTCATTCTGCCACAGTCAGAATGTGGGTAGTATCAGCACTAGCCATCCAGCTAGTAGTAGTGGCATTTGTAGCCACGGCGATGGCAGTAAGGGCAGTGCTGGCAACAGTGGCATTCTGGGCAAATACAGAGCAGAGAAGGGGCCAAGGAGCACACAATGGCATATCACAGTCTGATAAAAGTGGTGAACTTCAAGAGAACGGGCTTAATTTTGCTGGGAGAACAAAGCAAAAAAGTGGTGCAACATAGGGTAAGTACGTCCTGGGCACTAGGTCAAGGGTAGGAAACACCAAATTGGAGGCTCACCTTGTTTGGTTGTGCAGATAGGCACAACTCTATTGGAGGATAATCAAAGCTGTAGCCAGAGTTGCCAGATATGCTGCCGCAGCTGGAGAGGCCTTTACTAGAGAAGCCCAATCTCTCAGAGGATCCGTATAATTGCAAGAAGATTTGCTGCTTCGGTGCAAGAAAATCTGTGTTACTCAGCTGGTAAATAGATCTTCTTCATTGGAATTGAGGCATAAAATAACGCGTTTTGGGGATACCAAGGTCCCCTTCATCAGGTTAGGTTTGAGCAAAACTAACCTGATGATGGGGACCTTGGTATCCCCGAAACGCATTGTTATTGTATGCCTTAGTTCCAATAAAGATGATCTACTTACATCCAAGTAATGTTGGTTTTCTCGCACCAAAGCAGCAAATCTTGCAATGATAAAAGTGGTGGGGAGGGTAAAGACTATGACAATGATTGTGTGATGGACAGGACCTGGGAACCTGCGACATAAGAGGAGGAGGGTGGTGGCAGCAACAGCAATTAAGAGCAGAGGCAAGATACTTCCAGAACCTCTAAAAAGCTGGTAGGGCTAGATCCTCTATTGTAGTCAGCTCAGGTATTTGTGATGCCACTGATGCTGTGGGTGCATGCTCAAAACGTACCAGACCTAGGACAAGCTTGGCTGCCTCTAGTTCTGTGTGAGCAACTCCTGTATGGCGTTTTTCCATTACGCCCCATGACAGCACCTGTGACAGATCCTCCCCCATCCGGACAAGAAACAGGAACTTCCCAGATCTTTAAATTGGTCCACCGACTTCCACCACTCAGTTCTTTCCTGTACTGTCCAGAGACAGGAGGAGTATCTTCTCAGGTCTATCCTTGGGGCTGCAGGACCTCTAGGGTTATGGGGCGAAACCTATTGGAGGTACCTGTCGGCGTAAGTCTCCACTAGGAGCCGCTGAAAAGCCCGGCAGTTCCCTTCTCCTGCGCCATGGGGGGGGGGGGGGATTCCTGTGGCCGCTTCATGGTCCCTTGCCAGGCCGGCGAATTTCGGCGTCAGAGGGGAGGAGTTTCCTCTTCTCTCATAAGCGGCAGGCTGGATTTGGGGGGGCGCGTCATGCCGGAAGTGACGCGTGCATTCCACCGGCCGGAAGGGGAGGGGCCTAAAACATGGCAGGCATTTCATGGCCCATTTGAAAAGGAGAACGCCGGCCAGCCAAAATGGAGGGAGCAGCGACCAGCCATACTCTTGACCGGGCGGCCAGATCTTCCCTCTCTTGCCCCCTTGAAGCACCATGATGCAGGAAGAAGGAGAGGTCCAACTGCACACTGACAGACAGGAGCTGCACTCTGAATTCAGCATGGTAGCGGGGTTAACCCCCACCATCTCCCTTTGGGGAGTTATTATTGTGGTCAGATTTAGACTGATTGGGGCTATTTATTAAATGCAGGTAAAAGAAGCCCCAAAGAAAGCTACCCACAAAACAAGGGCTAGAGAATGTGGAATTTGCAAGCGGAAATTGAGACCATCCTACCCTAAGACGTGTTGCCAACCTTGTCCGGATAAGTTAGTGGCAGAGGAATCGCTCTCTTCATTGCAGAACATCCAGGAGTTAGTTAAAAAATAAGTGCGTTCTTCTGTGAAACACCTTAAAAGATCCCTGCCTAGCTCATCCAGACATAAGAAGGCTCAGGCGGTAGTGGAGAATGCTTCAGAATCTGAGGGCGCCATTGCAAGTTCAGATTCCTCTTCTAAAGATTTAACCGGGAAACAGTTATTCAAAGTTGAGGATACAGATCTACTACTGAAGGCAGTTAGGTCCACTATGGAGCTGGAGGAGGAAAAAGAATCCAGGTCTAGACAAGAGCTTATGTTTGAAAGCCTGAAGCTGAAAAAGTCTAGGGTGTTCCCCACTTAAGAGAGCGATAGGTCTGGCATACTCCCAGTCAGGTTGTCGGGTACCTTCAGACTTTTCAGCTCATTCCACTAGGGCAGTAGCCTCTTCCTGGGCAGAAAAGGGGTGCGCTACTATTGAGCAAATTTGTAAGGCAGCAACGTGGAGTTCTCCCTACACATTTTACAAGCACTATAGATTGGATCTTTCTTCTATGCAGGACATGTCTTTTGGGAGAAAGGTGCTGCAGGCTGTAGTCCCTCCCTAATAGTTATCTAGTCTAATCTTTTACAGGTGCTGTCATGGGGCGTAATGGAAACACTTCAATTACTCTTACCGGTAATATGTTTTCCATGAGCCCATGACAGCGCCTACATAATTCCCTCCCAAATATATATATATATATATATATATATATATATATATAAATATTAACAAAAAAAAAAACTATCTACATATAGTCAATTTTTAGTTTTGTGTCAAAGAAGAGATATGCCCAGGCATATATTTGGCTTTTTTTTTTTGCTTTGTGTTACTGTTGCGTATGTGCTATATATATATATATATATATATATATATATATATATATATATACATATATATGTTGCTGGTCCCAGGAATCTTGGTAATTACTGAGTGGTGGAAGGAGGTGGACCAATTTAAAGATCTGGGAAGTTACTGTTTCCTGTCCGGATGGGGGAGGATCTCTCACAGGTGCTGTCATGGGCTCATGGAAAACATATTACCGGTAAGAGTAATTGAAGTATTTCTCAACAAGGCTGACACAAAAACACAGCTGTAACCGAGATCTGTAGTAATGAAATAAGCCTTGGTCTTTCAAACATACAGTAGGTACCTGGGCTCAATTCCAGCACATGAGGTGGCATCTCAGGATCCTGTGGAAAAATACAACTGGCCAGCATTCCAAATCAGAACAAGTCTATCCTCCTTCTTTTGGTCATCTTTGTGAAAGCCAGCCCACAAGCCCAAGCAGTACAGCGTCCTAGTCATCATCATCAGCTACTTCTTTTGCTGCTGAGACGACTACTCCTACTTGTTCTCTACTCCACAGTGAGACATCCATAATATAATGTGTGGCCATGAGAAAACTATTCTTGACCAGCAATTAGCTTGTGTGCAAGCTGAACCCCCACCTGGCTCAGTGTCACGGACCCTCCTGTGACAAATGTCAGGAGATCAAGGAGACTGGGGGAGCGTGGAGGAATCTAACAGCCTCTTTGATTACTCTGGATTCAGTGTGGTTGTTATTAATGACCACATCCCTTGTTTCAGGTGTAGCTTAGTAGTCGTTACTTCTACCCTATTTAGTTTTACCCCACCCTTCTTACTGCTTCATTTGGTTTTGGAAGAGCTGGAGTGTTGTCCTCTTTGGTGTTCCTGTTCGTCCATCTCTACAGAAGTTATGTGTCGTGTTTGTGTTTTGTTTTCACTTCCTTGTTGGTTGTTACTAGGCCTCCGGGAGATGCTTGTTTCTTCATCTGGGAAGGAACAGGTTGTCTCAGCGCTGCCAATATCCATAGGGCCTTTTAGGGTCTCCACGGTCCCAGGTTACTGGGTATGGGCATTCCTACCTTCAAGGGGGTGCTCATACGGTTAGGAGTCAGGTCCAGGAGTAGGGTCCTCTAGGTGGTGACCTTTTCCTTTCCCTAACGTTGAGGCCTAGTGGCTTTCCCTTTCCCTCCTGATTGTCTGTGTGGTGTTTTCTCCTATACCTCATCTGTGACATTATCTTACCGCCAGTCTGTACTGGTCGTAAAGTGACAGGGGCTGTCTTTGGAGGTAGCAGACCTCCGTGTGACAGTCTTGAAGATTCAGAGACCACGGGAGGCTGGTTCCAGTGGTGGGTACCAGGCCTGCCCTGAACCTAGGGTTGCCCTCCCGGACAGATTTTCTGGGGGTAGTAACAATTTCATTCGGTTCAGGGAGTCATGTAAATTGTACTTTAAGCTGCGTCCATACTCTTCTGGGGATGAGTGTCAACATGTGGGTATGATCATTTCATTGCTTAAAGATGATGCCCAGTCTTGGGCTTTTTCTCTGCCGACCGGATCACCGTCCCTCTAGTCGGTAGATTAATTTTTTAGAGCCTTGGGTCTCATTTGCGATGACCCAGATCAGATCTCTCAGGCCAAGACCAAGTTGCGTGGTTTCTGTGGAGATCTATTGCTCTGAATTTAGGAGATGGGCTACTGATACGGACTGGAATGATCCTGCTCTCCGTAGCCCGTTCTGTCAGGGTCTGAAAGGCTGCAGGACGCATTGGTCTTTCATGAAAAACCTGAGTCATTGGAAACTGACATGTCATTGATAGACGCCTGAGGGGGAGATCTAAGGGTCCTCATGACGTACTGTCAAATAAGGTGGCAGCTTCCTTTGACACTTATAGTAAATAAACACTTGTGGTTACGCCTTGTGATGAGCCTATGCAGTTAGGGGGAGCTACTCCTAGGACTGCTGGCAAGAGCTTTGGTCATATGAAGGGAGTCTGTTTTTGTTGTGGAAAGAAGGGAAATTTTGTAAATATTTGTCCGTACATTCAGCGTCAAGGTAGAAACAAAAAACAAAAGTTTATTCCCCAAATTACTATTGGTGGTGTGGGTGGGGAGCAAGACAACTTACTTTTGTCATTTACAGGTAGTACCCGATTTCTCCTGTCTGCCGAGGTGGCGCTAGAGTCCAAAACTGTGGGAATTGAGGTATTTATCGACAGTGGGGCAGGGGTTAACCTGATTAATGGACAGTTAGTTCATATTTCTGGGTTGACAACTATGGTATTAGAGAAAAGTATTTGTCTTTGCAATTGATTCAGCACCTCTTACCCAGAAATGCTTATCGCAGGTCGTGAATGACATCCATTTAAGAGTGGATGATTTTCATCAGGCGGCCATTTCATGTTTTGTTTTGGAGGGTCTGCCTGCTCCGTTGGTTTTGGGATTACCATTGTTAAGCAAACATAACCCGACCACTGACTGGCAAGCGAGAAAGATTCTCGATTGGAATGAATCTTGCATAGACAACTGTCTAAAATACATCGTTCTCTGTGGTTACCACTTAAACCTATAGCCGTGTTCATTTCCAAATTTTCTGATTTATTTTCTGAGTGGTAATCAGGAGTTACCTCTTCATCAGGAGTATGATTGTCCCGTCAATCTTTTTCCCGGAGCTAAACTGCCCAAATCTCGGTTGTATAATCATTCGGAACCCTAAAGAAAGGCCATACGAGAGTATATCACCGAGAGTTTGGCGAAGGGACATATCAGACCATCCAAATCCCCAGTGGCTGCTGTTTTTTTTTTTTTTTTTTTTTTTTTGAGAATCTGGTCATGCCCTTGGCTCCAATGCTCCAGCAGTTTTTCAACACTTTGTCAATGACACTTCATCATCCAATGGGGAGGTTTGTTGTTGTATATCTGGATGACATACTAATTTATTCTCCAGACATGGAGGATCCGTGGATCATCAGGATCATATGAGACAGGACAGGTGTTGCAGATCTTAAGGGAGAATAAGGTGTATGCTAAGATGGAAAAGTGTGTATTTGCTGTTCAGGAAGTGCAATTCCTGGATTACCTGCTCTCATCCTCAGGTTTTCTTATGGAGATCGCGAAAAAGTCTGTGCTGTGTTGGACTGGGATCGACCCAAAAATCTGAAAGCACTTATGCGGTTTTTGGGGTTCACCAACTACTACCGTAAATTCATTTTGAACTATTCGACTGTGGTTAAACCTTTAACAGACATGACTAGGAAAGGTGCCAATTTTGCTCTTTGGTCTGATGCGGCATTACAAGCCTTTTCTGCAGTGAAGAAATGTTTTGCTTCAGCCCCTATTCTAGTACAACCGGACGTGTCCCAGCCATTCATTGTAGAGGTTGACGCGTCCAAGGTAGGGGTGGGAGCAGTTTTGTTGCAGGGTCCTTCACCTAGTAAATGGCGCCCATGTACTGTTTTCTAAAAAAAAACTCGACTGCTGAAAAAAATTGATGTGGGTAATAGAGAATTGCTGGCCATTATGTTGGCTTTTGAGGAATGGCATCATTGGTTAGAAGGATCAATTCATCCTATTACGGTAATTACTGATCACAAGAATCTGGCTTACCTGGAGTGGGCTAAACGACTAAATCCAAGGCAGGCCAGATGGTCGTTTTTCACCATATTTAACTTCATTGTCACCTACCGCCCTGGGGTTAAGAACGTCAAGGCGGATGCTTTGTCACGCAGCTTTCCTGGGTGGAGGCGTGATTCTAAACATCCTAATCTTATTTTGTCTGAATGGGTAGTCATATCCGCCCTACATCCTGATCTTGAGGCAGAGGTGTTGGAGGCCCAGCGAGATGCACCGCACTCTTGTCCTCTGGGGAAATGGTTGTTCCCTCCGAATTACGTCACAAAGTGTTCGAGGAACATCGCTGTACGGTGCTTGCTGGACACCCTGGAAGCAGATCCACTGTCGATCTCATCTCTGGTAGATTCTGTTGGCCGGGGTTGTGTAACTGTGTTGAGAACTATGTGTCAGCCTGTTGTACCTTTGCACGAGCTAAGGTGACACATACTCAGCCCTCCGGATCCCTTCTTCCGTTACCCATCCCGTCCAGACCTTGGACTCATTTGTCCATGGATTTTATCATGGATTTGCCGAATTCTGCTGGAAAAACCGAGATTCTGGTGGAAGCTGATCATTTTAGTAAGATGGCACATTTTATAGCATTATCTGCTCTACCTAATGCCAAAACTCTTGCACATGTGTTTGTCGATAACATTGTGAAACTACATGGCATTCCCTCTGATGTGGTGTCTGATCTGGGGACTCTGTCTCCAGATTCTGGAAAGTGTTCTGTACTTGACTCGGGGTACAATTTTCAGTTTCTTCGGCTTTTCATCTTCAGTCAAACGGACAGACTGAGAGCACTAATCAGAATCTGGAGACTTACTTGAGATGTTTTGTTTCAGAGAACCAGGAGGAGTGGTCTTCATTTTTGTTTTTAGCGGAGTTTGCCATTAATAACCGTAGAGACAGGAGTCCACTGATAAGTCCCCGCTTTTGGGGGCATATGGGTTCCATCCGCAGTTTGGATCATTTTCTGGTTATCAAACTTCTGGGATTCCAGAGGAGGAACGATTTTCCTCCTTTGTCTTCTATTTGGCGTAAAATTCAACATATCCTGAAAAAGATGGGCAACGAGTATAAGCGTGTGGCGAACAGGAGACGTATGAATGGTCCGGACCAGAGAGTGGATGATTCTGTGTGGCTGTACATTAAGCTTAAGGTACCTTCTTAGAAGTTGGGTCCAAGATATATTAGTCCATATAAGATCACTGCCATTGTTAATCCTGTAGCCTTCCATCTTGAACTTCCTCAGGCTTTGAAAATTCATAACGTATTTCATAACGCGTTGTTGAAGAAATGTGTCGAACCTGTTGAGCCGTTATCCTTGCCTCCCACTCCTGTCATGGTGGACGGTAATTTCGAATTTCAGATCAACAGGATTGTGGTCTCCCGAGTTCTCTGTAGATCCCTCCAGTATCTCGTCCACTGGAAAGGGTACGGACCAGAGTAGAGGATGTGGGTTCCAGCGGCCAATGTTAATGCCAATAGTCTTGTGAAGGGCTTTCACAGAGCTCATCCTGATAAGGTCGGTCCTGGGTGCCCGGAGGTTACACGTAGAGGGAGGGGGGGGGGTACTGTCACGGTCCCTCCTGTTACAGATATCAGGAGATCAAGGAGATTGGTGGAGCGTGGAGGAATCTAACAGCCTCTTTGATTACTCTGGATTCAGTGTGATTGTTGTTAATGACCACATCCCTTGTTTCAGGTGTAGCTTAGTAGTTTTACCCTATTAAGTATTAACCCACCCTTCTGACTGTGCGGTAAGAGTTTAATTTGGTTTTGGAAGAGCTGGTGTGTTGTCCTCTCTGGTGTTCCTGCTCGTCCATCTCTACAGAAGTTAAGTGTCGCGTTTGTTTGTGTTTTGTTTTCCCTTCCTTGTTGGTTGTTACTAGGCCTCAGGGAGACGCTTGTTTCTTCATCTGGGAAGGAACGGGTTTTCTCAGCCCTGCCAATATCTATAGGGCTCTTCAGGGTCCCAGGTATGGGCATTCCTACTTTCAAGGAGTGCCCATACGGTTAGGATCAATGGAAAGAGGAGGAGAAAAAGATTGTGGAGTGCCAAAGACAAGATAGTCTTGAGTAAATTGCCAATAATCAGTGTAACACCAATGGGTGGATTAAGAAACCCCAGGTGGGTGTTAGCTGAGCAATCTGGAGAGTGAACTAGAAGACAATATTATATTCAAAACCATATATAGGGTCACATGGCCTGAGGTGAATTGTATAAATTAGATAGTGATTAGAATACTCAACTTTATAGATACCCTTCAGGGTAATCAGATAATAGAGATATCCTGTACTCCCTTCACCAGGGAGGATGGCACAAGATAAAGCTCCCTCACTGCCAAACCTCCCTCACTGAGGTCGCATGTAGAGTAGTAGTTCGCCCGTAGTCCTTCCAATTGATGACCCGGTGGACTCCAATGTACAAACAGGGAACTTTATTAAATAAAAGCTCAACGCGTTTCAGGGTTCCAAAATTCCCCCTTCTTCAGAAGCAAAGAAATAACATAGTAATATTTGGAGGAAAGACCAGCCTGCAGCACTTATAGGGGCTTAAAACACATTCTTTGATAAATAGGGAAGTGCCTCGTAAAAAAGTCTAACATAATAAAATATGGAAACATTAAATCAAATATACACAAGGGGGTGAGGGCAGACACCTGAACTTATTGAATGCGGGCTACTATTGCAATAGTCGGAGCCCAGGTATTGCGGGGATGCTCCGGACCAGAAGTGAAATCACTTCTGGTTGGTGGAGCACATAGAGTGGAGCGCAAACCGTTCCTAATGTGGGTTGCAGAATTAGGTGCGCACAGAGCTTGCTGAGGGAGTGTCGGCCATGTTCTGCCGTGCTCTAGGGCTGAGTTAACCCTTAGGTATTAAGTTGATCAGTTATGCATATTAGTCCCCCAGTGTCTATTGGTAAGATTATCTGGGATCCTATTTGTGGGTAATTGGATGGACTGGACTCATCTCATTGATTGGATCCTATATAAGGAGAATAGTTAGGGGAAAATGGGGTAATGATTAAATAATTCCTCAAAAGATATAATCATAGGAGAATATAAACAGATAAAATCAGTTTTTAGGTTTAACACTATCTCCTTTTGGTTTGACTAAATCATTGGAGTACAGTCACTGTTGAACACTTTTATTCTTAATGTTTTAAGCACCTATGCACTTTTAACCTTAGACTAAGGGTTAACTCAGCCCTAGAGCACAGCAGAATATGGCCAACACTCCCTCATCAAGCGCTGTGCGCATCTAATTCTGTAGCCCACATTAGGAAAGGTTTACGTTCCACTCTATGCCCTCCACCAACAGGAAGTGATTGCATCCCCGCCACACCAGGGCTCAACAGTTGCAACAGTAGCCCGCATTTAATAAGTTCAGGTGTCTGCCCTCACCCCCTTCTGTATATTTGATTTAATTTTTCCATTTTTTATTATGTTAGACTTTTACGAGGCACTTCCCTATTTATCAAAGAATGTGTTTCACAGTGGAACGCATGACTTCCTGTTTTGCACCAGAACCGGAAGTGATGTCACACTGTCATACTTTTGGCGGTTTTTAAGCCCCTATAAGTGCTGCAGGCTGGTTTTTCCTCCAAATATTACTATATTTCTTTGCTCCTGAAGAAGGGGGGGGGGATTTTGGAACCCCGAAACGCGTTGAGCTTTTTTTTATAAAGTTCCCTGTTTGTACATTGGAGTCTATCGGGTCATCAATTGGAAGGACTACGGGCGAACTACTATTCTACATGCGACCTCGGCGAGGGAGGTTTGAGCTTTATCTTGTGCCATCCTCCCTGGTGAAGTGAGTACAGGACATCTCTATTATCTGATTACCCTGAGGGGTATCTATAAAGTTGAGTATTCTAATAACTATCTAATTTATATAATTCACCTTGGGCCATTTGACCCTATCTATGGTTTCGAATATAATGTTGTGTTCTAGTTCGCTCTCCAGATTGCTCAGCTAACACCCACCTGGGGTTTCTTGATCTACCCATTGGTGTTACACTGATTATTGGCAATTTACTCGAGACTGTCTTGTCTTTGGAGCTCCGCCATCTTTTTCGTTTTCTCCTCTGCTTTCTATTGATTTTTATTATGACCTGCCTGTCAGGACAATTGTGTCCTGCTTTGTGTGAGCAGCCTTTACCTCATCCCGTGGCGCCCTTCTCGTCCTTTTTTCTTCCCCTCTCTCCCATACCCAATCCATCTCCCCCCACCTCTCCTCCCCTCTATTTGTCTTTCCTTTTCCGCCTATCCATATCTTTTGCTGATGCTCCCTTTTGTTTGAATCTTTTTGCATACGGTTAGGAGTCAGGTCCTCTAGGTGGTGACATTTTCCTTTCCCTAGCATTGAGGCCTAGTGGCTTTCCCTTTCCCTCCTGATTATCTGTGTGGTGTTTTCTCCTATACCTCATCCGTGCAACTCAGTTGCTGGCGGTGCAGTTGCTGCCGTACCACTTAGTTGTGGTATAGCTGTTGCAGTTCACCAAAATTTTATTCTGTTGATATTTATACTTTTGCTCAGCTGTACATTTTTTCAAAACAACTGCTTAAAATTGCAGTTCTCCCTGTGCGGCAAGATGCATGCCCCAGTGGACACCTGGAGGACCTTTTAGGGGCAGGGACAGTACATGTGTTTCATGGCCTACTGGGTCGATGTTTTTCGAGGCAGCAACAAGGCCAGGTCCTTTTGACACCTCCACGTTTGTGTCAGTCTGATTCCCACGCCAGGCACTTATCCGCCTCCTCCACGTACTCCTCCATGGACATCCTACCATCCCCAACAGCAGCAGGGCAGTGCGTCACTCTCACTACCCCTTCTTCCTATAATATGTTTGTAACCCCTGTTGTGGAGGCAGTGTGTGCAGTGGATACTGCTGCGAATGCCAAACAGGGATTCAAACGGAACCATTAACACTTTCTCTCTAAAGTGCACTGGACTACAATACTTGTTTGCCTGTCGATTTAAAGGAGAAGGAGTGAGAGACTGAATAAGCTGTGTTGGGAATTAGGGGAGGAGTAAAAAGAGTGAAAGCACATGTCTAATGGTAAATTCATGTCTGCATAGTGAAGGGAGGGAGATCAACAGTGAGAACCACCTACAAAGAGCACAGAAGGAGAGTTATGACAGCCCAGCAGTTATTGAATCTGGATCTAGAGAAGCAACTCTGATGTCTTAGCGTTCTGAGAACTGCCCAAACATCCAGGAGTCTGAATGCTGAGGCTCCAAACTGAATCCCAGTGTAACAACAGTGTCTTGCTGCAGAGAGTGAACAGGGCTGTGCTTAGAGTTCATGCTGTCCTATGCACTCTTTTTACCTGAGTTGAATCGCATAGGGAAGGCATGCTCAACCTGCGGCCCTCCAGCTGTTGCAAAACTACAACTCCCAGCATCCTCTAACAGCTTACAACTATCAGCCTACAGCAAGGCATGGTGGGAGTTGTAGTTTTACAACAGTTGGAAGGCCGCAGGTTGAGCATCCCTGGCATAGGGCAAAGGCTTTTTTAGATTCAGTGATGTACCAGCCTCTCCATAGGGACTGCTGCGTGGAGGCTTCTGGCAAGCAGTGAGCCTGAGGACATCACTGTAAGGGCAGCGCTAAGGCCCGCCCATAACAGGCAGTGACATCACAGAATAGACTGCTGAGTGGAAGCCTCCGCCTAGCAGTTTAACAACATCAACAAAAAAGAAATGAAATACTATGATGCTAAAGTCAGGGGGCCTGACTGGGTATAAATGTGGGTATATCTGGGTTCAGCTCTGAACCCGGACACCCCATTAAGTGTGCCTTCCACTGATGTCCAAATATAATTTAGATAGCTGATAGCCAAGGGATCCCTGGATCAGCTTTCCCTCCCAACTTCGCACTATGTACATGCACTTAAATGAAAGCCACACTGCAAAAAATCAACAAAATATGGGGGGCAGATTATACTTAGGGTTCATGCAAATGAATGTTATTTGGGTCCGCATCCATGCCGCATGTGCTGTCCGCATCCGTTGCTCCATTCCATGGCCCGCAAAAAAATCAAATAAAATTGAAAATGCATATTCTAGTATGCAAAATGGACAAGAATAGAACATGTTCTTTATGGGAGCCAGACACAGTGCGGTCTTGTCCAGGTCATTATTAGGTGATGTTACAGGGAGGAGGTATAAGAGGAGAGAACTACAAGTCCCAGCATGTGCAGGCTATTATGTGATATCAGAGCACATTACAGGGAGGAGATATAAGAGGATGTACCTAGCTCAGATAGGGTTTCCCCAACAACCCCTGTCATAAAAGGAAGCCCCACCTACATCCCTGAAGAGCTATCAGTAAGATTCAGGTGAAGGCACTGTGCCATAGGTGAGAACTACAAGACACCCTGCCTACAGTGTACTAAAGGGGGGTTACATATGTACAGTGAAGTCTTGCCATGCGTAAAGCCATGAATAATTTTGTCATGCACTAGAACACCTCAGTTTCAAAGTCAAGCAGTGGAGGAGGAGCAGGAGGATGTTGATGATGTTGATTATGACACTGGCCATGATGCCCATTCATCTCAGTGATTAGCATATCTTCCAAATGAAGCAGTCTGATGATTCCTGTATAGCCATGTATTTCCACCCTTGATTCAAAGCAAAATGTGTGAATGTTTTCCTCCAGCAGAAAGGAAGGCCAAATTACTTTGGTAATTTGGCCTTCGATGCACCCCGCAGTATTGTCCATCCCTCGCTGCTACCGCCACCACAAGCAGCAGTAGCCACAATAGTAGTACAGTCTCATCAACATGATGGAGCAATTCTTTCATGTGCTATGCCAGGTTGAGACAAATCCGCAAAATAAGATGTCTCGCCTTAACACCCAAGTTCAGTCCCACCTCCGCCTTTCACTGGCGCCTACCATGTTCCCTAACCCAATGGATTTCTTAACAAGCAAACTGGCAGAGCTGGCCCACATTAATCCCTTCCTGACTTGGGCAGGTCTTTAAAGATAGTGCCCGCCTAGACAACCACGGCTAATGTCTGCGATCGGCAATCATGCCGGTCGAAAACATTTTACACCTCAGATGCCGTGGTCAATAATCCTGACTATGGTATCTGAGTGTGAGAAATACTGGAAGTGCACGATCGGAGGAGCCGAAGCTTGTGTGCAGCAGCCCCTGTCTTAGTGAATGACAGGAGGATGCTGCACAGTGTTTCCTATGGAGCCCTTGCCTACAATAGGGCTCCATAGGAAACTAATATATTTTCTCATAGACGCTAATGCATTGGAGTCTATGAGAATAGCAATCCAATAATTGCTTGTTATAGTTCCCTATGGAAACTATTTTAAAAAAGTAAAAAAAAAAAAAAAAAAAAAAAAAAAACTTCATGGGTTTTGTACAAAAATGCCCATAGCATAAAAATATCTTCCCCATACGGCAAACAGCAAAAAGTGTCAAAATGTCAGATTCGCTGTTTTTGGTCGCTTCAATTAAAAGTGATCAAAAAGTCATACATACCAGTATGACTATACCATATTGATACCAGAATGGTATTAATGAAAAGTATAGATAGATTGCCCCGCAAAAAATGAGCCCCCACACAGCTCCGTACACATTATTACTAAAAAGATACAACGGTCAAAATATGGCGACGAAAAAATAAAACAGATTTTTTTTCTGAAACGCGAGAAAAAATATACATATAAAAGGTATCTCTGGATTCGTACTGAATGTAACTGGTCAGTTTTATCGCACATTGAACGTCGTAAATAAAAATAAAAACGAGGGCGGAAATGTTTTTTTTTCCCAATTTCTCCCCATTTGGAGTTTTTTTTCCTGCTTCCCACTACATTATATTCAATATTAAATGGTGGTGTTGGAAAGTACCACTTGTCCCGTAAAAAACAAGCCCACATACGGCTATGTGAATAGAAAAATAAAAAAAGTTATGGCTCTGGGAAAGCAGAGAGAGCAAAATGAAAACGTAAAAAACATCCAGGGTAGAAGGGGTTAACGTGTGTGTGTAAACACTGGTGGGCATCTGCTCCTATTAACCCCTTTTTTCACCTTAAGGACCAGGCCATTTTTTGCAAATCTGACATGTCACTTTATGTGGTAATAACTTTAAAACGCTTTTACTTATGCATTGTTTTCTCATCACATATTGTACTTCATGACAGTGGTAAATTTGAGTCAAAATATTTAATTTTTATTTATAAAAAAATACAAAATTATCCCAAAAACTTGGAAAAATTAGCAATTTTCACAATTTTAATTTCTCTGCTTTTAAAACAGATAGTGATACCTCCTAAAATAGTTATTCATTTTACATTTCCCATACGTATGTCTACTTCATGTTTGGATCATTTTGTAAATTACATTTTCTATTTTTGGGACGTTAAAAGGCTTAGAAGTTTAGAAGCAAATCTTTAAATTTTTCTGAAAATTTCCAAAACCCACTTTTTAAAGACCAGTTCAGGTCTGAAGTCACTTTGTGGGGCTTACATAATAGCAACCACCCAAAAATGACCCCATTTTAGAAACTACACCCCTCAAGGTATTCAAAATTAGAATCTTTCCTTCTAGAAGAATTAAGGGAAAATGTAGATGAAATTTCAGAATTTCACTTTTTTGGCAGATTTTCCATTTTAATAGTTTTTTTTCCAGTAACAAAGCAAGGGTTAACTGCCAAACAAAACTCAATATTTATTACCCTGATTTTGTAGTTTACAGAAACATCCAATATGTGGTCATAAACTGCTGTACGGGCACACAACAGGGCGCAGAAGAAAAGGAACGCCATATCGTTTTTGGAGGGCAGATTTCACTGGGATAATTTTAAGTAGCTTTGTCACATTTGAACCAACCCTTGAGTAGAAACTACCAAAAAAGACCCCATTTGGAAACTACGGGATAAGGTGGCAGTTTTTTTGGTACTATTTTTAGGGTAGATATGATTTTTGGTTGCACTATATTAAACTTTTGTGAGGCAAGGTAACAAAAAATAGCTGTTTTGGCACCATTTTTATTTTTTATTTAAAATGTTCATCTGACAGGTTAGATCATGTGGTATTTTTATATAGAGCAGGTTGTTACGGATGCGACAATACGAAATATGACTACTTTTTTTGGTTGTTTCGGTTTGACAATAAAGCATATTCTGAAAGCCATAGTTTTATTTTTATTTTTTGGGCGACTGTCTAATGTAGGGGCTCATTTTTTTTTGGTATGAGATGACTGTTTTACACAATAACAGCATTTTTTTTAAACAAAAAAAATCATGTTTTAGTGTCTCCATATTCTGAGAGCCATAGTTTATTTTTTTTATTTTTTGGGCGATTATCTTAGGTAGGGTTTTTGTGGGATGAGATGACTGTTTGGTATGATTTTGGGGTGCATATGACATTTTGATCGCTTGGTATTACACTTTGTTAGGTTGTTACGGACGTGGCGATACCCAATATGTCTGTTTTTTAAAATATATTTTGGTTTTAAACAATAAAAGCATTTTTGAAACAAAAAGATGTTTTAGTGTCCTTTTTTTTCGAAAGCCATATCTTTTTATTCTCATTTTTTGCGGGATGAGATGACTGTTTGATTGGTATTATTTTTGGGTATATATGACTTTTTGATCACTTGGTATTACACTTTTTGTGATGAAAGGTGACAAGAAATGGCTTTTCTAGCACAGTTTTTATATTAAAAATGTTTTACGGTGTTGACCAGACAGGGTGAATCATGTGAAATTGTTATAGAGCAGATTATTGCGCATGTGGTGATACCTAATATGTCTGTTTTTTTATTTTTATTTTCTATTTTTTTAAATGTTATATGTCTCTTTTTATTTAAAAGGGGCTTTTTTTATTAAAACGTAAAAAAAAAAAATTATTGTTAACACTGTTTTTCCACTTTTATTATTTTTTATTTTTGTCCAACTATGGGACTTCAACATCACAGGGTCTGATACCTGTTTCAATGCAGCACAATACATCTGTATTGTACTGCATTGACTATCAGTGTAGTACACAGTGTAATACACTGATAGTTTGCATATGAGACCCAGCCTGGGAGCTGGGTCTCAAAAGCTTCAGGAGTGCATACCGGGCCCCAAGGCCTTTGAATGGCTTGGGGCTGCCATGGCAACCATTGGGTCCCCGCCACCACAGCACGGGGACCCGATGGCTAAGGAGAGGGAGCGCAAACCTTCCATATGCAACAGTCATCGCTGGCCGCAGCATATGAGGGGTTAATCCACCAGCATCAGCGTTATCACGGATCGTGGCACCGCACATGGGGGGGAAAGGACCGCAGGACCAGAATGCTCGTCCTGGGGCACAACGTACGGGTCATTTAGGACGTCCTGGGTCCCTAAGGTGTTAAGACAATTTTTGGACGCTTGGTCCCAACAATCCACTGTCTTTTTCCTATAACACCATGTGTTTAACCCCTACAGGACCTAGGACAAGAATGCTCGTCCTAACTTGTGGCTACTTAATGCACTAGGACGAGCATTCTTGTCCTAGGGTTAATGCGCTCCCTGACACACGCTGCCATGATCAGCAGCAGGGGCCGGGCTGATACTGACAGCCGGACCCCTGCTGTATCCGTCAGCATCGGTGAAAATACTGGGTCTCCTACGCAACTGTTAACGTCTTACAGTGTAAGTCACTAACAGTTCAATACAGCCCAATACAGATGTATTGTGCTGTATTGAAACAGGGATCAGACCCTGAAATCTTGAAGTCCCATAGTGGGACAAAACATAAAGTGAAAAAAGAAGTTAATAAAATAAAGTTTCAAAAAAAAAAAAGTGCCCATTTCCCAAAATAAAGTAAAAAAAAACTTGTAAAAAATAGGAAAAAAGACATATTAGGTATCGCAGCGTCTGTATCGAACGGCTCTAAAAAAAAAATCTTACATGACCTAACCCCTCAGGTAAACATGGTAAACAATAATAACAATGTCAAAAAAGCAATTTTTTGTCACCTTACATCAAAAAAAGTGTAATACCAAGCAATCAAAAAGTCATACGCACCCCAAAATCATACCAATGAAACCGTCATCTCATTCCGCAAAAAATGAGACCCTAACTAAGACAATCGCACATAAATATAAAACTATCACAGCGTCCGCAACGACCTGCTCTATAAAAATATCACATGACCTAACCTCTCAGATGAACACCGTAAAAAGTCAAAAAAGCAATTTTTTTTGTCACATTACATCTGAAAAAGTGAAATACCAAGCGATCAAAAAGTCGTACGCACCCCAAAATCATACCAATTAAACCCTCATCTCATTCTGAAAAACATGAGACCTTAACTGAAACAATCGCCCAATAAATATAAAAACTATGGCTCTCTGAGTAGGAGGGGACTAAAACATGATTTTTTTTTACAGAAATGCTTTATTATGTAAAACTGAAACAAACAACTAAAAAAAGTACACATATTTGGTATTGTAGCGTCCGCAACAACCTGCAATACCTAAAAATACTACATGATCTAACCTGTCAGATGAACACTGTAAATAACAAAAAATAAAAACCGTGCCAAAACAGCTATTTTTTGTTACCTTACCTCACAAAAAGTGCAATACAGAGCAATCAAAAATCATATGTACCTTAAAATAGTAGCAATAACACTGCCACCTTATCACGTAGTTTCCAAAATGGGGTAATTTTTTGGGAGTTTCTACTCTAGGGGTGCATCAGAAGGGCTTCAAATCGGACATGGTATTAAAAAAACAATCCAGCAAAATCTGCCTAAAAAAACTGTATGGCATTCCTTTCCTTCTGCGCCCTGCCGTGTTCCCGTACAGCAGTTGACGACCACATATAGGGTGTTTCTGTAAATTACAGAATCAGGGCAATAAATATTGAGTTATGTTTGGCTGTCAACTAGAGTTGAGCAAACTTGTATTTTAAGTTCGGCGTCCAAAGTTCGGGTTCGGGTTATCGAAGCATCCCGATATGGATTCCACTACCACGGACCATAAAGGCATTTGGAATCCATAAGGGGATTCTTCAATGAACCCGAACCTTGGTCAACACTAAGGACCTGGGGTGATGTCAGCATCATGTGATCAGTGTAGGGGGTGTGGCTCAGTACTGGATCACCTCTTATCCAATCCAGTGCGGGGCCACGCCCCCTGCACTGATCACATGACTGTGACGTCACCCCAGGTCCTTAGTGTTGTCCAAGATTCGGGTTTATTGAAGAATCCCTTTATGGATTCCAAATGCCTTTATGGTCCGTGGTAGTGGAATCCATAGCTGAATGCTTCGATAACCCGAACCCGAACTTTGGACGCAAAACTTAAAATACAAGTTCGCTCAACTCTACTGTTAACCCTTGCTTTGTTACTGAAAAAAATTATTAAAATGGAAAATCTAACAAAAAAGTGAAATTCTGAAATTTCATCTCCATTTTCTATTAATTCTTGTGGAACACCTAAAGGGTTAACAAAGCTTGTAAAATCAGTTTTGAATACCTTGAGGGGTGTAGTTTCTAAATGGGGTGGTTTCTATTATGGGTTTCTAAATGGGTGGTTTCTATTATGTAAGCTCCCCAAAGTGACTTCAGACCTGAACTGATCCTTAACCCTTTAAGGACTTAGCCCTATTTCACTTTAAGGACCCGCCCATTTTTTGCAAATTTGACTAGTGTCACTTTATGTGGTACCAAATTTACCCAAAATTTGGAAAAAGTTGCAATTTTCCAAGTTTCAATTTCTCTACTTCTATAATACATAGTAATACCGCCAAAAAAAGTTATTGATTTACATTCCCCATATGTCTAATTCATGTATCGATCATTTTGGGAATGCTATTACATTTTTTGGGGATGTTGCAAGGCTTAGAAGTTTAGAAGCAAATCTTGAAATTTTTCAGAAGTTTTCAAAAACACAATTTTTAGGGACCAGTAAGGTCTGAAGTCACTTTGTGAGGCTTACATAATAGAAACCACCCCATTCTAGAAACTAAACCCCTCAAGGTATTCAAAACTAATTTTACAAACGTCATTAACCCTTTAGGTTTTCCACAAGAGTTAGTGGCAAATGGAGATAACATTTCAGAATTTTGATTTATTGGAAAATTTTCCATTTTAATCCATTTTTACCAGAAACAAAGCAAGGGTTAACAGCCAAACAAAACTCAATATTTTTTGCCCTGATTCTGTAGTTTGCAGAAACACCTCATATGTGGTCGTAAACGGCTGTATGGCCAAACGGCTGTATGGCCAAACGGCAGGGCACAGAATGCAGGGAACGCCAAATGGTTTTTGGAAGGCAGATTTTGCTGGACTGGTTTTTTGACACCATGTCCCATTTGAAGCCCCCTAATGCACCTCTAGAGTAGAAACTCCGTAAAAGTGACCATCTAGAATCGGGGGCTGCAAGGGCACAGCAGCCCCCGATGGGAGAGGGAAGGAGCTCCCTCCATGTTAACCCCTTCCATACAGCGGTCCATACAGACCGCGGCAGGGAAGGGATTAAAAGGATGACATCACAGCACAGATGTCAGCAGTTTATAGCAGAGTGTCAGGAAATAGCAGAGCTGGAGAGGGTTCCGAGGAGGGCAACTAAAGTAATAACTGGAATGGGGCAACTACAGTACCCTGAAAGGTTATCAAAATTAGGGTTATTCACTTTAGAAAAAAGACGACTGAGGGGAGATCTAATAACTATGTATAAATATATCAGGGGTCAGTACAGAGATCTCTCCCATCATCTATTTATCCCCACTCATCACTGTGACGAGGGGACATCCTCTGCGTCTGAAGGAAAGAAGGTTTGTACACAAACATAGAAGAGGATTCTTTACGGTAAGAGCAGTGAGACTATGGAACTCTCTGCCTAAGGAGGTGGTGATGGTTAGTACAATAAAGGAATTCAAGAGGGAACTGGATGTATTCCTGGAGTGTAATAATATTACAGGCTACAGCTACTAGAGAGGGGTCGTTGATCCAGGGAGTACTTCTTTACTCTGGATCAACTAGCAGGATGACAGGCCGAACTGGATAGACAGATGTCTTTTTTTCGGCCTTATGTACTATGTTATTATAAAAGTAGAGAAATTGAAATTTGCTAATTTTTCCGGCCTTATGTACTATGTTATTATAAAAGTAGAGAAATTTTGTATTTTTTTTATAAATAAAAATGACATTTTTTGACTCCATTTTACCAGTGACATGAAGTACAATATGTGACGAGAAAACAATCTCAGAATGGACTGGATAAGCAAAATAGTTTTAAAGTTATTACTACATATAGTGACACATGTCAGATTTGCTGAAAATGGCCTGGTCCTTAAAGTATAACTGTCAAATATATATATATTTTTTTACTATTGGATATTGGTGATTAATATCACCTTGTTGGCCCTGTTTTAATTTCTGATTGTTTAATAAATAACCCCTAAAAGCCACCTAAAAGTCCCCAGTATTGGCTATTGTTACCTGAGATTAAAATCAGGTTGCTATGCTCCTTCCCTCTACCAGATGAGGACGGAGCACGCTGGCTGCCTGCACTGGGAACTGATAGTGAGTCAACATTGTAAGGGAATGTATAAAAAGCCAGGTCTTCCTGACAAGAGATAACAGTGCTGGGCTGTGTGTGTGAACTTCTCCACATGGCAGACACTCCCTTAGCAGTGCTGGTGAATGTAGAGCCCAGGAAGATATGTCGGCTGCTCAGTGTATAAATGAAAGCCTTATCTGATAAGAGGAGAGCTTGTAGGAGGACTATAGGCTTCAGCCAGACCTGGAAATTTAACTGCAAGGCCCCCCTATACAGAGCTAGTCTTTACTAACTTCACTGCAGGCGTCCTATGGATTAGCCTCAGGGCTGAGGGCGGCCATTTTAACAGAATAGTGAAGTTGTAGTTTTATGCAGACTGGTTGCTAAGGGCTGAATCTTATTAAATAAGGGGTAAGTAAGTATAATAGTTATTGATTCAGGAATATTATCATATTAGTAACTACATATATAAAAACTGAAATTAGGGTCTAAATGTGACAGTTATCCTTTAAAGGGAACCTGTCACCAGGAAATTCTCGCATGCTGCCTTGTAGAGCTCACCCTGCTTAATATAATGATACCTTTCACTTAGTGATCTGTTGCTTCATTGTGGAGAAAAAGTACTTTTAATCCATATGCTAATGAGCTGATTTGAGTCCAGTAGTTGATATGAGTCCAGCGTTTTTTCTATTCAGAGCTGTAGCCGCTCCCCTATTACCTTCTTTAGATCATTAATAAATAAACCATGCCCCCTGTACATCTGAAGAAGTGCATAGAGGAGTGGCTCTGAATAGAAAAAACGCTGGACTCATATCAACTACTGGAATCAAATCAGCTCAATAGCATATAGATTGAAAGTACTATTTCTCCACAATAACGCTGGGTTCAGACCTGAGCGTTTCTGAGACGCGCGTTTTCCGTGCGTTTGTGTGATTGACTGCAGTGTTGTCCAATGACCAAATATCCCTGTCTATATGAAGTTTGGCCTTTCCAGCATGTTGCAAATTCATAAACGCGCGTTCGAACGCGCGTTTTCAGTGTCAAAAACGCGCAAAATACAAGCGTTGCGCATTCCCATTGAAGTCTATGGGCCAAAACGCGTGACAAACGCCCCAAAAAAAAGCTCAAGTACTTGTTTATGCATCAGGCGTTTTTTAGCGCGTTCGAACGCGCTGTAAAACGCGAAAATGTGAACCAGTCCCATAGGGAAGCATTGGTTTGCATCAGTTATGCGTTTTACAGCGTGTTCGAACGCGCTGTAAAACGCGCAAGTGTGAACTGAGGGTAAAGCAACAGATCACCAAGTGAAAGGTATCATTATATTCAGCAGGGTGAGCTCTACAGGGCAGCAATGGCTGGGTCCTTAAGGGGTTAAACACATCTGCTTTTGGAAGCTTTCTAATATGAAAAAGTATAACACCTGACGGCGCAGTGTTTTTAAACATGCTGTTTATTAACACTGTCAAACAAGTATCTACAGATAGATATCTATGTCAGTGTCACTGTGATATTATTATGTTGGCTTGAAAGGCCAACATATTGTTCTTCGATTTTTTGTTTATTTTTCAGCTTGTTATTAGTGCACCCTCTCTTTCTATACACTATTCCTCCTACAGTTTTGGGGATGCATACGCCAAACTTTCTACACTTCTTCGACCTATAGCGAAGTAAGTTGCTTGAGCTTTAATAGGCGATCCCAACCTCCGCGCCCCTGCGGCGGAGCACGAAGACCCCTTTTTCGCCATTGACTTTAACAGGGAAAATTTTCAAATCGCTCCCACTCGCACAGTTTTGAAGCTACACTCCCCAAACTCGGACCACATATTGTTGGTGCCAACCCGAATAAAAAGGTAAATTTTGGGGGGACAAGTGGGCGACAATAGCAACAGCCCATAAAAATTTAGCTATTTTCTATACGCTACTCCTCCCACAGTTTTAGCAGTACAATTACGAAACTTTGCACACTTGTTCGGCACATACCCAAAATGATTGCTTCTGCTTTCATTGGAAAATTGTAAACTTTTGCTACTCGTACAGCTTTGAAGTAAAACTCACCAAACTAGGGTCACTTAGTCATGGAGTCAATCAGAAAATTTCTGTCACATTTCAGGGACTCTAAAATGTTGGCGGAGCCACAAAACCTGTCAGATTTTCCCTATTGACTTCAATGAGAAAATGTAAAAAGCTGTCAGTCTCACAGTATTTAAGCCAGAGTACCCAAACTTGGCACCGTGGGTCACTGGGTGACTGGGGTTAAATTTATAAAAAGCGGGCAGAGTCTACACAGGCCAATCAAATTTCAGCCATTTGTTTAAATAGGAAAATTTAAAACTGCCACTGATCTTAGACTGTTAATGGCACGGTCCTCAAACTTGGCACAGTTGGTCACTGGAGGACTGGGAGTCAAATTCAGAAAAGTAGGCGGGACCAAAACAACCAATCAGATTTCTTTAATTTAAATGGGAAAAATAAAAAATGCTGCCATTCTCACATTATTGATGTCATGGGCCTCAAATATCACAAATGTGGTCATTGGGTGTTTCCACTTCAAAGTTAGAAATAGTGGGCAGAGCCACCAACAACCAATCAAATTTCAGTCATTGATTTTCAATAGAAAAAATAAAACTGCTGCCTTTTTTACACGTTAAATGTCATAATTCCCAAACCTTAAGGTGTTAGTCACTGGGTGACTGTGGTTCACAATTAGGAAAAAAAAGGGGGGCAGGACAACAACAGCCAATCAGATTTCAGCCATTGACCTTAATGGAAAAAAAGATAAACTGCTGCTATTATCACAGTTTAAATGCCAAGTGTCCCAAACTTGGCACAATTACCCACTGGGTGACTGCAGTTAAAATTTAGGAAAAGTGGGCAGAGCTTAAAACAGCCAAATATTATCTATTGCTATTCAATGGAAATGTTTAAATTGCTGCCATTCTTCCACTGTTAATGGCAGGGTCTTCAAAACTTGGTACATTCGGTCACTGGGTGACTGGAATTCAAATGTAAAAAGTGGGCGGAGCCAACAACAGCCAATTAGATTTTTTGGATTGATTTAAATGGGAAAAACTAAAAATGCTGCCATTCTCACAGTACTGATTTCAAGAACCTCAAATATCACAAATGTGGTCATTGGGTGTTTCCAGTTAAAGGTTAAAAAAGTGGGTGGAGCCACCAACAACCAATCAAATGTCTCATTGATTTTCGATAAAGTGCTACTCCTCCCACAGTTTTACTTCAAGCGAACATCCTGTGGGTTCTTCAGAAACGACACCATCTACTTTGTAATTGCTGTCATTGCATTCCAAAGCTTAGGGCAGCCCCAGCGTACACAATTGTGGGGTGTCGATGAGATGCTATAGGCCTTCCATGACTGTATGGGTATTAGGGCTCATTCAGAAGACTGTATATTTGTGTCTGCATAAGATGTGGATAGCACATCGTGTGCTGTCCGCATCCGTACTTATGTTACGCGGTCCAGCAAAAAAGATAGAACATGTCCTATAGCATTTCTATCATAGGGCTGGCCGTTCCGTTCTGCAAATTGAAGAAAACACATACAGCCAGTATCCCCTGTTATGCGGATCCGCAATTTGCGGACCACAAAACAGATATGGTTATCTGAATGACACAGCCTAATAGACTGCCTGTTACTGTTGTAGTTAGAGATGATCGAATTTCATATTTAGAAATTCGTTCACGCTTCGTTTGGTGGTAAAAGCAGAATTGGGTTATGGATTCCGTTACCATGGACCATAACGCAATTCTATGATGGAATGCATAACGGAATACCTTTAGAGGCATTCCATTATTCATTCTTCATTCCATTCATTCATTATTATAATAGAAGTCTATGGGCTACAAAACTGATCTGTCCCGTTTCCATTATGCAGGGGACTCCTCATAGACTTCTACTATGACAGAATGAATAATTGCTTTATAGTCCGTGGTAACGGAATCCATAACGCAATTCTGCTTTAACCACCATGTCTGCTAGTGAGAGTAAAACATGATTCATCACCATAAGGGTACTGATCCATATGTAACATCCTAATTATGTCACATCGTCAATGTAAATGTAAAGTGCAAAAAACAATAGTGTAATTTTTTTTTCTATTACTGCATGCAAAAAAATAAGTTAATGAATAAGTTTTATGTACACGAAAAGTGTCCCTAAAAACTACAATTAAACTGAAAAAACGTAATGAAAAACATAAATCAAGAAAAATTGATAATCATTCAGAAATTGAAAATAATATTTTTTTATTTTTTGCAAAATTGCTAAAATTTCCCAATGCTACAGTACCTGCCACTCCTAAAGCAATGGTCATGTACATTGTTCTCATGACCACTGCAGCCAGTCACTGGTCTTAGCAGTTAGATCACCGCTGAGGCCACTGATTGCCTGCGGCAAATATGTGGACAATATAAGATCATCACTGCAGGACTGGAGCAGCACACAAACAGAATCACAGACAACCGCTTACTTTTTTGGAGCCCTAGATGCTTTTTTAGAGCATGTCCTAACGATGTACAAACTTAAAGGGCAGCCACCTGGAGCGTGCAATTCTTTAAAGCACTATAGAGTCCAGATTGCATCAGACTCAGAACTTACTGTTTGCAGAAAAGTTTTCCAAGCGATAGGCTCCATTCCATGCATCGGACTCGCAGCGTGTGTCCTCCAGATCGCCCGTCCTGACCTTCCAGCACTGACTGGGGTGGCATAGCATATTGATTTATGCTGCTATGTAACCCTTAGGCCCCTTTCGAACAGGCGAGTTTTCCGTGCGGGTGCAATGTGTGAGGTGAACGGATTGCAACCGCATTGAATCCGGACCCATTCATTTCTATGGGGCTATGCACATGAGCGGTGATTTTCACGCATCACTTAAATCGCAGCAAGCTCTATATTGTACGTTTTTCACACACCGCGGGCCCCATAGAAGTGAATAGGGCTGCGTGAAAATCGCAAGTATTTGCAATCAAGTGTGGATGCAGTGCGATTTTTCCGCAAGGTTGCTAAGAGACGATCGGGATGGGGACCTGATCTTTATTATTTTCCCTTAAAACATGGTTATAAGGGAAAATAATAGTATTTTCACTACAGAATGCTTAGTAAAATGTGGATTAAGGGGTTAAAAATAAAAAAAATTAACTCACCTTATCCACTTGATCGCGTAGTTGCCGATCTCTTTTCTCTTCTTCAATCATTAGCTGCCGGCTAAAGGACCTGGGGTGACGTCACATCACATGGTCCAAACACATAGTCCATCACCATGGTGATGGACCATGTGATTGGACCATGTGATGAGCGCAGTGACGTCATCACAGGTCCTTTAGCCGGCAGCTAATGATTAAAGAAAATATCGCAACTACGCAATCAAGTGGATAAGAGGAGTTAATTTTTTTATTTTTAACCCCCCAATCCACATTTTACTAAGCATTCTGTAGTGAGAATGCTATTATTTTCCCTTATAACCATGTTATAAGGGAAAATAATAAAATCTACAGAGTACTCAACCCAAACCCGAACTTCAGTGAAGAAGTCCGGGTTCGCGTCTGGGTACCAAACATGCCGATTTGTCCCACGTGTGTGCAAAACGCATTAAAACGCTTTGCACTCACGCGGAAAAATCGCGCATTTCCCGCAACGCACCCGCATCTTATCCGGGCGTCAAACTTGACGCCTGTGTGAAGGAAGCCTTAGAGTTCTAGAATGTATTGGATAACACAGCATTTTGTCTGGGTTAACCAATACTTTCCAAAACTGTAAGGGTTTACATAGCTTCATAAATCAATATAATGTAACCCTGTCAGTACTGGGAGGTCAGGACGGGAGCTCCTGCATACTCATGCTGGTTGTCCGATGTGTGGAACTCCCTCGATGAAATTTCTTTTCTTTTTTATTATTCCACCAGCTAACGTGTGAGAAGAAAATTTGCAAGATTGTGAAGGTGCCTCTCTTTATGTTGAACATAATTGCCTTTGTGCAGCAGTTTATTAAGTATTTCCTATGCAAACAAATGTATTTTTTATGGAGTTACAGTATACATTATTATACACTGACACTGAACACTCGAAAGTGTATTAAATGAGAGGCTTTTCCTCCTTATTCAGGTTTACCCTAATTTTTAAAAATGTTGAAAACATTGCTTTTTTCTACCAGAAGTAGGACCACTGTTTGCCATAGTCAGTGTCTGGTAGTGCAGTGGTTATCCCGCAAACAGTGTTTCTATGCAATGCATAAAGTATTATTGAAATATACAAGCAATTAAATATTGTTTTTATGTACATTACATTTTCCTCTATGGTGGCACCCCCTACTGTCTATTTTTTTCGTCCATCTTCTCCTGCATTAGTGATGGATTAACATGCTCAGTAGTTTCCTGGCTTTCTTTCTCCCCACTCAGTCCAGAGTAGTGCTCTTGTAGTGAGGCAATCGAAACACCTTTCATTCTTCATAACTAAATTCATATGAATTATATAGCTACCGTATATCTCTCTCTATACACTGGAGAAGGAAATTAGGGGAGGACATTACATAACATATGAATCTAGCGTCTATATGCAATGCATAATGGTAGAAGCAGGTGCTTGTTGAGCTGCTACTCACCCACAGAAAGACAAGAATGGCCTACAGATATGTTTGAATAAACAGTTTAGATTTTGTGGGATACTACTTTTAAATTTGTGGGATTTAAGGGAGTGGTTCTGATCTCATTAAATCAGTAGGCCTCAGTATGAAAACCAGGAGATCTTTGTTGGATCACAAGTGTGTTATCCTGCTGTCTTCTAGAAATGAATCTGAAATGCAATGAATAAAGGGGTCTTTATTACCCCCCATTTTCATCCCATGCTGGGGAGCAAGATGAATACTGGGGCCCAGGCATATGGGGGAATTAAAAACTTGGATAACCCCCTTAATAGGTTTGTGTTTTGGTGTGTCTGACAACATCCACTTGCAAATTACATATAGTAATGTATTAGTAATGCCTCATGCATACGTCAGTGTCAGTTTTGGATCAGTGGTAACACGGACCGAGTTCAATCCGTGTTTCCTCCCGTGACAGATCCGTGTGGGGTCCGTGGGTCGGTTTTTTGTTGTCCGTGTGCCAGGGAGGCTAGCCCTGATCTGACACACCCCAACAAGTTTGCACGTTTGGCAGATGAGGGGGATGTCAGTTCAGGGACAGCACTGCTGCAGCAGGACACTTCCTCTGCCAGTAAGGGGAATTTCGGCTCCAGTAAGCAGGGGAACAGGAGAGCAGGGCAGGCCAGACAGGTGCTGGTAGTGGGAGACTCAATTATTAGGGGAACAGATAGGGCAATCTGTCACAAAGACCGTGATCACCGAACAGTGTGCTGTCTTCCTGGCGCTAGAGTTCGGCACATCGTGGATCGGGTTGACAGATTACTGGGAGGGGCTGGAGAAGATCCAGTGGTCATGGTCCATATCGGACCCAATGACAAAGTTAGGGGTAGGTGGAGCGTCCTTAAAAATGATTTCAGGGATTTAGGTCAAAAGCTTAGGGGCTTAGGGCAAGGACCTCAAAGGTAGTATTTTCCGAGATACTGCCTGTACCAAGAGCCACACAAGAGAGGCAGCGGGAGATTAGGGAGGTTAATAAGTGGCTCAAGAACTGGTGTAGGAAAGAGGGGCTTGGGCTCCTGGAGAACTGGGCCGACTTCTTTGTGGGCTACAGGCTCTATCGTAGGGACGGGCTGCACCTCAATGGGGAAGGGGCATCTGTGTTGGGGAGAAAGATGGCGAGAAGGTTGGAGGAGTGTTTAAACTAGGGACTGGGGGGGGGGGTACTTGCGTTATAGGAGGAGAAAATAGTGCAGATAGATACTGGGGGCAAAGTAGTGGGACTGGGGGAGAAATGGAAGGAGGGACCAAAACAGTGGTGTAGGGTTAAAAATATACAAAAACCTCTTATTTGTATGTACACTAATGCCAGAAGCCTGACTAACAAAACTGGGGAACTGGAATTAGTGATGTGTGAGGAGGACTATGATATAGTGGGAATAACTGAGACATGGCTGGATGATTGCTATGACTGGGCAGTTCATTTACAGGGTTACAGTCTGTTTATAAAGGATCGTAAAAACCGGAGAGGGGGAGGGGTCTGCCTTTATGTAAAGTCCTATCTAAAGCCCACAGTCCGAGAAGATATAAGTGAGGGACATGAACATGTGAAGTCACTGTGGGTAAAGATACATGGAGCCAAAAACAATAATAAATTAATAATAGGAGTTTACTATAAACCACCTAATATACCAGAGTCCACAGAAAATCTATTACTAAATGAGATAGACAAGGCCGCAAATCATAATGAGGTGGTTATTATGGGGGACTTCAACTACCCAGATATAGACTGGGAAACTGAAAGCTGTACATCCCATAAAGGAAACAGGTTCTTGGAAATAACCAAAGACAATTACCTTTCCCAAATGGTTCAGGACCCAACTAGAGGGACAGCCATACTGGACTTCGTATTAACCAATAGACACAGTCTAAAAGACGGTCCGCCACTGCAGATATTTTGTAGAAAACCAAAATCCTCTTTATTAGACACTCATATAAAATCCAGACGATACACGTACTTCAAGAAAGCGGTATTAGTTTACGCGTTTCAGACATACAACGTCCTTAGTCATAACTGGTTTTCTACAAAACATCTGCAGTGCCGGACCGTCTTTTACACTGTGTCTACCATTCCAAGGACTCGCTTGTGGTGCGTGCATGCTGTAAACTGCTAATAGGTGAGCTGGATACCTTACTGTTCACTTATTAACCAATAGACCTGACAGAACAACAGATGTGCAAATTGGGGGACACCTGGGAAATAGTGACTATAAAGTAATAACCTTTCAATTATCATTCAAAAGAGTATTTCTACAGGGAGGAACAAAAATACCAAACTTCAAAAAAGCTAAATTTAGCCAACTAAGCGAGGCCATAAGCCTAACTAACTCGGAAAAAGTCCTCAAAAACAAAAATACAGCCACAAAATGGGATATCTTTAAAAGCATCCTAAATTCTCATTGTGAGAGGTACATACCGTATGGGAATAAAAGGTTAAGGAACAAAATGCAACCAATGTGGATAAATAGAAATGTAAAGAAAGCAATAAATGACAAAAAGAAATCATATAAATCACTAAAACAGGAGGGTAGCGTGGAAGCACTGAAAAACTATAAGGAAAAAATAGAACATGTAAAAAACAAATAAAAGCGGCCAAACTAGAGACCGAGAGATTAATTGCCAAAGAGAGTAAAACTAACCCTAAAATTTTCTTCAATTATATAAATGTTAAAAAGTATCAATCTGAAGGTGTCTGCCCTTTAAAGAGTAATGAAGGGGGAGTTGCAGAGAGCGACGAGGAGAAAGCAAAGCTGTTAAATATTTTTTTCTCCAATGTATTCACTGAGGAAAAAAAACTGTCAGAAGAAATGCTGAATGTAAAAATAAATCCCCCATTAAAAGTGTCCTGTCTGACCCAAAAAGAAGTACAACAGCGACTTAAAAAGATTAAAATAGACAAATCGCCAGGACCGGATGGCATACACCCCTGTATCCTAAGGGAATTAAGTAATATCATAGCCAGGCACTTATTTCTGATATTTGCGGACTCTATACTGACTGAATGTTCCACAGGATTGGCGCATAGCAAATGTGGTGCCAATATTAAAAAAGGGTCCAAAAACAGAACCCGAAAACTATAGGTCGGTAAGTTTAACATCTGTTGTGGGAAAACTGTTTGAAGGTTTTCTGAGAGAGGCAATCTTAGAGGATCTCAACGCAAATAAGCAAATAACGCCATATCAGCATGGCTTCATGAGGGATCGGTCATGACAAACGAATTTAATCAGTTTCTATGAGGAGGAGTTCTAGACTTGACAGCGGCGAATCAATGGATTTTGTGTATCTGGACTTCTCCAAAGCATTTGACATTGTACCACATAAAAGGTTAGTATATAAAATAAGAATGCTCGGCCTGGGAGAAAATGTCTGTAAGTGGGTAAGTAACTGGCTGAGTGACAGAAAACAGAGGGTGGTTATTAACGGTACACACTCAGATTGGGTCGCTGTCACTAGTGGGGTACCTCAGGGGTCAGTATTGGGCCCTATTCTCTTCAATATATTTATTAATATTCTTGTAGAAGGCTTGCATAGTAAAATATCAATTTTTGCAGATGACACTAAACTGTGTAAAGTAATTAACACTGAAAAGGACAATATATTGCTACAGAGGGATCTGGATAGATTGGAGGCTTGGGC
Organism: Bufotes viridis; assembly: GCA_033119425.1. Lineage (NCBI taxonomy): Eukaryota > Metazoa > Chordata > Amphibia > Anura > Bufonidae > Bufotes > Bufotes viridis. Next base: position 109,641,439 of record CM065597.1, on the reverse strand, counting down.
AGATAACTGACAAATGTAAAGTTATGCACATGGGAAGGAATAATGCAAGTCACCCGTACATACTAAATGGTAAAACACTCGGTAACACTGACATGGAAAAGGATCTAGGAATTTTAATAAACAGCAAACTAAGCTGCAAAAACCAGTGTCAGACAGCTGCCGCCAAGGCCAATAAGATAATGGGTTGCATCAAAAGGGGCATAGACGCCCGTGATGAGAACATAGTCCTACCACTTTACAAATCGCTAGTCAGACCACACATGGAGTACTGTGTACAGTTTTGGGCTGCTGTGAACAAGGCAGACATAGCAGAGCTGGAGAGGGTTCAGAGGAGGGCAACCAAAGTAATAACTGGAATGGGGCAACTACAGTACCCTGAAAGATTATCAAAATTAGGGTTATTTACTTTAGAAAAAAGACGACTGAGGGGAGATCTAATAACTATGTATAAATATATCAGGGGTCAGTTCAGAGATCTCTCCCATCATCTATTTATCCCCAGGACTGTGACTGTGACGAGGGGACATCCTCTGCGTCTGGAGGAAAGAAGGTTTGTACACAAACATAGAAGAGGATATGGAACTCTCTGCCTGAGGAAGTGGTGATGGTGAGTACAATAAAGGAATTCAAGAGGGGCCTGGATGTATTTCTGGAGTGTAATAATATTACAGGCTATAGCTACTAGAGATGGGTCGTTGATCCAGGGAGTACTTCTGATTGCCTGATTGGAGTCAGGAAGGAATTTTTTACTCCCCTTAAGTGGGGAAAATTGGATTCTACCGCACAGGTTTTTTTTTTGCCTTCCTCTGGATCAACTAGCAGGATGACAGGCCGAACTGGATGGACAGATGTCTTTTTTCGGCCTTATGTACTATGTTACTATGTTACTGACACTGAGCAGCTGAAAAATAATTTTCAAAGCATCTTTTCTTAATGATCCGTGAAACACAGATGCAATCTGTGTTGCATCTGTGGTTTTCATGGACTTGTTGACTATAATGGGCGTGAGGGATCCGGGAACACGGACCAAGATAGGACATGCATCCGTGCTGAAAACACAGACCCACGGACTGTGCTAAAACAATGATGTGTGAATACACACATTCAAATGAATGGGGACGTGTTCGTGGAGAACACGTACAGCACACGTACGTGAAACACTGACGTGTGAATGAGGCATAAGCATATAAAGTCTCAAGTCTTGGCCTAAGCTATTAAAGTTTGTATTACAGTAAGTAATAAATATCGATTAATAATATCAATATAAAAAGTATGTTGTTCTAGTCGGCATCATTTTTACTCTACTGTTTTATGGTTTGATCATATTGCTCTTTGGTCTGTTTGGTCTTTGTTCTCTTGTATACTAATACTGGAAAGATGTTATTAAAACATAAGTTACTGCAAAAAATGTAATCAAAAGTTGTATAAATACTAACCAGTATATGCAAAATTGAAAGGCATGGCAAGAGGCTCATTGTGTTTTGGAGCTATTTTAGGGTGTGAAGGATAAAGAAGAATTCCATAATCTCCCAGCAATGAATTAATTTCCTCTTTCAGATGTTTAGCTTTCTGGATCATTTTTGCATTGCCTTCAGGATTTAGGTTGGCCAATTTTTCGGTGAAAGCCAGACCTGCACAAAAAAGGGAAAATTTTAATGTATACTACTGTAGTTAAATTTTTAAATTTATACACATAACACATCTTGCTATCGGAAGCAGAATTAGAGCTTATGCACACAAGCGTAATGGTCCATATTGGGACCATAAATACCAGGTCCACAATATATGGGTACTGGCTGTGTGCACTCTGTAAAGTGGATGTGGACCCATTGACTTGAATGGGTCCACATTCCACAAGAATGTGGTCTCGTCCACATTTCCATGTCAGTTTGACATCTGTGGGAAAAAAAAGCATCTGTTGTTCATCCGTGAAGATGTCTGTGAAAGATGTATCCATTTTTAATCCACAGATGCTACTCAGCTGAAAATTAATTTCCAAAACATCTATCAGCCTTCGCAGAAAAACAGATGCAACATGGAAAACATCTATGTTGTGTCCGTGATTGTCACAGAACCACAGACTCAATGATCAGGTTTGGTCTGCATTATGGACCAAAGTAGTGCAGGTCTCTGTGATTTTTCTTACTGACCCATGGTCAGTAAAAGAATACTTTTGTGTGGACAGACACATTCAGATCAATGTAACTGAAAAAAGGAAATATGAACGAGACCTCCACTCCTGATTTTGGCTCACAATCACTGAGGCAAATCACTGACTAAACACTGAAGTGTGAACTAGGCCTTATGCTGGAGTGTTTTGCAATTTTTTGTGACCATGTATATCGGGTATTTTTTGGGGGTTCCGAATAATGCAGTCAGATGGGCACTCATTTTTCAAACAACCTCTTCTTAAAGGTCACCAGGTAAAATTGAACAAACCTTTAAATCAACTTTTGGTAAGAAAAATAAAAAGAACAGAGGTTGTTTCCTAGCAATCACATCTGGAGAATTATGTACCAAGTTACACTAACATGTAAAACACTAATCTAAAGCCAGGGCCGGCTCCAGGTTCATGTGAGCCCTTGGGCTATAAATCACAGTGGGTTCCCTTGAGGCACTTCTTTACATTTACATGTCCCCCTGTGGCTCCCACATGGTGTAATGACCCCCACTAGCCCATATACAGTATAATGACCACTAGTGGCCCTTCACACAGAAAAATCACCCCCCAATGCCCCCCCCCCAGTATAATGATCCCCAGTGGCCCCACACACAGTATAATGACCCCACAGTGGCCCCCTATTCAGAATGACCCCCAAGTCACCCCCCATTCAGAATAATGACCCCCAGTGACCCCACTGGGGGTCATTATACTGTTTGGTGATCACTGGGGTCATTATATTGAATGGGGGCTCTGGGGTTCAATTATACTGTGTAAGGGGCCCTCACAGTGTAATGACCCCACCCCAGTAGCCCCCACACATACCTACCATTGCTGGAGCGCAGGGGAGCCGGCGGTCCTGTCATTCTCTAAATGCAGCTCCCTGCACTCCTTTGGCCCACTGCAGCAGTGAGACGCAAGTCATGACGTCACTGCTGGGCCGGGTCTGGAGGAGAGTAGGAGCTGTGCAGTGATGTAGCTAGAACTGACTGGGCCCCACAGAAAATTTTAGTATGTCACCTCTGTACAGTGACCGAATAACACAGCCATACCGTGACCGGATAAAAGGGTATAAGAGGGCACAGTACAGGGAATGACTAGGGGCACTGTACAGGGTGTGATAAGGGGGCACAATATGGGGTGGGGGGCACAGTCACATGACCCTGTGACGTTAGAAGGTCCTTATGGTGAATGCGGTTCAGACACCATCATGATGAGGCAGAGGAGTGAGACAGGAGCCCAGGGCTCTGGATGGACAGGAGTGGTGAACACAGCAAGTAGGTGGAAGGGGCTCTGAAGGGGATTCATACAAGAAGTATTGGCAGGAGGTCTGTGCAGGGCAGAAATAGGAGATAGGAGGGTGAGACAGGAGCTCATGAGGGAGGAAAGGAGACAGCAGGGACTCCATGAGGATGGGATAAGAGAAAGACAGGAGAATAGAAGGACAGGATATGGGGGGAGGTGTCATGGAGGCAAACTGCTTAATGCAGGGATCTCAAGTCTCCCGGACGTTCAGGGAGTCTCCCGCTATTAGATAGCGGCTCCCTGACGCCCGCATGTGAAGCAATATATCCCGAAAAGCAGGGCTCGAGTCCAGGGGGAACGGGTGGGAACGGCGTTCCTGCACTTTTTTCACAGCAGGAACGCCGTTCCCGTTCAGGGCAAAAGGACCAGGAAGCAGTGAAGGCTTTGTACTCACCGCTTCCTGGTCCTCAGCTGTCGGCTCTGCAGCCTGCGCACAGGGGTGAGTCGCTCTGTGATGTCACGCTGTGCGCAGCCTTTACAGCACAGCCAACAGCAGCAGAAGAGGAGTGGTGGCGTCCAGGATCAGGAGAGGGTAAGTGTTTTCTTTTATTTTTTTATTTTATGGACTGGTGAGAGGCACTGGGGGGCTGATGGAGAGGCACTGGGGGGCTGATGAATATAATAAAAAGTTCGTGAAAAAAGAAAAAAAAAAAGAAAACCTCCCTGAAATGAGAAGTGCACCTCCCTGAAATGAGTTTTCGCAGGTTGGGATGTCTGTTAATGAGGCAGTAAAACAACTAAATAGCATGAAGGAGCTGGTCTACTACAGCATCCAGGAGCAGCTTGGAGAGTTCCCTGACTCCCAGCTCCCTCCTGTCCCACAGAGAAGAGACGGTCACAGTGCAGACTCACTCAAAGACTGTGTTCACACTTCTACTCCAGCCCTGTAGTCTCTCTCCTCAGGCAGCATGTCCTGTGTAGAGGATGCATCTCAAGCTCTGTAGCAGCCAGCCTCATGCAACTATCAGAGGGCCCACCAGAAGGGGTACTGCATAAGTGAAATTACAGCAGTGTCATTGATGGAAGTGTTCATAGCAGCTCAGTGGGCCCTCCCAGAAGCAGGGGGCCCTGGCACTTGCCCGTGTATGCCGGGTTCTGACGCTGGCCCCCTCTGAAGAACTTGTACTAAAGATAAGGCACAGCACTAACATAAGCCTAAGTGAAGATGTGTAGTTGCGAACTGCTGTACCTCATTTGTTCATCTCCTGTCGTCTGGGATTTATACTTGACAGAAAGGAGGGATCTTTTGGAAGAATCTATATCCTCAAGTTGCAGGAGTGCTACAACTCACTTAATGACCACAAGTAATGTACAAAATGTAATGTAATGTGCAAAAACCTTTTAATTTCAAAAGGTTACATGTTTCAGCACTGAGAACACTAATGCCTTCATCAGGCTGTAATCATTATTGGGGTCATTTATCAAACTAACATTTATCAAAAGCAGCCAATCAGATTCCACCTTGCATTTCTGACAGCTCATTTGGAAAATGATTGGTTGCTATGGGCAACTAAGCCAGTTCGTCTTAACACCATTTAGATAAATGACCCAATATGTGTCTGATGGAGAGTGTCTGATGGAGAGTGCCATGATGGAGAGGGCCTAGCTGCAAATTTAGGTAAATTATCTAAAGGAAATATGTCAAGGTTCAGGTCAGATATTAAAGGGGGTATCTGGGGATTGATATGTCACTACCAGAGTTTTGAGGAGTTCTCACAGCTCTGTTTCTCCGCCCCTGTGATGAGGTCTTTACTTTCATTTTCACTCCTTTCCCTCTTCCCAGCTGTTCCTTCTCTGATTGATTCCTCTTCCTTTAAATCACCCTTCTTCCTGTTTCACCTTGCAGGTTATATTTCTCATCTTGAGTTGTGTCAGCCGCTGGAGTATCTACACTGCTGTGGTCTCTTTACACTGGACGTGTGTTTTGCTGAAGCAAGCAACATCGGATATTGTCTGCTGAGATTGGATCTGTCTTCACTGCTGCAGCCCCTACAGATAAATTTGCAGACATTGTTGGTTTTGTTTATTTGCTGACTGAATCTGAGGCGACCCCGGTTCTGTCCGTATTCTGAGCAGGGAGCCGGTGGCCGTGCCCCCCCCCCCTTTATCTTAGGGGTTTCAGGTCTCACTCAGCCTTAGGTACGCGGGCATGCCTCGACCCACCATCAGGGTCTGGGCATGTGCACAGCAGCGCAGGGAGAGCTCTTAGGGTCTGACAGGGGTTACCTTTTATGCTCCCTAGTTTGGGTCCGCTCAGTAGCTTGTGCACTGATTGTACTCCTGTTGTTCGCATATACCCGTGACATTATAACCCGCCATAACCGTCTTTTGACATGAATCCGCTTTCTGACCTGGTTGACCGCATGCAGGGTCTTTCTTTGGAAGTAGCGGATCTCCGTCAATCTATGACTCAGCTTCAGGCATCTGGGTCTGCTAGCGTCCATGGAGTTTGTTGCGAGCCGAAGGTCTCACTTCCGGAGACGTTCTCCGGGGGCAGTGAGAATTTTGTTCGCTTCAGAGAGGCTTGCAAACTTTATTTCCGCTTGCTTCCCCATTCCTCTGGTGATGAGGAGCAGAGGGTGGGGATTATCATCTCCCTGCTCAGGGGTAATGCTCAGACTTGGGCTTTTTCGCTGCCATCGGGGGCACTCCCCCTTCGATCGGTGGATGGACTTTTTGTGGCCCTCGGGCAGATATATGATGACCCGGATCATGTTGCTCTGGCTGAATCTAGCTTATGTTCTTTATGCCAGAACAAACTGTCTGCTGAGCTTTATTGTTCTGAATTTCGAAAATGGGCAGCTGATTCAGGTTGGAATGATGCTGCACTCCGGAGTCAGTTCTGTCATGGTCTCTCAGAGAGATTAAAAGATGCATTTGCTTTCAATGAGAGACCAACGTCCTTAGAGTCTGCCATGTCTCTAGCGGTACGCCTGGACAGGCACCTTAGAGAATCAGAGGAGACTTCTCTTCCCTGCCATTTTCAGCCTAGGGGCGGTGGGGCGGACTCATTCAATGTGCAGGGGCCTCATCCTGCCCCAGTCCCCTCTGAGGAGGAGGCTATGCAGCTGGGTCGACTTGCCCCTGATAAAGGAGGATTTAGTCCTCATAGAATGATTTGTTTCTGTTGTGGGGGCATTGGCCATTTGACAAATGTTTGCCCCTCTCCATATCCGATTGAATGTGGGTGATGCTCATGTGGAGGATATATCTTGTTTTGTCCTTAGCGGATTGCCTACTCCTCTAGTGTTGGGGTTACCCTGGCTCACTAGACATAACTCCACTATTGATTGGCAAGCAAGGCAAATAATTGAATGGTGTGAGTTTTGTAGAGAGAATTGTCTCACAGCGACTTTTGCAGAGGTTACTACTAAGACTGTGCCATCATTTCTCTCTGAATTTTTGGACGTATTTTCCGAGAGTGGTGTTCAGGAGCTACCTCCTCACCGGGAATATGACTGTCCCATTAATCTCATTCCCGGCGCCAAGCTACCAAAGTCACGCCTGTACAATCTCTCCCAACCAGAAAGAATCGCGATGAGTACCTATATCTCTGAGAGTCTGGGTAAGGGGCATATCCGTCCCTCAAAATCACCTGTTGCCGCTGGTTTTTATTTTGTTAAAAAAAAAGATGGCTCTTTAAGACCTTGCCTAGATTTTAGGGAGCTGAACCGTATCACGATTCGTGATCCCTATCCGCTTCCTCTCATCCCGGACCTCTTCAATCAAATTGTTGGGGCCAAGGTTTTTTCCAAATTGGATTTGAGAGGCGCATACAACCTGGTCAGGGTCAGAGAGGGGGACGGATGGAAAACGGCCTTTAATACCCCTGAGGGGCATTTCGAGAATCTCATTATGCCTTTTGGCTTGATGAATGCTCCGGCCGTCTTTCAGCATTTTGTTAACAGTATTTTCTACCATTTAATGGGGAAATTTGTGTTGGTGAATCTTGATGATATTTAGATTTTTTCCCCTGATGTCAAGTCCCATCAGGATCACCTTTGTCAGGTTTTGCGGATTCTGCGGGAAAATAAATTATACGCCAAGCTGGAGAAATGTGTTTTTATGGTATCGGAGATTCAATTTCTGGGTTTTCTCCTTTCTGCTTCTGGTTTTTCGCATGGACCCGGAGAAGGTCTGTGCTGTGCTTGAATGGGAGCTTCCTGGGAATCAGAAGGCACTGATGCGATTTCTGGGTTTTGCTAACTATTACAGAAAGTTAATTTTGAATTATTTCTCTGTTGTCAAGCCGCTCACTGATATGACAAAAAAGGAGGCAGATTTTTCCTCTTGGTCGGAGGAGGCGCTTACAGCTTTTTCTAAGGTTAAAGAAAGTTTTGCATCTGCACCCATCTTAGTGCATCCCGATGTCTCTACCTTTTATTGTTGAGGTGGATGCTTCAGAGGTGGGTGTGGGTGCGGTTTTGTCCCAGGGCCCCTCTCCTGCCAAATGGCGACCCTGTGCCTTCTTCTCTAAAAAAAACTCTCCCCTGCAGAGATAAACTATGATGTGGGAGATAGGGAGTTATTGGCAATTAAATTGGCTTTCGAAGAATGGCGCCATTGGTTAGAGGGGGGCCAGGCACCCTATCACAGTTTTTACCGACCATAAGAATCTGGCGTACTTGGAGTCGGCCAAGCGTATCAATCCGAGACAGGCCAGATGGTCTCTGTTCTTCTCCAGATTCAATTTTGTGGTCACATTCCGCCCTGGGATTAAAAATGTAAAGGCGGATGCCCTCTCTAGCTGTTTTCCGGGAGGGGGGGGAACTCCGAGGACCCGGCTCCCATTTTGGCTGAGGGGGTAGTCGTTTCTGCTCTGAATCCTGAATTGGAGGCCGAGGTCCAGGCTGTCCAGGCAGAGGCACCTGCTCGTTGTCCTTCTGGGAGGTTGTTTGTGCCTCTTGAGTTACGTCACAAGCTTTTTAAGGAGCATCACGATACTGTCCTTGCTGGTCACCCCGGGAGTAGAGCCACTGTTGATCTCATTACTCGGAGATTTTGGTGGCCGGCTCTTCTTAAGTCAGTGGAGGGTTTTGTGGCAGCTTGTGAGACTTGCGCTCGTTCTAAGGTCCCTCGTTCACGGCCTTCTGGTCCCCTCCTCCCCTTACCCATACCTTCCCGTCCTTGGACACATCTGTCCATGAACTTTATCACGAATCTTCCTCGTTCCTCAGGGAAGTCTGTGATCCTGGTGGTGGTGGACCGTTTTAGCAAGATGGCACATTTCATACCCTTCCCTGGATTGCCCAATGCTAAGACGCTGGCGCAAGCTTTTGTCGACCACATTGTTAAATTGCATGGCATCCATCTGACATGGTTTCCGATAGACGCACGCAGTTTGTGTCCAGATTCTGGAGGGCTTTCTGTTCTCGCCTGGGGGTTCGGCTGTCCTTCTCTTCTGCTTTTCACCCTCAGTTGAGTGGTCAGACTGAATGCATCAATCAGAATCTGGAGACATATTTGCACTGTTTTGTGGCAGAGAATCAGGAGGATTGGTGTTCGTTTCTGTCTCTTGCTGAGTTTCCCTTGAATAACCGTCGTCATGACTCTTCTGATAAGTCACCATTCTTTGGTGCATATGGGTTTCATCCGCAGTTTGGGACATTCTCGGGAGGGAGCCCTTCTGGTTTGCCTAAGGAGGAGAGATTTTCCTCCTCTTTGTCTACTATTTGGCAAAAAATTCTGAGTAATCTAAGAAAGATGAGTGAGAAATATAAGCGTGTGGCTGATAAGAGACGTGTGTCTGGTCCGGACTTGAATGTGGGCGATCTGGTGTGGTTGTCTACAAGAAATATTAAACTGAAGGTTCCCTCCTGGAAGTTGGGTCCTAAGTTTATTGGGCCTTATAAGATCTTATCCATCGTCAATCCTGTTGCCTTCCGTCTTGATCTTCCACAGGTTTGGAAGATACATAATGTTTTTCACAGGTCTCTCTTAAAACCATATGTCCAGCCCACGATACCCTCCCCTTTGCCTCCTCCTCCGATTTTGGTTGATGGCAATCTGGAGTTTGAGGTTTCCAGAATTGTGGACTCTCACATTGTCCGCGGTTCTCTTCAGTACCTCGTTCATTGGGAGGGTTATGGTCCTGAGGAAAGGATGTGGGTTCCGGTGTCGGACATTAAAGCCACCCGCCTCATCAGGGCTTTTCATAGGGCTCATCCTGAGAAGGTGGGTCCTGGGTGTCTGGAGTCCACCCGTAGAGCGAGGGGTACTGTCACTACCAGAGTTTTGAGGAGTTCTCACAGCTCTGATTCTCCGCCCCTGTGATGAGGTCTTTACTTTCATTTTCACTCCTTTCCGTCTTCCCAGCTGTTCCTTCTCTGATTGATTCCTCTTCCTTTAAATCACCCCTCTTCCCGTTTCACCTTGCGGGTTATATTTCTCATCTTGAGTTGTGTCAGCCGCTGGAGTATCTACACTGCTGTGGTGTCTTTACACTGGACGTGTGTTTTGCTGAAGCAAGCAACATCGGATATTGTCTGCTGAGATTGGATCTGTCTTCACTGCTGCTGCAGCCCCTACAGATAAGTTTGCAGACATTGTTGGTTTTGTTTATTTGCTGACTGGATCTGAGGCAAGCCTGGTTCAGTCCGTATTCTGAGCAGGGAGCCGGGGGCCGTGTCCCCCCCCCCCCTTTATCTTAGGGGTTTCAGGTCTCACTCAGCCTTAGGTATGCGGGCATGCCTCGACCAACCATCAGGGTCTGGGCATGTGCATAGCAGCGCAGGGAGAGTTCTTAGGGTCTGACAGGGGTTACCTTTTATGCTCCCTAGTTTGGGTCCGCTCAGTAGCTTGTGCACTGATTGTACTCCTGTTGTTCGCATATACCCGTGACATGATACTGATGACCTATTCTCAGGATAGGTCATCAATACCCGATTGATTGTGGTACGACTCCTGGGACCCTGCTGATCAGCTGTTAGAAGAGGTAGTGGCACTCCGTGAGCACTTAGGCCAGCACATCGGTCACATGTCCTAGCTGCAGCTCAGTCCCATTGAAGTCAATAAGACTGAGTTGCACTACCAAGCACAGCCCCTATACGATGTATGGTACTGTGCTTGGTAAGCTGCCAGAAAGCTGCAGCACTCGCTGGAGCTCCGGTTAGCACCACGGCTTCATGAAATAGCTGATCTGTGGGGTTTCGGGACACTGACCCCCACCAATGTGATATTGATGACCTGTCCCGAGGAAAGGACATCAATATCAAAATCCTGGATAACCTCTAACACTCCAAAAGGAGATTTGGTCGTAAATTGTGATCTTCAAAAACTCTGCAACAATCTTCTATACTAAAAATAAGTCTCTAATACTAAAGCTGGCCTTACAATACTAGATGTAAATCAGCCGAACTCACCAGTTTGAGCGGCCATTTAATGTGTATGGCAGCATCCTGTACCAAAGCAGATGTCAGGATGAGTATTTGCTGCTTGACTTCGACATGTCCAATCCTTTTGCTCTTGGGCAGATATGCTGCCTGGCAAAAGCTTACTAACCTTGCCCCATTTAAAGGGAACCTGTTATCAACTTTATGCTGACCAAATTGAGGGCAGCATAAAATAGTGACAGAAATGATTATTTCAACGCTGTGTCCCTCTTGAGCTAAAAGTAAGTGGTTGCTGAGAACCAGCATCATAATAGTTGCAGCACAGGCCCTGAAAAGTGTCAAGGACGGGAACACATTGCCCTACTTCTCCTGAGTATGGCGATACCACATGTGTGACACTTTTTTGCAGCCAAGATGCGCAAAGGAGCCCTAAATCCAATGAGTACTTTTAGGATTTCACAGGGCATTTTTACGCATTTGGATTCTCACGCTTTAGGGGCCCCCTAAAATGCTAGGGCAGTAAAAATACCCCACAAGTGACCCCATTTCGGAAAGTAGACACCCTAAGGTATTCGCTGATGGGCATAGTGAGTTCAAGGAAGTTTTTATTTTTTGTCACAAGTTAGCGGAAAATGAAATTTTAAAAAAAATAAAAAATAAATTTCCGCTAACTTGTGACAAAAAATAAAAACTTCCATGAACTCACTATGCCCCTCACTGAATACCTTAGGGTGTCTACTTTCCGAAATAAGGTCATTTATGGGGTGCTTCTACTGTCTGGGCATTGTAGTACCTCAGGAAACAGGACAGGTGCTCAGAAAGTCAAACTGCGGAAATTCACTTTTTTGCACCATAGTTTGTAAACGCTATAACTTTTACCCAAACCAATAAATATACACTTGTACCAATAAATATACACATGTAGAACAATAAATTTAGCAAAAAAAATATAGAAATGTAGTTTTTTAAAAAAAAGAATTACAACAGAAAGTGAAAAATGTAATTTTTTTGCAAAAATTTCGGTCATTTTTGATTAATAGCAAAACAAGTAAAAATGCCAGCAGCAATGAAATAACACCAAATGAAAGCTCTATTTGTGAGAAGAAAAGGAGGTAAAATTCATTTGGGTGGTAAGTTGTATGGCCGAGCAATAAACGGTGAAAGTAGTGTAGTGCAGAATTGTAAAAAGTGGCCTGGTCATTAAGGGTGTTTAAGCTAGGGGGGCTGAAGTGGTTAAGGATGTGACGGGGGAAACATAAGCCAGTTATCCATCCACAGACAGCTGTTTCGGGCTGTTGCCCCTCATCAGTGTGGAGTAGGATTCTGGCTAACCGGGAGCCTTGGAGAACCCCCTATCAGGAGCGCTTACAGATTGGTTACCAAAACTTTATCAGAAAACTGTGACTCTACTTTACCCCTTCTCAGCCATGCAGAATATACAAGTTTGGGCGCCTCTATATTAGGAGTGCCTGGATTGGCTATATATAATACTTGTACTATAAATTCTATTGCATGTGACTTGGCTAAATCTCTGAATCATACCTCTATGGCCTTATCAGACATGCTTTTAGATCTAAAGGCGAGAGGAGCAGTGCTAGAAACTAGATTTGCTGTGGATTATCTGTTACTTAAACATAATATAGGATGTCAAGATTTTAATGGAATGTGTTGCTCTAATTTATCTGACCATTTCAGATCAATCCAGTCCCATATTCAAGCGTTACATGAAATTGCCAATAATATCAAGAAGGATGTGGTTTCATCCTCCTGGTGGGACTGGTTATTGAGCTGGCTGCCGGATTTGAGTTGGTTAAGAACATTATTTATCAGTATTATAATTATAATTGCTTCCTTGATTATCATATGTTGTTGTATCCAATGCATCTCTTCCCTCATACAGATTTTTTGTGTAATGTGTCCAAAACCTCCTGGACAACCATATGCTACTTACCTCTCTATGGGAGAAAGACAATAAGTCATATTCATGACTTAAGAGGGGATTGAAGGGTTAAATAGAATAAGCTATATGATCTGTATGAATGACAGGATGTTGGACGACGTCATACTAGAGGGAGAATCATTCAAGTCCAAGATGAGACAAGATTTTCTTTACAAATTTGGAGCATGGATGTTCTCCTATGGCTCCCAAGACCTTTCCTCGGGACCAAAGCCTTTCCAGTCTACAAGATAGATGGAACAGTAGAGAAGCTATTAAGAACTACTGATTACAGCAAGGGCACATGGCATGAATTAGGAATCTGCAGAGAGACCAAGGCAGATGTAACTTATAGGTGACTTCAGGAATCTAGGGGCGAATTTGAAGCTGGAAACCTTTAGGTGGATATTTTTTTTTTTTAGAGGAGAGCCACACCTTATCTCCTGTGGATGTCTTCTTCTCTTGTCTGCATTTATTTTCATATCAGTCACCACTTTGTTATTGCAGTTTTTGGTCTGGTGCCATATCTTCAAGAAATCCCTGAAAGAAGAATCCACAGCTGGTACCCCTATGTGGCAACAGGAAGAGGTGTATGAGGATGTTGTCCATAAATAACAAAGGATGCAGAGGATCCAGTAGACTCACTAGAATGATTATTATAGGAGAACTCTGCCCAAGGTAGCAATTTTACACAGTTGTGTTGGGCCAAGACAAAATGCTGGAGATAGTTCTCTAAAATCTGACTGACCCACTCTAACTGCCCGTTGGTCTGGGGGTCATATCCCGTGGAGAAGTCTAATTCAATCTCAAGCAGCCGGCAAAGAGTTCTCCAGAGCTAGGAGGTAAACTGGACTCCACAATTGGAAACTATGTGCAAAGGTAGTCCATGTAACTTTTATATGTGCTCTACAAACAATTTAGCAAGCTTTGTTGCCAAGGGTAATCAGGGTAGAGTGACAAAGTGAGCCATCTTGGAGAAACTGTTCACAACCCCCCAAATAGCTGTACATCCGGCATAGGATGGCAGCTCGGTGACCAAATCCATGGCAATATGTTGCCATGGGGCAACAGGAAAAGGTAACAGCCTGGGTGGCTTGGTTCTGGAGATATTATTCTGAGCACATATGGTGCCGGCAGACATGTAATGAAGTACAGCCTTTGGAAGTGTGAGCCTCCACTGGTGGTGAAAAAAAGTTCTAAAGTCTTGCAGATTCCTGGATGACCGGTCATTTTGGAGTTGTGCCCCCAGACTAGCATGTGTCTCCAGGGGCCAAGGATTAAGAAGTTTATGGCGGTGGTCTGGTTTTGGATGTGGGGGAAGAGGGAGCGAAGGGACAGTTATTTGTTTGAATAAAGGGGAGCTCTGAGTCACCTGAACACAGGCCAAGCACTCATGCCACACCCCCTCAGGAGTCCAGGATAGGGCATTCTGCGCTTTCATGGTAAACGCAGAGATTGGGGCTGTGAGGGATGAAAAATTTCGAATGAACTGGCGATAAAAATTAGAAAAACACAGAAACCACTGTATGGCACGAAGACCCTGCGAGTGGGGCCACTTCAACACTGCATTCAACTTTTGTGTATCCTTCTGCAAACCAGTGTCAGAGATGGTGTACCCCTGGACTGGTACTGGGGGACTGGACTGAGATGATTTCTCAAAGATGCATTTCTCAACCATGGCATATAAACGACTCCCCCTTAATCACTGTAATACTCACTGCACATGCATTCGGTGAGAAGTCAAATCTGAGGAATAGATCAGAATATTGTCCATGTACACTATCACGCAGACACAGAGCAGATCCCAGAAGATGTTGTTAATGAACTCCTGGAATACCGCAGGAGCATTGCACAGACCGAAGGGCATGACAAGATACTCGTAGTGACCGTCAAGGTAGTTAAAAGAGGTCTTCCAATGTTCGCCCTCTCGAATAAGCATAAGGTCTAGTTTTGTGAAGATCTTAGTTTGCTGGATCCAGTCAAAGAGTTCGGAAATTAGCAGTAGAGAGTATCATAAGAACGTTGAGGTGGCAGGGTCTCGACCTCCTTCTTGCTGAAGACATCTGCGAGGCTGGCTTACTGCAGGGGAAGCCGAGGCAAGTTTTCGGGTACTGGAGACGTGGAAGCAGCTCAGACTTCCGATAAGCAGGTGGACCGACAGGAGGTTCCCCAAAATCGGATCTCACCAGAGTGCCAGTCCAGGACTGGAGTGTGCTGATGCAGCCAGGGAAGACCAAGGATGACAGGATTCACGGAAGCAGGCAGCACATAGAAGGATATCATCTCTGAAAGCAAAACCCCTATTTGCAACTTAGGAGACATAGTGATAAAGATCACAGATTTGGGAAGTAGCAGCCCATTTACTGAAGCCACTGACAGAGGCCTTTCCAGGCAGAAGGTAGGGGGCCTGTACTGATAGACTAGAGCCTGCTGAGTTACCCGAGTTACCAGCTGACCCCGACTCCGAGAATGCAGGCACAGACAGAGTAACTTCCTTGTGTGTGAGAGAGAGATAGAGCAAGCGAGAGTCACCGGAACTGAAAGTTTAGGAAAGAACTCCTCCTCGTCTAGGACCACCTCTCCTACTGGTCCAAGACATTGGCGTTTTCTAGTTTCTGTGGACAATTAAGCACAAAGTGGGCCTTGCCACCACTGTATAGGCACAGGTTCATTGCGCAGTTGATGTTCCTTGTCAGACAATCAGAGGAGCTCTACTTGGGGTGGATACTAGATGAAGGACCAGACGCTGGAAGGCTGGAGCCAGGTGAAGTGGTCTTCTGGTGCATACGAGCTCCTTTGAACAGTCCCTGAATAGCATATCAATTCTTGTTGCCAAGGAGATCAGGACATTCAGAGTGGACGGACGATCGTGACCATCTTATTCATCCCTAATCTGGTCAGGAAGGCCCTCCCAGAACACCGCTAGTTGAGCCTTATTGTTCCATGCAAGTTCTGCAGCCAGGGTACGGAACTGTATGGCGTACTGTCACACAGTCAGAGAACCTTGACGTAGATGCAGCAGAGCTGAAGCAGGAAGACGTACGGCCAGGCTATTCAAAGACCAGCCAGATGGTAGCCAGGAAAGACTGCAGGTTAGTAGTCTCTGGACCTCCATGTTCTCAACTAGGATTTGCCCAAGAAAGGGCATCATCAGACAGCAGGGATGCACTGAAGGAAACCTTGGACCACTCAGTAGGACACTTCTGACCGTGCAACTCAAAGTTGATCAAGCACTGATTCAGGAAGCTATGACAAGTCTTAGGTTCTCCACTATAACGTGGTGGCAGAGCATGTTGCACACCAGTGAAACTCAAATCCGGGCTTGCAGGTACGGGAACTGCAGGGGTAGCAGCAACTGCAACCTTTTAATAGCTGGAGGGGAGATGGCATCCAGGTAGGCAGTGATACTATCAGGATACATCTTCAGTATTTGATCGATGGGGATCCGACATCCCCACCAATCAGCTGTTTGAGCAGGCAAAGATGCTCACAGTAGCAACCTGGCCTTCCCTCTGATCATCAAGCACAGCGCCAGACATTATATAGTGGCAGTACTTGGTATCGCAGTTCAGCCCCATTTACTTGAATAGGGATGAGCTGCTTCTAGTCCAAGTGACCAATAAACATGACGTCACATGGCCTAGGCAAAACTGAGAGAAGGCCACTGTGGCTACTGCAAGCCCTGATGCCTTCTTAAACAGCTGATTGGCGGGGTAATTGTGTAAGTGTAATTGTAGAGAAGTGCCATGATCTCGCACTGGCAGAGACATCATCCAGCAAAGTGCGCATGTGCCATCTTCCAGCGCACCTCGCTCGCCGATGCCTCTGCCAGTGCGGGATTACGGCGCTTCGCTACAATTACACTGAGGCAACTGCAGTGAATAAATTATCTAGAAGGCAGCTCTGGGCGGGGAGGGGACCTGTGTATGACACTTGTGGGGGGGGGATCTGTGGATGACACTTGTGTGGGGGGGATCTGTGGATGACACTTGGGGGGGATCTGTGGATGACACTTGGGGCGGGGGGGGATCTGTGGATGACACTTGGGGCGGGGGGGGATCTGTGGATAGCCCTCCTCAATTATATTACCCATGTATAATAATGTACTCTGATACCCCTTAGTTATACCCCTACCCTGTATAATAATGTGCCCTGATACACCTCATTTAATTAATACCGTATAACTGAGGGGTATCAATGTAAATTGTTATACATCAGTAATGTAAATGAGGAAGTCATCTCACGGAACATTATAAATGGGTAATATAACTTATATTACCCCTGTATAATGCGCCTAACAGCCCTCCTCAGTTATATTTCCCTCTTGTATAATATACACTGATACTCCTCGGTTATATTACCCCATCCTGTATAATAATGTACCGTGATACCCCTAAATTATAGACACAGCATTTCTCATGCTCACACTGTCACTGACAGCCATGATTGTTTTTTGCCCTCAGTCACTGCCCTGTCTGTGACCAGCAACTGCGCTGGCAGTTTACGAATCGGTTAGGAAAACTAAAGTGACGTCTGTCAAGAACTCTGTCCTGTGCCGTGGCTGTCGGCATAGAGTCACCGCCTGTAAGTTAGTTTTATAACTGCCCATTATATAAAGTATGTAACCTGCAGCTTTCTACCCATCCTCAGTTACCCCTAAATAATGTACCCTGATACCCCTCAGTTATAAAAGGGAGAAATATAAATAAGGGGTATCAGGGTACATTATACATGGGTAAAATAACTAAGGGTTATATTATACTGTTTGATACACAATATGGTGTACGGATTATACCGTTTGATACACTGCATGGTGTATGGATTATACCGTTTGATACACAGCATGGTGTATGAATTATACTGTATATTACACTGCATGGTGTAGGGATTATACTGTATTGTACGGGATGGTTGCAGGAGATGCTGGCCTGGACACCTTCTGAGCGCAAGTCGTCATTAGTTGCTATGAGGCCGCGCGTTCCCTGCTGATGCCGGAGTACAGTGATACACTTGAATGATCTATACGAGTGTATTACTGTACTCCGGCAGCAGCAGGGGGAAAGGTACTGTAAGGGCCGCATGACACGGCTTTGAGGGCCTGATTTGGGTATCACTGTCTTAAACCAAAACTCATTTCTCTCACTTCATATACCCACTTGCCTTCTCAATCTGAAGCCTAATCCAGGAATGCATTTTGAAGGAACACCCCTCTGTCTTATGTTTACATTTATTTGGGAGATGTTACTACTCTGGCTGGAGGGAAGGGGTTTGATTAAGAATTTTGCATGGTGGGGTTGCCCTTTCAATTATTGCCTGTCAGCAAGAAGGCTATGTGCTCTCAGGCCCCTAAACGCTAAGTAGTAAGGCAAAGTTGGCCAAAGCAGAACACTGGCATCTGGGCCCATGAGACTTTAGCTACGCCCTGCCTATATACACTCATTAACCACATAAATCTCAGACTATATATTTCTAGTTTACTCAGCATGGCCTTCGTAAGGACGCAAAACCAACAACAATACTACCATGTTATATAGTTGTAGTTAACTCTGCACTCTCTTTTAGGAATTGTTTATTAACCCCTGCTGTGCAAATATAATTCTGTATAACAAGGATGTTCAATCTGCGGCCCTCAAGCGGCTGCAATACTACTACTACCACCATCATGCCCTAATAGATGTAGGTTGTAAAGGCATGTTGAAAGTTCTAATTTAGCAAAAGGTGGTGGTACGCTTGTTGAACATCCCTGACATATACAAACCCCTGCACCTCTGCACTGCAATACATGTAGCTTTGTATTTGCACAGTAGATCTGAGGTGGTTACTTAGAAGCAGATCGCAGCTCTGCTGCCCATGTTGTACAGGAAATGAACATAATAGAGACACACTGCCTGTAGTAGTTCTTACATAGAAACACTGTAAAGGCAGATCATGTGCAGCAAAGGCTGAGCGTAGTGCTGGAGTGTGTAGGGGATACAACCATGCTTGACCACCACAAACATATAACATGAATAATAAAGAAAATAAATAGTGTAAGGTAGCGCTATTATATAATAAATAATTGCTTACCATTAGTTTTCTGTGTCAAAGCTAAATTGAAGGTCCACTTCCTAAAGTGTATGTGATAGAAGGAGGAGAGGGGTGTATTTAAGTGGGGAGAGCAACAATTGGTTGAGGTGCAGAAGCTAGTGCATGAGAGGAGCTCAATGCATTGTGGGTAGTGAGGGCAGGCTGGATTAGCCTCAGGGTGAGGGCAGTGGCAGCCATCTTAACAGAATAGTGAAATTCCAGTTTTATGCTAAGGGCTGAATCTTATTAAATATGGGGTAAGTAAGTCTAAAAGTTATTGATTCAGGAATATCATGTTATTAGTAACTACATATATAAAAATTTAAAATAGGGTCTAAATGTGACAGTTATCCTTTAAAGCAGCACTATCCTCTTTACTATATTACAATCAAGCTCCGGTAACATGCAGTGCGGCGTAACTTAACTCACTCACGTGACGCGCCTGCTCCTCCCACATTATGAACGAAGCAGGCGCGTGTCGTCGGTGAGTGAAGTTACGCTGCCGTCCGCACTGCATGTTACCTTAGATTAATTGTAAGGTAGTAAAGAGGATAGCACTGCTTTAAAGCTACGGTTACTGGAGGAAAAGGATTACTGTTTAGAAATGTACACTGCTGTGAGCGGCGAGGGACACGGTCATTGGGTGGATCTGTGGATGACACTTATGGGGGTATCTATGGATGACACTACTGTGGGGGATCTGTGGATGGCACTGTTATGGGGAGGGGGATCTGTGGATGACACTGTTATAGGGAGGGGATCTGTGGATGACACTGTCATGGGGTGGATCTGTGGATGACACAGATAGCATAAGATGCTATATACGGTATGTGTCATCCACAGATCTCCAGATTTTTTTTTTTAATATTAATGACCAATCCTTAACCCCTTAAGGACTCAGCCCTATTTCACCTAAAGGACTTGGCCATTTTTTGCAAATCTGACCAATGTCACTTTATGTGGTGATAACTTTAAAACGCTTTTTCTTATCCAGGCCATTCTGAGATTGTTTTTTCGTCACATATTGTACTTCATGACACTGGTAAAATTAAGTCGAAAAATTTCATTTTTATTTATAAAAAAATATCAAATTTACCAAAAATTTGGAAAAATTATCAATTTTCCAAGTTTCAATTTCTCTACTTCTATAATACATATTAATACCGCCCAAAAAAGTTATTGATTTACATTCCCCATATGTCTACTTCATGTATCGATCATTTTGGGAATGCAATTTTATTTTTTGGGGACGTTACAAGGCTTAGAAGTTTAGAAGCAAATCTTGAAATTTTTCAGAAATTTTCAAAAACCCACTTTTTAGGGACCAGTTCAGGTCTGAAGTCACTTTGTGAGGCTTACATAATAGAAACCATCCAAAAATGACCCCATTCTAGAAACTACACCCCTCAAGGTATTCAAAACTGATTTTACAAACGTCATTAACTCTTTAGGTTTTCCACAAGAGTTAATGGCAAATGGAGATAAAATTTCAGAATTTCGATTTTTTGGAAAATTTTCCGTTTGAATCCATTTTTTCCAGTAACAAAGCAAGGGTTAACAGCCAAACAAAACTCAATTTTTAATGCCCCGATTCTGTAGTTTTCAGAAACACCCCATATGTGGGCGTAAACTGCTGTATGGCCAAACTGCAGGGCGCAGAAGGAAAGGAACGCCATATGGTTTTTGGAAGACAGATTTTGCTGGACTGGATTTTTGACACCATGTCCCATTTGAAGCCCCCCGATGCACCCCTAGAGTAGACACTCCATAAAAGTTACTCCATCTAAGAAACTACACGCCTCAAAGTATTCAAAACCAGTTTTAGAAACTTTGTTAACCCTTTAGGTGTTCCACAAGAGTTATTGGCAAATGGATATTTTTATAGAGCAGGTTTTTACGGACGCGGCGATACCTAATATGTGTAGTGTATTTTATTTTTTTTCATTTTTATTCAGTGATATGTGTTTTTTCATTTTTACTTTTTTTTTCACTTTTTTACATTTTTTTTTGACCCAGACCCACTTGGTTCTGAAAGATCCAGTGGATCTGGTGTCTGTATAATACAGTACAGTACACTATATAGTGCACTGTGCTGTATTTTGTACTTTACAAAGTCTGAATAGACCTTTAGCAGGTCTATTCAGACTTTCAGCACCATGGAGACAGGACACTTCTGAAAGCGTCCTGTCTCCATGGCAACCATCACCCGCTGCCAGAACTGAGCAGGGGGTGATGGGGAGGGAGTGGAGCTCCCTTCCTCTGTGATCCCATCCTGTTGGGAGGCTGCAAAGGCACAGCAGCCCCCCGATGGGAGAGGGAGGGAGCTCCCTCCCTGTTAACCCTTCCATACTGCGGTCCGTACGGACCGCGGTATAGAAGGGGTTAAACGGCTGGCATCTGATCAAGCACAGATGCCAGCCGTTTCTATCAGAGTGTCAGCAATGTGCTGACACTCTGATAGACCCACTAGACACCAGGGAAACATTACAGAGGAGGCGGGCGGGGGATCGCAATCGCGATCCCGCCCGCCGCACCGCCCTCCTCCCGCCGCCCGCAACCACCCCCGCCGCCATAATATGATTGGGGGCTGCAGGGGGGGTTAAATATCAAGACTTTGGGGGCATTAACTCTCTGATCCCCGCGGTCACAGACCGCGGGATCAGAGACGCACTAAGCGCTGCAAACCGCAGGTCTGAATTGACCTGCGGTTTGCAGCGATCGCCCATATGGGGGGGTCACAGGACCCCCCTGGGCATTGTAACAAGGTACCTGCTGAATGATTTCAGCAGGTACCTTGTTCCGATCACTGCCAGCTGAGCAGCAGTGATCGGAACAACTCATGACGTACCGGTACGTCATGTGTCCTTAAGGACTCGGGAAACATGCCGTACCGGTACGTCATGTGTCCTAAAGGGGTTAAGGTTATTAATATCAGATCGGCAGGGGTGCAGATAAGCTGTTTAAAGAGACTGCAGCGCTCATACGAGCGCTGCCTTCTCTTCATTGTTTACACCAGCGGTGAGCAGGTGTAATTACAACTATGCCGCCCCATTCACTTGAATAGAAAGAAGCCATCCCATTGAAGTGACCTGTAATTACTCCTGCTCACAGCTGCATTTACGACGACGAGCAGGTAAAATCTTGATAAATGAGACCCTATATTATTTGTTTGTAATGATGGAAAAGCCCTGCACAGTAAACATCTTCATGAATTTGGGCAACGGCATTTATAAGTGGAGTAGGAATGTAAAAAGTAATGTAAAAGTATTTGCTCTTACCAATTGCTGGCAATGTATGCTTCGATAGACCAAACATCCATTTTAGAAGTTCCAAACTTGGCCACAGAGAACTCCCATTTGCCATCAAGTCTGTAAAACTCTGATGTAGAAGAAAATGTACAATTAAAAAGGCATGAATACAAACTTTTTATCCTCTGCAGTACATTATATTACAAAGTATTACATACTGAGTGAGACTTTGTTGCCGTCACCACACAGAGGAGCCTGAATAAGAAGATGTCTAAGACGAAGTTAGTATACAGTGTGGTCTTGTGAGATTTGCTATATCTCGCTTTATCATGCTCCAGCAAGTTGCTCTGACATGGTCCATGATGACTGGACTTCATCAGAACAGCAAAGAAACATACGATGCAAAATGGTTGCTACCTCCATGTCAAATCACTTCAAATTTACATATTGGGTGCTGTAATTTTGTGAAGGCATCCCAAAACCAGGGGTTATGGAGCTAAGGTAGATAAAATAAATAAGGGCATGCTCAGGAAAGCGGAACTATTTAGTCCATATAAATTGTTCACATCTTTTAATGTGATGACAGGTCATCTTTATCGCTTGTTGTAGTTTAAATATTCATCATTTGTTATATGTAAGTATATATATATATATACATATATATATATATATATATATATATATATATATATATAATATTTTTTTTTACAAAACATTATGCTTTGATATAAATAGGATGCGATTCAATCCTGTAAGATCAGGAAATCTTTTCCCAAAGCTGACTATTATGTATTCTGTCAAAAAATATAATTGCTTTTTGCTCTGCAAATTATGCAGCATACTGTGCGATCTGTACAAAAGTAAAATGACTCAAAATGACCATTTTTAAATTCTAAAAAAATATGGAAAACATATTGTAACAGTATAACATGCGGTTCAAAAGTATCCAGACGTTAAACTGTTGACCATGCAAAAGATGCATACTCATCCTTGGCATCAGACAGGTGCTGCATTGGGACAAGCATACTTGTCCTGCTGGTCACGCTGGCTCAGCCAGCGTGCCTGTGCGATCAGGAGGATCAACAGCTGTGTGGCAGTTGAGCATGGCAATGGCTGTAATACGTAGCAAGTGAATGGACCTTTAGGGAAATAAATCCCTCTGTGGATAGGTCTCCTGAAAAGAAAAAGAAAAGGGGTGGAAAAGGAAACCGGGATAAGGAAAAATAACGAGTGCAAATAACGTTGGATAAACGAGGGTTACATAGTTAATACGGTTGAAAAAAGACAAAAGTCCATCAAGTTCAACCAGAAGGAAGAGAAACTCAGATTTCTACACATTTTCATAAGTGTCATGCCTTCAGCAAGCTTATTTGTTAATTTATGTATAGTTTCCCCGGCGCCTCCCCAACGGCAGTTAACTGGAGGGTGTCCCCACCCCTGGACAGGAAACAACACTGGAGATCCATAATAAAAGGTCCGCCTCTCCTTACCAAAGCCAGTGTTGTTTTCTGTCCCCGGACGGTGTGGACGCACTTCAGTGAAGCGTTTTCCTGTAGGAGTTCCATTGGAGCGCACGGCCTAGCATTCCTTTGCTTCCCCTGCTGGGAGGGCCGTTGCAGGGGACGGAGGGTCCGGGGATGCGGCGGCTCCCTTCTCCTCCCTTGGCATAAGTCCTGAATCTCAGGCAGCCCCGGGCTTCCTCACCCTGATTAGGGTATCCGGATCGGACGCTCTGCGTCACGGCAGGCGGGGCCTTCTCTGCGGCAGGAGAAGGTCCCCGTGTGATGACGTCAGCGGCGCGGCGTGCGTCATGACGTCACACGCAGCCGCAGCTCATGGCGGGGAATTTAAAAGACCCGGAAGTAAGTGAATCAGGCGTGGAGCGAGTCTGACGGCGTGGTGAAAGGATGTCGGCCCCCCATGACACGGCGACTAGCAAGCCTGCGGATCCTGGAAGTGCCTGCAGCCCGGTAAGCCTCCTCTCCTAGAGCTAGTATGGGGTAATTGTGCACCTTGGTGTTGATGGTGGAGGTCATATATTATTATTTCTGAGCCTGCCCCTTGGATTATTTTAGGGCAGGAAAACCTCCACTACCAAGACCAAAGGGGACCCTGGGAAGAAGAAATGCCCATTGTGCAGAAAATCTCTCAGTCCCAAAAGCAAAAAGCCTTTGTGTATGGCCTGTACCGAGAAATTGGTGTCGGAGGAATCCCTGTCTTTTCTTGATTCAATGCGGAATATGATAAGGGAAGAGGTGAATGCGGCGGTGGAATCAAAGCTAACCCCCACATCCCCTCAAGCCTCCACCTCCCAAAGAGCCCGTAGTCCCCCTCTGGGTAATATTGACCTGGACGAGGGTGAGGTTTCTGAGTTAGAGTCCTTATCCTCTGAGGAAACTCAGAAAACTCCCAACCCCTCTTAAAGTCCATCAGGTCCACTATGTGTATTGAAGATCTTAAGGAAAGTCAATCGGTTCAGGATCAGATGTTTCAGGGTCTGGAAGAAAGAAGGGGGCGTCACTTCCCAGTTCATAATAGCGTCAAGAGCCTAATTGCTAGACAGTGGCAAGATCCTGATAGAAACTTAAGTATCCCATCTCAGGCGCCTTTAAAAGGAAGTATCCTTTCTCTGACTCGGATGCAGCCTTCTGGGATAAAACACCGAAGGTGGACGCACCCGTGGCCCGTATATCAAAAAAATCCTCCCTCCCGTTCGAGGATATGGGGTTGTTGCGGGACCCCATGGACAAAAAATCAGAGGGCCTCCTTAAGAAAGCGTGGGAGACAAGTATGGCGATGCTCAGGCCTAGCATATCCTCCACTTGCACGGCTAGATCCATGCTAAGGTGGCTCGATCAGCTGGAAAATCAGTTAATATCGGGAACACCAAGAGAAGAAATCTTAGCTTCCTTGCCAACGCTGAAACAATCAACATGCTTTCTTGCGGATGCCTTGGCGGACTTGATCAAGTTATCCGCTAGGTCAGCTGCTATCTCTAACTCAGCCAGAAGGGCGGTTTGGCTCCGCTCCTGGTCGGGGGATGCGGCATCCAAAAACCGCCTCTGCGCCATTCCGTGTGAAGGGGATCGTCTTTTTGGATCTGTCCTGGATGACATCCTGGATAAGGCATCAGACAGGAAAAAAGGGTTTCCTACGGAGAATCGTTTTTTTCAGCAGAGGCGGTCCTTTCGCAACCAGGCCAAGCAGAGAGCGGATTATAAAAGGAAAGACTATTCCGGGAAATGGCAGTCTTCAAAGGGGAGGGGGAGGGGGTTCCACTCCAATAAGGATAGCCATCCCAAGTCCTCCCAATGACAAAGATGGTCCGGTGGGGGCAAGGCTAAAAAATTTTGTTCCCCAATGGCGCGAAATAAACGCCTCGCCTTGGATCCTAAATTCCCTCCAACAGGGGTTCAGCCTGGAGTTCGACTCCTGGCCAAAAGACTACTTTGTGGTAAACCATCCCTTACCGGACAAACAGAAACAGTTGTCCATAGAAAAGGAAGTCCTGGCGCTTCTAGAGAAAAAGGTGTTAATCCCGGTCCCAACACATCAACAGGGGAAAGGGTTTTACTCACTAATTTTTTTGGTAAGAAAGCCAGAAGGGTCGTTCAGACTCATTATAAATCTAAGAGGGCTGAACAAGCACATCTCTTACAAAAAGTTCAAAATGGAGACCATACAGTCAACCATAAACCTTCTACCGCACAACTGCTTCCTAATAACCATGGATCTAAAGGATGCCTACTTGCATGTTCCCATCAGAAAGCAGCACCAAAGATTCCTAAGGATAGCGGTCCATATAGGTCAACATCTCTGCCACTACCAGTTCCAGGCCTTACCCTTTGGAGTGTCTCTAGGTCCAAGAATTTTTTCCAAACTAATTACGGAGGTAACCAGCTACTTACACCTTCAGGGAATACTTATTATACCGTACCTGGACGATTTTCTTATTGCAGCCAGATCTCAGGATCTAGCACTACAGCATCTAGAACAGGTAAAGCGGGTTTTCCTTTCCCTAGGATGGTTCATAAACACGAAAAAAATCAGACTTCGTCCCTACCAAGCAGAAGATTTTCCTAGGCATTCTACTGGACTCCGACCAACAAATGTCCTTTCTTCCGCAAAAGAAGCAGTCGGTGATAATCCAAAAGATATCTCACTTCTGCTCCCAGAAGTCCTCTACAATCAGAAACATCATGTCGGTGCTGGGCCTTCTAACCTCAGCCATACCGGCGGTAAGATGGGCGCAATCTCATACAAGGGTGCTACAATCCTTCCTCTTACGGGTGTGGGATGGCACCAAACCAGGACTGGACAAAAAAGTGTCTTTGCCACCCAATGTAAAAAAGTCGCTAGCCTGGTGGAGACTAGAGGAAAACCTGCGGTTAGGGGTCCACTGGCACCATCAAAATCTCATGGTAGTCACCACAGACGCCAGCAGCACAGGTTGGGGAGGTCATGCAGCAGGCCAGATGGTTCAGGGTCTATGGGACGTGTCCATGGTGTCTGCTTCATCCAACCAGAAAGAGCTGATGGCAGTATACAGAGTACTAACAGCTCTGCACGAGAAAATGCCTTTACAGCAGGTAAAAATCCTATCGGACAATTCAACCACTGTGGCCTACGTCAATCGACAGGGGGGTACCCGAAGCAGGGGTTTGGAAGCCATTTCAAGGAAGATCTTTCTATGGGCGGAAAAGCACCTAACCTCCCTTGTAGCGGTCCATTTAAAAGGAAGCGAAAATCAGGTAGCGGACTACCTAAGCAGGCAGTCAGTGACAGAAGGAAGCTGGGCCCTAAAGCTAGAAATCTTTCAACAAATCTTAACAAAATGGGGCAGGCCAGTCATGGATTTATTTGCAAGCAAAGACAACAGAAAAGTCAGAAGGTTCGGCTCCTTATCCCCTCTGGATCAACCAGACATTCTGGATGCCCTGTCAGCCAAGTGGCCAGTGGGCCTTCTTTACGCATTCCCTCCCTTCAGCCTAATACCCAGAGTGGTGAGGAAAATAATAGAAGAGCGGGCTCGTGTCATCTTAGTGGCCCCTTACTGGCCGAAGAGAACGTGGTTCCCTCTACTTCTCAGTCTCTCTCAGGGAGACTACTGGATCCTCCCGTCACTTCCAGATCTTCTATTCCAGGGCCCAATATGTCACCCCAGCATCAATCAACTAAAGTTGACGGCCTGGAATTTGAACGCCAAAATCTCCGACGTAAAGGGCTCTCTGAACCAGTAATATCAACTATTTTACGTAGCCGTAAGCTAGTCACCTCTAGAATATATGAGAGATCCTGGAAAGCTTTTCTGGCCTTCGCTGAGGGGAAAGGAAGTCTTCAAACTCTCCACAGTATCCCAGTCATTCTGGACTTTTTGCAAGCAGGCTTAGCAAAGGGTCTTAGACCATCTACCCTTTAAGTACAGATGTCTGCTCTTAACGTATACTTAGATGTTAATCTCTCAAACCATCCTTTAGTCAAAAGATTTCTTAAAAGGGGCAGCCAGGATTTCTCCATCAGTCCATAGTACCCACATGGGATCTGAGCCTAGTGCTCTCTGTCTTGATGGACCCCCCCTTTGAGCCTCTTCAGTCTATTTCCATTAAGCTCCTGTCCCTCAAAACAGCCTTCTTGTTGGCGATAACAACGGCAAAAAGAATTGGAGAAATTCAAGCCTTCTCTTGTCGGGAGCCTTATTTAAAAATCCTCGAGGATCGGATAGTCCTTAAGCATTGTCCTGCCTTTCTACCGAAGGTTGTGTCTCAATTTCATTGCAATCTAGAGGTGGTGCTACCATCCTTCTGTGATCCTCCATCTACAGACCAGGAAAGAAAGTATCATAATTTAGACGTAAGACGCTGCCTGCTATCCTACCTAGACAGATCAAAGGAGTTTAGGCGCTCTGACCACCTGTTCCTCCAGTTCCAAGGTCCCAATAAAGGTTGCCCGGCCGGGAAGGCCACAATTGCTCGGTGGCTAAGAGATACCATCTCTCTGTCTTACACTCAGCGGAACATTGTCCCTCCTTCTGGGCTAAGGGCCCACTCAACTAGAGCGATGGCGGCATCTTGGGCGGAAAAATCTGCCATATCAATCGATCAGATTTGCAGGGCGGCAGCATGGGCCAGCCAGATGACGTTCTTCAGGCATTATAGACTGGATATATCACGGAATCAGGACTTGTCCTTCGGATGTGGAGTCCTTTCTGCAGTGGCCCCCCCTAAGGGTCATACTATTCTCTGTTATTCCTCCAGTTAACTGCCGTTGGGGAGGCACCGGGGAAAAGGGTTAATTACTCTTACCGGTAATTGGATTTTCCAATAGCCTCCCCAACGGCACTGGGATTCCCTCCCTTTTTTCTGCTTATTATGTTTTTTTCTCTCGCTATTGTTGGTAAGAATATAATTACCCTGTACGGTTGTACTTTTGTGTTGAATATAATAACAATTTTGTTTTTCTGGCATCATGTCCGTGTCCTTGGTTATTCACTGGCTTTGGTAAGGAGAGGCGGACCTTTTATTATGGATCTCCAGTGTTGTTTCCTGTCCAGGGGTGGGGACACCCTCCAGTTAACTGCCGTTGGGGAGGCTATTGGAAAATCCAATTACCGGTAAGAGTAATTAACCCTTTTTCATGCATATTCAATATATGTTCTGTATAATTCTCTGTTGATTATGTAACAGCACCATCTAGTGGCCGTTTACATACATTGCAGCTATTCACATTAGAAGTTTTTGGTCTACTCCAGCTTCCATACCTTATTAATATCCTCATCCCTGCCAGAGGTAGCACATGGTCTGGAAGCCTCTGGAGTCATCCTCCACATCTAAGCCCACGGTAGCATCGCTGGTAGGCCACATTTCAGCCTGTTTGCATATGTATTTTGCATGTCTTTTCTCCTGCTCCTTTATAGCACCTTCAGTTAGCAGCTAGGGACTATCCTTGTTATGCAGATACGATAACATTCTCATGGTTAGATCTGCATCTGTGTACATAATGCACAGTAATGTATGATATGCATTGTCATATGTCAGACCCCTTTAGTAAGTGCATTATTTTTTCTGTTCCCCAGTTTTAACGCACCCGCATTTACATCCTTGCAATAAAGATAAAGTTGGACGATACTACATTGTCAATTCATTACCGGGATAAGGTTTAGCGGTCTGTCGAGCTATGTACCTTCACACATAAGGAGGACAGAACTGTAAAACAGCGGCTACTTACAAGCTTAAATACAAGGAACTGCGACTCCTGGACCTAAGTAAAATAGCGGCTTCTTACAAGCTACAAACTGCGATTCCTCAAACCCTGCGAGTCAACAACCTCTAACCAGCTGGACCGCATGATATTGAACCCTGCAAGTGTGCAAACCTGTTCACAGTGTCTTTATGTCGACATGAGAATTCAAACTGTACAAGACAAGGTCTCGCATCTCAGCTAGCTCCAGAAGTTCAAAGAGATCAGTGAGCAGCTCCACGGTCGCCATTGCCCACGGAAAAGCTGAAGCCGCCAAAACCAGCGCGACATTTGCCGAGCAAGAAAGACAATTAAAAGTAAAGAAAGCTCGTATGGAAATGGAGAAAGCTCATATGGAAATGGTGAAAGCTCGTGTGGAAATGGAGGAAGCATGCATGGAAGCCGCCCTGGCTGAACAATAAGCAGCTCTGGCTGAACAACAAGCAGCACTTGAAAAGCTAACTGTGGAAAGGGAGGCTGCAGCTGCTGTAGCAGAGCCAGAGGCGTTAGAAAAAGCAGCAAACTCCACAAGTGACAGACTCAGCAGCATAGTTGGGCTTCAACCTGATCATCACGATACCTCGCAACGCACTTCAGATTACGTCATGCAGCACGCGGAGTCGGATGACAGCCTAAATTCAAGTCCAAGAGCAGCGTCAATCCCTGCTGAAGAACCCCAGCAGACTACTGCAATGCCCTGAATACAACCTGCATTCAAATCCTTTAAGAAGGAACAAGTAGACGGTGACTACTACAGCAACAATCCACCAAACAAAGATCCAGGTATGTCAGAGTTTCTAAAATTCTTTGCCCGACGTGAGTTAATAACCAAGGGGCTCTCCAAGTTTGATGACAGACCTGAAAGCTATAGGTCATGGCGATCATCATTCAGAAATACAATCAGAGAGCTAGATCTGTCTGCATGTGAGGAAATTGATCTTCTTGTCAAGTGGCTAGGAAATGAATCAGCAGAGCATGCAAAGTGTAATAGAGCCATTAATAATAACTACCCAAGCACAGGGTTAAACATGATATGGGAAAGACTTGAGGACTGTTACGGCTCACCAGAAGTGATAGAGAACGCACTCTTCAAAAGAATTGAGGATTTCCCCAAGCTCCAAAACAAAGGGTTCCAGAAGCTGAGAAAACTGAGTGACTTGCTGACAGAGCTCCAAGTTGCCAAAGCTGAAGGAGATTTAAAAGGTCTGGCATTCTTAGATACTACACGTGGTGTAAACCCCATAGTACAAAAACTACCTTATAACCCACAAGAGAATTGGATTGCTCAAGGTTCCAGGTACAAGCAAGAGCACAATAGCCCATTCCCTCCATTCTCATTCTTTGTGGACTTCGTGCACCAGCAAGCAAAGACTAGGAATGTTCCCAGCTTTGACTTTTCGATGTTTGATACCACTTACCCCAAACCAGGTAGGCCTGTCTCACTTCGTAACTGTCACTACCAGAGCTTTGAGACGTTCTCACAGCTCTGTTTCTCCACCCCTGTGATGATGTCACTACTAGAGCTTGGAGGAGTTCTCTCTGCTCTGTTTCTCCGCCCCTGTGATGAGGTCTTTACTTTCTGTTTCCTTCCTCCCAGCTGTCCCTCCTGTGTTTGATTTCTCTGCCTTTAAATCACCCCTCCTCCTTTGTAGGGTGCGGATTATACTTTTCATTTGAGCTGTATCTCTCGCTTGAGTATCTTTACTTGTGTGATATCTTTTCACTGGACCTGTGTTCTGCTGAAGCAAGTACTTCGGATATTGTCTGCTGACTTTGGATCTGTTTTCACTGCTGCTTCAGCTCCTTCAGTTAAGTGTGCAGACATTGTGTGTTTCTGTTTGTTTGCTGACTGGATCCGAGGCGACCCCGGTTCCGTCCATATACTGAGCAGGGCACCGGTGGCCGTGCCCCTTCCACTATTGTAGGGGTTACAGTGGTCATCAGCCTTAGGTACGCGGGCATGTCTCGATCCACCATCTGGATCTGGACATGTGCTTAGCAGCATAGGGAGAGCTTTTAGGGTCTGACAGGGGTCACCCTTTATGCTCCCTAGTTTGGGTCCGGTCAGTAGTTAATTCACTGTGTATACTTGTCACGACCCAGGTTTAGGTCGTGCGTGTGGTTGTCAGCAGCAACGTGTCGTCTGCACGGAGGGCTGCTACCCAGTTGCCCTATGTGCGGTTGCCGTTGGCAACGGGTCACCCGCCTGGCGGTCGTGGCTTTTCCCTGTGGCCTCGCATACACTGATGTATGTTATCTCGTATGTGTATGTGTTATGTTTGGCGCAGGGCCACGGCTGCTCTGTCTTTGGTGTGGTGACACATAGACACACATGCTGGTTGCTGCTAGCAACTTCTTGTGGTGCATGTGTGTCTTTTCCCCTTTCCTGTGCACGATTCCCTTGTTTAGTGTCTTCTGTGTTTGTGTGGCGTGCATGGGGTTAAGGTGTGGCTAAGATGTGGCTGCATTGTGGGTGTGTCCTCAGGCGTCCTTTAAGTTCCTGTGTTTGGAGCCTGGAGGTCAGTTTGGTTTGTCCAGTCATGGTGTGAGCATGGCTGGAGCTTGTTGTCTGTTCCCCATTTGGATGTCTGCGTGAGCCACCCTTATTTGTTATATTGTTTGCTATGTTGTTCCTTTCCTGGTGAGTGTCTGTGTATCCCTTCCCCACCTGGTTGCTGTAGTATGGTGTGGGTATGTTGGTGTGTTGACACGGTGTGACGCTCCGGAAGGGGCTTGCCCGCCCGGAGGGGTGTGGTACCTACCTGATGGTGTGCTGCCACTTTGGGATCCATCCGCATGCGTCAGTTGTCCGCATGGGAGGTCGGGAGTTCTTGGATCCGCTTTATCTTCTGCGGTGCGGCAGGTAAGAGTGTTTGGTTGTATGCTCTCCTGTAGTACTGGGGTTCACACTGTCAGGGTCCCGGCTGCAGAGGGGCCTCGGGAGACTCCTGCTCATCCGTGTCCCTGGGTGAGCAGGTGGTCTCTGCCCGGTTAGATCCAGGGTGAAGCAGGGATGTCCAGGGCTCTAGGTTCCGGACGTATGGGCCCTCCTACCTTCGGGGTCGGCCCATACTGTTAGGAGACCAGGGCCAGCATTAGGGATGTGCTAGTTTGGCAGTTCCTATGTCCCTGCTTTTAGTCCTTTTTGGCCCAGCGGCCGTGCATAGTGCGCGGCGGGGGGTTTCCCCACTCCCCGTCGTGACAATACTCTTGTTGCTCACATACAGTCGTGACAGTAACATGAAAGGTACACCTGTTGCAGTACACAAGACTAGTGTATCTTCCAAAGACCCCTCCAACAAAACCTACAGTACCTCAGAGACTGAAAAGATCTCAACCAAAGACTCATGCAAAGAATGTCCTCTACATAAGAAACCACACTCATTGCTGAAGTGCAGAGGATTTAGAGAAAAACCTCTCAGGGACCGCAAAACTTTCCTCAAGGAGAACCACATTTGTTACAGGTGTTGTGCATCAACCTCACATCTTGCAAAAGACTGTACTATAAACATCAAATGCTCTGAATGCAACACTGAAGAGCACAATACAGCCTTACACCCTGGGCCAGCTTCATGGACTCTCACACCCTCAGAACAGGCTACAGAGCACGGCGGGGAGGAGACAGACACAGTACCTCCTGAAGTGACACCCCAGTGCACCGAAGTCTGCGGAGAAGGTCTTAGTAACAAATCTTGCTCCAAGATCTGTCTTGTCACATTTTACCCCACTGGTCATAAAAAGAAAGCAGTAAGGTTGTATGCCATCCTTGATGATCAGAGTAATAGATCTCTTGCTAACTCTACTTTCTTTGATATCTTCAATATATCCTCAATATTAAAGTACACCACTCTCCATATTCACTTAAAACTTGCACAGGTGTGAGTGAAGAAAAAGGCAGAAAAGTTACTGGCTTCCAAATCGAATCAATAAATGGTGACGCATCCCTACCTTTACCTACCTTGATCGAATGCAATCAGATGCCAAACAATAGAGAAGAAATTCCTACGCCTGAGGCAGCATTACATCATGCACATCTAAAATCCATAGCACATCTCATACCTGCACTCGACCCAGAAGCCCAAATAATACTTCTGCTTGGAAAAGATATAAGAGTCCACAAGGTAAGAAAACAAATAAACGGTCCTTACAATTCTCTATATGCCCAGAAACTTGACCTGGGGTGGGTCATTATAGGTGATGTCTGCCTAGGAAATGTTCACAAGCCAAACACAGTGAATTCTCTTTACACTAATACCTTGGAGAACGGACATCCATCCCTCTTTCAGTCTTGTCCTAACAGATTGTAAGAGAGAAGCCGGCAAGTGTGCTGTATCCTGACTTTACACAAATCGAGAACCATTCTTGTGGTGGAGACCAAGATCACTCAAATCTGACACCTTTACCTTTCAGGTCGACCAAGAACAGAAACCCTTCACACGACGTGGAGTCCTATCCACCATTAACAGTCTATACGATCCACTTGGATTTGCAGCCTCTGTGATCATCCAAGGTAAGACTCTGCTCAGAGAGTTAACCACAGATACATTGGGATTCGCCACTTCCCCCAGAGAAAGAAGCACTATAAGTAACAT
The DNA here is from genome assembly GCA_033119425.1 of Bufotes viridis. Lineage (NCBI taxonomy): Eukaryota > Metazoa > Chordata > Amphibia > Anura > Bufonidae > Bufotes > Bufotes viridis. The sequence goes on along the minus strand of CM065597.1, from coordinate 109,607,564 downwards.
GGAGAGACTCTCTATAGGCATTATCTAATGTGCGTATACATAGGCCATATGCCCACTTCTCTCCCACTGAAGTTCAGTCCAGGCAGCTGTGCATATTTTGTGATGCCTCAGTAAAAGCATTCGCTGCAGTCACTTACCTTAAAACTATAGACATTAAAGGCCAGGTCCAAATTGGCTTTACAATGGGCAAAGCAAAGCTGGCACCAAGTCCTAAGCTTACCATACCAAGACTGGAACTTTGTGCTGCTGTTCTGACTTCAACCCTGCAGACCATGCTACATGAGCTGTTCCTGCAGCCCACCTTAAAGATACCACGTGGCTCACAGGACCACCATTCCTTTACAGGCCTGTACTGTAGAAAAACTCATTTGAGCTGATAGAACCAAATGTTGATGCAGAGATTCGTCCTCATGTTTCTGTACTCACCACAAACGTTTCTACCAGAGAGCTTGGGTCAAACGATTCAACAAGTTTTCTACATGGAAATCACTGAACAGAGCTATAGCTAGCTTGATCCACATAGTCAAATCCTTTAGAGCCACACCTACAGGATCAGAGCACTGCAACAGTTGGCATTACTTTTATAAGGCCCATACAGTGGACGAGCTCACACAAGCAAGAGCAGTCATCATCCGTTGTATCCAACAAGAGGCTTATGCTCAAGAACTTGAACTCCTCCAAAATCAAAAGGGTGTTCCTAAGGACAGTTCCCTCAAGAGACTTGACCCCTTTATAGATGCTAATGAACTGATTTTGTTGCTCTCGCCAGAAGTGACAATGTGATATCCTTATAGATACCAGACTGGGAGTGTCATGCCTTCAGCAAACTTATTTGTTAATTTATGTATAGTTTTCATGCATATTCAATATATGTTCTGTATAATTCTCTGTTGATTATGTAACATCTAGTGGCCGTTTACATACATTGCAGCTATTCACATTAGAAGTTTTTGGTCTACTCCAGCTTCCATACCTTACATTTCAGCCTGTTTGCATATGTATGTTGCATGTCTTCTCCTGCTCCTATATAGCAGCTTCAGTTAGTAGCTAGGGACTATGCTTGTTATGCAGATAGGATAACATTCTCATGGTTAGATCTGCATCTGTGTTTGTATGTGCATTGCTATGCACATTAATGTTATGATATGCATTGTCATATGTCAAACCCCTTTAGTAAGTGCATTATTTTTTCTGTTTCCCAGTTTTACCACACCCGCATTTACATCCTTGCAATAAAGATAAAGTTGGACGATACTACATTGTCAATTCATTGCCGGGATAAGGTTTAGCTGTCTGTCAAGCTATGTACCTTCACACATAAGGAGGACAGCACAATAATCATTAATGTCATTTAAGTTTATGAATTCATCTAAACCCTTTTTAAAACTGTCCACTGTTCCTGCTGTGACCACGTACTGAGAAAGTCTATTCCAGAGATTCATAGCTCTTACAGTAAAGAAGTTTTGACGCTTCTGCATATTCCAGATAAGGCCGCACCAACGCTTTGTAAGCGTTTTACAGCGTTTTGTATTACATCCCTGCCCCCCCCCCCCCCCCGAGTCCATGCCTCGTTTAATGCATGACAATATCCTGGTAGCTTTAGAAGCAGCTGATTGACATTGTATGCTGTTATTTGATCTATCATCTACAAGGACACCCAAATCCTTCTCTAAAAGGGACTCTCCCAGTGTTACATCCCCTAAGATATATGATGCACTAAGATTATTACTACCAAAATGCATAACTTTACATTTATCCACATTGAACCTCATTTGCCCAGTTGATGCCCAATCACTTAGTGTTCAAGTCAGCTTGTATTTTATGGACATCTTCCATAGACGTCACAGTAGTACACATGGTTATGATTAGGAACTTTGTGGTTCGAAACATGTCAACCTAACCGAAGGTGGTGGGAGGTAATGTCCAGTATATGTAACCTAATGTGAAACGGAAAATAAAGACGATGCAACGACGAATTTTCAAGTGCCAGAACTTATTTTTTTGACTTCTACACAACTTAGTGTCATCTGCAAAAATAGAAATGGTGCTGTTATTCCCATCATCAATCTCAATAAATAAATTAAATAATAGAGGACCCAGCACTGAACCTTGGGGTACACCACTTATAACCCGGGACCATTCTGAATAGGAATCATTGACCACAACTCTCTGGACACGGTTCTTCAACCAGTTTTCAACCCAATTACAAACTATACTTTCCAAGCCTATAGACCAGGGTTACTCAAGTACTTTTTATAAAGGTCCACATACCCGAGTTTGCTTTAGGATGACGGTCCGAGCTGCAAAACAAAAATAAAATCTAAGGAGGGAAGACACCATTGGTGTGTCGTGCTGCATTATTATTTTTCTTTTACAATAATCCACACCTCCAAGCCCAATTAATCTCGTTTCTGCCGACCAAACAGTAAGAGTGTCCTTTCAGTGCTAACAATAATGATGCCCCTTTAATGCCCCTCAGACAGTATAATATCTCTTTAACCCTGGGTTCAGACCTGAGCGTTCCAAAAGCGCGTTTTACTGTAGCGTTTTTGACGCAGCGTTTTTGCGCGTTTTGCAAATAGGAAACGCGCGTTCAGATGCAGCGTTCTTGTGATTGACTACTGTGGTGTCAATCACAAAGCACGCGTCAAACGCCCCAAAGAAGCTCAAGTACTTGTTTATGCGTTGGGCGTTTTACAGCGCGTTCAAGCGCGCTGTAAAACGCTCAAGTGTGAACCACTCCCATAGGGATGCATTGGTTTTAATCTGTTGAGCGTTTACAGCGCGTTTGAGCAGCGCTGTAAAACGCTCAGGTGTGAACCCAGGGTTAGTGCTCCACAGAGTATGATACTCCTAAGTGCACCCTCACAGCAGGGTGATCCCTTGGTGCCCCCACACATTATGATGCTCCTTAGTACCTCCCCACAGAGTATAAATACCCTAAGTGCCCCCTCACAGTAGGTTGATCCCTTAGCTGCCCCTCACACAGAATGAGCCACACTTAAAAGCCCCCAGAATAAAGTGATGTTCTCTACGTGCCCCACTCAAACAGTATGATGTACCCTTAAATGCTCCGCTCACAAAGTTATGATGAATCCTTAAGTAGACTTCACACAGTATGATGCCCCGTTAAGTGTCCCCACACAGTGCTGCCCCCTTAAGTTCTCCCCACATAGTATGATGCCCTTTAAGTAGCCCCACAAACAATATGCCCTCCTCAGATTCTGCCCCTTTAGATGGCCCCACCATTGATGCCCGCCTAATAATTATGCACCCTTTGGTGGTCCTCCTCACAGAGCTATGCCCAGCTCTCAACCCAGTTATGACCCCTAGATGACCTCCCACACACAGTTACGCCCCCTTTAGTGGACCCTACACAGAGTTACACACCTTTAGGCGCCTTCCCACAAAGTTATGTCCCCACAGTGCTGCCGTCTCCAGTGCCACCACACATAGTGATGTCCTTTTAGGTGCCCCCCCCCCAAACACAGTGATTCCCCCCTCATAAATTATGACCCCTTAGATGGCCACCAAACAAAGTTATGCCCATTTTAGTGCCCCATCACAGTTATCTACCTTAGGTAGCCCCCCATCTAGTTAGATGTCCCCCACCCACAGTTAAGTGCCCTCCCCACAGAGTTATGTCCCCTTTAGTGGCCCCCTCACAGTTTTGCCACTTAGATGTCCTCCTCCAAAGGATTATGCCCCTTTACTCCCCCAGGTTATGTAGCTCCCCACTCACATAGTGCTGCCTCCAGTGTAATAACTCACCTATCATATGTTCTCCTGACCAAAAGATACACTCCATTCTGTGATCTGCTGTTTGTGGCAGAGCGTGGCAGAGTGCAGCAGGCGTGATGTCAGTACATCGAGCCTGCATGGACTGGACTATGAGCAGCACGGGAATGGTGAAGCAGAAAGCTGACTGCTCTCTGCTTCACCATTCTATTCAACTGGATCTGTGTCCTCAGAACAAAGCATAGAGTTGAAAGTGGGACATGCAGGCAGTGGCATGCCTAGATTGTTTGGCGCCCGGGGCAGGTCCTCTCTCTGGCACCCCCCACATACTTTAAAAAAATCGTACCCCCTCACAGTGGTATTGCCCTCTATGTGCCCCTTTCACAGTTGTAATGCCCACTTTGTGCCACCGTCACACTAATAATCCCCATTGTGCCCCCTTCACAGTAATATTTCCCATTGTGCCCCCTTCACAGTAATCCCCATTGTGCCCCCTTCACAGTAATAATCCCCATTGTGCCTCCTTCATAGTAATAATCCCCATTGTGCCCCCTTCATAGTAATAATTCCCATTGTTCCCCCTTCATAGTAATAATTCCCATTGTGCCCCCATCATAGTAATAATCCCCAGTGTGCCCCCTTCATAGTAATAATCCCAATTGTGCTTCATTCACAGTAGTAATGCCCATTGTACCCCTTCACAGTAATAATGCTAATTGTGCCCCCTTAATAGTAATAAAGCCCATTGTGCCCCCTTCATAGTAATAATGTCCTCTGTGCCCCCTCCATAGTAGAAATCCCCATTGTGCCCCCTTAATAGTAGTAATGCCCTCTGTGCTAGTAATGCCCATTGTGCCCTCTTCACAGTAATAATGCCCTCTGTGCCCCCTTCATAGTGGTAATACCCTCTGTGCACAGTGCCCCCTCCAGAACAGAAATGCCCATTGTGCCCCCTCTGTGCCCACAGTAACGACTCACCTGCAGACACAGATTGCTATGCAGCACTGTGTGGAAGGAGCTTATGCAGATTTCTGGGGTGCAGGCTCCACCCACACAGGCCTGCAGCGCGATCTTTGCCTGCAGGCTGAACGGTGGAGCAGGGAGAAGTCTTCCTACTTCAACATTCAGAGCGCCTCTGGCCTGAAGAAGGGGAGGAGCACAGTGAGCTGAGCGTTGAGTGACAGGACACAGCTCCCTGCGCTCCAGCAATGAACGCTTCCAATTGTATTGCTGGAAGCGCTTATTGCTTCTGGACTCTGGCACCCCTGAGAGCCAGCACCGGAGCGGACCACCCCCTGCCCCCACCCATTTAGCACACCACTGCATGCAGGGCTCAGGACAGCTGGCAACTATGGTCTGGATTCGGACTGCGGTCCGCCAGCTGAGTACCCCTGCAATAGACCTTACTTTACCTACTAAACGTCTATGAGGGACAGTATCAAAAGCCTTTGCAAAATCCAGAAACGCTACATCCACAACCGTCCATCTGTCCAGGCTTCTACTCACCTCCTCATAAAAACAAATCAGGTTAGTCTGACAACTTCTGTCCTTAGTAAACCCATGTTGGTTATCACTTATGATATTATTTACAGTCACATACTTCTGTATATAGTCCCTTAAAAATCCTTCAAACATTTTTCCCACAACAGAAGTTAAACTAACTGGCCTATAATTTCACCTGTAGAGGACCTAGATCCTTTTTTGAATATAGCCACCACATTTGCCTTGCGCCAATCACTTGGCACTGTACAAGTAACTAGAGAATCTTTAAAATTTTTAAACAGGGGCACATCAATAATTGAACTGAGCTCTTTAAGAACTCTTGGGTGTAATCCATCTGGACCCGGAGCCTTGTTCACATTTACCTTATTTAACTTAGCTTGGACCATATCTACAGTTAGTACATCCAGTATTATACCCAATTAGCTAACAGCCCCAGCACCACATATATCAGCTCCTTTCTCTTCTTTTGTATATACAGAGCTAAAAAAAACATTTTGTAACTCTGCCTTTTCCTTATCTTCAGTGACTATCCCCCGTTACCATTATTTAGGAGACCTACCTGCTCAGACCGTGGTTTTTTAACATTTATATATTTACTGAATTTTTGGGGATTTGTTTTGCTCTCTTTTGCCACCTGCTGTTCGTTGTGTATTTTTGCTAATTTTATCTCCTTTTTACAGATTTTGTTAAGCCCTTTGTAAACTTCAAAGGCTACTGAACCCTCAGATTTGTATTTTTCAAATGCCCTTTTTTGTCATTTATTGCCCTTTTTACAGTAGCTGTAAGTTATGGGGGGGGGGGGGGTTAATTTTAGCCGTTTATATTTGTTAACTAAAAGAATGGATTTAAAGAGGTCCTTTCATCTGAAAATGCACATTAAAATACATATATCCACTTACATGGTAGCCCCCGGTGGTGCTGTTTCAGCTTTTTTTTTTTCAAAATGTGCTCTCGTTTGTCAGCAGTGGCCCCCGCAACAATTTGCGCCTCATATGCAAATGAGCCATTCGGCTCAACTAGAAAAGCGAGCCTGCAAAAGTTCTTCCGGGCTTGGCTTTCTTCTCTCTTTAAAGCTCTCCCATTTATCCTCAGTATTATTATGTGACAGTAGCTGCTCCCAGTCTATGCCCTGAAATACTGCCCTCAACCCAGGGAAATTAGCCTTTTTATAAATTCTGTGTTTTTGCTCTGCCTGACAGAATTTGCTTCTTATAGTGTAGGGGAATATAATTATATTGTGGTCACTATTACCTGGTGTTTCTCGACAGGACCATTTCCAACAAGCTCTGCATCATTAGAAATTACCAGATCAAACAGAGCTTATATAAAATGGCACAAAGTTGTCCTGCAGCAAGTTGAGGAATTTTCTCCCCTTTGCGGTTAAGGCAGAACCATGTCCCCAGTCAACATCTGGGAAGTTAAAATCTCCCATTATGACCACTGTACCAGCCTGTGCAGCCCGCTCTATTTTGTTATACAATTGAGCTTCTATCTCCTCTGTGATGTTAGGGGTCTATAGATTACACCAAGTATTATTTTTGTTTATATCCTTTTGAACTTCCACCCATAAGGATTCAACATTCTCACTACCGCACCCACAATTGCCTCTTTCACACTTGTCTTCAGATCACTCCTCACATACAGGCACACGCCACCGCCTTTTCTATTGACCCTGTCTTTCCTAAATAGTGTAAAACCCTCAATATTAACAGCCCAGTAATGCAAAGAGTCCAACCATGTCTCAGCCACACCAACTAAATCTATGTGTTCTTCTAGTACAATAGCCTTCAGCTCCCTCATTTTGCTAGCTAGACTTTTGGCAATTGTGAAAATACATTTTAAATTACCTGTAAAGTGAATATCCATGATTTTTTGGTTACCTTAATTGATTTTTGTATGCAACAGGTTCTTGTTACCAGCAGCTCTATTTTTATTACGGACTCTATACTGACAGGGAATGTCCCACAGGATTGGCGCATAGCAAATGTAGTGCTAATATTCAAAAGGGTCCAAAACAGAGCCCGGAAACTATAGGCCGGTAAGTTTAACATCTGTTGTGGGGAAACTGTTTGAAGGTTTTCTGAGAGATGCTATCTTAGAGCAACAGCTGGAGGCACACTGGTTGGAAAACACTGTCTTAGAGGATCTCAACAGAAATAAGCAAATAACGCCATATCAGCATGGCTTCATGAGGGGATCGGTCATGTCAAGCGAATTTAATCAGTTTCTATGAGGAGGTAAGTTCTAGACTTGACAGCGGAGAATCAATGGATGTTGTATATCTGGACTTCTCCAAAGCATTTGACACTGTACCGCATAAAAGGTTAGTATTTAAAATGAGGATGCTCGGACTGGGAGAAAATGTCTAAGTGGGTAAGTAACTGGCTGAGTAACCTGTCAAATGTATGTATACTAATGCCAGAAGCCTGACTAACAAGACTGGTGAACTGGAATTAGTGATGTGTGAGGAGGACTATGACATAGTGGGAATAACTGAGAAATGGCTGGATGATAGCTATGACTGGGCAGTTAATATAAAAGGTTACAATCTGTTTAGAAAGGATCGTCAAAACCGGAGAGGTGGAGGGGTCTGCCTCTACGTGAAGTCGTGTCTAAATCCCGTAATTCGAGAATACATCTCTGAGGGACATGAACATGTGGAGTCACTGTGGGTAGAAATACATGGAGCAAAAAACAATAATAAAATACTAATAGGAGTGTATTATAAACCACCTAATATACCAGAGGTAACAGAAAATCTATTACTAAACGAGATAGACGAGGCGGCAAATCATAATGAAGTCATTATCATGGGGGACTTCAACTACCCAGATATAGACTGGGAAACTGAAAGCTGTACATCCCATAAAGGAAACAGGTTCTTGGCAATAGCCAAAGACAATTTCCTTTCCCAACTGGTTCAGGACCCCACTAGAGGGACGGCCATACTGGACTTAGTATTAACCAATAGACCTGATAGAACAACAGATGTGCAGGTTGGGGACACCTGGGAAATAGTGACCATAAAGTTATAACCTTCCAATTATCCTTCAAACAAGAGTTTCTAAAGGGAGGAACAAAAATACCAAACTTCAAAAAGCAAAATTTAGCCAACTAAGCGAGGCCATAGGCCTAACTAACTGGGACAAAGTCCTCAAAAATAAAAATACAACCATAAAATGGGAGATTTTTAAAAGCATTGTAACATCTAATTGTGAGAGGTACATACCTTATAGGAATAAAAGGCTAAGGAACAATAAGAAACCAATGTGGATAAATGGAACCGTAAAGAAGGCAATAAATGACAAAAAGAAAGCATATAAATCGCTAAAACAGGAGGGAGTCAGGAAGCACTGATAAACTATAAGGAAAAAAATAGAATATGTAAAAAACTAATAAAATTTGCCAAACTAGAGACCGAGAGATTAATTGCCAAAGAGAGTAAAACTAACCCTAAAATGTTCTTCAATTATATAAATAGTAAAAAATATAAATCTGAAGGAGTCGGCCCTCTACATAGCAATGAGGGGGTGTTGCAGAGAGCGACGAGGATAAAGCAAAACTATTAAATATTTTTTTCTCCACTATATTCACTGAGGAAAATAAACTATCAGATGAAATGCAGAATGTAAAAGTAAATCCCCCATTAAAAGTGCCCTGTCTGACCCAGGAAGAAGTACAACAGCGACTTAAAAGATTAAAATAGACAAATCGCCAGGACCGGATGGCATACACCCCCGTATCCTAAGGGAATTAAGTGATGTCATAGCCAGACCATTATTTCTGATATTTACGGACTCTATAATAACAGGGAATGTTCCACAGGATTGGCGCATAGCAAATGTGGTGCCAATATTCAAAAGGGTCCAAAAACAGAGCCTGGAAATTATAGGCCGGTAAGTTTAACATCTATTGTTGGTAAACTGTTTGAAGGGTTTCTAAGAGATGCTATTTTGGAGTATCTCAATGAAAATAAGCAAATAACGCCATATCAGCATGGCTTCATGAGGGATCGGTCATGCCAAACAAATTTAATCAGCTTCTATGAGGAGGTAAGTTCTAGACTTGACAGCGGCGAATCAATGGATGTCGTATATCTGGACTTCTCCAAAGCATTTGACACCGTACCTCATAAAAGGTTAGTATATAAAATGAGGATGCTCGGACTGGGAGAAAATGTCTGTATGTGGGTAAGTAACTGGATGAGTGACAGAAAACAGAGGGTGGTTATTAACGGTAGATACTCAGATTGGGTCACTGTAACTAGTGGGGTACCTCAGGGGTCAGTATTGGGCCCTATTCTCTTCAATATATTTAT